>CAMZMU010000085.1:63653696-64253696 GCA_947311845.1 Poa pratensis
GCGGAGGGCGCGAAGTGGATGGGGGCGGTGGCGACGGCGCCGCCCAGGAGCAGCGGCATGCCGCCTTTGTAGCTCCGGCGGCATGCCCTTTGTAGCACCGCCGTGCCGCCTTTCTAGCTCCGACGACATCGGCGTCGCTGCAGTCGAGGTCAGGGTCGAGGAGGAGGCGCTCGAGGTTGTTGCTGAGCCGAATCAAGCTCGCCACGTCCGCGCCGCTGCTCGCTCCGCCTCCCCCGGCCCATCACTCCGCGCCGGCGGACTAGAAGCACAGGGGCGGAAGGGACGGCAACCTCTCGCTGCCGCCTCCTGTGGTCAGGGGAACGGCGGCACGCACCGCGGGAGGTCAGGGTAGGAGGTCCGCGGCGGGGACCTCGGCCAGGGCGTCGGCGGCGGGGGGCCTAGCATGTCGACGGTGACGCGGGGCCTCGTACCAGGACGGCGGGCGGGCCGGACCTCGGCCATGACGGCGGCGGCGCGGGACCTCGCAGCGGGGCCTCGTCCAGGGCGGCGGCAGGCGGGACCTTGCAGGTCCGGCGACGCCCAGGCTGCAGGAGGAGGGCATGGCGGAGCTCGGCGCGGGGACGGACGAGGGCGCGGCGGACCGTGGCTTGGTCGGTGGCGGCGGCGCCTGGCTTCCGCGGCGTCGACGCGGTGATGTGAGGAAGCTGTGGTGTCGTGTGGATGAGAGACCTGGTGAGAGGATAGCGATGGAAAGAAAGGTGTGGACCTGTCGTGCCTGTTTTCTTTCCTCCACCGAGTGGACACGCGTCAAGCGCGCGAGACAGAGGACAGAATACAATCGATCCCTCGGACGAAGGGAAGTGTTTTCCTTTTATCAATACGTACATCGTCAGAAAACAGGGTAATTTTTCCATCCTATCTATCGCCTTCTGGACGTCTCTCTCCAGTCCCCAATCTCCACGCCCCAGCCCCGCGTGGGTTCTTCCCTACCCGCGGCGGCTCGTCTCCTCGCTTTTTCTCATCATCTCACCACAAGTCGAAGAGGGCTCGCCGGGAAATGGCTTCCCCAATCGCGCCGCCCTCCTCCTCTTCGTGCTTCCGGTGAGCCTACCCTCAGCCGAGCCGGCGTTGATTCTTTTTCTTTTTCTTGAGCATGTATTTTGCCCCGTCAGTCAGTGGGTTTACAGGCGAAATCGCTCTGAACACCAAACCTTAGGATTGCAGTGATCTGTTTTGGTTAAGCTTCGGGCTGGAGGAAATTCGGTGTCCAATTCTGGTTTCCGGCTATTTGGTTCGAGGAGTATAGCCGTTCTTAGTAGCATGGATTGGTCCGATGGTCTTCCTAGGTTTTAGGTTCAGGAGATGGGAATTGTGTTTTCTTTACACGAGAATGGGAATTATTTTTTCTCAACTCCGTTCCTAGATATGTGCATAAAGTTTTCGGTGCTGGAAACTGCAGCTCGTCATTTCGTTGTTTATTTCTTTAGCCTGTTCATTATATGCAGATTCTATGAAATGTTGCTAGCATCTTCCATCAAAATTTTGTTCATATCGTGCCACAACCTGCAAGGCATATGCTACACAACAGGACACCAGATCATCAGTGTGACATTTATCGACAATGATTTGCATCAGAACATTTTGCTTCGCAATTCTAACGTCTTATCCATGGTTTGAAAAAAAAAATTCTAACGTCTTATCCTAAATTGGTTTATGTAGTGGGAAACTCTATCCACGGTTGAGTGGCATCAACAGTCAGTCCATGACTTCTGTGTTGCGCTGTGATATTTCAGTATTGCAAACTGTGGCATCAAACAGTTTAAGGACAAGTTCGCTTCACTTGGCAAATAACCATCGAATCAAAAGCTTTCATGTATGTCATGCGGGGGATGGTCCGTCAGAACGTATTTTCGTAAATGGTCAGGCCAATCCATCTAAAATGGTTCAAGCAGATGCCGCTGCACTTGGGACAATATCTGCTGACATGGCTCCTATTATTGATGGGTTTTCAGCTGATGATGATGAACTTGACCTAGATTTGCCTACAGAGGGTTTCTCATCTATACCTGAAGCTATTGAAGATATTCGTCAAGGAAAGGTATGTCCTTGTTCCCAGTTAATGTTTACTAGCTATTGAAGATTTTGCGGTTGTTTGCTTTGTAGTCCTAACCGAGTTCATGTTGCAGTATGTGATAGTTGTGGATGATGAAGACAGGGAGAATGAAGGAGATCTCATAATGGCAGCATCAAAGGTAACACCAGAGGCTATGGCTTTCATAGTGAGACATGGAACTGGGATTGTATGTGTCAGCATGAAAGAAGATGACCTGGAAAGACTTCAACTTCCTCTCATGGTAGTTGCAAAGGAAAATGAAGAGAAGCTGCGGACTGCGTTTACTGTTTCAGTGGTAAGATGTCTGAATTTCTTCTGCTTTTGTAGCATAAAACCATTTGACACATGTGGCAGTCCGTCTTAACAGGAAATACATGCATGGAGATTTTTATCTATATGAAGAATAAGCTAAAGCTGTCACATTTTGAATGAAATCACTATGATGAACATTGCCATTCTTTAGAATAAAGTGTTCAAAGTACCGTGAGCGAAATATGAATATAAACCTTTCTAGTCAGAATCCTTGCCTGTTTGCATATTGTGTTTTCTTATGAGCATATTTGCTTCCCCTTTTTGCCTGTTTCTCTAACTGACCCTGCCAAAAAAATATTGTATTTTAGGATGCTAAAGAGGGGACAACAACAGGGGTTTCAGCCAAGGATCGGGCAAACACAGTTCTGGCGCTTGCATCTTCTTATTCTAAGCCTGCGGACTTCAACCGCCCAGGACATATTTTTCCTCTTAAATATAGAGAAGGTGGTGTCCTCAAAAGGGCTGGTCATACTGAAGCATCTGTAGACCTTGCCATGTTGGCTGGGTTACGTCCTGCTGCAGTTCTTTGTGAAATTGTTGACGATGATGATGGTTCTATGGCCTTGTTACCAAAACTGCAAGACTTTGCAAAGAGGGAGAACCTGAAGATAGTCTCAATTGCAGACTTGATTAGGTTTGTTATTTGCTAATATACTCAAGTTTCAGCTCTTCCGTACAAGTACAAAATTTAATTAGGATATACCACACGTTAATAGTTTCATGCTAGATGGTAAGTACAGAGCAGTTCAGAATATAAAAGCTACGGTTTGGTGACTGCTTACTTGGACACATAGTTTTGTGCAATGTTTTGCTCAAATATCAGGTGCTCATAAGAAATTATTTGCGTAATACAGATATAGGAGAAAGAGAGACAGGCTGGTAGAACGAGTTTGCGTCACACCTTTACAACTACAGTGGGGATCATTTAAATCTTATTGCTACCGATCTCTTATCGATGGGATGGAGCACATTGCAATGGTCAAGGTAAACATCTCTTGAGTTATTATATTATGTGATCTCACGACAACTGTTAGACTCTTTAGGTGGTCACTTGCAAGTTACAGTTGACTTAGTAATGTGAATATATTTTGCACTGATACACCTTTTATAAAATTCTTGAACAAAATACAATGCAGCAGAACAATTTTTCTCCAGTTACATCCATCAGACTGGCAAAAAACCAACCAATTCTGCAGTCTTGTACTGCAAGATCATGGTGAAGCAGCAAATACATTTTGCGTATTATGGAACTGGGTGCTTGTTAAATGACGAACACTGCTAAGTCTTTCTTTTCCATGAGGCCTATTTTCTGAGAAACCTCAAAGGAGCAGCAACTCTGCAATTCACTGTAGAAGAAGTATAATTGCCCAGTTAATTTGGGAAAACCGGACGAGAACCATTTATATGCAGGGCAATAATAAATTGTTTTAATTTATATGCAGGGTGATGTCGGGGATGGCCAGGATATCTTAGTGAGAGTCCATTCGGAGTGCCTAACTGGAGATATATTTGGATCAGCAAGGTGTGATTGTGGGGATCAACTTGCCCTGGCGATGACCATGATTGAGAAGACTGGTCGGGGTGTGGTAGTTTACCTACGTGGTCATGAAGGTAGGGGCATTGGGCTGGGTCACAAGCTTCGGGCATACAATTTACAGGATGATGGAAGGGATACTGTGGAGGCTAATGAGGACCTAGGGTTGCCTGCCGACTCACGGGAGTACGGTATAGGTGCACAGGTAAAGATCGTTTCATTGGAATTTTCTTTGATACAATTCCTGAGCTATCAAAACTAACATGGTGGTTCCACATCTCGCTGCTCTTGGTGTTTCAGCTTCAAACCCTGATGATAACTGTTTCCTCTCTGCAGATACTACGCGATCTTGGTGTCCGAACCATGAGGCTTATGACTAACAACCCTGCAAAGTACACCGGACTCAAGGGCTATGGTTTGAGTGTCCTAGGTAGAGTGCCACTATTGACACCCATAACTAATGAGAATCGGCGTTATATGGAAACAAAGAGATTAAAGATGGGGCACGTTTATGAAAACCCACCTAATGGTCGTACGAGTGGCGTGAACGCGGAGCAAGATCAGCAGGACAGTGGCAGCGAGCAAGATCAGAACCCGGAAGCTTAAAATATCTTCAGGTTTATATCCGGCAATAAAAATAAAATCCTCGTTTTAATTTTGAGCACTTTTGTTGTTCGATTTTGATTGTACGTAGTTATCGTTTGTGAATATCTCTGGTGTAAGAGTGCAACTAGCATGGCAGCCCAATTTGGGCATAGTTTGTGGATTATTTTTAATGGTAAACAGTAAGCAAAAAAAAACATACTGCAGATTGAATTGTGAGATTTTTTTTTTGACAATGTGAGAAAACTTTCTTGATTTTATTGTGATGTTTGCTTCGACTTGGCACCCTCGCATTCGCTGGCAGACATTTGTTCCCGCGACTCCTTGGGTCCTGATTACCAACCAAGCCCGCCCATGCGAAGTAACATACTAGCGAAACGTTTCGTTCTGCACAGGCGGAAACACAGGCGACGTGGTTTTCTCCGCCTCCCGTCCGCGCCGCCGCCAATCTGCCTCGCCTTAGTGGCCTTCGGGCCATGGTGCGGGGTGGATCTCGGCCCCCGTCGGGGGAGGGTTCTGTTCTCCTAGTTTTTAGGGTTAAGTTTTGGCGGGGCCGCGCTCAGGTGGTGGCGGCGGCGTCTTGTCCAATAAGGTCTCCCCGGTTTCAGCCCCATCTCGGCGGCGACGTCGAGAAACTTGTGGTAGTGGTGTGCTTTTCAAGGACTACTTCTGGCGGTGGCGTTCTCCGGATCGTCATGGAGCTTCATCGGCAGTTCATCATTCTTCTTCAGCTCCGGGACGGATGTGGTCTTCTTGACCCGTTCGGCGACTTCCCATCCGCATCCAACAACGTTAGGCTGGCTCTACAAGGAGCGGCGGCGCGTCGTCGACACGGTCTGGAGGTTGAAGACGAAGGGCATCTCAAATATCTCGTTGTAATTTTCGTTTCTTTTAAAGTGTTTTGTACTGTTCGATGTTTCTTTTAATGCCAGTATCCTTTTCGCAAAAAAATGAAGAGCTTCTTGGGTCCTGATTACGTTTTCCTCTGTCCACGTTGCCCTCTCAATCTATCGCCCATACCCCATAGTGCCAATCCTCATCTGAGTCTCGTCCATATCCTCTGCATCCTCGTCATGGTGATCGTGATCATTGTCGGCTTCTCGATCAACATCTCCACCGTGTCCCACTTGACCTTTAATGACAAATGTAATCAGACATTACAGCAAGTCCAACGCAATATACAAAATTGGCTCTCCATATCTTCATCTGCAAAGCCTCTCCAGAAAATGCCTACTCAATTTTGTTGTGCAGTCCTGTGGCGCCCTGACCCGACTGCTATACAGTGATACTGAGTGTCACCGGTTAAGCGATACAACCGGAGGTTACGGGTTTACCAATCCCCGGCCAAAACCTTTGGCAGGCGTTGCTCGGAATTGATCACCGGCAACGCAACACCCCGATTGATGCCTTAACACATGCTCAACTATCAAAGCATAATAGAGAGATCAAAACTTGTAGAACAACTGGCACATCACAGACTCTACGACACAAATCATTATAGTTCAACTCTTATAGTAGAAGAAGATAGCAAATGACAACCAGAGGTCACAGACCCAACATTACAACAAGCGGAAGCAAATTAGGTTGTCCTAAACAACAAGAACCAAATTATGGCCTAAGAGGCCTACAGATAAACATCACAGCGCCAGCTGTTTCAGGATGTCCCAAGCTGCCACCTGGGAACCCCAGACTACTCGTCGACGTCCACAAAGAACCCACCTTCGAGGTCGGTGAAGTCCTCCTCTGAAACAAAACAAACGACGTTGAGTTCGACGAACTCGCAAGATTATATATAGAGCTTTAGCTCGATGAGGCTTTCAAAGTTTTATGACTGTTTTTGCATAAAGCTGATTTTATTTATGAAAACACAACTCAATGGCATCGACTATTCAGAGTATTTCCAAAAGAGGTAAGAAGTGACTCTTTCCTTTGATCACTTTTCTCAACATCAACCATCATCAACCTCTGTACCTGTTCATCAAAGGCACCTCCTCGAACCACCCTCGAGGAAGCTCACCTTACAATCTTGAAGTGGTACCTTTAGTACCCAGTTTTTAATCATTCCGTTAAAGTTATTCTATGATCTTATCGTCCTTTCCCAAGTTGTCCTTAACCGTGGACACGGCTTTTCGAAAAGATTTACCCTGCAGGGGTGTACAATGTTTGCCACGCGTACCGTCCGGCCATTACCTGCGCATTAGCTCTCTTCCTTGGAAAGCCGGCTGGGTGGGAGCGGTGTCGACTTCTCCCTCGTTAAGGACTTTCCAGGATCATCAGTGGCGGCAGGGCACGCTAGTGCCTTCAACACCCTGCCCCACGGCCACTTATTTTCCTAACACCACAATCCTCATCCCAGTTCAACCACCATCATCACGCACGCGCAAATGGAAGCCCGAACTAGAGGACCCTGGCTAGCCCCGCCCGAGTTATTTAGTCTATGAGGGTTCCTGCACTGCGAATGCATAGGCCTCACGCATGGTTGCACGCTCAGTCTTGGTTCGGGAGGTAAAGAACTCGCACCTAGGCGGCGAGAGTGAGACAAAACACCACAACCACAGTGGCCTCTCATCCCCACCTTTAGCATTTTATCACCTGTTACCACAATTCTCCACCATCATCTGAACATTCAACACCTGTTCCCAACATAACACATCCATCGGACGAATAAACATGTAACTAAGCATGGCTAAGTATCAACATTGCATAGTTAAGTATCTCCGGCCAACAATACAAACCTATGGATAATAGGAGGGGAAAACAGGTAATGGCATCGGAATCTTAATGCAACTATGGGATACTCTAATCCAAGAAAATTGACATTTAGAACCGCATGCAATATTATAGTGGAGAAAATATTTGCGGAAACATAGGATAAGATATGCTCAGAGGGGGGATTACGCTTGCCTGGCTCAACGTGCTGGAAGTACGGATCGTCGGGTATTGCGTGTGACCCCGGTTGCTTGATCTATCGAAGCATAACAACGGAGAAGCAATCAATCACCACACAAGCTTTGACGGATGCAATGCGCAAACACATGATGTCATGACATGTTAAATCCCCGGAGAGGGGAATGATTCATCTATTCGATTTAAACGGAGCTCGGACGCGTAAGGGGCACATCTCGAATATACCGTCGATTTAATTAAGGCGGCAAATGTACATGTTGAACAATGTAGTTGAAACCCTAGGATTAAATTGTAGATGAAATGACATGCGCATGATATTTATTTTAAATGGTAAATCACATCTTTCCGGACATTTTGAGATAGCACACGCATTTTTCGGAATCACTGGTAACAAGTTATTACTTTACAAACTCTCTTTGAATTAAACCCTGTTTAACATTTAATCCAACATAGGATAAGTATTTAAACCAAAATAGAAAGAAAGAAAAAGTTAACAGAAGAGAAAAGAAAAGGCACTGGACATGTCGGAATTCTCTCGGAATTCCGAAGAACTCGGAATAATCCGATCGATTCCGAGCTCATTCCGGAGATCGCACTTCGGTACTGGATTCCCGTCGGAATCAAGTTGTTAGATAGCCGGAAATTTCCGATCGACCAATTCCGGATGTGTTCCGAGTTCATTCCGAGCGGAGAGAAAACGTGCGCGACGGCGAGCTTCGTCGGGCTCACACGAGGAATCGAGCTACGGGTCGCGAGCGACGAGAAGGAGGGCACGGGGATGCGCGGGAGCTCACCAGGAACTCGTGGGTAGCAACGGCGAGGTCGGAGACGGACCACGGCGGCGGGAAATCCGCGGCGCCCGCGACGGTGGTCGGCAGGAAATCGGACGGCGGCGGCGATTTACGGCCTTCGGGCTCGATTCGTTCGCTAGGCGGGGGAGGACTCCAAGGCGGAGCTTTTGCCCCACACGGCGGTGCTCGGCGTGGACCGTAGCCTCGGCGCCGGCGGCGGCCATGGCGCGGCTCCGGGAGCTCGGGGAGAAGAAGAAGGGGAAACACGGGAGCGGGGAGCGAGTGAGGGCTGGAGAGCGTGGCCTCGTGTTCATGCTCCTCGTGCAGGTAGAGGCAGTGGGGGCCCCGGCGGCGTGCACGGCGACCACGGGGTCGAGCAGGTCCGGCGGGAGCGCGCGCGCGGTCGCTACAGCGACGAAGGAGATGATGTTTTCGCAAAAAGCCCCCTGGTCATTTTCTGCTATCACGGATAGGTCCCCGCTTATTTTTTAATTACAGCAGTAGTTCCTGAATTTTATTAGGGCACCAAAACATTTTATAAAAATTTGGGAAAATTTGGGAGCCTCCCCATATATTGAATAAAGCTACACAAAAATTAGGGCTTCAAAATAAAATAGTTTGGTACCACTTTGTTCATAGGTTTCAATTCGGGCAATTTTCTAATTCCCCAAATTATAATCCTTTAGCAATTTTAGAGCAAGTCCAAAATAACATTTTGAACTCTTAGAACTTCCTTGACAAATATGGGAGTTTAGTTGAGTTGGTTTTGTCACCAACAACTCATTTAAATTAAGTTGTTTGAAATCAGATATTGCTTTTATTTCCCTCTTGTTTTAATTTGTTGTCCAAAACTTGGTTTCAACATGAGCAATGGAACAAATGATGCCATGATGCATGCATGATATGCAAAAGCGAAAATTTTACACTGATTTTCAGGTTCTCAACTTTGGGCTGTTACAATTCTACCCTCCTTACAGGAATCTCGTCCCGAGATTCTTAGCGTAGGAAAGAGGGAAGAGGGTTACAACGGTACTACACGATCTTCTTGTTGTAGAACGATTCAGCGCATCCTGAAGATCTTCATCGGCTACCCTTCGAGGTCACTATCAAGGTACACCATAGGAAAGGAAGGAACCTCTCCGGAAGGATGGGTCTTTGTAAAGATGCAACGAGCAAGTACCTCCTAGTAGAATTTCTAGGATGAGACTTCAAGCATCCCTTGAATTGACATTTAGGAGACACATATGGGTGACGGGAGATTGATAAGAGTTTCCAGTTGGTAGACAACTGTTTCCCAAATGATCAGAATATGAACTTTGCACAAGGCCTTAAGTTTCTGAAGACGAAGGTTAAACAAGATTCGAACATATGAAGAGGCAACTTCTACCAACAACTTGAGTAGAACTTTCCTCACGGAGGGGCATTTCAGATCACTGGAGAAGGATTGGAAAGCTAGACCGAGAGAACTTTAGAAACTCCGCATACGTTAGTGTCGGGGACACTTCTTGATTTTTCCAGACACCGGGACGAACTTCTTGAGGATCACCAACTATCGTTTCTGATTGAGAGTCAAATCTGGGAAGCGTAGAGATACTTCAGACTCAGCACCGGTAGGAATAGGAAGCTTTGCAATGCATACCAACGGATTACAATTGCTAGGAACCCAAGAGTTGGACTACAAGGTCAAACTCCAAATGAGGAACGAGATTGCGGAACTCAAGTATTAGCAACTTGTCGGAGGACAGCTGCCTACTTGATTTACTTGCAACGAGACACGATTTAGTCCTTGTGGGGAAACACCAAAGAAGACGAAGAAGTTCTCAGAATTCCTCTCTTTCTGGAACAATTCAACCAGTGACTTGGATGCATAGATGAAATTCTCATCGGATGGAGGTAACAACATTCCATTCCGAGAATATTCTACACATGCTTGATCGAGTTGAAATGACTCCGAGAAAACCAGACAATTCACTCGGATCCACGGCGACATCTTTCAGCAATTGCACGTGAACCAGGAAAAGTCACTTCTAACTCCAGAACACATATCTTGTGAAGACACAAAGTTAGTTCTATTAAATTTCCAATGCTAACGCCCAATATCCAATATGAATCTCCTCAAACATGGAGAGAATACGAATGTAGTTGATGGGCTCAACGACAAACTTATTCAAATACTCCAAGACGGTAGACCATATGTCACAGGAACAGGGCATGAGTATTGGTCAGACTAACACATTCCGGTAGGTAGGTCTGAGTTTGATTTGACGATAGCCCAAATTCAAATCAAAAGATTTAGAGGTTAGCATATCCAAAGAGGAGATACCACCTCGCTTCAACACGGACAGACTAGACATCCCTTGAGAAGGAACTATATCGGATAGAGCTTTTGTCTTTTAACTCCCCAAGTTGTTTAAGCTCAACCAAATAATTCAGGACATCCAGCACGATTTTCTTGGAGAAGGGAGTTGTTCAGAGAACCAGCTTACTCATAAGCTCACATCACGGTCAGGTGACAACCTGGCGATACTTCTGGAAAGACCTCCAAATATCACGATCCACATATAGGATATCACGACATACTGGTGGATCTTGAGTTCAAGAGAGGATCATGCCTTTCAAGACACAACGAGGTGGTTTGGGAGCTTCGGCACGAACCTAGCTCTTTGACCGAGGGAGTGCATCAGAGCCAACTGACTTGGTAGCACTGTCAATCTCAGCTTATTGATTTGCTAACCAATCATGCTAAGGAGGGCAATGGATATCCCTGAATTTCCACACAGTAAGAACTGCTAAGAATATCCGATAGCTACATTATTACTCACGTCTCATCACTTGGAGTAATAAGTCACTCGGAGATCGGAGAGTAACAAAGTGTAAGAGCATCACTTCATCAAGAGGATCATGATACTTAGCTCGATACCCTGATATCAAAGAGTGTGACACTCTAAAGTGGAGCAAACAAAGCTAAACAAGGCCCTTCTTCTGCAGATTACAATACTTTAACCTGGTCCGAGAAGTGGACAAGGTACTAGAGTTATTTCTCCAAACAAGACGAAGGGGAAAATCTTGACGGACCACAAGAGTAACTTGCATCGGAACATACCAACGCACGATAAAACTTTACTGTCCACTGACAGACAGAGGTTGGAAGCAGATCAGAGTAACTAACATGCTCAGGAGAATCCTAAGATGTTAAGATGCACCGGTTATTACTCAATTGTGATAACCATGCCCAAAAGGAGAGATGCAGCAGAGTCAAACAAAACTGTAGCAAGATTATTGTTGATTCGTAGCTCACCCATAAGGACGCCGGAATCTTCTTCAGCTTCTTCAGCAGAGACGTGGTTCAGGCGACGACGCACAATAGGTCCAGCCTTGCCAGCTGGCGGGGCGGGCGCGTGCAGGAGTTCCCGTGAGAGGTGCCTTCTGAGGGCACTCCCTGAAGTAGTGGCCAGCCTGACCACAGGTGTAGCAGATAAGTCCAGGTGGAGCAGGTAGCGGAGGACGATACCCACTTCCGCTCGACCCAAAGGTTGAAGTAGTGGGGCGCGTGGTGGCGTGCTGAGCAATCTTCTCTTGGGCATCCTTTACTGCGTCTACTATGAACTCCATAGAACAATTAGCCGGAAAATGATCATTTCCTTCGCATAGGTAGCAAGTGGCGCTAGCGGTTGGGCACTTGCCGAGTGGATGCTTGTTGAAACAATGCGGGCAACTGCCGGGGCATTGACTCGCCTGATGTCCACCCCTTCCGCACTGACTACATGCCTTTCCTTTGGTGGTCCATTCTTTCTGGGGTACTTAAGGGGCACTTCCGGTACGGATGTCCGCGCTCCTCAAAGGTAACACCTGAGTTTGTCTAGCTTTCTTGGGCAATCTTTAGATGTATGGGATTCCTGCCGATCAAAGGGTGTCGAGTGGGTCCCTGGGGTGGCTTCGATTTGGTAGAGCGGAGGACGTTGTGCCATTCTGTAGATTTGACAAGGACGCAGTTAGTATCCACCTCGGTATGGTTGAGACATTAGCATTAGCGTACTCAAGTACTCAGACTAGGGACGATAATGCTTTGCGTAACAACTAGCAAGGATCAACAAGACAGAACTTGGGTCGAAGATCAGCATCATGTACCAGTAGCGTGAGATTCAAATGGCTAAGAAACCACGTGATTCAACCCACACTATCCGGCACAATCCGGGACCTTATGTTCAAGTCCTTGGGTTAAACCCAGAAGGAGTCAAGATTAGTCGGTAGGGATAACAGGGTTCAAACATCTGAGTTGATTTGTTGCAACGCAGGGAGCAACTGGACACATAACACTAAAGGTCGAACCCACCCACGTTTCTAATATTTTGAAGTAACAGATGAGAAGTAAAACCTTTAACTCAAATCGAGGTAAGATTGCTCCGAGATTAGAGGGTAACCAGATAAGGAGTAAAAAGATCCTAAGATGGTTTTCACAACTCATTTTTAGGTTAAAATATTTTCACAAACACTAGACTCAACATCGACCAGTAGAAGGGTTTCCTACAGGCAGTACTGCTCTGATACCAACTTGTGGCGCCCTGACCCGACTGCTATACAGTGATGCTGAGTGTCACCGGTTAAGCGATACAACCGGAGGTTACGGGTTTACCAATCCCCGGCCAAAACCTTTGGCAGGCGTTGCTCGGAATTGATCACCGGCAACGCAACACCCCGATTGATGCCTTAACACAGGCTCAACTATCAAAGCATAATAGAGAGATCAAGACTTGTGGAACAACTGGCACATCACAGACTCTACGACACAAATCATTATAGTTCAACTCTTATATAGAGAAGATAGCAAATGACAACCAGAGGTCACAGACCCAACATTACAACAAGCGGAAGCAAATTAGGTTGTTCTAAACAACAAGAACCAAATTATGGCCTAAGAGGCCTACAGATAAACATCACAGCGCCAGCTGTTCCGGATGTCCCAAGCTGCCACCTGGGAACCCCAGACTACTCGTCGACGTCCACAAAGAACCCACCTTCGAGGTCGGTGAAGTCCTCCTCTGAAACAAAACAAACGACGTTGAGTTCGACGAACTCGCAAGATTATATATAGAGCTTTAGCTCGATGAGGCTTTCAAAGTTTTATGGCTGTTTTGCATAAAGCTGATTTTATTTATGAAAACATAACTCAATGGCATCGACTATTCAGAGTATTTCAAAAGAGGTAAGAAGTACTCTTTCTTTGATCATTTTCTCAACATCAACCATCATCAACCTCTGTACCTGTTCATCAAAGGCACCTCCCCGAATCACCCTCGAGGAAGCTCACCTTACAATCTTGAAGTGGTACCTTTAGTACCCAGTTTTTAATCATTCCGTTAAAGTTATTCTATGATCTTATCGTCCTTTCCCAAGTTGTCCTTAACCGTGGACACGGCTTTTCGAAAAGATTTACCCTGCAGGGGTGTACAATGTTTGCCACGCGTACCGTCCGGCCCATTACCTGCGCATTAGCTCTCTTCCTTGGAAAGCCGGCTGGGTGGGAGCGGTGTCGACTTCTCCCTCGTTAAGGACTTTCCAGGATCATCAGTGGCGGCAGGGCACGCAGTGCCTTCAACACCCTGCCCCACGGCCACTTATTTTCCTAACACCACAATCCTCATCCCAGTTCAACCACCATCATCACGCACGCGCAAATGGAAGCCCGAACTAGAGGACCCTGGCTAGCCCCGCCCGAGTTATTTAGTCTATGAGGGTTCCTGCACTGCGAATGCATAGGCCTCACGCATGGTTGCACGCTCAGTCTTGGTTCGGGAGGTAAAGAACTCGCACCTAGGCGGCGAGAGTGAGACAAAACACCACAACCACAGTGGCCTCTCATCCCCACCTTTAGCATTTTATCACCTGTTACCACAATTCTCCACCATCATCTGAACATTCAACACCTGTTCCCAACATAACACATCCATCGGACGAATAAACATGTAACTAAGCATGGCTAAGCATCAACATTGCATAGTTAAGTATCTCCGGCCAACAATACAAACCTATGGATAATAGGAGGGGAAAACAGGTAATGGCATCGGAATCTTAATGCAACTATGGGATACTCTAATCCAAGAAAATTGACATTTAGAACCGCATGCAATATTATAGTGGAGAAAATATTTGCGGAAACATAGGATAAGATATGCTCAGAGGGGGGGGGGGGATTACGCTTGCCTGGCTCAACGTGCTGGAAGTACGGATCGTCGGGGTATTGCGGTGTGACCCCGGTTGCTTGATCTATCGAAGCATAACAACGGAGAAGCAATCAATCACCACACAAGCTTTGACGGATGCAATGCGCAAACACATGATGTCATGACATGTTAAATCCCCGGAGAGGGGAATGATTCATCTATTCAATTTAAACGGAGCTCGGACGCGTAAGGGGCACATCTCGAATATACCGTCGATTTAATTAAGGCGGCAAATGTACATGTTGAACAATGTAGTTGGAACCCTAGGATTAAATTGTAGATGAAATGACATGCGCATGATATTTATTTTAAATGGTAAATCACATCTTTCCGGACATTTTGAGATAGCACACGCATTTTTTGGAATCACCGGTAACAAGTTATTACTTTACAAACTCTCTTTGAATTAAACCCTATTTAACATTTAATCCAACATAGGATAAGTATTTAAACCAAGATATAAAGAAAGAAAAAGTTAACAGAAGAGAAAAGAAAAGGCACTGGACATGTCGGAATTCTCTCGGAATTCCGAAGAACTCGGAATAATCCGATCGATTCCGAGCTCATTCCGGAGATCGCACTTCGGTACTGGATTCCTGTCGGAATCAAGTTGTTAGATAGCCGGAAATTTCCGATCGACCGGAATTCCGGATGTGTTCCGAGTTCATTCCGAGCGGAGAGAAAACGTGCGCGACGGCGAGCTTCGTCGGGCTCACACGAGGAATCGAGCTACGGGTCGCGAGCTACGAGAAGGAGGGCACGGGGATGCGCGGGAGCTCACCAGGAACTCGTGGGTAGCAACGGCGAGGTCGGAGACGGACCACGGCGGCGGGAAACGTCCGCGGCGCCCGCGACGGTGGTCGGCAGGAAATCGGACGGCGGCGGCGATTTACGGCCTTCGGGCTCGATTCGTTCGGCTAGGCGGGGGAGGACTCCAAGGCGGAGCTTTTGCCCCACACGGCGGTGCTCGGCGTGGACCGTAGCCTCGGCGCTTGGCGGCGGCCATGGCGCGGCTCCGGGAGCTCGGGGAGAAGAAGAAGGGGAAACACGGGAGCGGGGAGCGAGTGAGGGATGGAGAGCGTGGCCTCGTGTGCGTGCTCCTCGTGCAGGTAGAGGCAGTGGGGGCCCCGGCGGCGTGCACGGCGACCACGGGGTCGGGCAGGTCCGGCGGGAGCGCGCGCGCGGTCGCTACAGCGACGAAGGAGATGATGTTTTCGCAAAAAGCCCCCTGGACATTTTCTGCTATCACGGATAGGTCCGCAGTTATTTTCTAATTACAGCAGCAGTTCCTGAATTTTATTAGGGCACCAAAACATTTTATAAAAATTTGGGAAAATTTGGGGAGCCTCCCCATATTGAATAGAAGCTACACAAAAATTAGGGCTTCAAAATAAAATAGTTTGGTACCACTTTGTTCATAGGTTTCAATTCGGGCAATTTTCTAATTCCCCAAATTATAATCCTTTAGCAATTTTAGAGCAAGTCCAAAATAACATTTTGAACTCTTAGAACTTCCTTGACAAATATGGGAGTTTAGTTGAGTTGGTTTTGTCACCAACAGCTCATTTAAATTAAGTTGTTTGAAATCAGATATTGCTTTTATTTCCCTCTTGTTTTAATTTGTTGTCCAAAACTTGGTTTCAACATGAGCAATGGAACAAATGATGCCATGATGCATGCATGATATGCAAAAGCGAAAATTTTACACTGATTTTCAGGTTCTCAACTTTGGGCTGTTACAAGTCCAACGGGCTCTCTAAATCCCCCTCTTAGCAACCTCCATTTTAAAGCCAATGTATCAGATTGATCCAGATTTGGAACTCAAAATTTCAAACTGTTCGATTTTTTGTTTGATTAACTAACCTTTTTATGTTTTTAGCGCAAAAATATAAAAAGTTATTTAATCACAAACCACTCACCCAAAATGGTTGGGACTTTCTCAGTATATAAAACAAAATATTTATGATTTACTATTTTTTTTTAGTAATTTGGATCATCAGTATATTGGATCTCAAATGGAGGGCTGATAGGGATTGAATTAGCGGGGTGACTTAGCTCCTCAAAGTAACTCAAGCTGAATCCCTCTCCATCCACACCTCCCTCGGCATCCTCTCAATCTAATGCCCCTCACTTCCCTCTCTGGTGTCGGCTAGGGGCGCTCCAGCAGAGGGCCTGATGCTCTATTGGTTTGCGAAGATGGTGAGGAAGTGCTCGTTGATTCTGTCCTTTACAGACTAAATCGCAAAAAACTACCACTTTTGCCACAATCGCAAAAAGCTACCACTTTCGGTCCGCTGCTAGCAAATCACGCTAAACTTCGATTCCCAGCGAATTGACACTCAAACTGACAGCGGGTCCCACATGTAAGAGGTGCCGTGGCAATGTTGACTTTTCAGCTCAATAAAATATAAAAAATAAATTAAAATATCCAATGGGAGAACCTTCACACTGAGACCCAGTCCATTTCAAATTTTTAATTTTTTTGATATTTTTAATTTTATTTTTTTAGAAATAAAAATTATCCTTTTAATTTTGATAAATTAAAATATTTTTTGATAAATTAAAAATAAAATAAAATATTTATCAAAAATAGCTTTTAATTTTTTTAGAAATTTTGATATAATAATTTTTAGGGCTGACAAGTGGGTCCCAGTCCACCTCAGCAAATTGCCCATTTTTCTGCCACCTCAACACTGACAAATGGGTCCCACCTGTCGGATTCGGTGTCAATCTTTGTTGAAGTCACGATCAGTGCGATTTGCTAGCAGCCGACCTAAACTGGTAGCTTTTTGCGATTGCGGGCAAAAGTGGTAGTTTTTTGCGATTTAGTTTGTAAAGTGGTAATTTTATGCTATAGACTCGGGAATCACTGTTTGTTACTTGTCTGAACTTCAGAGGAACTCGTGAGGCTATAGAGCACAATGTGTATGCTTTGAAATTGTTGTTGTCTGGCTGTATCTCTAACAGGATGAACTCTTCCCTGTTTTCTGTGATAGGTCTTTCTCTTATTTTTTTAGCACAACCATTTGAGAGAGTGGACTTTTGGCTCCCGAGCTACATGGAGCTCATTATTTTGAAAAATAGAAATTCATATTTTTGATTTTCCAAAAACGCGCAAAAAATCACAGGTGTGGATAGTCTCGAGACACACAAGCGTGAATTTTTTTGACTTCAAATTCGTTGTATTTTGGGTTGTGCAAAAAAGACAAATTCTAACAGATTTCAAAATTTTGAATCCGGGTATTTAGATCGAGAAATTTGTCTTTTAGATCTAGCCCAGAATAATTCGAATTTGGATTGGAAACTTGGTACGATTGTAGATCTGCATATTATCTACATCTGGATTTTTTTCACGATTTATGGAAACTTAAAAATGTCGATTTCGATTTTTTTTAAAAACAAGTTCCATGTAGCTCGGTCTCTAAAACAGGTTTTTGAACCATTTGACGATTGTATCCATATTACACTACAGGTGGAATATACTACAATGGTATAGGTGACCGAGGATGGAGTCTTGTCGAAGCACACAACCATGCTTGATCGGGTTGCCTAGAATGCCTTTGAGAAGAATACGTGCTGAAGAAGTGCAAAGGAGCGCGGCAATCCAATCACGGGAGCAGGGAGAGAAGCCGAGGTGTTGGAGAAGTTTCAAATATATTCCCACCAGACCGAGTCAAAGGCTTTTTGCTGTCAAGATTGAACAAAAGAGAGGCCTTCTTCCTTCTATGGAGTCATCTAGCATAGTTCTGAACGAACATGAAGTTATCGTGTATACTTCTTTTCTTGATAAAGTCACTTTGGGCAAGCGAGACGAGGTCATTCATGCGAGGGGCAATGGTCCTCTCAACTCGGCATGATTTTTTAACTCTAGTTTTAAAGATAGAAGAAATGTAGATGTCTAGATGATACATTACCTCGCACAAGTGAATTCATATTTCAATATAAAATTATATTTTTGAAAGGAAAATAGAAAGAAAAAGAGAAACACGGTACGGTTGAAGGAACAAACGCGGCAGAGAGTCCATAACAGAAATGTCTAGTAGTCGACGAAAGAAAAAGGAAAAGAAAAATGGTCTCTGGTCCCCGTGCAGGCAGCGGTGGCCTCTCCCGGCGCCTATCGTTTCCGGGGCCCTTCTCGCTCCTCGCCTGAAGCGCCTCCAGTTGAGCTCTTTCCCACCGCTGCTTCCCTCCAGATATAAACCCTATCCCTCTCCTCCTCGCTTGTCGTCAACCCCGTGCCGATCTCCTCGCCCGCCACGAAGCTGATGGCGACCGCCGTCGCGTCGCAGCTCCCCCTCGGCGCCGGCGGCGACCCGAGGGCGGCCATGTGCTCAGCCAGGTTGGGCTCCTCTCCCTAGCCCGTTCCGTGTGTCTCCCAGAGGCCTGCTGCTTGCTCCCATTAGCCCTTAATTGCTGCTGTTAGCTCCATAGTGGGATAAATTGCACAGGAATGCGCTGATTAGGATATTGGGAGGCGGATTGTGTTTGGTTGAATTGGTCGCTGAGTTGGGCGGGTAATTCCGGGTTGCGTGTGGTGTAGACGGGGAACTTTGCCTGGTTGCTTGCTGGCAAAGGAGATGGCTGTAGCATTGTGGTCTCACGGCCCGAGCCCCGAATTGACTTGGGAATACTTGCTTGCCTCTGGCTTTGTGAGCAGAATTAGCTAACAAAGGCCATAGAATTATCTATGGACCAGTAAAACAAAAACCTGTTCGTGATGTAATGATGTTCATTTTACAGTTCTGTCTACTGTTTCGGATTATTAACTGTTCAAATGGAATGTGTCTGCAGCACATCGAAGATTTACACCCTGGAGAAAGTATACGGATTCAGGTTCGTGTGCAGAAGTGTTGTTGATCTAAGGGCTCAAAAACTCCACTCACGCATTTCTAAGCGGAAGTGCCATTTAAGAAGTTCACCATCGGAATTTGAGAAGGTCGTTTACAGTGCTAGATGGTTAGAATTTAGGAGACAGAGGATAGCCTTCCAGAGGACTAGAAGGCTGGTCCACACTATTCCATTGGCTTCTCAAGATGATGGCAGCGGTGTGTCCGTTAATGGAGTGCCACAGGTTGACCCAGCAAGTCAAATGGAGGAAATAAGGGTGAAGTTGGATAAAGCATTGCAGAAGGAAGACATAAGCTCTGGACTTGTCCAGTCAATACATGATGCCGCGAGATCTATTGAATTGGCTTTCCTTGACAACAAATTATCAGTGAACTCTTGGTTCCCAAAGACATGGCTTGGTGTAGATAACAATGCCTGGATAAAACCACTTTCTTATCAGGTAGAAACCTAACATTGTTCAGATATAAATCGCCTCTTTGCTTTGCATGAAGAAAGTGAGAAACCTCTGTAGTCTTACTAGGTTTCTGTTGGGTTTTCTTTCCTTCCATTCCACTCAGAAAACAGCCATTACAATAACTGAAGAAGCAAAACTGGCTACAACAGAATTACCTGAATGGACGGGAGAATGCAATTCTGGTGAAATATAGACGCCTTGCTGGATTTACTTTGTATGTTGCAGGGTCTAACAAATTATGAATGGGTTATCATTTGTAACTGAAGTCGGTAGCGTATATTGAAACAATAGTAGCTCTCTCGTGGAAGTGATTGTCTTCTGAAATATGTATGTGAAGATGCTGCCACAACTAGTCAACTACTCAACTTAGGTCCAAGAACCATGACTGACCTGCTTTAAGTTGATACTCCCTCCTTATCAAAATATAAGATGTTTTGGCATGTTTGGGCACATAGGTACATGTTGGGCCCAAACATGCTAAAACATCTTATATTTTGATACGGAGGGAGTATTTCTTAATTCCACATTCCTTTCAATAAGCCACGCCGTAGCTGCAGATTCCAAAATTCTGGTGAAATCCAAATTTTCTGCTCCCTGAAGTCTTACACAAGTTGTTTACAGGCTGCTGTTGGCTCATTACTACAAGCAGTTATTGACGTTTCATTGAGGGGGAATGGCAGAGATAGAGATACTAATGTATTCGTTCAAAAGAGGTTTGCCCTTTAGCTTTTATCTTGAATTCCATATCTAATTGCTCAATAGTTGGCAGAAAGTTGCTCAGAAGTTATCCTCATTCGTTACATGTGTGTGTTTCTAAAACTGTGGTCGGTGTTGCGGTGGATTATGATTATCCCGTTTTCCCAACCAGCTTTTACCTATTTTATCGCACACTGAGCCTAAGACTTCAATCTCTTGAAGCAAATTTTGTTTTTCTACCTTAGACAGTACTCGTCTACAGCCAGCCCATTCGAAGATTCTAGTTTGACCACATTTAAATCAATAATATATGGGTTATGTCACTATGTGACACAATAGTCATACCGATCAGGGTGCATTTTAGTGCAAGGGTTTTCAAACGAATGCCCAGATTTTTGTGCTAATAAACGAGTATATATGAGGTGTGATTCATACATATGTGAGCATAAGACTTATATGTCGTGAAACAAAATCTGTTTTTCTATCTTAGATAGTACTTGCCCGTGGGTTCCTGTATTCGGATTTGATCTGTTGAGGTGTTATGATAGTTCGGACTTTTGGGATAGTTGGCTGGTCCATGAAACAGGACATGGTATCAGAGCCTAGGGTCTCGAGTTCGAGTCCTGGCTTTCGCAATTTATCCAAAAGTGGTTGTCGCCCCCTCTTTGTCCACGTATAGGCCTCTTGAGACATACCTCGCTCTCTTCCGGTTGCACGTGAGAGGGGGTGTTGAAGTGTATATGTGGATTGTACTAGCTCTTTCCATCAGTTCGGACTTTTGGGATAGTTGGCTAGTGCATGAAACATGACATGACATGACCAACAGTAGATCATAATATGTGTGCTACGTAACAAACTGATAACGTTGGAATTTGTATTTTTTTCAGAGTGATACCGCCGTGCCATTACATAGCTTGCATTTTTATTGGTTTGATTATTAGTCAAACTTAAATATTGAAATGCGTGAGTACTTTACATAAAAAGGAAGAAGTAACTTCCTATGTAGCCAAAGTTCGTGGAGGAGACCCAAAAGAGCAAAAAGGAACATAACCGCCAAGAGAATATAACCATATTGAGGTCCAAATTGTACAACTTTTGTATGATGCCTTTCGGCTTATTTCATAAGTTGTACTCCATGTAGAGTATAGAGATATGCGCTCCTTCCCGTCTGCTTGGGTTCAGAAGTTAGGACGGCAATTGAAGATCTGCTGTTCAGTTAATTATGCAATATAATTGATCCATCATGATTCATGAAAAGAAATATTACTGCTGAGGCTTATCGGGTTAGGCTGTATTTGTGTTTTGCCAGTCCAGAATTAATCTGACAATGGATTCAATAGTAAACTCAAGTAACCAACGTATTGATGGCAGTAGTGGTGACTGGCAGTAGCCTGGTAGGTGGAATGGAATGATATTAATATGAAGTATATGGCTTTCACATGATCCAGAGTTTTAATCTATAAGACCACATGGTTCCTGGGTTCTAGCGTGTTGGTGCACGTGGTTACCAAAAAGAATTCTCAGATGTCTTGCATGTTCCGGCACCAGCATGCAGTGTCCTGCCAAAGCTGAGAGCCTGAGATAGTCTATAATTTTTTTCTGCATAGTTGTGATCTTGTTCAGTGGTTGCATACAAGGAGATGAATCTATATCTTCTCCCATTTTGTTCGCCCGTTTTTATGCAGCGTGGTCAGCATCATTGGATATCCGCTCTATCATAAGAGCAATGCAATGCAGTTTATGTGATGATCTCTAACTTTGGTTGCAGTTTATCTCGCCTTCTCAGCTCTCTGGATGGTGTTATCCAGAATGAGTTGGCTAAAAGGGAACCTTCATTATATCAGTGGTATTCATCTAATCAAAATCCATTGGTGGTGAGGACATTTGTGAACACTTTTGAAAATGATCCACGGTTTAACTCTGCAACGACAATGTATGTTTATTAATTTATTTTCATATAATATGTTTATTATACAGTAAGTAATATGCAGCTGACTTCGTTTTGTATATTCTCAGATGCTGTGAAGTCAAGCCAATGGACACTAGTGAAAGTGACCTTTCTCTACTTATACTAGGTTTGTTCTGTCTTGCTGCTATTACGAAGCTTGGATCAGCAAAAGTTTCTTGTCAGCAGTTTTTCTCCATGGTCCCTGATATTATTGGTCGATTCATGGATATGCTTCTTGAATTTGTTCCTATAAGTAAAGCATATACCTTGACGAAAGATATTGGTCTTCAGAGAGAATTCTTGTGCAACTTTGGTCCTCGTGCTGCTGTTCCTAAGTTTGCTAATGATCATGGAATTGAGATATCATTTTGGATTGATCTGGTACAGAATCAATTACTAAGGGCTCTTGACCGTGAAAAGATATGGTCAAGACTGACAACAAGTGAAAGTATTGAGGTTGGACACAACAGTGGTTCATCTTTAGTCTTAAAATCCTTTCTCTTTAAGTCTAACCTAATTATTTAATCCTCACTGCAGGTTTTGGAAAAGGATCTAGCTATATTTGGTTTTTTCATCGCTTTAGGCAGAAGTACGCAAGCATACCTATCTTCCAAAGGTCTTACAGATTCAATCAATGGTATTGTAAGGTGTGGTTATTCTCTTGGCGAAATTAAGTTTCAGTACATAAGATCGAGTACCTATATCCTCTAAATGTTATTTGGTGTTCAGTTTAACGAGCTTATGGTCATCCAGGTATCTAATTGGAGGGAGCGTCCTATATTATCCACAGTTGTCCTCAATTAGTTCTTTTCAGTTGTATGTGGAGGTAAGTATTAATGCAACACACTGAGCTGTAATGCTACTCAGCTTTTCAAATGTTTTATACGACTTTCTTTCCTTCAGGTTGTCTGTGAAGAGCTCGAGTGGCTTCCATTTTACTATGAGGATGTGCCAACTCCAATAGTTGATACAGAAGGCAGAGAAGAAATGCTTAAAGGAGAAGTAATATCAAGGATGTTAAATATGTGCTCATATTGGATGACTAGTTTTATAAAGTACAGCTCATGGCTTGAGAACCCTTCAAATGTGAAGGCAGCAAGATTCCTATCTAAGGGGTATGTCAACGTTCAGTTTTGGTGATGATTCTCTCACCTTATGTAGTTATGTTACACATATGGAGTTGTAACTAACATTTCTAATATATGTCAACAACTTTTGGTAGACATGCCATGTTGAGCGACTGCATGAATGAGCTTGATATAGCAAGGTAAGCAGGAATTTCCACTGTTTATCTGATAGTCATATATGTTACTTGGTGTATGCTTTATTTACATATTGTATAAATAGTCTGTACATTATATGATATATTTGCTTACTACGTTGCAGAGATAATATGCCAAAAGACCGAAGTTTGCCAAAACCCGGAGTATTGGTTGCTGGGACAGAGCTAGCTTCCATTGACAAGGTATTTGTTATAGAATGCACTTCAGAGTTGCTAATTTATTTCTATTATTTTGCAAATCCCGACTGAAGCAATGTTATTCAGTAATGATGAGGCTCTTGTGGCTTTTATATGTTCAAAGATGTTACTGGAAATAACGTCAACGATTATATTAATGTCCTTAGATTTCAAAGTTATAAGCCAAATTACTACAATAAACTGTCGAGCAGATAATTAGATGCCCTGGTCTGTACATGAGATATCTTTATGCATATGAAATTATGTCTCATTAGAGGTGTTTTGAGATCTACTGGATAAAGAGAGGATGGATCCACTTTACACATATATAGCTTCTCTTTGTGAGCTTTCTTCCAATGGACAGTAGAATAATACGTTATGTGGTATATGGTATGTTTCTTATGGACTGTTAGGTTGAAGCTATTTTATGTTTCCTCTGGAAAACTCGTCAAAAAACATAAGCAGTTGGTTTTTCTGAGCTCTGTTGTACTCTACCAATGTGATCATGTTTGGTTTATAATGGTAATTCCATGGAGTAAATTGCACAGTGCACTGGGTAGATTCTCACTGTCTCACACTGCACCACCTTTTGCAACAATAAATACAATGTACACAATTTTTGCACTTTGTACTACCTCCCTGTTACTTCCCGTTGCCTATAAAGAATCTGCAAATGGACCCACTTGTCAGTCTAATAGACAATAACGCCACGTGTAAGGCTTGTCTTCTAGCTCCCGCCATCCTCTTTTTCACCGTAGTAGCTGGGGGCAAGGTCTCAACAGGAGGGAGGATCGGCTCCATGGAATCTCATCTTGGGCAAAGTGGAGCCGGCAGGGAAACAAAGGACAAAGGAGGTTGATCACACTTGTTTTTGGAGAGAGAAGAGGTGATGAATGGAGTTAGAAGAAGCATATGACCTGTGCACTCTACGTCATAAATTAGCTTGACATCTGGGTCCCATGTGTAGATTGTGTTAGAGACGATGTGAAGAATGGGAAAGCGGTGCAAAGTGCAATATTATTCCCTCCACCTGCTGTTTTGTGTTTATTTTTGCAAAAGGTGATGATATGCGCCACAAGTAGCAATCTACTTGGTGCAAAGTGCAATTTACGCTTCCCTGAATAGTGCTATCTCTTGTTGTTAAAGCTTGACGAACTTAGTTTCAATTATTGCAGTCGCTTGAAAGTGTTGAGGAAGCTTTGGTTAAGTTAGAAAAGTTGCTTCAAGAACTGCATCTTTCAAGTTCCAACTCTGGTAAGGAGGATCTAAAGGCTGCATGTTCTGACCTTGAAATGATCAGAACACTGAAGAAAGAAGCCGAGTTTCTTGAGGCTTACTTTCGAGCAAAAGCAGAATATCTGGAGGTGAGCTCAGTGTTCTTTTTTATTGCATGCTCTGTAGTATTTGAAAGAAGACAATCTTGCATGCAAGTAACTCGGTCATAGTGGTTTCTCAAGATATTGCACTGCATCAGGATTCAGGAGTGCATTCCACCAGTTATGACGGCTATGGACTTAACTGTTCCTTGCACTTCTTGAATAGAACACGAAAGTTTTTTATTTTATTTTTAATAGAAGTAGTTTTGGTTCTTGAGCTCCTTGTTAGTTCTTGGGATGATTTATTTGTTTGCTTGTTTCAGTTTGAAAAAATCTCAGTCCATCCTTCCACATGCTGCAATGTTAAATAGTTTATATCATGAACATGATGTTATTTAGTGGGTTCCATGTACTACCACCATTATTCGCCAAAAAAATAGTACTACCACCATAACTCTTAATGGATAGACTGCACAGTTTCAAATTTATTTGCACATCAATTATTATCTTGTAGTGTGCCTGACTCAGCAGTTCTACAGATATATGCAGTAGATAAATATCGCTAAACTGGAATTGTTATAGGTATCTGTTTAACATTGAATATTTCCATCACCAGTTCAGAATGAACCATGTTAGTATACTTGAACGATGGGCATGTTTGTTTGTCTGATAGTTAGAATCTTGCATACTTAGGGGCTGTTTGGCTCCTAGCCACACTTTGCTAAGCCTATTCTTGCCCAGTGGCGGAGTAGTGACTACACACTACAATTTTTTTGATAATACAAGCAAAAATCATGCAAAAAATGATAAAAAATAATGCAAATACCTGTATTTGACTACACAACTTCGTATTGACTACACAGAGTTAGAAGTGCTGGCTCCGCCACTGCTCTTGTCCATCATAATATAAGGCACAAAAATGCAAACCCCAATTGTATACTTGATAGTATCATAGGGTAGCACAACATCTTTTATATAGCCAGGAACCAGGATACATGTGCTAAAGTTTTTGATGGTTGACTAGACTGATACTTGAATGGGCGTGTCCGGCCACATGGAAATTGTTTCACTTTTCCAATCCACATAGCATCACCACCCGTTGTCCACATGACCTCTTGTAAGCAGCTCTAAATAAAGAGTTCTTGTAAGCAGTGAATCATATTACTGGAAATAATCTCTGATCTTCAACAGTTTTATCTCAAAAGATGATTTTTTTTCCACCATGTTGCCCATTCTTATAGAATTTGCCTGCTTTTTTCTTCTTGTGGAAGGCTTCTGCTGCCAAGGTGGATCAAAAAGACATGGAGTCAAATGACATCCGCCGCTTCGAACAGTTGAGACATGAGTTGATCGAGTTAGAAAGGAGAGTCCAGAAGAGTGCAGATGATTCTAAAAAAGAGGAGGTATGCTTGTTTAATTCTCCTCCGTCCCAAAATATAAGGTGCACTATTTTATTTGTTGGTCTTTGATGCACGACTTTGACCACTAATATATAATAAATTATATGGATTGGGAATGTATAAATGTTATCGTTGGATTCGTCTTGCAAAATTCTTTCATTTCACATATCTATATACTAATTTTGTGGAAATATTATAAGTACAAATGATAGTCAAAATTGGAAGTCATTGACCAGCGAAAATCAAGGACGCCTTATATTTTGGTACGGAGGGAGTATATGTTGTAGATAGCATATGAGAATGTAGTTGGTATATGTCTAATACTGTTGCATACTGTGACTATTTAGACCATAATGGCTGGCTTTGCTGTTGTAGAAATTTGTGCAGTTTTGACGAGTTATTCATCCAGTCATGTCCTGTTTTTCAGTTCCAGGAAAAGGGTGTTCTAGATGAAACAGTAGAGGCTTCTGTGTCAGCGCCTCTTTTATCAGGGCCTTCTGGTCCAGTTATCAATATCAAGAAAGAAAGTTTTATTACCAAAACAGTAGAGAAGGTCAAGGACAGTACGACGGTATGATCATTAAAATTTAATTCGTCCTTGTGCAAAATCTTGTAACATAAGTACTTGCCAAATATTTAAACAAAGTGCATCTGGCCATTCCTTTACCAGCTTTTATGTTCTATTTCTGACACGAACATGTTTGATGGCATCATAGGTTATTAATATTTTCTATGATGATAACTTTTAACAAGTATGATTTCGAATTATTTTGGTAGGGAACCTAATAATCTTAGTTGTTCATTGCTTGCATTAAACTACTACTGAAAATCGAAATACAGGGTCACAATTTATTTCGTCTTCTTTGCTCTGCACAGATTGTGTTGCAAGGGACACAGCTCTTAGCAATTGATACAGGAGCTGCTATGGGCTTACTTAAAAGATCTCTTATTGGGGATGAACTGACTCAGAAGGAGAAGCAGGCTCTTCAGAGAACCCTGACAGATTTGGCATCTGTTGTTCCAATAGGAATACTCATGCTTCTACCAGTGAGTCTTTCTTGACCTTGGATTTGTACCTCCTGACAATTCTCCTGGAGGTCTACACTATTTGTTTCATTCAGTTTGGTGCCGTACTCCTGTTACCTCTTCACATCATCCACTGTGACAGACTAGACAACCCAATATCGTTCAATACCCAAATCACGATGGTCGAGAATTTTGTTTTGTGCCCTTGAGAGTGCAAATCATATTCTCTTAGGTTGTGAACTTATTATTTAGTGCAGTTGTCTCCATCGTCAGAGCATTCTAAACAGGTGCATTTGTTCCCAGGTTACTGCTGTTGGGCATGCTGCTATGTTGGCTTTCATCCAGAGATATGTGCCTTCCATGGTTTGTAAACCTGTACAATCCCTCACTAGTCCTCTTGTTGCAATATGTAATGTAATTGCGTATTTGGTATTGTAGATCCCATCCACATATGGCCCTGAGAGGTTATATCTCCTCAGGCAGCTTGAGAAAGTGAAGGAAATGGATTTGTCTGAAGGCAGCAGCGAAGATATGTCTGACGCAATTAGTTCAAGAGGCGACCAAGTCAAATAAGCTAACCATGTACAGGTGGACACAAGTATACTTATGATTGTCTTCTCTGTAAAGAGTAAGTAACAATTTGGCCTGCATTTCTTTGTTTTCAATAATAACTGTCGGCATTCTGGCTTCACCTTTGAACTGAAACTGCTCCACTTAGCTGATCACTCTTTATCTGGCCTGCATTTCTTTGTTTTCAATAATAACTGTCGGCATTCTGGCTTCACCTTTGAACTGAAACTTCTCCACTTAGCTGATCACTCTTTATCTACAAATGTTTGTCATTTGCCTTCGGTGAATTTTCTCTAACTTTGATCGGTAATACACATTAAAAGAAGTTCTAGGCTGTGCATGTAATTTTTCATCACAAAGAGCGCGTGTAAAAAATGGTAGCATTGTATTTGATCTAAAAAATATATTTAAAATATCATATTTTTTCCTTACTTTGACTGTAGATACATATGAAGTGACGCACACACTAGAAACCATGCAATTTTTAAAATGTCAATTCATCTATAGGGATTAAAGTAAATGAATTTAACGGAGATATACTACTCAAATAGGTCCTCTTCTTCGGACACACTTACAAACTTGGAAAGGTTCAATTATTCACTTCAAGAAGTTGTTCCTCTGTAGCGCTTTGGCCTGGTATTTTGAACAAGATACAGGAGGGATTCGTTTCATTCTACTCCTAAAAGATTCTCTCGGTGGCATGCTGATGGAAGTAGAGCTTCCCAGGTTAGAATGGATATAACCAAACAATGCATGGCTACAACGTTCAAGGACGATCTTTCCTGAAGTTGTGCTTTTGTAGATCTTTGTTCATATTTCATAGTTACAACTTACAAGGGTGATATGTGCCCACTCAGCATAGAGGATCAATGTCCAAGCTCCTTTTGGATAATGTCTCTGTAGAGAAGAGATTTTGACAGTGGATTGAATACCAAGCTAGATATTGGTTCATCACATGTTCTCATCATCCATGTAACCCCATGTATATCTATTTCTCACATGCTTTTCTGTTTGTGAAGAGTGTTCGGTGTAAACGGATAGGATAATTTCCGTACGGAATCCGCTGCCGAATCTGTTTTAAAGAATCCATATCTGATTTCAAGAATCTGGCAGATAAGGATATCCGATTCCGAACTGAACACCCGGATACGGTATAGGATATGGTATGGAAGATAGCATCCGAATATGAATTATCCGAAAATTAATTAGGATTATCCGATGGTTATAATCTGAATAATCCGATTTTCTACCGAAATGTCTAAATTAATATAGCACAATTTGTAGTTAGTGATTTGTGTGAGTTGTGTAGTTCATCCGTTGAACAACAACTCACTTAAATTGTCATTGTATAGACTATAAAATACAACTTTGTTAGGTTATTAAGTTGTAGTGGGATTATTTTTAGTTTTGTGGGTTGATGGTGTATATTGTGTATGCCGATCTGATTAATTTTATTTCCGCCCCGGATTCGCTCCGTTTCTATTCCGAATCCGTGATCATATATATCCGCTACCGAATCCGCAACCGTTCATTATCTGATTCAATCCGAATCCGAGAAAAAAATGTGGTAAAGGATATGGTAAAGGCAAAATCTGATCCGATCTGTTTACATTCTAAGTGTTCTCCTGTAACCTAATGTTGAGCGTTGCGCCTAACCAACTATCGGAAACCACACAAGCACTGTTGTACTTGTACGGCAAGCGGCTACTATGTCCACCTTCTCTTGCAAATTAATTCTGAGCAAGCCGATTTGTTTCGATTCATACAGTTGGCGTCGGAAATAATCTTTTAACTACAGAAAATACAAAAATGGGGCTACTATGTCCACCTTCTCTTGCAAATTAATTCTGAGCAAGCCGATTTGTTTCGATTCATACAGTTGGCGTCGGAAATAATCTTTTAACTACAGAAAATACAAAAATGGTCTCTTAAGGGTTTTGGGTTTGTTTGGGCTGTAGCTGTTGAGAAGTAGTTTTAGCTGATGGGTTGTGAAAAAGCAGCTATTGAAATCAGAGATTTGATGCGGAAGCAGAGATTTGATGTTTCACAAGAGTGTTGTTAGCAGCTGTTGTTGTTGGTTTTATGGTTAAAATGTCTGGAATGCCCCTGAGTGCTGAAGATGTTATATAAATGCTGATTTGAAATGAAATAGTTGTTTTTGACTCATTTTATTCATAATTACGTTGTTTAAGAGATAAATTATCACAGTTTATCTATTTTCGCTAAAAATTGAAACACATATTTATCCAAACATAGAGCATTACATATATGACCATGAAGCATCACGTACATACAAAAGAACATACGAGGTTGTCCAACAAATATATTATAAGGCTTCTCCATATGAACCCAAAAGCCCAAAAAAACTACGAGCTAGCATATCTACAATACTACAAATCACCTCCTCTTGATGCGAACAAAGCGTAAAGGCTTCTCCATATGAACCCAAAAGCCCAAAAGAACTACGAGCTAGCATATCTACAATACTACAAATCACCTCCTCTTGATGCGAACAAAGCGTTAGCTATGTTGTCACGAATGTTGTTCATGCTAACATGGTCTCCTCCCAAATCATTGCCATTGTTGCCTCCTTGTGCGGAAATAACCACTACAAGGAAACAACTAATCACCGGCGTGGCGATTTGGGATCACTGGCGAGAAACGCCCACGCCGGTAACTTCACGCCAGTGCTATTTGAGATCACCGGCGAGTGCGAGGCCACGCCGGTCATTCTTTTAGATCACCGGCGTGTGCGAGGTCACGCCGGTGACGCTTTGTATTACCGGCGAGGCGGGACACGCCGGTGGTGTTTTTTATCAGAATAAAAAATTAAAGCGATTACTGCATACTGAATTACAATATTCAGCAAAATTCACAGTAAAATAACAGAAGTAGAGTTATTCCAGGAAATAAACTTTCAGGTATTCAACATAGTTAAATGAGTAGTTTAGCTAGACTCCATAGTAGTGCAAATAAACTTTCAAACTATTGTCGATCTCAACGCTACAGATAGTTGATCACCAATGACACGTGCGAGATGCTGGAGTGGCACTTGCTTAGAGTGATGACGATAGCTTGTCCAACCTCCATAAAACGTGGCGAATGGAACTTCCTCCACGCTTGAGAGTTGAAGACAATGCGACCGTCACTGTCCGTGGTGTACGCAACGGCGGTGACCCTTCCTCCCTCTCCAATGCGTACACGAAAAGTACCGGTAGGCTCAATGGCAGCGGCTTCCGCTATCACCCTAGGTAGTTTCTGCAAGAACATAGCATGGATCACATGAAACAAGAAAACAACTAAGTCACACATACCCACAAGAACTACATAGTATAGGAAGATGTGAGAATTTAGAAACATACGTACCATGAGATTTCCGATGAGATTAGTGCGCGTGAGACGTTGCACAAAAGGCACTCCATTGTAGCTATCTCGGGGAGGTAGTCTTTGAAGAAGACGCTCCCGCTCACGGTCACTCAGACTGACTCTTGGGGCGATGACGACATCCTTCAATGGGTCGTCCTCCTAGTTAGTCTCCTCAGCACTCTCCTCAGCAGTCTCCATAGTCGCGTCATCATCGGAACCAGCATTGCCAAAGTAGACAAGCTTGATCCGAGGTTGTGGTCCAACCATACTAAAATGGAGGAAATCACCTTGGCTCAGCTTGTTCGTGGCAATGAGCTCGTCCAAACGGTGCACCCAGAAGAAAGTCTTGTACTTTTCTTTCTTGACAAGTATCTTATAAATAGTTCCGTGAACATCAAAGTTGACGGTGTTGCCGACTAGCTCGTTAAACTGGCGCCGTATATTGCACGGTACAACCTACGAAACAAAACAAAATGGAAATGATGTTAGATAGATAGTTACAAGAAAGCATGAGTCACAAATGTATATAAAACAAAAGATTGTCCTACCAGCATAACCATCTTAGTCTGACCGCCCTGCAGCTGAATCATGAAACTGGATCCTGTGTAAATCCCCTCTCGACAAGCAGAGTAGCATACTTGACACGCCATATCCTATTACATTATAAATTTCATATCTACACACTTACAAATGCACTAGCTTGGAGCAATCACAACACATATTTTGAAACTGACATACAATAACTATCTAAAGTTCATACATAGTTCTTCTCATAAAAAAACCTAGAGCATCTAAAACATACATTGAAACTAACATACAACTATCTAAAGCATTTAAATGCAACAACAAATGCGATCAAAATCGCAACTAAGGTAACAATTGATCCAACAACATAATGATACCAAGCCTCTTTATTAATGGCATATTTTCTAATCTTTCTAATCTTCAAGCACATTGCATCCATCTTGATCTTGTGATCATCGACGACATCGGTAAGATACAACTCCAATTTCATCTTCTTTTCTTCGGTTCTTTTCAATTTTTCTTACAATTCATCATTTTCTTTTCAACTAAATTTAACTTCTCGACAAAAGGGTCGATTGGAATTTCCGGTTCACATACCTCCTAGATAAAAATATCTATGTCAAGTTGGTCGTCATAATTGTCATAAACATGAAATGAAACAAATAGGTATAAAAGATAACAAACAATCATACCACATCCGAATCATAGACCGGACGAGGGCCGATGGGGATGGATATCAAAACCATGGCACTATATATAACAAACAATCACACAATTAAGAAATTTATACAACTAAGTATCTAAATCATACAAGTAAGAAAATAGAAAAAAAGTTAAGAACAAGAGGCTCAGAAGGTGGTGCCGGCGACAGGATGGCCGAAGATCAATGGCGGTGAGGACAGGGGCGGGACGGCGAGGGCGGCGAGGACGGGGACGGCGCGTCGAGGGCGGTGAGGACGGGGACATGGAGAGGACGACGTGGCGAGGGCGGCGAAGACGGGGACGGGAAGAGAGGACGACGTGGCGAGGGCGGCGAGGACGGGGACGGGGAGAGGGGACGACACGGTGAGGGTGAGGGTGGCGAGGACGGAGACGGGTACAGGGAGAGGGCGACGTGGCGAGGGCGATGCACGGAGAGGGCGGCGATGACGGGGACGGGGACGGGACAGCGCGGCGAGGACAGGGAGGGAGACGGCGCGGGCGAGGTCGACGGGGACGGTTGGGTCGTGGCGGCGGGGTGGGTGGCGGCGGTGGGGTGGTGCCGGCGACGGTGGATGTGGGTGGCGACGGGATGCGGGAGTGTGAGGGTTTGTGTGGTTGGTGTGTGGTGGTGGTGGTGTTGCAAGCAAGATCTAGATCTAAAATTTAGAGCACTAATTTGGTTATGTCTAAAAATATTTTTTTAATTAAATTACTACACAATTAAAAGAAATTTGAAAATAACAATGTTACATGTATTATAAATCTAAATTACATTTCACCGGTTGCTCTTACTTAGCCGGCTATGTGCTCGTTTAGGAGGCATAAAGTCATCATCACTGTTGTCATCAGCGACGATTGGCTTCTTCGATCCTCCAACGACACCCTTAGACTTGGGTCTGATCTCAGCTCGTGTAGGAGGCATGAAATCATCATCACTGTTGTCATCAACGACGATTGCCTTCTTCAATCCACCAACGACACCCTTAGACTTGGGTCTGATCTCTGCTCGTTTAGGAGGCATGAAGTCATCGTCACTATTGTCATCAGCCATGACCGCCTTCTTCGATGATCTTTCTGTCTTCGATGATCCAACACTCCAGGTTTTGGGTCTGATCTTTACTCCAAGAGCCCTTTTCATTTCATCAGCATATCATGTCGTCGCCGGACGCCCCTTGGGTGCTTTACCCCATAGTATCAACTTCCACAAGAAGTCAGGGATCTCTCTGTTGATTAACTCTGCGTCTTCAGGGTAATGCTGCACAGTTAAAAAACATAATTAAACACAACTCATAGAACTATATTTAAATAAGACGCTACACCTTATATATTAATTAATGTAACAGAATTTAAAGTTACCTTTATGTGCAATGCATATTCCTGAGGCAAAAAATATATGTTTTTTGACTCAGAGTTGATAGGCAAGTTACGAAGGTCCGCCTCGATGATTTTGAGTTCAGCCACTCTATCCCACCTTCTACGCAACCTCAAAAGTTCTTGGCGTATTTCCTCTGGGTTTCTCTCTGGTAGCCCATCTCTTCGAAAGTATTTATTTAGCTTAGTGATGTGGCTATTGCTACTAATTAATTCATCGAATGGCACGGGTGGAGTCCCTTTCCACTTATCACCCTTCATCATTCTTACAGCACCATACACAACCAAATGAGACATCATACCGGTAAAACCACGATCACAACGAGGAACCGACATGATATTGCTAATTAATTAATATACTAACTCTAGCTAATAATAAGCCACTTCACAAACAACGCCTACTAACTCTAGCTATCTCTAGCTAAGTTACCCAAACCAACTTAGATGCAATATATCCAACAACGGTAAGGGTCCTATATATAGAGAGAGAAGAGGGGAAGTGGGGGGTGGGAATTGGAGTGTCCAGCAACGTCTATATTACCAGCGTGTGGATATATGACACGCCGGTGATCTTGATCACAATACCGGCGTGTGGGTATATGACACGCCGGTGTTACCATAGGGTACCCACATGCCCTCCCGAGATATATGATAACCGGCGTGCCTCCCAGGTCACACGCCAGTAACTACAAAGTACACTACCAGCGTACATCTCACTTTCCACGCCGGTGATCTGTTCCTCCGTGGTTGGATTTTTGGGCCCACAAATCACCGGCGTGGCTCTAAGATGTCCACGCCGGTGATTCCACCGTATCACCGGCGTGGAAACATTCCCACGGCGGTGATTAGCTGCGGAATTTGGTCCCAGCAAATCACCGGCGTGGGGTTTAGGTGGCCCGCCGGTGATTACAAGCCGGCTATTAGCTGTTTCCTTGTAGTGAACATGCCCTGGAGGCATATAGTTCTCATCACGATCGCATCGATAGAAGTCTAGATCAAATACTGACTATCGCGAATGAAGTTATGGAGTGCTAGACATGCAATGATAATCTCTGTCTGCTTCTCTAATGGGTAGCTTGATATACCATGCAAGATGTGCCATTTCTGCTTCAATACACCAAATGCTCTCTCAATAGCATTTCGCAAAGATGAGTGGGCATGGTTGAATATTTATTTCATCCCAGTAGGTGCTCTAGCTAGTCTGAACTCAGGTAGATGATACTTGGTTCATGTATATGGTGAGAGATACCCTTCCTGATTGGGATAACCCGAATCAACTAGATAGTATCTTCCTGAATGAAACACAAGTTAGTGATACATATATGACAAGAATATCACCCAGTGAAGAATGCACAAGCCTAACATGTACCTGGAGGAGGATGAGGAAAATTTGCTTCAAACTTAAGCAATGTATCTTTGAATATCCTCGTGTCATGCACGGAACCTGGCCATCCAGCAATATAGCACCTCGGCAAACTTCCTATTGATTGTCTCCTTGGATCTCTTGAATCGGTTATGAACTTGAGTGACAGACTGTGGACTACCAAGAGTCCACAAAAACATTCCAAGTGCCTCCTCGGTACACAAATCTGTCCATAGCAATTCAATAGAGAAAAACATACAATGTCATTTTCATACAAATTTAATACAACCATAAACACAAATCTGTCCATACCAATTAATACCTTGTCATGTTCATGCATTCTGTCTAATACACACATCTAAACAGCAGAAAATAGAAGATCAAAATTACATGAAGAAAGAAGAAAAACAGGGGCTCACCTCGCATCTAGAGGGGCTTGGTGCAGCAGGGACGTGGTCGGCGACGCAGAAGGTCTGGCGTGCTCGGAGCAGCTCACGTGGACGACGGTGGATGAGACAGGGTGAGGCGGTGGCTCGAAGCGCTCCTGTCTCCGGCGGCCGACGGGGACGAGGTCGACCTTGATGGTGGGGGACGGCGGCGGCAGGGGAAGGGGGCAACGACAGGGGTGGGGGACGGGGACGGCGGCGGCAGCAGGGTGGGGGACGGGGACGGCGGCGACAGGGGTGGGGGCGGCGGCGACGGAAGCCCTAACCCTAGGCCGCCATGCTAGCGCTCGAGCGTGAGAAAAGGGGGGAAAATGAGTCGGGGGGTCGTGGTTCTACCATTTCGCACGGAAGGAGTTCGAGTTATATCGGGATGACAGTTTTGCTGTAAATACTTCAAACTATAGAGGGTAGTTTCGTCCGACGGCCTCCGGGAAGCAAAGAAACACTTGGGAAGCACCTCCGAGCTAGCTTTTCCTGTGGCTCGCGCGCGCAGTTCATTTCCCGGCCGCGCTTTTGCCCAGCGCTTTTCCACCGTTGGCTGTTTGTTTGCGCTTCAGCTTCTCCACCCCAAAAGCACAAGCGGAAGCGGAAACAAATAGGCCCTAAAACCCGAGGAAGTGTCGTCGCCTCCAGCCTCCAGAGTCCGTTGGATGGTGCTGATCATTAGGTGCATGAGCGTCTGGGCCTTGTTCGACTTCTGTGGCCACAGCCCGTCTTGGATAGTTGGATGTTTTCCACTCACATAATATGTCCTCTTTGTGGGATATGTGCTCTTTGTGGCATCCTGAGTCGGGAACCCACATCGTTTTCACGTGTCCCGCTGACCGTTTCCGTTGGAACTTCGTCCACGAGGCTCTGGGTCCCGAGCGGCAGGCTCTAGATCTTGGTGAGTTACGGGAAACCCAGACGAACCATGCCGAGAGGAGGAGGCGCCTCTTCTGGCTAGTGTTCGCCGCGGTGACCTAGACCCTTTGGAGGATACACAATAATATGGTTATCGAGCGGGTGTTCCTATGGCGCGCTAGTGACTCTTTGTTTAAATTCCTTACTTTTTTTTGCAGCAATGGCACCCTCTATGTAGGCAGCGAGACAAAGCTCGGCTAGACATCATCGAGTTTGTTTAAATTCCTTACTTTTTGCAGCAGTGGCACTCGCTATGTAGGTAGCGAGACAGAGGTCGGCTAGACATCATGCTCGATGTTCTTGGAGATGGCGCATCGTCTTGTCTCGCCTTGCCTTCTAGACTCTGAGCCCCGTGATGCGACCGAGTTGTCTGTCGCTCTCGGCCCCTCCTTTTTTGTTGTTTCGTTGGGCTTATTTTTTATGTTGCCCCAACTTTATTTTCTCCTTTTCCTTGCACTTGGTACTTTGTATGGACTCGGTTTTGGTTGGATTGCTTATTTATAAAGCGGGCATAAAGCCTTTTTCTTACAATCTCTTGACCCTACTCCTTTAATTTCTTACAATCCACTTTTCTACAAACTTGTAGCTTAAAGCTTGGTAAAATGGTAACTTCAATTGCAAAAATGCAATTGTGTATTAACCTCCCTTCTAGGCCATATAATCATTTTTTCGTCTCTCTCCTTGTTATATTTTTCGCCCGCCACGTCGGATCCGATAGGCCGAACCCACCCTAAATCACCCAATTGACACAAATAGCTCTTTATCCACCGCCCTCTCTCGCCTCCATCCTGAATTTCCCGACACCCCTCCCCCCGTCGTCCGTCCTAGCCGCCAACACCCGTCTCCGTCCTATCCGTCACCGCTCACTCCACTACTCGTCCGTGACATGAGAAGGAATTTGTGGAGCTTGTGAAGAAGTAGGATGGCTCATCCTATTACATGGAGGAGAGTAAGTCGTCGACAGAGGTCAAGATGGAGACCCTCGCCCGGAAGGACAGGCGCGCCCGACAGCGCAACCGTGAGAAGGCGGAGAAGGAGGAGCTGCGAGGAAGGAGGCTGCAGACAAGGAGGATGTGGAGATGTTGTTCGGCGTGTCCTCTCCGACGCCCATGACCAAACCCACGCCAAGAAGGTCCATGTCCTCGACCACGCTCATGGTCGACCTCGTCCCTCCATCGAAGTGGCACATCCTGGATAGCATACCACAGGAGGAGTAGGTCTCCCGGATACGGTGTACGACTCATTCCATCTCCTACGATCACGGCCATCGGCGGGCATCTCCGACACCGGATGTACCCACTACATGTTCGACGAAAGTCCGGACACATGTCAGGTTATTTCTTGTCCCATATGCATTACCTAGGATAAATTTTAGGATGGTAGTTTAATTGCGATGCATGCTTAGGGCTCGTTTATTATGTATCTAATAAATAAAGGTCGGGATCCTCCAAATTATGACATTGGTGATACCGCATCCCCTTTGTTACAATCATCGGACACTAAAAAAGAGATGGAGACAAAGGAAAGAGGCATTGCATACTCAACCCACGAAGATAAGTTGTTGTGCCAATCTTGGTTGGCGACAAATATGAATCCTATTTGTGGAACTCTGCAAAGGGTTTAAATTATTGGGAGAAAATAAATCAATTTTACCATGAGCACAAGCACAAGAACTATGTGGAGCCGAATCCAATCAATACCACGCGCAATGAGGCTCTCTCCAACATAGGTGGGCCACGATCCACCAGTCCATGAACAAGTTTTACGATGGTTATGCACAACTACGAAATATGAATCAAACTGGCGTTGGCGTTGATAGTCATGTAAGTCTTGCTTGCTTGTTATCAATTTTTTTTGTTTGCCTGCCTTTCATTTCATTGTGTTGAGTATTTGTTGCTTGCTAGATGAGGTAGGCCACCATTTTGCATCATCAAGTGGAGAACAAACCATCACTTTGTCTCATTGTTGGCTCTAATTGAATGGAAAACCGAACTGGAGCACCCTCTTCGAAGATACCAAGAATCCCACCAAGAAGATGAACGACAACGATGTGATGGGGAGGATGTGGGAGAAGGAAACGATCACGCGTGAGGGCGTGGCAAGCAAAATGTCGCCCACATGGACGAACATCTTCTCTAATAAGGGGGAGACACTGAAACAAATGGGGGAAAAGGGAGGAGAGGAAAGATACGAGGTACAAACCCTTCCTGAAAGTGCAAAGGAGGAGAATAGAGTTTGACCGAGCGAGGGCCAATGCTAGAATGGAGTTGGAGATAGATGATAAAATTGGGGAAGAATGAGAAACGGATAAAAATGGAGCTCAAAAAGACGAAGGTGTATGAGACCCTTCAGTTTGAGAAAGAGAGATTGAGGCTCTCAAGGCTCATGGAGGAGTTGAAAATCATTTCAAGACACTTAGCTCATGGATGATCAAAGTAGGATTTGGTTCAATAATCAAAAGAAAAAATGATCCATTCTTTTATCGTACGAATTGTCAAATTTATTTTGACTTGTTTTGAATCGAGGTTTATTTTGTGTTGAATCACTGAATTTGTGAAACTGATTGGATGAGATCGATGTGCATATGTTTTGTATATATTTGATGGTTGAGAAGTATAGGGTGTGAATTATCTGGGATGAAAAATGAGAGTTGATGAATACCTACGTGTCCGGATACATATAGTAGGTCAAATTAGCACAAGTTACGCCATCACCGGCGACATTTGTCGCACTTGTGCGCACGTGATGCGAGGGAGTACCTCCCGTATAACGAGCTCGAGACAAAGCGCCTTGAACATCAATCATGTTATTCTGCGAGTGAAAAATGATGTGCTGACACCATTGGCGTGTTTGGTTGCTCGTGGTCCAGGCTCTAGCATACAAAACTAGGTCGTTTTTCTTGTCCGCTTCGAGTATCTGACCCACACGAAGCTTAACGCACCCTAGAGCCTAGCCCTGAATGACTGGTCGTTTCCGTTTCCGCAGAGCCACCATCTCCGCGTGCAAAAAAGGGGAACGGTGCGCCGAGCTAGCAGATGGCGGGAGCTGGGCGTGTGCACGCGAAAATGCGACAGGAAGTATTTCGTCACCGTCCAAGCTCCCATCACCATTTCCCCCATTCAAGCTCACAGCCGTAGCTGTTTTCTTGAGTGGTATGTGGTGTACAGGGGAAGGGTTCCAGGAGCTTACAATTCTTGAGACGCTTACTCTGCTCAAGTGGAACGTTTCCCCAACCAGTGTTGTAAAAGGTTTGCAACTAAAGAACAGGCATAGAAGACTTACTCCATGAACATGCTACCATATTGCCCGATTAGAGCAGTACTAGTGGAGGAGGTAAAGCAGCTGTGACGATAAATGGTGCGGGGAAAGTGAAGGACATATCAGGTCTACCCGCCTCAAAGATTTGATCATCCTCGTCCAGTTCGTCGTCATTGTGTATTTGTTGTTCGCCTAAATATGTATGATCATATGTGAACCTTGGATTGGTAATCTCACCACTAGTGGATGCAAGGTAAACAAAACGACCGGAAATTGTGCAGCCAAACAGAGGGTATTAACCTTTAAACGCAAACGCGGGCAACCAAACATCAGTGACCTCTAAACTCGTTTCCTGCCATACGAGTCAGGATGAAATTGGCAACCAAATACGGTGCAAAATTTCCCCATGCCACGTGTCTACTCTGCCAGACCCAACTGAAAGGGCGGAAATGCATGTGAGCAACACAACACGGCGCTTCCTTTATACACATCGAAACGAAGGACGGAAATACTCTTCTTATCGTTGGAACCTGTCTGTTCCCACCCTTTTTATACCCCCATCCCGTACCTGAAGCCGACTAGCACCTCAAACCCCACTTGCCATCCCACCACCTCAAACCCCAAACCCTAGCACAGCCCTCGCCACCTCCATGGCGCGCCTCCACCTCGTCGCCGTGGCCATGGCTGTGCTCTTCGCCGCCGCCGCTGCGCAGGCCCCCGGCGCCTCTCCGACGCCCGCCCCCAGGGCCCAGCCTATCCCGCCGCCACCGCCACCACGTCCGGTGTCCCCTCCCGCGCAGCCTCCGGTGATGGCTCCACCGACCTCAGCCCCTGCGCCCGCCCCGACGGCCCAAGCACCGGCGCCCAAGGCCGCCGCCCCGGCGCCAGAGTCCGTCATCTCCTCGCCGCCGGCGCCTGCTCCGGGCTCGATCTCCCAGCCACCGTCCGACGCCCCGACGGCCTCGACTCCGCCGCCGAACGCCGCCACCGGCCTCGCCCCCGCCGCCACATGGGCCGCCGCCGCCGCAGTGGCAGCAGTCGCGGTCTTCTACTGAGATCTGCCTCCCAGTGACGAGATCCCCGCCGCCCGCTGATATGGCCGCTGGATATCACCGCCATTACCCCCGTTAATTTATTATTGTTCCATCCACTGCTCGCGCTTTTGGGCCTGGTTGCTTATTCCATTCGGATTAGTCTAGGAACTACTACTCAGATCTAGTATGTATGTGTATGAGAGATAAGAGACACTAGTGCTGTGGCTTGTCGCTGCACAATTCCTCGTTTGCCTGGGGATTCTTTCTTACATTTCTAGTGATATTATCTTGCTTTACCAGCTTTGCTTTGCTTGATCCGTGCTTGTTCCGGCCGATCTGGAGAGCCGAAGCCAGAGGCCTCCAGATCTACTCAGCTTTTCTTCTCTGTAGTGCGTGATTTTTTTTCTTGCTTTTGCGAGTGAGAGTGATGAGTTTGTGACGTTAGTGGGCCAGCTGGGGGGGTGAGCCAGTGTCGAAGTGAGGAAGCATCTGGAGTGAGCTAGTAGCACAAAAAAACCTGGAGCGGTCCCCACCAGGAGGTGGTGGGGGTCGGTGGGACGCGCCAGGCGGCTGCAGGGAGGAGGACGCGTGGCCACTGCCCGCGGCTGCGTGTGATGTTTCGATTCGGTGCCGACCGACCGCGACGGTCGTCTCGGTTCGGTAGGCGTGCGTGTCGTGCCGTGGCGCGTCGAGAGAAAAAGTGGGGCGTGGAGTATCTTGTAGTTATAGCCTTGTAGGTATGGCAAGAGTATAAACCAACGGGCACTTCTCCGGGCGACGCCCGTAGGACCCACCCTCGCACTCTTCTGCCTACGTTCTCTCTTTCCTTTTGCGCCACTGTGATCTACCAAAAAAAAAATAGCACGTGATGATAATTGTCTCGCTAATAAATCGATGTACAATGATATAGCAAGCTAATAGCATATTTTAAGACCGACACTATTTTGCTATAGCGCCATTTTTTCCCTTTTCTTGTTCTGATCCTATCTCTTCCTCTCATCTGCCACCCATCAACTGAGCCGACGCCGCTATGACCAACAGGTAGCCAGTGCGAAGAAGTCATCGACGGGGGGTAGCGATGGGGGTGTGGCAGCGCCAGCGACTAAGGGTTGGGGTTTAGTTTGCCTATGCCGAGAAAAAAAGAGTGTGGAGGGGGTTAGAGAGATGTCCGAGATATATTTTGTTTATCAGATCCACGGCATATATTGATGTATGTTTCAGTAGCCCGCATAATTTCTGATCATATTTGTATTGTAGTTAATTTTTGATTGCGTACATGTGGGGGAGGTATGCTCACCATCTACTATATATAAAAGGCAGAGGAATCCGGCCCTTCTCGTGCGGCCATGTCGCCGGAAACCACTGGCCGTCCGATCCGCGCGACGGACGGCCACGATCGACCCACGTCGTCCTCTTCCCGCGATTCACTGTACATCCCGATTTTTGTCCAATCGGCAAGCGACACGTCGCCCCGGTCGCCCACCGGTCACTCCGCTCGTAGCCGGTCGCCCACCCGGTCACCGTGCCGTTTTGCAAAAAAACACTCCCACTTTTCGAAATTTTTTCGCAGCCCACGTTTTCCTTCTACGGCGGGACATAAACGCAATTTCCCCAAACTACAGGGACCCCGCTGGAAAAGCGTGCACGCAGCCCCCTCCCTCCTCTCTCTCGCGCGTGGCCCGCGCTTCGCCGCCGCCGCCGGCGCGCTCCGCCGCCGCTACGCGCTTCCCCGCACGGATCGAAGCACGCGGGGAGGTCCGCCGTCTTCCCGTACACCTCCTCGCCGCGGATCGCGTCGTGGGGCGCCGTCGTTCCACCGGATTAGCCGCCGCCGTGCTCGCCGTCCTCCGCCGCGTCCCCCGGTCGCCGGCGACGCTCCGGCGGTTTATAAACGGCGGCGCCGCCACCTATGGGTCGGCCACGACGAGCCGCGTCCGACGCGGGCACGCGCGCGTGCTGGAAGGCGCCGCCGAGCTCGCCGCCGTCCCGGGCCGCTCCGGCCAGTTCTGGCCCTGTGACGTCAGTACGACGTCACTGTGGGCCAGACCTGTCAGTTTTTTAAAAAAAAATGCCCCAAATTTTCCTTACAGTTAAAAAAAAACAAAACAAATATCTTTAAATATATCCATCCAAAAAATATGGAAAAAATGCCAAAATGATCACAAAAAAAAAACTAATTACTTATGGCATAGTGCAAACATATTTGAATATTTTAATATGGTAAATATTTGAAGGAACTCCAAATTCATTTCAGAAAATGATTAAAAAATGCAAAATTAATATCTTTGAAAATATCCATCCAAAAAATATGGAAAATATACCAAAATGATCACAAAATAAAGCTAATTACTTATCCAATTTTCCATACGATCTTCAAAAATTCTAAATAATGCAAACTAAAAAATTTAAATATGGGCACTAAAGAAAATAAATAGCCTCAACTTCACACATGATTTTGACATAATTTCAAATAATGCAAACTGATAATTTCAAATATGACCACAAAAGAGAATGACAAATATGCCAACTTTCCATGTGATTTGAAATAATTCCAAATAATGCAAACTAAAAATTTCAAATATGCCCACAAAAGAAAATAAATAGACCCAAATTTCCATATAATTTTGCAACAACTCTAAATAATGCAAGCCAAAAATTCCAACTATGCCCACAAAAAAAAATGACAAATATGTCAAATTTCCATAGGGAAAGGAAAATAAATATGCACGACAAAAATTCAAATTTCAAATTTCCACGTGCCTTCCAAATTTGTGTATTTCGTAGACGTCAAATGGAATTCAAATATGTTAAACTATTCGAAAACAGGAATAATTTCTGAAATGCGGACGGTTTTTGCATTTCAGCAGTTTTGCAAACGAATAATTCAAAAAAAATAGCCCACGGGCGCGACGGAGACCGCGCTTAGTCCCCTAGTTTACATGAAAGAGGTGAGTTGAACAAAATTCTAACCATTCCATTCCACTTTTTTGTCTAACCAAACAGAACGGAACCATTCCATTACACATTTTTGTCGCGACCAAACATAAGAATGGAACCGACCCATTCCAATGAAATGGAACTATGACATTACATTCCATTTCGTTCCAAAACCAAACACACGTTTTTGCGATCAGCCGATGATGCAATTTAAGAGGAAGACGACGTCGCCCACTCGCCCGTCGCCGGCGCATTGGCGCTGTGCTGCTTTGGATGCAGGATGCGATCGATCGACCTCGCCGTGTCGGTTCCTGACTTCCTGTTCGTTCGCTTCCCGCGTGGCTACGTGCATCGGCGATGGAGATCGATCGGATCGATCATTGATACCGTTTGGTATTCTATTCGACTAGCACACGAGCTGACGAGCCACGTCGGCCACGCGAGACAGACGCGCAGCGGGGCTGCTTCCTATTTCACGCGCACGCGGAGACGGCTCAGCAGCGCAGTATAAAGCCCAATTTTCTTCAGATTCCTATACAAATATACATATGCATATACAAAAATTTGGGTCCCCAAATTCGTGGGCCTATGCCAGTGGCACAGTTGGCACCACTGTGGGTCTGGGCCTGTTTGCGGGAGATGCTGCTGGGGGTGGGATGTTTATGCGGTTAGTGACGGCTTTTTTCCCGATAGGTACTGTAGCTCAGTCGGAATAGATGGAGGCACGGTCACCCGTCAGCAAGTCACGAACAGGGTTGTACAGTGCAGAAGTTTGCGGAGATGCTGCTGGGGTACTCTGTAGTGAAGGCGCTATAAACTTCGGGCTGGAAGAAATGACGCATATTGCTAGATGCAAGTATGTCAAAAAGAAGAGATTGCAGGGTGGAAGGCTGGCGTCTTTGATATGTCTCATCTTGCTGTAGTGAACAGAAGCGGGACCGCGGAGGGGAGGGTGTCGCAGCCGCTAGATGTACGGAAATCAATTTGGCTTTCGAGTTCATATGCTTTTACTGAATTTAGAAATCATAATTTTTTTTTACATTTTTTAAAATTTCGAAAAAATTGGTGATGAGAATAGACAAGTTTTCTACAGACGTGGCTAGTTTTGTGGTGAATATGGTGCTCTGTGAAAAAACCCAGCGGCCAAAATATTTTATGCATTTTTAGAGTATTTATTTTTTCACAGAGCAAAATAATCTTTTATGCATTTTTAAATTATTTCCAGAATTTTCTAATTTTTATTATATTTTTTAATTCATGCAGAGCATGTGAGCTCGGGAGTCAAAACGCCCCTCTCGTGCATGCATCAGAGTTGTGTTATTCGTAGGCCCCGAATTTTCATTCATTTTTTTATACTTTGTGTATGCTTCCTACCGGTTTCATAGTAAATGAGGACTCACCATGGATGATATCTATCGTTGGAAAACAGCAACGTCGACGCCTTTTCCTATGTACTTTCTTTTTGATAGCGTTGTTATACACGACAAGTAATAAACAATGCAAAAGTGTTATTGTATATTAAATAGTATGTTCGTGTTTTTTTAAATTATGGGTTCCTATAAAAAAATACTTACACATTTTCAACAACAAAAGTTCATGTATTTAAAAATGGTTCTTACATTTGAAAAATGTTCACACAACTCTAAAATTTTGTGTTTGTTTACTACAAAATATTCACGGGGTTAGAAAAGTTACTCACGGGTCAAGAAAAATATTCACCGTTAGAAAAAAGTATTTATGCATGAACCATAAAACTTAGAAAAAAATAAATAGAAAAAAAGAAACAGAACAATCAAGAAAAGAAAGAGAAAAGAGAGGCATAGCCCGGATGGCTAGGAGGTGTTGATACCTCCCTGCCCGCGAGGTCTCGAGTTCGAGTGCCAGCGCCCGCTCCCTCGTGCGTACTCACCGAAATTTCTTCTATCAAAGTTGATCGGAGGGCCGTCTAACCTTCCAATCCGCTTTTTTTTTGAGAAAGAGAAAGACAAAAACGCAAATGGGCCGAGCCATGCAGTGAGACTCTGCAGGCGACTCCGTGCTGCACTTGGTTTAAGGGATTATAACGAGTTGACCTAGCAAGTCAGATTTTGTTTTGTACTAACAGAAGGCTTAACATGGAACATCCACATTTCATCGTTTTGGCTCACCGTTTTAGGCCTAATTCTTTTGGCAGTTTAAAAAATAAGCTATTCACAGCTTCTCTCATAAGCCATCCAACTTATTACTCGAAACTTCTAATTTAGTTACGTCATAACTAATTTAGAACACCAAATAATAAGTATGTTTGGTTAGGTTTTTCCTTAGCTTTTGGCTTTGTTTTATAAGCCAAGAAAGTACCGAATTAGGTTCTTTTGGCTTTTTGGCATATGTTCCATGATGGCATAAGCCAAAAGCACCTATAAAGCAAAGCCAAAAGCCTAAAGGCAAAAGCCAAGAAAAAATTCTAACCAAACAGCCTAGCCTGATAGCTTATGTGAGAAGCTGGGAATGGGTTATCTTATTTTTTAAACTAACAAAAGAACTGAACCTTGGGCCTCTTAACCGGAGCACTTGAAGGCCCGTTCTCCCCTTGTACAAAAAAGGTCATGCTCAGTCCCAACCGTTCTTTAATTTTTGTCGAGTAAAGTCATAATTGTTGTTGGTTGATCCTTTTGTTGAGCATTGTTATATGTTCAGATGATATAGGTTCACAAAACGAATTCTTTGAGCTCAACCTCTCGTGTATCAACTGGTTGTAGTATTTTTTGAGGTGAACAGATTGTGGTACTTGCCACAACTACATATGTGTTGTAGTATGGTTGCAAATGGCTCCCAAGATATACGGAGTTCGTCTTTAAAAAAATCAAAATCGGCACTTTTTAGTTTCAAAAAATCGAGAAAATAATCCCAGATGTAGATAATCTCGAAATTTACAGGCGTGCAATATTTTAACTCAAAATTCGTTGTATTTTGAGGTGAACAAAAAAAGACAAACCGGGAAAATTTCAAGTTTTTGAAACTGTGTTCCCAGATCCCCCATTTGTCATTTTTGCCTAGCCCACAATACAACGAATTTGGAGTTCAAATTTTGCACTATTGTAGATCATATCATTATCTACATTTGTGTTTTTTCTTGTTTTTTTGAAACTTTAAAATGTTATATTCGATTTTTTCAAAAAACAAGCTCCCTGTAACTCGGGAGCCATTTGTCCTCTCTCGGTGGCTAAATGGAACCCGAGCTACATGGAGACTTTATTTTCGAATATTTGAAAATTATATTTTTCAATTTCAAAAAATTCTGAAAAAACATATATTTATACTCTGTCATATTCTACCAACCTGTAAAATTTTGATTCCAAATCTATTATATTTTGAGTTGTACAAAAATGACAAAATCTGAATTTGAAAGTAGTGAATAGTCCGAATTTTGAACTCCAAAATCTGGTAGATTTTGCTATTTTCGTGTAACCCAGAATATAAGTTATTTTGAGTTGAGATTTTACACGTTAGTAGAATATATCTTTGTCTACATCCTGTATTTTCTCTGTTTTTTCTGAAACTGGAAAATATGATTTTCATTTTTTTTTTCAAAACTAAAGGCCTCCGTATAGCTCGGCATCCATTTACACTTTCTAGGGGTTGCTAGGAGATTACAAGATTACATAGCATGGTATAAAATACAAATTACTAAAGTTTGTATCCCGTTTTGATCCGCGTGTGGTGCATAGACTTTTTATAACGTAAGTTTGTTTTAGTGCATGGCCTCTCACGCTCCTGCTTGATGTACATTATGCCATTTTTTTTAGCGAAACACGGCAGGAGCTCTGAATATGTCACATTATGCCATTTACAGGGTTCAGCTCTAAATATCAGCGGAATGATGTTTCCAAAAACATCTCACGCCCAAATCGCCAGAGCGTCATGGTTTTCTTCACTCACGGGTCTGTACTCTCCTCCCGGGTCGCTCTTGTGCGAGCGGCCCCAAATCTTGAGAAGAAAAGGACCCTATTAGATTGCCGGCTGAAGGCAATTGCAATTGTTGCACTTAGATTGATATGGATCCCGTGATGAGATTATATAGTACAAGGAGATGACTTAGTAGTCAAGTAAAGAGATTACAATTATGGAAATAAACTAATCAAATCTAAACCTCCTTGATTTCGGCTGTGTAGACGTGTCCTACACGTACACGTCTAACACCCCCCCCCCCCCCCCCCCGCAGTCGGAGCGGGAGCAACGTGGACGTTCAGGCTGGAGCGAAACTCGGTAAACACAGTGGAAGGCAATCCCTTGGTGAAGATATCAGCATACTGGGAAGATGTCGGAACATGCAGAACACGGACATCTCCAAAAGCAACCCGCTCACGAACAAAGTGTAGGTCAATCTCCACATGCTTAGTGCGTTGATGTTGGACTGGATTGGTCGAAAGGTAGACAGCAGATATGTTGTCGCAGTAGACCACCGTAGCTCTCTGAAGAGGTCGATGGAGTTCGGATAGGAGCTGGCGTAACCAGCATGCTTCAGCAACAACATTGGCAACACCCCTGTATTCAGCTTCCGCACTCGAGCGGGAGACAGTGTGCTGACGTTTAGAAGACCAGGAAACCAAATTGTCACCAAGAAACACGCCATAACCAGAGGTGGACTTGCGAGTATCGGGGCAACCAGCCCAGTCAGCATCCGTGTATGCAGTGAGTGATGCCGGCGACGAGCGATATAGCTGAAGTCCATGGTCGACGGTGCCGCGAAGGTACCGGAGAATCCGCTTGACCGCATTGAGATGCGGTTCCCGTGGGTCATGCATGTACAAGCAGACCTGTTGCACTGCATATGCGATGTCTGGTCTTGTGAAAGACAAGTATTGGAGAGCACCAACCAGGCTCCGATAGGCAGACGGATCAGCGACGGTGGCGCCAGCAGCTGAGAGCTTGGACTGTGTATCTACGGGAGTGGAGCATGGGTTGCACTCACTCATTCCTGCGCGATCAAGGATCTCAATGATGTACTGCCGCTGAGAGAGGAACATGCCAGCCGAGGACCGTGTAACAGCGACTCCGAGGAAATAGTCCAATGTACCAAGGTCCTTGAGGGAGAACTCACGCTCGAGAGCCGTGATGGTTCGCCGAAGAAGCTGTGCAGAGGAGGCTGTGAGACTATATCATCGACGTACAATAGCAGGTAAACAATCTCTGTGTTGCTGTTGTAGATGAAGAGCGAGGGATCCGCGCGGGAGCTGACAAAACCAAGGCGCAGCAGGTGGTCGGCAAAACGGCTGTACCAGGCACGTGGTGCCTGTTTAAGCCCATAGAGAGACTTATTGAGCCGGCAAACATGGTCGGGCTGGGAGACATCGACAAACCCCGACGGCTGTGCGCAGTAGACCGTCTCGGCAAGAGTACCATGTAGAAAAGCATTGTTGATGTCGAGCTGATGAACCGGCCAATCTTGCGCGACGGCAAGTGAGAGGACAGTGCGAACGGTGGCCGGTTTGACAACCGGGCTGAAAGTTTCTCCATAATCAACGCCTGCACGCTGGGTGAAGCCACGGAGGACCCAACGGGCTTTGTAGCGATCCAAAGACCCATCCGGCTTAAGCTTGTGCCGAAAAATCCACTTGCCAGTTACGACATTAGCGCCAGGCGGACGAGGAACAAGATCCCATGTCCGGTTAGTCTGCAGTGCACTGAATTCGTCCATCATTGCGGAGTGCCAATTAGGGTCCTTGAGAGCGCCCCGGTAGCTCTTTGAGCGGACTAAGAACATCAGCCAGAAGATTAAGACGGTCAATAGGTTTAGTCATGCCACGTTTTCCACGAGTAAGCATGGAGTGATTGTTGTCGGCGAGGGGAGGGCCGACGGGGGCCAAGGCCACTGGCGAATCTAGAGGAGTGGGTTGAGGTGTGAGAGGAGGAGAATGGGGTTCGGGTGTCGGTGGGTTGTTTGGCTCGGGTGGAATAGGTGGTTGCGGGATTGGTGCAAGTGGGGTAGTTTGGGAGGGCAGAATGATAGGATGATCATCAAGAAAGGAGAGATCGGTGGCTGTAGGGGGTGTAGTGGATTGGTGGGCGAAAGGGAAGGTGTTTTCGTCAAAGACGACATGGCGAGAGATTATGATTTTATGTGTCGCGAGGTCAAGGCAACGATAGCCGCGATGGTTAGAGGGGTACCCGAGAAAAACACACGCGGTTGTGCGAGGAGCTAGTTTGTGTTGTGCTGTAGCGGATAGGTTAGGATAGCAAAGGCAACCGAAAACCCGTAGGTGCGCAAGAGGTAGAGGGAGGCCACGGAGAGCTTCGTAAGGAGTACGGTGTTGGAGGGTTTTGGTAGGGTGAAGGTTGAACAGGAACGTGGCAGTGTGAAGAGCTTCAACCCAGTAGGTTGATGGCATGCTAGCTTGAAAAAGAAGGGAACGCACCATGTTATTAGTGGAGCGAATGACACGTTCGGCTTTACCATTTTGGGAAGAGGTGTATGGGCAAGACATTCGAAGGGTGGCGCCGAGGGAAAGGAGAAACAGGAGCAGTTTTATTGTCAAATTCGCGACCATTGTCACATTGGACAGATTGGATAGTTGTGTTAAATTGGGTAGAGACGTAGGCAAAGAAGTGTTTAAGTGTAGAGAAAGTGTCAGATTTTGCACGCAAGGGAAAAGTCCAAAGGTAATGGGTGAAATCATCTAGGACAACTAAGTAATATTTGTAACCAGACACACTAGCAAGAGGTGAAGTCCATAAATCACAGTGGATAAGCTGAAAAGGACGCATAGTTTGAGTAGTAGATGTATCAAAAGGTAGACGAACATGTTTTCCTAATTGACAAGCATGACACAATTGATTATCGGTAGAATTTTTATTACAAGGAAATGAAAAAGCACTTGCTAGGTGCGACAAAGCTTGACTACTGAGATGTCCTAGGCGACGATGCCACAAAGTTGAAGATGACGTGGTGGTGGAGAGGGCGTGCGCAGCGGAAGACGGCCACCAGAAGGGATAGAGGTCGCCGGAACTATTGCACCTGACGATCTCGTTCTTGGTGCGGAGGTCCTTCACAGAGAGACCAAAAGGATCAAACTCAACAGAAACAAGATTATCAGTGGTTAACTTACGGACGAAATAAGATTTTTTACAAGGTTAGGTGTTACTAGGACATTATTAAGAGAAAAAGAGTGATTAGGAGTAGAAAGGGTGGTGTGACCAGTGCGAGTTATAGGAAGAGCATGACCGTTGCCGACGATGACATGTGGGTAAGGAGAGCTAGAGGGGAGGATATGAGAAAGGTTACCCTGATTGCCGGTCATGTGGGCGGATGCGCCAGAATCCATGATCCACTCATGCGGAGGTGGTGGTGCGAGGGACATGGTGTTGTAAGCCTGCATGAGTTGTCCTTGGTCGAAAGACGGTGGCAGCGCAGCATAAGTCGGTGCAGGCATCGGAGCCGACGGTGGAGCTCCTTGCATCCAGGGCATGGTTGGCGGAGGCACCCCTGGTGACATGGCGTGGACGAGGGAGCACCGTAGGCCCACGAAGGCGGAGGCAACATCATGGCATGATGAGCCTGAGGCTGGCCGGGAGGCGGCGGGCGCGGAGGCGGACCGGGCCACATCTGGATAGACCCCGCCCAAGGGTTTTGCATTGATGGCCACGACGCCGGCGAACCCTTCCCGGATGTGTTGGAATTTCCACCTCGCTGTGGAGGAGGTCCGGAGTGGAGGAAGCGGCATCGCGCCCCATATTGGCAGCTGCCTCGCTGCTGGAAGTTGCGGCATGGGTAGGGGCGGCGCGAAGGCGGCACGGTTTCCGTTGGGCGCGTGGTGTGGGAGGCGTGGGGGAACCCCGGGCGACGAAGGCGGTCGGAGCAGAGAAGGCGACTCGGACTGCTTCAGCGTGAGTTCCTCGAGCAGAAGAGACAAGCGCACGTCGAGGAACGACGGCAGTGGGCGCTGTTTGAGGGTCAGGGTGCGCATGTAGGCAAGCCCAGATCCGAGGCCGCGAAGAGTGTTCTGCACGAGGCGCTTGTCGGTGATGGTTGTGCCCAAGGCATTGAGCTCGTCGGCGAGAAGCTTCTGCTTGCGACAGTAATCAGCCACGGTCATGGACCCCTGTTGGAGACCGTGAAACTCTTGCTCGAGGTAGGAGGAACGAGTCTCGGCATTGTCGTGGTGGATGTTGGAGAGACGCGTCCACAGGGCGTGAGCAGGAAGTGGTGCGGTGGTGTCGACGACCATGGCGAGAAGCTCGGGCGTGACGGTGCTGTTGAGCCACGATCGGACGATGGCGTCATTCCGACTCCACTGTGGCGTGGGATCGGTGGGGTACTCCTTCTCGTCGAGATGGTCTTCTAGGGCATACTTCTCGACGACGTCGGAGAACATGCCTCGCCATTGGAGGAAGTTGGAGGTGGAGAGCTCGAGGGTGACCGGAACGGCGGCGCAGATGCTTGGGAGCGCGGCCGCGAGCGCCCATAGGGCTGCCTTGGCGGCAGCCTTGGCAGCGATTTCGGCGGCGCTAGGCGACGCCATCGTAGAGAGGATCGAAAACCTAATCTGATACGATGAAGGCAATTGCAATTGTTGCACTTAGACTGATATGGATCCCGTGATGGGATTATATAGTACAAGGAGATGACTTGGTAGTCAAGTAAAGAGATTACAATTATGGAAATAAACTAATCAAATCTAAACCTCCTTGATTTCGGCTGTGTAGACGTGTCCTACACGTACACGTCTAGCTAACACCGGCGGTGGTGGCCACGCCCAGCCATCGAAGGCGGCGGGTGGTGGTAGGCACACCGCGTCGGGCTCTCCATGCGCAGAGGGGAGATGGCAGCGGCCGGGCCGCGCATGGGCGGCGAGGTGAACTGGTGATTCTTGGCTGGAGTGGTGCAGGAGGTTTGGAAATGCACGACGGAGGTCTGGAGATGTAGCAGAGGTCCTGAAGGTGGAGAGGCAGAGCATGGCGGAGGTTTCCAAGGCGGTGGCGGCGTGGGCAGATCTGGGCCCGTCTGAGGAGAAGCAAAAGATTAGAGAGTCAAGGCGGAAAAGACAAGCATAGTGGTCTAATGACAAGGGCCGACGACGGAAGCTCGGGACGGAGCCGTATGATGCGGAAGTCTCACGTATGGTTCCCTGAGAAGGGAGTGGCTACCCACTGGAGCTTCGACCAACTACCCCGGTCAATTCCGCTTTGGGGCCACCCCTGACTCTACCATCATTATAGGGGTATGGGGTTCGAGACAAAGAAAGATCAAGGCAGCATATCAGTTTTTCCTATATACTTTACTTGGATCCGTTTTTATGTTATTAGCTATTCTGTTGATTCTTCTCCAAACAGGAACCACCGATTTACAAATTTTATTAACCACTGAATTTAGTGAGCGGCGCCAAATCCTTCTATGGATTGCTTTTTTCGCCTCTTTTGCCGTCAAAGTGCCTATGGTACCAGTTCATATTTGGTTACAGACAGTGCATGCGGCCCTCTGATGTGCGGGATGTGGGGTGTGGACCGAGGCTGCGGCCTCTTGGCGTGCGGGAGGTGGAAGGAGATCGGCGTGCTCTTGGCCAGGCGGGTGGTGGTGGACCACGACTTGCGGCTAAGACAATGACACTAGTACAGAACGACACATCGGATACCCCTCTATGGAAACGGCATGAGTTAGGAAAATCGCGATTTTATCGTGTCCGCTGAGGCCTGACCGAACTGGGCCGTGGCTGGCCCGTCAATATTGGTTACGGATAAATTTTAGTCTCCGTTACCCAAAGTATTGGCAACGGTCATAATTCTGGCTCCGTTTCCGATATGTGCCTCTATGGCAACGGAGACTTTTGGGTGTCCGTGTGCAATGTGGACACGTTCCATCTTCTTCAAATTCGATGCGAGCCGAGTAACTGCTATGGCGTAGTGGCGCTGCGGCACCGCCCACTACTCCTTAAAAACCCACAATCTCCCTGCTATCTCAGTACGCCACTTCGCTGCAGCCATGGATACTCCAAGCAACTCCTTGGGCGCCCGCCACCGCAACTCTTCGCCGCCGCCGCGGAGAGCCTCTGCACTGGCAATATAGGAGGCCAGTGCCGTGGTAAAATGTTAGCCTCCCCGTTGGCTGGCGCCTCAACCACACGAGGGTGCCTATGCCGCCGGAAGACGACACGGGATCCTCGGGCGCCCGCGACCGCAGCCGCTCGCCGTGGCGGAGAGCCGCTCGTCCTCGGCCGCCTGAATGGAACCGCGTCATTGTCGGACAGGCCGTCGCAGAGTGGCACTGGCAATATAGGAGGCCAGTGCCATGGTCAAAGGTTCGCCTCCCCGGTGGCTGGCACCTCAACCGCGCGACGGTGCCTATGCCGCCAGAAAGAGTTGAGCTGCTTCAGAGCTGCCGGCTCCTCCTCCCGCCGGAGCTGCGCGACGATCCTGCCTACGACGATGACGATATGTGGGAGGGGCGCACGGGCGGCGATGGCATTGTCAGCGAGGAGCCGCGCGACGACACGGACAACTACGCTACTCTCCTCGCATACGAGCAGGAGAAGGCAGATGCCGAGGAGTAGTTATTTATTTTTATGTTCTTCAATTCTCCATAGTAGAGATCAGTAAGGCCCAGTGTGTCAGTGAACAAATCAAAGAAAATGGTTGTTTATCTCCTCTGTTTCCGATGTTGTACTTTGCTATAAATGCGCCAATCCCACAACCCTAAATGATATCGCTCTCAGTCTCGCTCTCACTCTCAGAGTGTGGCGGCGTCTCCAAGCAGCACCAGATCTTAGCTCCACCGTGGCGGCGCGCATCGACCTCTCCTCCGACCGTGGCAGCGCGCATCGACCTCTCCTCCAACCGTGTCGGCGCGCATCTTCCTCTCCTCCGACCGTGGCAGCGCGTCCCCGTTCTTCGCTCCACCTAGGCAGATCTCATCGCTCTGGGGTAGGAGGTTGCCTGGGCGGCGAGACAGAGGAAGGAGCCCGACGTCGCCTGATCTGTAGGTGGAGGTCTCATGGCCTGTCGATCCGCGGTCGGTGTAGCTGCCTCGGAACCTGCCGTATCGGAGGACGACGAGGATGACTACGTACTCTTGCCAGATCCAAAGGTAATACATCTATTTGTGACCAACCGTTGTGCCGACGAACTAGGGTTGTTGTCATTGTTCTGTGTATGTTTTTGCGATAGGACCAGTAAAAACATGACTCTCTCCGATCTTTTTGTAGTGTCGCTCGAAAAGAATAGACCTAGCACAAATCGGTAGTGTAAGAAACTCATTGTTGACTTAACTCTTTTGCAAAACAGATGCACATTTCGGTGACACTGCATAAAAAGCCTGGTCTGTAGCCAAGGTGCGCTTGTCGTCCGGCATAATTGTTGGTACACAACAAGTATGCAATGGATTTGTAAGTTTTTATTCTGTCTTATGCATCCTTTTCTGTTGTATGTCCTTTGTGCTATATATATATACTGAGCTAACATGGAGTCATATTGTTGCAACAGTGGAACATGGGGTTCCCCTAGTACTGCCAAAGTGGGTCCACCCCATGTGGGCCTAAGATGAAGATGGACAAGACCAAGACTCAAGTCAAGCTGGCGGGTTCACCGTCAAGACACGCATGGCCTATGTCGACTAAGGGCTCCGGTCCTGGGGACCTTCCGGGTCCCCGAATCAAGCAAGAAGGCCAGGAAGGACCCGAGAGCCCGAGTTCCCGGCAGGAGGCCAGGCTCCCTCTCGGGTACTTCCCCACGTCCCTGTGGATAAGCACTCCACCTCACCACGGAAGACTTGGGAAGCAAGGCGAAGGCAGCGCGGGCGGGAAGCACGTCCCATGGTGGTGTCAGCTCCTGTCCACCCCGAGGCGGACGCTCCCACCTAACCCAAAGGAGACGCAAGGCTGAGGAGAGGCCACGTCTCCCCCTAAACTAGATGAGGAGGGTCCTTCACCCCGAAGGTCCCTCACGCCCCTCACGTGACCCTGTGGCAACCCCTTAGCCTATAAAAGGAGGACCAAGGCACGGAGGAGGGGGAGGTCGGCCCAAGGACGAATACAAGCTAGAACCAGAGCAAGACTAGACTAGGGCTACGAAGGTAGAGAGGAAGGTGATCTCCTCCGGGTCAGGATCTGTCCTTCTTCTACCTCCAGCCAAAACCCTTCCGGATACCCTGTCCGGGAGGTTCCATTGTAAGCCACACTATGAAGAACCCATCAATCCAGACATACAGGAGTAGGGCTTTTAGCCTCCGGGCGGCCTGAACCTGGGTAGCTCCTTGTGTCCCTTTGGTTGCATGCTTTGATCGTGGAGAGGAGAGCTTGATCTAGACTCCGCCCAAGAAGACGATTCTCAGCCTCCTTCGTGCCCCGTGCCGAACCTAAAAGGGGGTATCCTATACTCCCGGTGTTCGTGCAACGAGACACGACATCTGGCGCGCCAGGTAGGGGGCGCAAGTGCTGGATTCATCTCCATCGAGTTCATCGGCAAGTTCTTCGTCAAGCATGCCTCCAAGGAAGAAGGGCGATCCTGCGGCATCCAAGCCGATCTCTCCCTCACGCACTCAAGCTTTAGCTGAACGTCGTGCTGCTGGCGCACGGTGGAGCGTCTCTCCGTCGCCGCCTCCCATGGAGAGAGTGGCGCCGGACGAAGTGGACGGTCACGACAAGGACAACGGCCCTGGCGGAGCGGCGGCTCCAAAGGGCGCCACCATGCCTCCTCCTCGCTCAGGGGAGAAGAGCGTCTACAACGGCACCGGCAGAGCCCACCGCTGGAGGAGGGAACCACGGCGTTCGCCTCAGCGGGGATCCACGAGCATCCAAGAGCAAGACCTCCGCGCACTCGCCTTCGGACGTGCAAGCTCGCCATGATGCTCTAGTCGCTGCCAAGGCCCTGATGCAGTTCCCTCCAAGCAGCGGCGATCCCAAGGTCTACCAAGAATGGAGGACTCGCGTCGAGAGGCTCCTCGACTTCGCCGATGGTGGTCCGTGGGTCGAACCCACTCAAGCCCCCACCGTCGACAATCCCGGAGCAGCACAAGGCAAGACACGTGATCCGCGAGGCCAGCCTCGTGGTGAACGTCAAGCCAAGACGGCGCCTCCTCGCACCGCGCCACCGATGGCTGATCGGTTAAACCGCGATCACGGCGAGGCCATCTCCATCGGGTCGTCTACCTCGCGCAACCCAGATCTTCGTGACGAGCTCAACAGCCGTCAGAACGAGGATGTGCGCACCCGCTTCGAGCGTCGCCGAGAACGTCACCGCCGGGAAGATCGGGGCATCGACCTCGCCGAAGGTTGCCTCGCCCTCGCTCCCGAGTTCCGCCACTTCAACTGGCCCAAGAAATTCAAGATCGACGTTCTCCGCTACGACGGCACCACGAACCCCCGGGACTTTCTGCAGATCTACTCTCTTGCTGCGATGGTTGCCGGGGCCGACGAGGTCATGATGGCCAACTGGTTCCCCTTGGCCCTGAAGGGAGACGCCCAGACTTGACTTCTCAACCTCCCAAGTGCTCCATCCATTCCTGGCGGGCACTGAAGGAGCAGTTTCTGGGGCTTTCCAAGGCGGGTATGAGCGCCCGGGGGCTCCCAGTGATCTCCACGACTTCAAGTAGTTGCCAGGTGAAACTCTCCGCAAGTTCATCCAGCGCTTCACCCAGAAGATGAACACCATCCCGTGCATCAAGGAGGAGTTGGTGATCCAGTCCTTCCACGCCAACGTCCGCAACCCCAAGATGCGCGAGAAGCTGAGCATCCATCGCGTCGAATCTGCTCGTAAGCTCTGGGAGCTTCCGGATCGGTGCGCTCGAGCTGAAGAAGGAGCCAAGTTCCCCGGGGAGGATGAACCCGAGGACAAGGTCGCTCCAGCCAAGAACAAGAAGCGGGACCCTGGACCCGACAAGCGGATCTTCGTCACCGAGCCTCTTCCGAAGAAGACCAAGCCCGCGCCGACTTCCGAGGAAGAAGGTGATCACTGGTGCCACATCCATCTAGAAGGCAACCACTTGCTGAAGGACTGCCGCATGCTCAAGAACCTTGCCATCCGGGAGCAACGTCGAGCTGATGGGGTCAGCCAAGACGATTGCTACAACTACGGCACTGCCGGGCACATCGCTCGCGACTTTCCCACGGGTCGCCAAGGCGGAGGCGGCCGTGGATGGAACTGAGGCGGTGGCCGCGGGGGCCGTGGAGGAGGACGCGGCGGCCAAGGTGGTCGCGGGTACCACACTCCGGAGGCCACCCACGGCGGCAACGGGGAAGCTCCGGCTCCCCAAGGAGGCAACGGCGGCAAGTATCAAGAAGTCACGGGAGTTGTCGGGTGCATCCACGGAGGGTCTTCTCTGCCTCCTTCCAACGGCGTGTAACACCCCAAAAATTTAGGCCGAATTTTAAATTAATTTTGGACGCCAGAAAACTTTTTCCAGTTTTAATAAGCGTCTCCTAAAATCTTTCAAAGAGATTTGACGTAGAGTTTGCTCTCTCTTTGAATACCGGAGGACTCCCCTACCCATTTCTAGAAGACCCGCCCAAAAATATTTCATACTCCAATCCAATATTTTTTAGTTTCGGAGTTAACTGTTATATGTCGGCTCCGATCCCAATTTATTCAGTCAACTTAGGAGTCTCGGAAAATTCTCATAATTTAGGGAGTTGCATATTTTTGCATTTCCTACACTTCTCCCGTTGGACCCAAACCCATTCGAGCAAGTTTTGACCTACTTCCTTTGTAAGCCAAAAACTGATGCCGGTACGCGGCTTAGCGGACACGTGACCAAAACCCAATCTACCAATGTCCATTTGAGCTCAAACTCCATAGACACCCTCCTTATACCCAACATACCTAGTGGTAATTGTTTGGGATTTTTTCTGAGATGTGCAAGGCCCCTGTCATTTCATCGAGCACCTTCGGTGATTTTGGATTTCTGGAAAATATATTTTACAAAGTTTGGAATCACCGAGGGATTCTTGTTTTGTTGTGTTCCCCTCATCGTTACGAACCCAGCGGTGGAAACCGTGCTCCATTTGGAGCTCCGAATCATCGGGAACGCGACGATGTCACCTGTGTCGCGCTCTGGACGTCCGGGACGCGCGCTTAGGCAAGACCTAATTCCCGCTTACTGCTGTGGACGGTGCCTGATCCCTCTGCTGCAGTGCACCTCGTGCTGCACTGTACCTCCAGCTCATCTCCCCTATCCAGCCCTCCTCCTTATCCCCCTCCCTTTACTCCTTGGAGAGAAGTTGGTGCACCGGTGCACCGACGGTGCCCTCAAGTTCCCTCCCTCCATATAAGAGCAACCAGAGCAGCCCGAGCGAGGGTTAGCCACTCACCCCATTCCCTCTCCCCTGCCCTCCTCATTCGGTTCAAGAACACGAGAGAATAGCCACCCAAATCCTCCACCATTTTTCTTCCACCATGGCCGAGCACCTCGAGCTCGGGTGAGCGAGTGGGAGGCCGCCCCCGCCTCCGGTTCCTCCTCCCACGGCCGCGGCACGCCGCCCCGGTCCTGTCCCCGCCGTCGGCCGGCCTCCCGGCGACCTCCACGGCCGGCCCCCGCTCGATCCAGTACGTGCTGGAGGATGAAGACGAGCAGGGATCGATCCCTCTGTTTTTTTCTTTTTTTCCTCTCCCGAACCGTTTTCTGCCCAATCCAGCAGGCAGCCCAGCAGGGGCAGCCATTCGCGGCCCAGCTCGGCCCACCCGGGCGCTGGCGCCAGCTCGCGCAGCGCGCAGCGCGCTCGCGGCCCATGTACGGCCGCGCTGTTTTTTTTCGCGCGGACCTTTTTCTTTTTCCTGCTGGACCGATTTTCAAACGCCCACAACTTTCAAACCGTAGCTCCGTTTTCGGTGATTCAAATTTCTAAATCTTCGTATCGACGATATCTTTCCGTTGGTACTGGTTTTGCTGTCTTTGAAAACACTTAGTTTCGTTGACTTTGTTTAACGCGGTGTTTTCCGTTCCGGAGTTTAGTCGTTTTTCGAGTTTCCGACGCGCGACGACGCCGAGACCTCCCGGATCTTTTGGAACCCGTCTCTTAAGGCAAGTTAACCACTTGCTATGAGCAGCCCAGCAGTGTTTGTTTGTTTATTTGCTTATTACCATGCCGAGTGTTTATGTTTTTGTCTATCTACTGTTATATTTATGCATGTCTGTTTGTTGTTCTTGTTTAGTATGAAACTTGTAATATTGCTCCTGCCATGTTGCATATTATGTTGCATATTTATTTATCGGACTTGCTTGGTTATATTATGTATTGTTAATGTTTATCAAACACATACCTTTCTTGAGACAATGGACTAGGGGAACCGCCGCCGTCTCACTAAAATATTAACGTCGATCTGTGATGGCGCTGGTCGGCGGGATCGCCGCCGTAGTCACCCGGTCGACGCAAACCAACTGTGTTATCTTTTATAGTCGATCTGTGAAGGCGCTGGTCGGCGGGATCGCCGCCGTAGTCTTCCGGTGGACGTTTCTTTTATTTTGTCAAACGAGAAGGCGCTTGCCAGCGGAATCGCTGCCACAGTCATCCGGTTGACGTTTCTTCTTTTTTTGTCGAACGAGAAGGCGCTTGCTAGCGGAATCGCTGCCACAGTCATCCGGTTGACGTTTCTTCTTTTTTGTCGAACGAGAAGGCGCTTGCCAGCGGAATCGCTACCACAGTCATCCGGTTGACGTTTCTTTTGTTTTGTCGAACGAGAAGGCGCTGGTCGGCGGAATCACCGCCGTAGTCTTCCGGTTGACGTTCTTTTTATTTTGCTAAGTTTGGACATGGATGCTACTATTTCTTGAAGTATTATGTTGCTAATGTCTTGTTATTTGTTGATATATATTATTTTGATATTGTGGTTGTGCTGAACTAATCCTCTGTTATTTGGACTTGTGAATGATGAAACTTGATTAAATGAAACACCCCTCCAAACAACGATAGGGTCAGTCCATGGTGCCACTAATGTGAACTTTGAAAGCAGAACCATCGTCGTCTCATGGAGGACCATGACCTAGTAGGTTGTTGAGCCCCTTTTGTGCCATCCATTGGGCGCAGTCGTTCGGTTGTGCTGTCCGAGGGTAGAGGTAGACAGGCACGGGTTCGACTGTGATAGGGAGTCCGGAGCTAGGCATACCCGGTCGCGCCGGGAGATGTGCCAGATTTACTTGCCCGTTGTGCCACGCGCATAGGGTGGTGCAGGAGAGTGTCTTAGCAAGTGGACCGTCATGTGAGTGTATTTTGCTTAGTACGACTTTGGGCGTGATGAACCTGAAGTGTCGGCTGAGTGGGGTGCATTCTGATAGGTGGTAAAGCAAACTCTCGAGAGCATCAACCTATCAAGCTAGCCCCGTTCCTGGGATATGGAACAACAGTTCAGTGTCGGTCACACTGTGTGTCTTTGTCGTGTCAGGAGGTTAAACTTAAGTTCTGTTTGAAAGAGTTAATGAACGACCTGATCTCACTAAATGAACAAATAAGATGATGCAGGGAATGTTGCCTCGAGATGTTGATGGTAACCCGAGATGTGGTATGGCGGTGTGATCGTTGGGAGCCTAGAGTTAGGCCTGAGCCAACATCAACCGTGCATGCCCAGAGTGGAAAGATGAGGCCAGTGGGCCTAGCAGTGATCACAGGTGTTGTTGTGTATTATTTGGTACCAGCTGGTACACTCGTTTACTCGTCACAGGTAAGCTCTTGTATGATTGCCGGTGCATGATCCAACCCCACCTGGCTTGGACTCTGTACTGGTGATACCCCCGTTGCTTGCTTATGACATGTTTGGTTGTCAATGCCATGCTACTTTTATGTCATGTATCTAGATTACACCTTGCCATGTTGTAGGATTTTATTTCCAATTAATGTATATCTTGCTGCATGATTGTTGGATTGTTTGTAGTAAGTGGCGATTCTTGCTGAGTGCATACAAATGTACTCACGGGCCTTGTGTTTGTGGCCAGATTTTGGCGAGGATTCATCTTCTACCTTAGCAAGGAGATGGAGCAAGAGTGTGCTAGGATCAGTAGCCCAGCCAGATACTTGTGGAGTGGAGCCGCTCCAAGCCGTTGCCTTAGTCGTTTTTCGCTGCCAGTTAAACTCTATACTGAGCCATGCTTGGCTTGATATTTTGGTCATGCCTTGATGGCCTTGTAAACCATTTGTAGCACTTCTTGCGCCTGATTGTGTAATGATTTCCATTATGTTGCACTGTCGTGACGTGCGGCCAGATATCTTGGGCTGGCGCACGGGACGACCGCCTCTCTGGCGAGATGTGCCAGGGAGGGGTGTCACACGGCGCCTGCAAGAGACTTGTCCGGGAGCTGAACGCGGTTGCTTCTGCTCCGTCCAAGCCCCTGGACTGGTCAACCAAGTCATCACCTTCGACCCAGAAGACCACCCTGCAAACACTGCCGGGGTCGGGACCCTGCCGCTGATCGTGTCGCCCGTCATCCACAACTACAAGGTCACCAAGATGCTGGTCGACGGAGGCTCCAGCCTCAACTTGCTGACGGCGAAGGTCCTGGCTATCCTTCAAACCCCCTGTCTCGCCTGCAAGACACCGGGGTGTTCCAAGGCGTGAACGGAAGTGTTACTCGACCCCTCGGGAAGATCACCCTTCCGGTCACCTTCGGCGACTCCAAGAACTTCCGCACCGAGGAAATCGTCTTCGACATCGCCGACACTCCGCTACCGTACAACGGCATACTTGGCAGACCTGCTCTGGCCAAGTTCATGGCCGTCTCCCACTTCGCCTACAACATGCTGAAGATTCCGGCGCCGTGGGGCGTGATCAAGGTCAAGGCCGACATCGACGATGCTATCTACTGCGTTCACCAGCTGAACCAGACGGTGGCAACCACGGCGGATATCCCTCAAGGTGTACAGGAGGATGATGATGGGGCTCTCCCCGGGGGCGAAGGGCACCCCGGGGGCTCCACATCTACTCCCCCAAGAAGGCGCCATTCCATGGCGATCCGCAGCTGACCAAGAAGGTGGCGCTAACCAGCGACGGAGTTCGCTCCATCACCATCGGCGCCCGCCTCACCGACAAATAGGAAAGCGCGCTCGTCGCCTTCCTTCGGGAAAACTCTGACGTCTTCGCGTGGGAGGCGTCAGGTTTACCCGGCGTTCCAAGGGAGGTGATCGAGCACAAACTGGCGGTCAATCCGGGGGCTCGCCCCGTGAAGCAGGTTCTCCGGAACCAAAGCAAGGAAAAGCTGGAATTCATCATCGCCGAGGTGGACAAGTTGATAGAAGCTGGTGTCATCCGGTCGGTTCCCCACCCAAGCTGGGTGGCCAACCCCGTGGTGGTACCGAAACCCATGACCTTCAAGTGGAGACTCTGCATCGACTTCACAGACCTGAATAAGGCCTGTCCCAAGGACCCTTTCCCCCTGCCGCGGATCGACATGATCGTGGATTCCACGGCCGGGTGCGAGCTGCTGTGTTTCTTGGACGCCTTCTCCGGGTACCACCAGATCATGATGTCACTCGAGGACCAAGAGAAGACGGCCTTCATCACTCCCAAGGGCTGCTACTGCTACACCCGGATGCCTTTTGGCCTCCGAACGCCGGCGCTACCTTCCAGCGCGCAATGCAAGCATGCCTTGGGTCACAGCTGGGCCGCAACGTTGAAGCGTACATCGACGACATCGTGGTCAAGACCCGGTACAAGGACTCCCTCATCCAAGACCTGCACGAGACCTTCGAGAACCTCCGCCGGGTCAACTTCAAGCTCAACCCCGACAAGTGCGTGTTCGGGGTCCCCTCCGGCAAGCTGCTGGGTTTCCTGGTCTCTCACCGAGGGATCGAGGCGAATCCGGACAAAATCAAGGCAATCGAGCGCATGGAGGCGCCCCGGCGGGTCAAGGACGTACAGCGCCTCAACGGGTGCATCACTGCACTCGGGCGCTTCATCTCAAGGCTTGGGGAGCGGGCCTTACCGTTCTTCAGGCTGCTCAAGAAATCAGGCCCCGTGGAGTGGACCTCCGAGGCCGAGGAAGCCCTGCAGTCCCTTAAGCGCTACCTCGCCTCGCCACCAATCCTCGTGGCACCAGAAGAGAAGGAGCCCCTACTACTGTACATTGCTGCCACCAACCAGGTGATCAGCGCTGTGCTCGTGGTAGAGCGTGACGCTCCTCCGAAGAAGTCAAGCAAGATCAAGGGCAAGCGACCCGGGAACTCTCTTCCGGGGCAACCGTGCAAGAAAAGGCTGCCGGGTGACCAGGGGTCTCACGATCCTGGCGTCACTGCAACCTCACCAGCGCGCGGAGCCCGTCGGGAATGGAGAATCTCCCTCCGACGAGACTTCGCCGGGGGCTACCTCGTCCCCACCCCAAGACATCGACGTGGAGGAAGCCGAGCCCTCTCAGGACTCGGCGACCCGCAAGGTGCAGCACCCGGTCTACTTCGTCAGCGCAGTGCTGCGCGACGCCCGGGAGCGGTACCCCATGATGCAGAAGCTGCTGCTGGCAATCCTCATTGCCTCCCGCAAGATGAGGCCGTACTTCCAAAGCCATCCCATCACGGTGGTGTCCAAGTACAACCTAAGAAGCCCCCTGGAGAACCCACTTGCCACTGGTCGCATATCATGGTGGGCCATGGAGCTTCAAGGTTTCGGTCTCAAGTTCGAGCACACGGACAACATCAAGAGTCAGGCGCTGGCGGATTTCACGGCCGAGTGGACCGAGACGGCGTTCGACGACCCGGAAGAGGAAACCTGCCTCCCCGGGAAGGAAGATCCTAGCGCCTGGACCATGCACTTCGACGGCTCCTACACCAAGGGGAAAGGAGGTGCTGGGGTTGTCCTAACCTCACCAACCGGGGACCGGCTGAAGTACGTCGTCCAGATGCACTACCAAGGGAACATCTCCAACAACACGGCGGAGTACGAGGGCCTGCTCGCAGGACTTCGTGCTGCCGTCGGCCTCGGCATCAACAAGATCGTCGTCAAGGGTGACTCTCAGTTAGTCATCAAACAAGTGAACAAGGAGTACGCGTGCCCTCAGATGGCACCATACGTTGAAGAGGTCTGGAAGCTGCAGCGGCGCTTCGACAACTTCCGGGCTGTGTACGTCCCACGGGGAGAAAACACGGCCGCGGATGAGCTATCGCAGGTGGCGTCCAAGCAAGAACCAGTGCCTCCCGGGATCTACATCGAGGTCCTCAGGCGACCTTCGATCCCACCCGAGAGGCTCGCGACAAGATCTGCGCCGGGGGCTGGCGACCCTTCTACCTCGACAACACGGGTAGCCAGCCCAGAAGCTCAAGACCCGGCAGCCCCTCCAGCGGAGGAAGCTATGCTTTCTTGCTACCGGTGGAAGGAACCCACCCACCCTGGGCCCGGGACATCGTCAAGTACATCATGGAGCACGCCCTCCCGGAGGACGATCACGACGCCGAGCGGGTGGCTCGTCAAGCCAAGCTCTACGTCATGATCGACGGCGAGCTCTACCGGCGACGGGACAACGGAGTCAAGCTCCGCTGCATCCCTCAAGAACAAGGCCAAGTACTGCTACGGGACATCCACGAGGCACATGTTCAAGTCATGTGGCATCAAGATCACTGGCGGGTAAAGTTTTTCGTCACGGGTTCTACTGGCCAACAGTCCTCAGTGATGCGGAGCAGCTAGTCAAGACCTGTGAAGCCTGCCAGTACTATGCGAAGAACATACATCAGCCGGCGCAAGCTCTGCAGCCAATTCCAATCTCCTGGCCGTTCGCGGTCTGGGGGCTGGACATCGTGGGAAGATACCGAAGTCTGTCGGGGGCCATGAATACCTTTTCGTGGCCATCGACAAGTTCACAAAGTGGGTGGAAGTGATGCCAGTACCAAGACAGACAGCTCAAGCAGCCATCAAGTTCATTGAAGGGATCGTGTACCGCTTCGGAGTACCCAACAGAATCATAACGGACAATGGCTCTCAGTTCACAAGCCGATCCTTCCTCAACTTCTGTGAAGAGCTGGGAATCAAGGTGTGTTTTGCCTCGGTGTCCTACCCAAGGTGCAATGGGCAAGTGGAGCGAGCCAATGCGGAGGTCCTAAAGGGTTTGAAGACCAAGGCCTTTGACAAGTTAGAAGACAAGGGCAAGAACTGGATTGAGCATCTACCAAGTGTCTTGTGGTCCCTCAGAACCACACCAAGCAGAGCCACTCAAGAAACACCATTCTTCCTTGTCTATGGAGCAGAAGCCGTCTTGCCAACAGAGCTCAGGCATGGATCCCCCCGGGTACTTGCCTATGATGAAGACGCACAAGCTGAGAGGAGGATTGATGACATCAACTTCCTGGAAGAGGTGCGGTGCCGAGCTTCCTTACGATCTGCTCGATACCAGCAAGGGCTCCGCCGCTATCATGATCGCCATATCCGTTCACGGGTACTGGAACCCGGAGACCTGGTTCTCCGCAAGAAGCAGAAGCTTGATAACATGAACAAGCTGTCCTCCAAGTGGGAAGGACCTTATCGGGTGACGCATACCCTGAGACCCGGAGCTGTTTATCTGGAGGACGAGAAAGGCAGGCCGGAGGGCAACGCCTGGAACATCGAGAATCTCCGGAAATTCTACCCCTGAATACGAACATGAATCGCAGATAGTTCGAGTCAACTAAGCACGCCCAAGGGGCTAGTGTTCTGTATAAGGGTGTAAGAATCGTCGCCAAGGAATAAAAGATAAGTTTTTCAATTCCGTGAGCCTCTCTTGTTGTCGTGAAGTGTGTTATCCGTAACAACCCCCAAGCAGGGGGCTGACATGGTGCCGGTGGCTGACAGGTCGAGCGCGAGTAGCCTATCAGTAGGCGCTGCCACCTGATCGTGCCGTACTGCCGCGGTAAGAAGTGGAACGGGCAGTGCTGTGTTTTAAAGAACCTAAACACAGAAATGCACATTCAACTTTGCTTGCGGGTTGCTCCGGATGAAACACTTTCACGACATGTAAGGGAGGGTCCATTCTTTTCCTACTGAAAGTGTGTTGTGTGTAGCGCCTCTCCCGGGACAGGAATGGATGCTGAAGAGCGGCTCAGGAGCTGGATACCCGGGAAGGACAGAGTAGATCAAGGGCACGGCAAAAACCAGCTAAGTCTTTGCATGTGCATCTTGCATTCTAGGCATAATATCTCGCTCGGAGTCAATATACCACCAACCTGCGCATGCTTGACAGTTGATGAGAACCTTTGCGGGGGTAATGCGTCCTCCCCGGCGAACGGTCAGATTTCCCTTCTGGCCTAGTACCCGTGGCTGTGGAGTGGACTCCCGGAAGGCATAGTGCTCTTAGGGGTGCTGCTACCGGTGCAGGCGGTTAGAGTACTTGTCACCTAAGAGATCTCCTCAGAAAACTTGACGGCGCGTTAGTGCAAGGGAGGTTTGGGAAATGACCCCGGGAGTTGAGCCCTAGGATTGCATTCATCTGAACTTACATTCTGAATTTACAATTCTGATTACATTCAGTCGAAGCTTTTCCTGGATACATATCTAGCCTATGCTACTAAGGCCAGCTCAGGGCTCCTGGCTGTGCAGCTCTGTCTTCTGTTTTATTGCCTGCCGGGTGAACTCCGGACTCCCGGGGACGCCTGGGATGAAGGAGGGCATTCGCGCAGGATCTTCAGGGGTCCCATGGGCCGGGGAACTTCCGGGCAAACCCCGGCACATGCTGGCTGCAGAGGAGGTGCACGTGGTCCACGAACTTATCCATGATGTCTTCCTCATCCTGTACGAAGGGAAGAAATCGAGTCAAGGCGCAGGATCTTCCCAAGGGTCGTATTGCCAGAACCAAGGCAGCCTTACCTTGAAGACATCGTCAAGGTCGCAGAGGAGGCGGATCAATCTCTGATTGCCTGCGGCCTCCTTCCACAGCTCCATCTTGATGGTGTCCTTCCGGGTCGCCAGCGCTACCGATGCCTCCATGGCAGCAGAACCGGCGATGTTCCCCACGCGGGGAAAACCAAGGAGACCGAGGGCGAGGAACGACCTCGTCCTTTCTAGTGGCTCGGGCTCCAGCTTCGCTGGGTGCCTCCGCCGCTCCTCGAAAGACGGACTCCGCCGTCGACACATCGGACAAGGCCCTCTCTGCTTCGCCGGACATTGTTCTGCGGGACGAGGGGAGGCAAAGGAAGAAGAGGAGCGGAGCAAGGCGAGAAGATGTGGCGAAGGGGTGGAGTCTGGATGGTCTTTTATAGGCCTCCCACGCTCCACCTACCCCTTGACGCTACGGCTGCTGCAGTAATGGGAGCGCGTTTTGCAAAAAACTCGTTCTCATTCACACGGACGCGACACGAAGACAAGGAGGAAAACAAGATCTTCTTCATTTACAAGGACTACAAGGGGACGATCTTTTTTACAACAAAAAGGTTGGCTCCCGTCGAGCAAGGAGCACCGCCGTACAATGGAAGACGCTACTTCCAGAAGTACGTCGTCAAGGCCGCCAAGGAGGAGGTCAACGAGATCTCCATGGCGCCCGTCCGAAGCTCCTCGCCTTCAGGAAGACGAGCTCCCCTCGACCTTGATGTCAGATGAGTTTTCCTCATCTTCATCCTCGTCGTAGGAGCTCGAGCTGCCGCTGCTGCTCTCCATGCAGCACTCCACGCGTCCGCCATCGACACCGAAGATCTTCACGGAGAGCGTAGCATCTCCGTCGTACCGGAACACCAAGCACTGCCCCCTGGACAGGCGGCGGGCACGGGAGAACGACTTCCACCCCGGACCCAGAAGCATGGCGCCTTCAGTGGTGCGCTCCGCCATGGCCCAGGAGGGGCCATTGGGGCAGCCTTCCACTGCAGCCAGAAGCCGGAGGGTCCGATGTCCTCCGTCGCCATCGCGAAGGAATCCGGCAGGAGAAGCCGGCTGCGAGGCCTGCGGTTCAGATCCACGACGAACTCGAACGGCGCGAAGCTGGTATGAACCATGCTCCTAGGAAGGGGGCAGCGGTGCCGCGGCCTCCACGGCCGCCGCGACCGCGAATCCCACGACCTCGCGGAACAGCTCGACCACGAGTGGAGGGGCCACTCTCCGCAGCAGCTGAAGAAGTACGAGGGCGCCCAACTCCTCTCCTCGCTCTCGCCATTGGCGCTGGCAGCTTGTGGGGAGGCCTGGAGTTGGACAAGGAAGAAGATGAACGAAAAGGCCAGGGGTGCGCCTCGCTTTTATAGCCACGGCGGTGCCTCTGTCAAGCGTCTCCTCGGTTCTTCCGTTAGTGGGAATCGAGGGGGCCCCGCAGTTATTCCCCCGAGCGGAGTAACTCCAAGACCTTCAAGGCCATCAATGAAGCAGAGCAAGGAAGACCAGGTGCCCGGGACCCACTTTGACCTATCTTTAGGCCATGGCCCCGGCAGCTGGAGCAAGAGCCGCCGGGACCATGCCCGGGGGCTACTGTCGCAACAGTGGAACATGGGGTTCCCCTAGTACTGCCAAAGTGGGTCCACCCCATGTGGGCCCAAGATGAAGATGGACAAGACCAAGACTCAAGTCAAGCTGGCGGGTTCACCGTCAAGACACGCATGGCCTACGTCGACTAAGGGCTCCGGTCCTGGGGACCTTCCGGGTCCCCGAATCAAGCAAGAAGGCCAGGAAGGACCCGAGAGCCCGAGTTCCCGGCAGGAGGCCAGGCTCCCTCTCGGGTACTTCCCCACGTCCTGTGGATAAGCACTCCACCTCACCACGGAAGACTTGGGAAGCAAGGCGAAGGCAGCGCGGGCGGGAAGCACGTCCCGTGGTGGTGTCAGCTCCTGTCCACCCCAAGGCGGACGCTCCCACCTAACCCAAAGGAGACGCTAGGCTGAGGAGAGGCCACGTCTCCCCTAAACTAGATGAGGAGGGTCCTTCACCCCGAAGGTCCCTCACGCCCCTCACGTGACCCTGTGGCAACCCCTTAGCCTATAAAAGGAGGACCAAGGCACGGAGGAGGGGGAGGTCGCAAGGACGAACACAAGCTAGAACCAGAGCAAGACTAGACTAGGGCTGCGAAGGTAGAGAGGAAGGTGATCTCCTCCGGGTCAGGATCTGTCCTTCTTCTACCTCCAGCCAAAACCCTTCCGGGTACCCTGTCCGGGAGGTTCCATTGTAAGCCACACTATGAAGAACCATCAATCCAGACATGCAGGAGTAGGGCTTTTAGCCTCCGGGCGGCCTGAACCTGGGTAGCTCCTTGTGTCCCTTTGGTTGCATGCTTTGATCGTGGAGAGGAGAGCTTGATCTAGACTCCGCCCAAGAAGACGATTCTCAGCCTCCTTCGCGCCCCGTGCCGAACCTAAAAGGGGGTATCCTATACTCCCGGTGTCCGTGCAACGAGACACGACACATATATTCTCCCTTTCTATTTCAGTGACCACTTTATTAAAGATGCACCTTCAGTATATCAACACTCACTTATTGCACTATGTGTAGACCATGGTGCTGATCCGAATATTTAGCTTATTTAAATGAGCTAAATACAATGTGGGGGACAAAGTGGCGAGTTGATTATATTTCGGCGACACCGTCCAAGAAGAAGATTGAATTCATGAACTTGCCAAAGTTGTAAGGCGAATGTAACAACAAGTCATGAAGATAAATTAAGTTGGAAATGACAAGGATAAGTTTAGTGAGGCATGACATTGATAGATTTAGCTAGACATGTCAATGAAGATAAGTGTAATTGGTTATCTTGTGATGCAATGTATCGGTGACATTTGTTAAACGTTATGAATGAATTTGCTATCATTTTTGTGCTTGTGCTGTGAGATTTTAAGTATACACTAGCATCTATAAACATGGTATAATAGGCTTATGAAGAAATCTCAATGCAAACGGGTAAATTAAGGTCTCCGTTACTGATGAGCTCGATACTAGGAAACGGTGGTCAGGAAACAACAGTTGCCAACAAGAAGCCTCATTGGCAACGGTTTTTGGCCTCCGTTGCCGATGAGGGTCTTCACATCAGCCATGGGGACAGGGACACGGACCGTTTCTCCGTTTCCGATGGGGGTTTTGGCTGTTTCCGATGTGTCGTTCTGTACTAGTGTGAGGTGCTGCGGCGGCAGCGGTGTGAGCCAACTTGGACAAGGTTGCCCCAATCCGCCAGGAGGGATCACTACCAGGAAACAGCCTTTCTGTGGAATGCTATTTTGTGGCGCACCAAAATGACCGTGCGCCACAAAAAAGATTATGTGGCGCACCCGAGGTGGTGCGCCACAGAAAAATTCCACATTCTGTGGCGCATGGAGGTCCCATGCGCCACAGAATTCCATCTTTCTGTTGCGCACCCAGCTGCGTGCGCCACAGAAATAAGGTGGGGCCCACCATCAATCATTGGATTTCAAACTCCGGGGTTGTTTCTGTGGCGCATGGGATCTGGTGCGCCACAGAAAGGGACTTTTCTGTGGCGCATCAGGTATCATGCGCCACAGAAAAATGGTGGGGCCCCCACCAATGATTGGCTGGATGATATTTCTGTGGCGCATGGGCCCACATGCGGCACAGAAACGTGGCTCATGCGCCACAGAAAGCCACGTTTCTGTGGCGCATGTGGGCCCATGCGCCACAGAAAGGGACTTTTCTGTGGCGCATCAGGTATCATGCGCCACAGAAAAATGGTGGGGCCCCCACCAATGATTGGCTGGATGATATTTCTGTGGCGCATGGGCCCACATGCGGCACAGAAACGTGGCTCATGCGCCACAGAAAGCCACGTTTCTGTGGCGCATGTGGGCCCATGCGCCACAAAAAGTCTTTCCCAGATGTACAAAAGGGGCAGCCCCCTTTCCCCTACCCATTTGGTTCTTCTTCCTCCTCCACCTAGCTTGTCTTCCTCCTCCCTCCCATCCCATTTTGCCCATACTTTTCTCCATTTTTTATAGTTGACCCTACTTTGGTTGATAGATAATTGGTGAGGCTCTCCATATATACTCTCCTCCTCTCTCCCACATCTCTTTTTCTCCACTATTTTCTCTCCAACACCACACACTCTCTCATCGATCGCGGTCACGTCTCGGTAACGAATCTACTAGGTGAGGAAAGTTGGATGGACATGCATATGCATGTTTTGTGTGGCCGGCGGTGTGTGGATGTAATTTGTTGTAGGTGAAGTTTGCACGATGGCATGACGATGTTTATACATGAAGCTTGTGTGTTGTGCATGAATTGGTCCAGAAGAAACTTTTTGTTGTTTCTTGCGCCGGCGTGGTGCATGGATGTTTACCGAAATGTTGATTAATTTCCATTTCGGCAAATTTTTGCACTACCCATATGTCATACTTTTAAGAGAGGTCATGCCGAATTTTTTTGGCGACCATGCATGCATGTGTGTGTCTGTGTGTGCATGTTGCGGTTCTAATTAACATACTCCCGTTTCTGCTCTATCTATACCACGTAGTCAACCACGGTCATCATGATGAGCTCCGGTCGAATCAGTAGATACAAGGAAGAAGCGAAGGCGGATATGATTCAGTGCAACAGGCGCCAGATAAGATGTCCATGTCGAAGATGCAAACTCGTGAGCTGGATCGACCCTGATTCTGGACAATTGGAGGATCACCTGCTCAGGCGTGGTTTCATGGTGGAACAAGACGAACAAGATCATCATGACGAAGGAGATGTCGGCGGACAAGATCATCATGACGAAGGAGATGCCGGCGGACAAGATCATCATGACGAAGGAGATGCCGGCGGACAAGATCATCATGACGAAGGAGATGCCGTCGGACAAAATCATCATGACGAAGGAGTACATGGTGGTGGCGCGAACACGCAGACCCCGCTAACTTTGGCCTTGCAGGACGCTCATGTTTAAGAACTGCTCCTCAAGGAGACGAGCAACGCCAGAGCTGCAGCCAGAGAGAAAGCCAAGCTGGCGCAAATGGAGATAGACGGGATCACTCCATTGTATCCTGGGTGCCGGCCCCAGGATACGCGCTTGCAAGTAACACTTGATGCTCTGGAGATGAAGGCGGAAAACAAATGGACCGACGTGAGCTTCGACAAGAACATGAAATTCATGCACGATATTGTCCCCAAGGGGAACACATTGCCAAGTAGTATCAAGGAGGCCAAGAAAGTCGTGTGCCCTCTTGACCTACCACACGTCAAATACCACGCTTGCATCAATGATTGCGTAAGATTACAAGGACATGACCGCAAGTCCGGTGTGCGGCCACAGACGGTATAAGAGTGGGAACAAGAAAAATCCTCGAAAAGTGGTATGGTACTTTCCTATCACTCCCCGTCTCCAGCGATATTTCATGGACCCTAAGGAAGCAAAGCTCATGCAATGGCACGCGGAAAGGGAGAAGCCCGAAGAAGATCCGGAGAAGGGCAGGATCCTGACACACCCTTCAGACGCTAGCCAGTGGGAAGCATTGGACATCGCCTTCGAAAATTTCGGGGGCGACGCAAGGAACGTCGGCCTGGGTATGAGCACCGATGGACTAAATCCGTTCGGCAACCAGAGTAGCACACATAGCACCTGGCCTGTGTTTGTATGGCCTTACAACCTTCCCCCGTGGCTGTGCACGAAGCAAAGTATATACGCAAGAGTATTCTCATTCAGGGGCCGAAACAACCAGGTATCGACATACATCTGTATCTCAGGCTGTTGAAAGAGGAGTTAGCCACGTTGTGGGAGACGCCAGCCCGTACGTGGGATGCCTACACTGGAGATTATTTCGACATGAGAGCCGCGTTGCTCATGATGGTGCAGGACTATCCTGGTTGCTCATATGTATCGGCCCAGGTAGGCCACGGATTCTGCGCATGTGTCAGGTGCATGGATGAGACCCCGCATCTCTAGCTACCAAGGGATCTCGGGTCTTCAAAACCCGTGTTCCCAGGGGCTCGAAGGTGGCTTCACATGGATCACCCATGGAGAAAACGCGGTGATTTGTTCGATGGTAAAGATGAGCTCGAAAGAGACTCGCGCCCGAGGAGCGGCACAGAAATCGACGAGCTTTTGAAAAATTGGAAGGAGTGCCCTACGCCGGGAAAGAAGCGACCGAGGGTAGATCCGCTGCTGGGTGTATGGAAAGCGAGGTCTGTTTTCCACGACTTGGAGTACTGGAAGGTCCTCCACACGCCCCATAGCCTCGATGTAATGCACATTACGATGAATGTTACCGAGAGTCTTCTTGCCACTCTTTCCAACATGTCGGATAAGACCAAGGATGGGACGAAAGCAAGATACTATTTGAAATGGCTTGGCATCAAGAAAGAACTTCAGGCCCCCGATAGTGATGACGATGATGATGATCAGACGGAAGGGACTCAAGGTCGCCACAAAAGGGTAAAGAAGAACGCGGTGGTGCATCCCGCTGCCTGCTTCACTATGAGTCCGGTGGAGCTCGAGCAGTTTTTATGGTGCCTCCTAGGAGTCAAATTTCCTCATGGTTACGCGGGGAAGATAAGCAGATATCTGGACGCAAAGAAGAAGAGGTTCAGCGGGATGAAGTCTCATGATTGTCACATGCTGATGACGCAGATACTTCCCATTGCGATCCGAGGGATAATGGATGAGCACGTCCGTGATACGCTGTTTGGCCTTTGCAACCTTTTCGACGTCATCAACAGGAAATCAATCGGCGTGAGGCAGCTCCACAGGCTACATGAAGAGATCGTGGTGATACTGTGCGAGCTCGAGATTTACTTCCCACCCGCATTCTTTGACATCTGTGTGCATCTCCTTCTCCATGTCGTTGATGACATCCTGCAGCTCGGGCCGACGTTCCTATACTACATGATGCCGTTCGAAAGGCAGAACGGTGTCATGAAAGGATACGTTCGCAACAGGTCCCGTCCAGACGCAAGCATGGCCAAGGGCTTTCTAACCTACGAGTGCATCTCCTTCTGTCAGAGTTATCTAAGCACCGAGAACCAGGATGTTGGTCTGCCCACCAAGACGCACCTCGGCAGGCTCACTGGATTTGGTCACCGCGAGGGCTACCGCTCACTCCCTGTCGGCATTCGTGGTCGACGCGACGACTTCGATAGGGCTCACCGGGTCACGCTACAACACTTACAATTGATCGAACCTTGGGTGAAAGAGCACAAAAGCTTAATCAAGAAGAATTACATCGACCTGGGCCGGCCGAGGAAGAAGGGAGACGTAACCAGAGAGCACAACTCCAGCTTCACGAGTTGGTTCAAGAAAAGGCAACTGCTTGAAGCACAGCGCAAGCCATCTACGGATGATGAAAAAGTCATATTCTCCTTATCACAGGGCCCCGGGCACAACGTAAGGACCTATCAGTCGTACGACATCAGCGGTTTCAGATTCTGCACCGAGGAAAAGGACAGGAATAGCGAATATCAAAACTCAGGAGTAACTATGCTATCCAACGGTGATGACGAGGCTACTGTCAAGCAAAGATACTTCAAAAGGATTGAGGAGATATGGGACCTCAACTACTGTGGAGAGTCGGTGCCAATGTTTCGTGTGAGATGGGCCACGGACGTTGTCAAAGAAGGCCGGTATTTCACCACCATGGTATTACCCGATGCCAAATCGAAGAACGCCTCCGCGAAAAATGAGCCATGGTTACTCGCTAGCCAAGTTGAGCAATGCTTCTTCATTACCGACCCGTCAAAGCCTAGCCGTGTTGTCGTGAGGAGGGGCAAGAGGATCATCATCGGAATGGAAGGAGACGCCAACAAGGAAGACTTGGATAAGAACGGTGATCCGAAGATCGAGGAGGAATTCGACACGTACTTCGACATGCCTACTACTAGTAGAGAAAGAAGGAAGACCTCCCTACCTACTAAAGGTTGTCCGTTCACGCGAAGAAATCTCAAGGTGCCCGGTCTAAAATATTCAACCGCGAAGAAGGGAAAGAAAAGAAGCTAGCTCGGAACCGGCCGGGACGAAGAAGACTTTTTGTGTGTATTAATTTGTGTGTGTGTGTGTGAGACAAACATATATATATATGTATATTATGAATAAAATAATGGTCTACTAACAATTGTGTGTATATTCTTTTCTTTAAAATGTGTGTATGTTCTTTCTTTAAATATAACCAAAAATGTTTTTTTTAAGAATAACAAAGGTGTTTGTGTTCTTTATTTAAATTTAACCAAAAATATTTTTTTAAAGAAAAAAATGTGAGATAGCCAGGATTCGAACCTGGCTGCCCCAAGTTGTGTGTGTGTGAACCATTGGGCTATGCTGGTGTGCTTGTCACATAACAGGTAGCAGTTCTTTTTAGCACTTTTAGCCACGAAATTCTGTGGCGCATCCCGCAGAATTCTGTGGCGCATCTGCTGTGGGATGCGCCTCAAACGTATCTATAATTTCTGATGTTTCATGCTTGTTTTATATATCAATGTCACATGTTTTATATGCATTATACATTTTTATGTATTTTTTGGGACTAACCTATTAACAAGATGCCACAGTGCCAGTTCCTGTTTTCTGCTATTTTTCTATTCCAGATAGTTACTTAAGAAAATATTCTCGGAATTAAACGAAACAAAAGCCCAACCTCCTATTTTCCCGACACGTACACGGAGCCAGAAGGGCAAGCCCGGGGGAGGCCCACGGCCTCCTCACCATGTCCCCGCGCGGCCTGTAGGGGGGTGGCGCCACCACGTGGTGAGGCCGACTCGGCCACCCCCTCGCGCCGCCATTTCGCCTATATAATCCTCCTGCCTCGAAAACCCTAAAACAATCAGCCATATTCCAGAAAGAGTTCCGCAGCTCCGCCGCCATCGAAGACAAGTTTCGGGGGTCAGAAGTTCCTGTTCCGACACCCTGCCAGGACGGGGATTGACCCCCGGAGCCATCTCCATCGACTCCACCGCCTCCACTTCGACTCCATGATGGTTTGTGAGTAGTTCCCCAATGGACTACGGGTTCTAGCTGTAGCTAGTTGGTACTCTCTCTCCCATGTACTTCAATACAATGATCTCATGAGCTGCCTTACATGATTGAGATCCATCTGATGTAATCGGTGTTGTGTTTGTTGGGATCCGATGAATTGTTACATTATGATCAGTCTATCTATGTTTGTGAAGTTATTGTTGCTGCAATCTTGTTGTGTTTAATGCTTGTCACTAGTGCACGAGTGGCATGACCTTAGATTTAAGCTCTATAATTATTGCTTAGATTGTATCTACAAGTTGTTTGCACATGTCTCTATCCGGAACCCGAGGCCCTAGAGTGACAGCAACTGGGATAACTGGAGGGGATGGTTTAGATATGAGGATCATATGTTTTCACTAAGTACTAATGCTTTGCTCCGGTGCTCTATTAAAAGGAGTACCTTAATTACCAGTAGTTTCCCTTGAGCCCCCGCTGCAAACGGGCTGGTAGGAAAAAGATGTTGTGCAAGTTTCTCATTGCGAGCACGTATGACTATATATGGAAAACATGCCTACGTATGATTAATAAACTAGATGTTCTGTCTTAATGCTATTTCAATTCTATCAATTGCCCAACTGTAATTTGTTCACCCAACACTTGTTCTTGGAGAGTTACCACTAGTGTAGATAGCTGGAAACCCTGGTCCATCTGTCATCATCAAATACTCATTCGGTCCGATATGCCATTAGAAGTAGTATCAACTATTTTCTGGTGCCATTGCCTCTGTGTTGCTAATACTGCTGCTGTGTTACTGTTACTATTGCTCTCATATTACTGCTGCTTTCACATCACCCCTGTTACTAGTGCTTTTCCAGGTGCAGCTGAATTGACAACTCCGCTGTTAAGGCTTATAAGTATTCTTTGTCTCCCCTTGTGTCGAATCAATAAATTTGGGTTTTACTTCCCTCGAAGACTGTTGCGATCTCCTATACTTGTGGGTTATCAAGACTATTTTCTGGCGCCGTTGCCGGGGAGCATAGCTCTACTCATAAGTTCACCTGGGGAGTACACTTTACCTGTCTCTCTGTTTTTATTTTATTTTCTCTTGTCTAGTTTACTTTTGTCTAGTTTTATTGTGCTTAGTTTATTTTTGTTTAATTGTTTTTTGTTTAGTTTACTTTTTTCTAGTTTATTTTTGTCTTGTTTTATTTTTATATACCCGAAAATCCATAAAAATTTAAAAATCGAAAATCTAAAAAAAACTGTTGCCACGCCTATTTTCTGGAAAACTAGATCCTATTTGTCAGGATGGCTCACTAAGGATAAGGAATATAAATTAAATGAACACCTTTGGTCTGAAAAGGGGAAGCATCTCTCACTACAAGTAATTAAACTGCATAATTTTGCTATAGATTTGTGTTCTACATATGATGAATCTTGGTGCTTTAATGAATCTCGTTGTTGTAGGGAGCATAAACACCTCCCTTTTCAATGTGATTATAATGATAATGAAACTTTAGCTTTTTATGCTAGAGGATATTATGACTTTGATAAACTTGAGCAAATTGAAGAATTTTTTGTCTTTATGGGAGCTTATGAAATTTCAGCTTTGCTTAAAAATAGAGATGAAGCTCCTTATAAATCTGATACTTTTGCTATGCTTGGATATTGCCTTGAGTATTATAATGATAATCCTTATATTACTGAATTTCTTGAGAAAAGACATCCTCAAAAAGAAGAGACCGTTGTCTTGCAGGAACCTGTGGAAGAAGAAACTACTACTGAAGCTGCAAGCTCATTGGATGAAAAAGAGGAGGAGAGTGATGAACAAAAGGGGGAAGAATGGATTAGCTACCCATGCCTACCTTCTAATGAGAGTAACTCTTTATCTCTTACATTATTTGATTGTCCTCCATGCTTACCAAAGGAGGATGAATGTTATGTTCCTGTGGATTCTCTTGAGATATTCCCTATGAGTAAAACTTGTGAAAATGATTATGCTACTGTTATTTATGATAATCCATGCTATTTCGAAAAATCTTATGATAATCCTTTATTTGTGGTTGATATCGAAATGCATGGTACTAAAGAGTTTTGATTAGAAAATGTTTATGATAAAGCTCTAGATGATGGTCCTATGTTGCTTGATAATATTAATTGTACTACTAATGAAAATGGGATTGGAGAGGTCTTGACTTTATCTAGGAGTCCCATATCTTTTGAGATTGATCAATCATCTTGTTATAAAATGGTTAAAAGTAGGTTTGAGAGTTTTAATCCCACTATTTTTGAGCTTGATAAAAATTATATGTTTGTAGATCATGAAAAGCATGTTTTATGTGATAGTTATATTGTTGAGTTTGTTCATGATGCTACTGAAAATTATTATGAGAGAGGAGAATATGGTTGTAGAAATTTGCATGGTATTAAAACACCTCTCTATATGCTGAAAGTTTTGAAGTTACTCTTGTTTTATCTTTCTATGCTTGTCACTTTGTTCTTTGTGAATTTATTTGTGTACAAGATTCCTATGAATAGGAAGTGGGTTAGACTTAATGTGTTTCTAATTTGCTTCTTGATGCTCCTTTTGCTTCATTTTCTATTTTCATGAGAGCATCATTAAAACTATCAAGCCTAGCTAAAAGGCATTAAAGAAAAGCGCTCTTGGGAGACAACCCATGTTTTATTTCAGAAATTTTTCTTTGCTTTTTGAGTCAAGGAGCTTCTTACTTCTGTAACAACTCCTTTGTATCTTTACTTTTTTGAATTGTTGTGCCAAGAAGAGTCTCTAATGATTAGATGATGCTAGATTTGGATTTCTGCACAGGGACAGATTTTTGCTGTCCACCATTTTGAGCTTTATAAATTCCAGAAAAATTGAAAAATTCTAAAAAAATTTGTGCGTGATCCTCAGATATGTACGCATCTTTCGTTAGTTTCTCGTTTTCTGATTTGAGCAACGGAAGTGCCTCGAAAAAATTCATCTTTACTGGCTGTTCTGTTTTGACAGATTCTGTCTCTGTTTTTTTTTGCATTATCTCTTGTGGATTTTAGGTAAGGCTTTCTAGACGTGGAGGGCTGTAGCTAATGTTTTATTGAGTTCTTGCAATGTGTCACAACAGAACCAAAGTGGATTAATGTTTTTGAGTACTAACCCCTCTAATGAAGTTTATGAGAAGTTTGGTGTGGCGGAAGTTTTCAAGGGTCAAGAGAGAAGGATGATATAATATGATCAAGAAGAGTGAAGAGCCTAAGCTTGGGGATGCCCCCGTGGGTCACCCAAGCATATTTCAAGAAGACTCAAGCGCCAAGCTTGGGGATGCCCAAGGCATCCCCTTCTTCATCAACAACTTATCAGGTCATCTCTAGTGAAACTATATTTTAATTCTTTCACATCATATGTGCTGTTCTTGGAGCGTCCGTGTGCTTTTATTTTTAGTTTGTTATTTTTTGTTTTTGATCATATCAATATTGGATCCTATCTATCTTGTTTGGGAGAGAGACACGCTCCGCTTTTTCATTTGAATACTCCTATTCTTCACTTATATCTGTTGAGTATTCAGTTTTCGCACTGTTTAGCTTCTAGCTCTTGGTTTTCATGTATCTCTTGTTCAGAGCTATTATTTCTTTTATAGAAAGTACTCGCTTGCTTCACTTATATTTGTTTGGAGAGTTGCTTGGTTGATGTGTTGGTTCAGAAAATGTTGCATGCGGTAGTGGTATAATGAAAAAACTTGCATAATCTCGTAGATCATTGAACTTTGATAACCTGATTCTTTGCAAACGTTTTGAGGTAATAAGTAATAGATGGTAAATCTTGCTGGTTAATTAAGTTAAAATCATTAGAACTTTGATAACCTGATTCTTTGCAAACGTTTTGAGGTAATAAGTAATAGATGGTAAATCTTGCTGGTTAATTAAGTTAAAATCATTAGTGGATTGTTGTCTTTAAGCTTGTACCGTACTACAAACTCTACTTAAATTGTTGAAGGTGTAGTTGGACTTGATAGCTTTCCATGTCTAAAGGTTCATCGTAATGACTGAGTTGTGCTGATGGTCGAGGGATCTGGCAGGGTACTTGTGCCGCCGTGAACGGCCCTTCTTGGAGTGAATTTTAATCATGCTCTTAATGTTGAATCTGCTAGTTGTTTGCAATAAGCTAGTGAGTTCTTTTTGACTAATGTTAAGCTACGGTTTTTGGCACTTCCACCATCCAAATTTGCTATCCTCTTCGGTGCTGTGCATTGCCTTCTGCTCACATTGAGAGTTGTTCATACTTCGCCAGTACATCCAAACTCGTGGGAGGACTTTCTCCTGTTCTCCTACACATAAGCCCATACATCTTCCTCAAAACAGCCACCATACCTACCTACCACAGCATTTCCATAGCTGTTCCGAGATATATTGCCATGCAACTTCCATTTTACATTACATGACTTGTTGTCATTATTCATTTATATATTGCTTTGCGTGATTCTATACAGCTGATGTGTGGTTTACCCATGTTACGCTAGATCATTGCACATCCTGCTACACTGGCAGAGGCATACCGTTTCATACATCATGTTTTATTCATTATGAGTTATTTGTACCAAAAAAAGTGTGTTGTCATATTATAATGTTGCCCCTAAAAGTGAAAAGAGCCATGGAGGCCATCGAAAAGAGAAACAGAAAAAGAAAAAAAATATAGAAAAAAGGAAAAAAGAAAAAAAAAGGAATAAAGAAAAAGGGGGCAACATTACTATCCTTTATCCACACTTGTGCTCATGTTTCAGCACCTGCAGTATTCATAATCATCATTTGTGCTCATGTTTAGCATCTAGACTCCATGAGAGAGAGTTTTCATGTTTTACTAGTATAACTATGTGGGAAATTTACACTATAGAACTTGGGTTGTATATTCCAATGATGAGCCTCCTCAAAAGTGATCTTCGTGAGCAACCAAGTTGGATGCACCCCACTAGTTCCATTGGAGAGCTTTCATACACATATAGCTCTATGTGCATCCGTTGCATGGCAATCACTACTCCTTACATAGCTTCGATTATAAGACTTCCTCTTGTCTAATGATCACCTATAGCTTTGTGAGACTATCTTCCATTGGCCTTCCAAACCCCATTAATGTTCTCTTAGCCATAACATCCTGGTGCCAATACCAAATGCTTACGTTCACGGTTGAGTAGGCTTCGAAACAGTTGATTCATGATGTTCATGTTTATGTTTACTTGACTGGATCCGTACTCTATGTTGTGAAAATTTACTTGATGCTTGGAATTGAAGGATAGAACTCCTACACTGGATACTTAAAACATCTTTAATGAACCTTGTACGGTTTCATGTCTTTTAAAGCAATCATTCATGAAAACTTTTAGCTTGTTTAACTATCTTGCTTTATTATCTCTTATTTAATATCAATTATAGACATTTGCTTTGAATGATTTGATCTCAGCTCACATGCCTTACATCACTATTGGATCAAGATTATGTTGGTAGCATGTCACTTCAGAAATTATTTTGTTTTTATCGTTTACCTACTCGAGGACGAGTAGGAACTAAGCTTGGGGATGCTTGATACGTCTCAAACGTATCTATAATTTCTGATGTTTCATGCTTGTTTTATATATCAATGTCACATGTTTTATATGCATTATACATCATTTTTATGTATTTTCTGGGACTAACCTATTAACAAGATGCCACAGTGCCAGTTCCTGTTTTCTGCTGTTTTTCTATTCTAGATAATTACTTAAGGAAATATTCTCGGAATTGGACGAAACAAAAGCCCAACCTCCTATTTTCCCGACACGTACATGGAGCCAGAAGGGCAAGCCCGGGGGAGGCCCACAGCCTCCTCACCATGTCCCCGCGCGGCCTGGAGGGGGGTGGCGCCACCACGTGGTGAGGCCGACTCGGCCACCCCCTCGCGCCGCCCTTTCGCCTATATAATCCTCCTGCCTCGAAAACCCTAAAACAATCAGCCATATTCCAGAAAGAGTTCCGCAGCTCCGCCGCCATCGAAGACAAGTTTCAGGGGTCAGAAGTTCCTGTTCCGGCACCCTGCCGGGACGGGGATTGACCCCGGAGCCATCTCCATCGACTCCACCGCCTCCACTTCGACTCCATGATGGTTTGTGAGTAGTTCCCCCATGGACTACGAGTTCTAGCTGTAGCTAGTTGGTACTCTCTCTCCCATGTACTTCAATACAATGATCTCATGAGCTGTCTTACATGATTGAGATCCATCTGATGTAACCGGTGTTGTGTTTGTTGAGATCCGATGAGTTGTTACATTATGATCAGTCTATCTATAAGTTTGTGAAGTTATTGTTGCTGCAATCTTGTTGTGTTTAAGGCTTGTCACTAGTGCACGAGTGGCATGATCTTAGATTTAAGCTCTATAATTATTGCTTAGATTGTATCTACAAGTTGTTTGCACATGTCTCTGTCCGGAACCCGAGGCCCCAGAGTGACAGCAACTGGGATAACTGGAGGGATGGTTTAGATATGTGGATCACATGTTTTCACTAAGTGCTAATGCTTTGCTCCGGTGCTCTATTAAAAGGAGTATCTTAATTACCAGTAGTTTCCCTTGAGGCCCCACTGCAAACGGGCTGGTAGGACAAAATATGTTGTGCAAGTTTCTCATTGCGAGCACGTATGACTATATATGGAAAACATGCCTACGTATGATTAATAGACTAGATGTTCTGTCTTAATGCTATTTCAATTCTATCAATTGTCCAACTGTAATTTGTTCACCCAACACTTGTTCTTGGAGAGTTACCACTAGTGTAGATAGCTGGGAACCCGGTCCATCTGTCATCATCAAATACTCATTTGGTCCTATATGCCATTAGAAGTAGTATCAACTATTTTCTGGTGCCATTGCCTCTGTGTTACTAATACTGCTGCTGTGTTACTGTTACTATTGCTCTCATATTTCTGCTGCTTTCACATCACCGCTGTTACTAGTGCTTTTCCAGGTGCAGCTGAATTGACAACTCCGCTGTTAAGGCAAATAAGTATTCTTTGTCTCCCCTTGTGTCGAATCAATAAATTTGGGTTTTACTTCCCTCGAAGACTGTTGCGATCCCCTATACTTGTGGGTTATCACATCCCTCCGCGGATGCGCCACAGAAATGTTTTTCCCCCACCTACATGTGGGGCCGCCCCCGCGCCTGCCTCTTTCTTCCAAATCGCCAAGTCAAAAATTCACCAAGATCGAGTCCCAGGCCCGCGGCAACCGCCGCCACCGGCCGCCCCAACTCGCCACCGCGTCCGCCACCCCGCCGCGCTCGACCCGCACCCCGCCACTGACGGCCAGGAGTACCTCCACCACCACCCGCAACGGCACCGCCGCCGACGGCCTCGACGCCGTCCCGCGCGCATCTGGAGGTTGCAGACGCGCTTCGAGTAGGACGCGCCCGGCCTCGACGCCGTCCCCTTCCTCTTCGCCGCTGCGACCCCGCTCTCCTCCAGCCCCTCGCTAGGTACCCCCACCAGCGCCACGATTTCCCTCTTCCTCGCGGTCACACCTCCGCCTCTTCTGGCTATTCCTTATTTTTTCCCCTAATTTGGCAATTCGTGTGCATGGTTAGACGAAGAAAAGCGACTGCTAGTACTCCTAGTGCTTGCTTTCTTGGAGTAGGATCTGTCAATGGCTAGAATTTGCACAGTATTTGCTTGCACAAGTAACTGGTCCTAAACCTATAGTGGAGAAATCCATAATTTTCATATAAAAAATCATGTCATTTACCTATCTAGGAACAAAGGTAGCTTAAGGAAAGGCGCAAATCATGTGATGTTTCATATTATATTTGTCTGATGCTTGCAATTGAAAGAATACGTTTGTGAAATTTAGAAGATAGTCTTGCTTCTTAGAAGCTGAAAACATGGGTGTATGACTTCTGTAGGAATGTTGCTCCTTACAAGCTGAAAAACATGGATATATGATAGTAAATACGGTTATGCCTAACAGATATGCACATGTCCTTTACAAATGCAGTCTAGAACTATTGACTTCCCATGATACTCATTTGTAGAATTATTTGTAACATAGCATATACTGATCTCTGTTTCGTTCCTTTTAGGTGAAAGCAGTGTAGGGCTGATACTGAACTTGTTAATCTAGCATGGCATTCCTGATTTGATTATTCCACTGGACATGATCCTTTTTTTTGTTGTACAGGTGCAGAGGTGCTTGTGTGTGCTAGGCAAGAAGACGCCCTTGGAATCGATTTGTGAAATATTTGCAGGTACCCCGAGAGGTTGTGTGTGCTTGTGTTCTGTGCTACCACGACCATCATGTCGTGGTTGTTTGTGCTCCGACATAGATGTGGTGATTTGTCGTGTATGTGGATGTTGCCGGCCGGCGATGCCGGCAACATGATTTGTGAAATATTTGCAGGTACCCCGAGAGGCCCTTGAGATTGCCGGAACGTCGATTAACTTCCGCTCCGGCAAATTCGAGTACTCCATATGTCCCTTTTTTTAGCAAAGGTCATGCCGAAATTTTTCGTGAATTTTAGCATGGCTTTTCTTAAAAATAGGACATATGGGGTATTGCGACTAATGCATGGCCGGAGTATCTTAGTACTTAATTAAGTGATTTTTTTCTTATATTTGTTGTACTAACTTTTTGCCTCTTTTTAATGTAGTGCAAACATGTCGGCCGACGCGGAGCCCGGCACTTCTAAGCGCATGAGCGTCAAACAAGTAGCTAGAGACGCCAACAATTCGTTCTGGCAAATGTCCCAGGAGATGGAGGAGGCCGCCGAAGCTGCTAGTGGCGGCAACCGTGCGACGATGAGAAAAAGAGGGCCGGGAGGACGACCCCGAATTCAGCTTAGAAGGTCACGGCGGCCATGAGGATGACACCACCACCTCCGATGGCGGCGACCACACGGATGGTGGTATCGGCGGCAGCAACCCGGCCGCTCAGAAGCAGAAGAAGCCAAGGAGGGATCGGACACCGCAATCAGTCGCCAATGTCACGGACGTGTTCACTGAGGTCACGACAAGTGGCCTACCAGTGGCGCCTGCGGATATTGCCAAAGGGTACAACATGCAACTAGGGTGCATCGTCCGGGAAAGCATGTCGATCAACACGAAGGACCTCAGAAGCACAGCCAATGAGGCTTTGGTCGAACACCTCCTCAGAGGGTTCACCAACGATACATGTTCCCGCAGCTGTTCAACAAAAAGGTGGACAGTTTAGCCATCACGAAGATGAGCACCGCCTTGAGGAGCTGGAAAACCGGGTGAAGAGCAATATTGAGAAGGGCGACAGCTGGGAGGAGATTAGTAAAAAAGACCCGCACATAAGTGAAGAAGAGTTCGAGGAATTCAAGTTGTCCTTAAAATCTGAGGAGGCTAAAAAAATGGACCCAGTGGGGGAAGGACATGCGGGAGCTGAACATAGGTAACCACCATTTGGGAAGCGGCGGTTACCGAGGGAAAAAGCCCGTTTAGGACAAGGAAGATGCCGAGATTGCACGTCTTGGATAAGAAAACCCGTGACAAAAAATCACGGACGAGCAGGTGAGGAACTTTGTCCGGTCCCGCTACTATCTGAAGTGGGCGAATGGGGAATTCGTTACCGACCATGAGGATGTGAAGGACTTTGAGAAAGTGCTGGTAAGGAATTTAATTACCGCGGATATCTCAAAGTCCATTGCGTTGATCTAATTAGATAACAAAGCCAAATTTCTAAGTGGGTTCACCTTTGTCTGCAGGAGAAAGAGTTGAAGGCTGACGCTGTGGCCGGCCGTCGTCCCAGGGGTCGACGGAGCCGTGGGATACGACTTTGAACAGGGCGACGAATGCTTACATGAATAGGGACAAGTCGGAGCTGCCGAGGTCAGCTGGCCGTGTGTCCGGCTTTGGTACGAGCATGAAGTTCCAAGAGTACTACAGCTCGGACGGCGGCGCGACGAGAAAGGAGAGGAGGAAGACGACTAAGGATAGAGCCGAGGTTGTGGAGCTAAGAAGAAGGTGGAGTCACTAGAGAAGGAAAAAGTGGACTCCAACACGGTGGAACAGTTAGTGACCGACAGATCCGGGAGATGTTTCCCCCTGGGTTATTTGAGGGGATAGCTGCCTGGAATGCGGGAGGTCCAAAGGGGCCGATACACGTGCCCAGCTTCTCCGGCAGCAACTCCAGCATGAACAAGAACTTGTCGCCGGACCTGGTGACCCCGCCGCCCAACGCCGCGGCGGCCCCTACGGCGGCGGTGCTTGATAATGCACCCGAGCGACCGGAGAATAATAGTCCGGCCGCCGGCACCCTTGTCTCGACATTAGCCGAGTTGGACGCCATCACCAAGGTAACTAATTAGTTAGTCCGCGTCATCTTCTATAACTATGCCTTTGATGACTGCCATCTCATGATGCCCAACATGTGTTGACTCAGGACATGCCTTGCATACTGCTGCATAGGGTAGTGCCGGCGGCGACTTGAAGGAAGTTGCTACGGGCACTATCATACAACCAAAGAGCCGCGATATGCACCACACCAAAATGGACGAGGCCAATATGAAGGTCAGGATAGCTACGGTAGTGTCTGCGTTTTTCGACATCGACCCCCCCATTCAACCTCCGGGAGCCGAAGACCACATGGTCCTTGGAAAGTGCCCCAACTGGGTCACGCCATGGCCGAAGACCCAGATTCGTCTTGGGGGGGTCTTCTTGAGGGGTGCAGGCGCACCACCGGCGCCACCTCAAAGTTCCGGGCCCCGATCCATCCCTCGAAGCCCTCGAAGCCTGCAGCCGTCGCCACCACCCGGAAGGAACCGACGGTCGTCGCCACCACCAGTCGCCACCAAAAACTGTTGGGAACATCTGAACCGCAACCATCCCAATTAGGCAACGCCTTTGCACCTCAACTTGATGGCAACGGAGACGATGATGAGTATAATGTCGACGTCGATGCCTTCATCAACACTGGCGCCAGCAAAGATATGTACATGCCTGCTGTGGATGACGAACCCTTCCGTGCTCACGTCGATCAACCTGCTTGTCCGACTACATGCACGCAACGCCTGACCTTCCAGGGTTTATCTCAAGAGACGCCTCTAGCGGCCGGCGATGAAGTTCTAGACAAACCGCCTAACGTTTTCACCCCTGGCACACTGCAGAAGATGGTTCACGAGGGGTTTCCAGGGGAGATGAAGAACAAGAAGCACAGGAAGAGAAAGTCAGGTGCCTCTTCGAGCCAGTCACCTCCTATGATTATCCGGGGTCATGAAGACATGGTACCACCCCGTCCGGATGGCTTGGTGTGCCGAATTCATGAAGCTGGTAAACCGATACTGGCTCCGGAGCTGCTCCGCCTCGCACGTGGACACATGCGCTCTTTGCATGAATCTATCCTGCACCTAGTGGGCCTCCTTTTTAATGACAAGAATCCAAATCACCTGGTGTTCACGGTCCAGGTGCCAAAGGATGATGAATTGGACTTCGTCCATGAAGCCCCCGCGGATCTGTTCTTCATAGCGTTCGAGGACGTCTTCAATCTATTTCACTTTAAACGGCTGGACTATAACTTGGTCCGCCTATACGCGCTCAATATTGCGATGAAGATCATGAGAGATAATACCCCGTACGTCGTGATAGTGGATCCCTACTACATGCGTGACAGCCAGCTGGTGGAAGGATCAAGGACACGGACCATGGCCACAGAGTACCTCCAGAGGTTCATGCTGAACAACAAGACGAAGAACCGTTCTTGTGCCTTTCTTTCCGAGTAAGTACACATCCGCTCGCCGCCGTCGTATCTTATGCTTTCTTATAGATTTCTTCCGTTGTTGATCATTTCCAACATTCCGTTTCAATTGTGTTGACCAGGGACACGTACTGCACACTCATCGTCCTAAGCTCGAGGTGGTCCATTGCCACTTATTTCGACCCGGGGAGTTTGACGAGGAAGAAAGACTACACCAGAATAAAGGGTGTTCTCGATGAGGCTCTCGAGGGCTACGCCCAAAAGGGAGGCCACTTCGAAAAGAAGGGGGAATGTCTCACGAATGACAACAAACACCGGTTCAGGCATGGGACCGAGTTCCATTGCCTCAAGCAGAAGCCTGGCAGCGTGAAGGAGGCCTTCTACGCCCTCCATCAACTTAAAGGGTATGTCCGGGATGCAGAGGAATTGAGGATGCCATCTAGTATCCGAGAATGGGCCAAACTTGCGGATAAACTCACCGATGCTGATCTTAGAGAAGACTTCCATCGCATCCAGATGAAGTTATCGGAAATCATTGTCGAAGATGTCAACACAAAGGGGGGGGGGGGGGGGCTTACACTACAAAGGCAGAGGTAGGATGTGTTATAAAAGAAAACCTTGCCTCACTCGCAAGAAGTGCTTCTTTATTTTCTTTTATTATAGACTTGTCCACTTAGATGAATAAATCATACTCTATTTATATTATTAACCAATATATCCCAATCCATCTCCAGGGTTGTGCCAGAGGGACATCGAACAACGCCTAGAGATGCAGAATGACACCAGGACGTGGACGACAAAAGAGATGTATAAACCATTCCCGGCGCCGATCAAGAAGAAGGCTCCATGATCGTCGTGCTCCCGCTCTTGCTCACCATCATCGCCGATGTACTCGATTTGATCCTAGTGTAGGCGGTGAACACTTCATTTGTAACGTGTGACACGATAAACTTTTGTATCAAGATGTGTAAAAATTCGGCACTTGTCACTATATGTATGTTATCTCGGGCTCTAAGTAATGTGATGACATAGTAATGTGTCTGTTTTCATATACCTGTCAAAATATATTGTTGTTTGTACTATGTTTGTATAAATCCTGTAATATACCTGTATTTCTGTAATATACCTGTATTTGTACAGCGGGCAGCAGCAAATTGCCAAATCATGTCGAGGTATTCTGTGGCGCATGGCTTTTTTTCTCTGTGGCGCATGTTATTCTGTGGCGCCCTGTGGATGCGCCACTAAAAACATTTCTGTGGCGCACGGTGCTGGGTGCGCCACAGAATCTTGCTCTTTCTGTGGCGCACCTGGGCGTGCGCCACAGAAATATATTTTTGTGGCGACAATTCTGTGGCGCACCCACCATGCGCCACAGAATGGCAAAGTGGGTGCGCCACAGAAGGGCTATTCCCTGGTAGTGGATGGAGGTGTGAAACGAAGTAGACGAAAGTCCTGGCTGTATTTGGCCGGCGGTACCGGCTCCCGTGGGTGTCGTTTCCCTCCTTGGAGGCGTCGCCGAGGTGTGTTGCATCTTCCTCGCTTTCACTTGGGTTGGCAGTTGTCTCCGGACGAAAGCCTAGGTTTGGAGCGGACCAACGCGTGGCGGCGTCCTCGACGTCGTTCCTCCGTTGGGAGCATGGTGTTTGGAGATACGGCTTGGAGGTCCTGTGGCGCTCCTCCGGTGCTCGGCGTTGTCCAAGGTTGAGCATTAGGGGCGCAATGTACGCCTTCACAGGTGAGTCCAAGACGACGTCTTTCTCGGGACCGACCAAGTTCCCGTCTACTTGTCGTCTCCTTCTAGAAATTCAAGAGTGGATGGTGCGTCAACAAGGAGAGTCCAGTTGAAGTTTTTGATCTTCGTAGGTGACCGGCTTTTGTCAAGACACGGCTTTGATGTTCATCTTGCGATAGGCTCTTGTCATAGTTGTAATGTGCGTGGTGGCTATCCTCGGACTAGCCTGGAGTTGAGTTTGTACTGTACTCGTTGTTCGTAGCGAGTTGTAATCATCTTATACTTGAAATTCTGCCTTCTTTAAAAATATGGTACACCATGGAGTACTCTAAAAAACAGTAAGAAGGCAAGTGCTAGGCGCTTGGCCTGGTTTGACAACTGTTGGATGCGTCCGACCGCTCAGCACAAAAGCATGTTGTAGCGGGACGTCACTTTCCATGCTACCACACACAACGCTTTCTCACGTGCTAGATCCAAACTAATCAGAAGAGCGACATTACCTCCGTTCTTTCTCTCTCCAGCCCCCTCGTTTATGAGATCTCACACGCCGCTCCCGGCCCCTCTCCTCCTCTTCTCCGACAAGGCGGAGCGGGAAGGGTGGGGGGGGGGGGGTGCTCCTTGTATATAGTAGCTTTAGGGTAGTTTTCCCGTTTGCTTCCTTCATGGAGAGTGGCGTGATGCCGTCTTCCCTGTCCTGCCGCTTGGCAGGGTCGCTTCCGAGCAGCGGCCGCGGTGAGGTGAGGCTACTTTCCCGCGAAAATCCGCGGTGGATGCTGCTGATTGTTGGTGGATATACAAGTGTGTGCTTGAATAAGCTCGATGGGGTGTGGGCGCGACAGATCGGGTGAGTTTCCATCTTCTCCTTTGCTGGCATGGTGCTAGAGAGGGAGAGGTGGTGATGTTAGCCTCCATGGTGGTTGCGACCCACTGGATGGGGGTGTGCACGCGCATGCGTGGCATCTGGATACTGCAGCGTTCTCTGGGGGAGTCCCCAAATGGCAGCACGAGTTGGCCGTCGTTATCCATGGCCTAGGGTGGCCCTCCGTGCTCGGTTGCAGATGGTGCCTGAGCTTATCCTTCCTCCTTCACCGGAGGATCTTCTCGGTCCGGGATATCTCACTGGTGTCGCCCCAAGTTGTGTAGTCCCCGGCGGCGGCACTGGTGCCTGGACCTTGAGGTTGTCCGACAATGGCGGTGAAGACTAGGGACTTGCTTGCTTTTTCGGTTATTTTCTCAGGGTCCAGTGTGTAAAAGTGAAGGACTGTGGTGTAATTTTATTTTCCTTGGGGATCCTTCCTGTAAGTATGTACGCACCGCGTGACTAATGCAGTCTCCCGGGCCTTCGGCCCTGTTTCCGTTAAAAAAAACTAATCTCCTTCTGACGTTCTAGAACCCTGTACCAATCGACGCACTTGCTTCCTGTCGTTCTTGTCTACTTCCCGAGGATGCTAAGTAAATCAACATGCCCACTTGATTTAGTGAAACACTCTACGTCACACGAGACACCATGTCATTTTCATTAGAAAATTAAATTTAACCGACACCGTAACTAACAAATCTATGTCTAACACAACGAATTGTTGAAATAACCAACAACAATTATCCAGTAATCTTACTTATGCAACATGCCTTTCCAACATATATACCCAAATAATTTTTCCAATAATAAATTCCAATTTATTCAACATTAAGTATGTATCCAACATCGAAACAAATCTTATTTTCACCACATTTGAAAAAGCTTTTGCCACAAACCCAATGCAAAATCTCATTTTCATCTCCTTTAAAAGAGCCTTTGCAGCACACACACAAAAAAAAACCCCGCCCAACAAAAATCCCCAATTTATCCAACATTAAAAGAAAATTCTCATTTTCGTCATCTCTTTGCAACAGAGCTAGAAATCTTGTACAACAAAATCCACAAACATATCTAGAAATAAGAAACTACGTATGTAACATCAAAGAAAGAACTCATTTTTTCCATCGATATCTATTTGCAACAGATCCAATAAACCCTTCTAGCAAGATTGATCAACATGTCCAACACTAATAAAATCCGTATGCAACATAAAAGAAAATTTTATTTTATCGAAAATGAAGAGCCTTGTAACAACACACTAGATCTGGGCATTCCTCGGGCCGTTCGGGGTTTCGGGTTGAGCGTGAAAAATCCCATCATGCAAAATCAAAGCCTGATCCCGGCCCAAACAAAAAAAATGAAAATGTAGGGATGAGCCCGGTCCAAAGGGACAAAAAGAGCAATTTTGGGCCAGGCCGGGCCATGTAGAGCCTCCTATAAACTGCATGATTTCCCAACCCAAACCCGGCCCGAGATACTCAACGGGTCAAAATTTCATGCCCAACAACAAGCCCTCCGGCCCAACCCAGGTTTTTAGGGCCGTGTTCGGGCCGGGCTGCCCATGCCCAAGCGTACAATACATATGCGAAGTTACTTAAATAACTAGATCCAATATACATCTTGGGTAACAAAAATCTCGAATGCATGTAGGCAAAAGGAATTATGATTTTAGCACCCAAAACCATATACACATTCCCCCATAAGCCTCATCCCCTTCCTCAGTGTGGACGGCAACGTGATGAAGATTCGGGGCGGCAGTGCTGGTGTTGCGCTGTTGCGGCCACCAGGCTTGGGGTTGCAGACGAGGGCCACCACACCGGAATTTCCCCGCCGGCTGGCCGAAGGGGTGGCGCAACCTATAGAGCTCGGTCTACCTCCAGGCTTGGGGCTGTGGACGAGGAGCACCACATCGGAGTTTTTGCGCCCGCTCGTCAGAGGGGAGGCACAACCTCTAGAAATTGTCCGTCCGCCAGGCTTTGGGGCCGCAGAGGAGCTGAAGGCAATGATGAGGAGCCAGAGCTGTCAATGTATTTAGTAGTAGAGTTCAAGCCGAACAACCATAGTTTTGTTACAAATAATTTGTTGAATTCGTACGGTATTAAGTTTACTTAGTCATGTTATCATCAAGTTTGTTCAAATTACATCAGAATTATCAGAAACTCCTCACTGGACCAAGGACGCCAATGAAATCTTTGTACACTTGTACCTTATATTAAGTGTATAATATATATACCCGCAATGTTTCTGTTGTACCACTCCTACAGATTTAATATTTGTGGAACAATGTTTCATGAGTGTTTATATCAACGATCTGAGAGTTACAACATGCATTGATGTGCTTGGTGTCACCGCATAATTTCTAAGCTTGATCGTGTTGATCTCGGAAATTCAATTTGGCTCCGGGAGCATATGCTCCCGGTATGTTCAAAAAAATAGAACAAATTGAAAACTTTTTAAAATATCCAAAAAAAATCATGCACGTACCTGACGATGTCACGCACGACCATGTCAAATTTCGCACCGAAACGACATCGTATGCGCCCTGTGCAAAAATGACAAAATTCTGTCTACAAAATTTTTGTCATTTTTGCACAGGGCGCATACGATGTCGTTTCGGTGCGAAATTTGACACGTATGCGCCCTGTGCAAAAAGGACAGAATTTTTGTCATTTTTGCACAGGGCGCATACGATGTCGTTTCGGTGCGAAATTTGACACGGTCGTGCGTGACATCGTCAGATACGTGCATGATTTTTTTCGATTTTTTTTTATAAGTTTTCAATTTGTTCTATTTTTTTGAACATACCGGGAGCATATGCTCCCGGGAGCCAAAACGCCTTCTTCGTGTTGATCTGCAATAGAAAAATATATTTTTATGCAAGCATTGCACTTGTGTCGTATACCAACAGGGGCTGTTTGATTTGGTTCCTTAGTAAGATTTCCTACGTTGGTTGTTTAGTTCACAGAAATAAAATTTCTTTTTGGAGGAAACTTTCCATCCACTCCAACCTCTTGCTAGAATTCTATTTTTTTGTGTGGCAAACACTCCTTGATCAAAATTCTTGTAGTTCTCCAACCTTAATAAAGTCAAATGGATATGATATTCCTGTGATGCGCTCGTTTTATTCCCACGTTCTGAAAGGCTACGAGTCAAAGATGGCCTAAATTTTAGTCATTGAGATTGTATTCCGTACTTGGTTTGCGCTTGATTTTCCCTTAGTAAACATTTTTTAATTTTAAGGTGGTCGATATCCACCGCTCGAAAAGATAGAATAGAATTGAGCCAGTTTATAAGGAAACCGGGTCCAAAAACCATACAAACTGTACAAAAGAATCACACAGACGAAGCGACCCGCCGCCCACACGACACAAGTCGACCAAACGCCACAACACACACCACCCGCTCCGGGGCCGCCGCCCCGGCGTAGCAACCAGATCAACCTTCGCATTGCCCGAAAGCGATCCAGTCATGGTCGACGAACCCACTGCCCGCGCAGTTTTCATCCAGTTTGCCACCAAAACCACCTTGTTCCGGGACCGCCGCCCCGGCGTAGCAAACAGATCGACCTTCGCATTGCCCGAAGGCGATCCAGTCAGGTCGACGAACCCTCTGCCGCGCAGTCTTCATCCAGGTCGCCACCCAGACCCCGCTGGAAAATGGCTCTACCTCATAGAACCGTCGTAAAGTGGGAGACCGAGGCCGCCGCCTCGACGTCCACCACCATCCGGGGCCGCCTCCCCCGACCACGGGGCAAACCTGCCCATCCATCGCAAAACCATCGCACCGCGAGGGCCAATAACTCCAAAACGACGCCTCCAACAAGGTAGTGACGCGTCCGTCACCGTCGCCCGCCCCCGATGGGCTTTGGTTTTCACCCGGAGAGTCTTGGAACCACTCGCATCGGACCGGGTCGAGATTCCACAACGACGCGATCAAGAAGGGAACGACGCCCGAAGACGCCGCCGTCGTTGGCACAGACCGAAATCCGTGCAAGATTTCGCTCGAAATTCTCCCCGTCCGTGAAGCTCAAGGAGCAGCCGGTTGGGAGCCTATCCCGTCGCCACCACCAACCTTCGCCGCATGCTGCCGCCACCGTGGCACCTCACGCCACGGCGCCGGCCCTGCCGGCCGCGCCCCTGCCGCAGCCACCGGTCCGGGGCCGCCGCCCAGGCTTCCTCTGCCAACTCTTCTGCAGCAACCGCGCCGACATCAACTCCTGCTCCTCCGCCATGCAAATGGCCTCCTCGCAGCCCCAACGCGCACAGACGCACGAGTACCCTCTCCCTCCCTCGAATCCTGCCGCCACGCAGCAGGGCAGAGGCAGATCGGCCGCGGCCCCTAGGCCCGGGTCAGGCCCAGATCAGGCCCGCCCCGCCGCCGGCTGCAGCTCGCAGCAGGCACCTCACCCTGCGCCTCCTCCATGCATCGCCGCGGGACGCGTGGCCCGCGCCGCTCCGCACCCCGCCGTTCGCCACCAGGTCCTAGGGCCGCCGCCCTGGCTTAACGCGCCAAAAAGGCGAGAGCCCCGCCGATCTGGACCTCAGAGTATCCCCCTCCACCATTTGGCAGCAAGGGGCCCGCCGCCACCGCGTTGAAGGCCAGCGGCACGGTGGCAGGGAGGGTCGCCGAGAGGGAGGGGCCCTGGTGGTGCGCCGGTGAGCTCCCTCGGGTCGCCCTGACGAGAGCGGCACGACACTACAAGGAAAGGGCTAATAGCCGGCTTCTAATCACCGGCGGGCCAACCAAAACCCACGCCGGTGATCTGCTAGGACCTAATTCCGCAACTAATCACCGGCGTGTAAATATTTCCACGCCAGTGATTCCATCGAATCACCGGCGTGTACTACAAATTTACACGCCGGTGATATGTGGGCCCAAAGGACCAACCACGGAGGAAACAATCACCGGCGTGTAAAGTAAGATCCACGCCGGTATTGGACTGCGTAGTTACTGGCGTGGAACCTAGTAGGCACGCCGGTAATCTTATGTTTTGTGAGGGCACATGAAAGCACCGGCGTGTGTATATCTGGCACGCCGGTAAAATAGACGTTGCTAGCTAAAATAGAAAACGAAATCAACAGAGATACCTGACGGGCAACAGAAAGGTGCCGTGATGCCACACGCGGGTAAAAATACATTATAAAAATCACCACAAAACAATATATTATGAAATATCACCACAAAAAAATAGATTATAAAAAATTACCAAAAAAATATAACCACCGGCCCGCCCCTATCTCTCTCTCACTCACTCTCTCTCTCTCGCGGTGGAGGGGCGCGACTCCCAAAACCGCATCGCTGCCCCCCCTCCTCTCTCTCTTCTTCTCTCTCCCCCACCCGATTCCCATCCTCTCTCTCCCCCCACTCGATTCCCCTCTCTCGCAACCGCATCGCGCCACCGCCCTCGCCGCCATCCCCGCCGCCCCCTCCTCTCTCTCTCCCAACCGCATCGCGCCGCCGCCCTTCTCCCCGACGTATCACGCCGCCTCCTTGTGCTCTCCCTTCCTCACCGCATCGCGCCGCCGCCGTCTTCGCCTCCCCGACGCCGTTTCCGTTCTCCCCTCCCTGACGTCGGCGCCACCGCAACCAACCCCGACCCCTGAGCACGCCGCCGTCCACGCCGCCATCCCCGCCTCCGTCGACCTCGTCGGTGAGTTTTTAGATTTAGATTTTAGGATATAGTGTAGTTTATTGTTAGATTTAGATGTAGTGTAGATTTAGTGTAGTATAGATTTAGTGTAGTGTAGTGTAGTACATGTTAGATTGTTAGATTTAGATTGTTATTGTAGATTGTTAGATTTAGTGTAGTGTAGTTAAGTTAGATTGTTATATTTCTAAATGTCACATCTATATTTTAAGTTTTTTTAATGGCTTAGATTGTTAGATTTAGTGTAGTGTTACATTTAGATTGTTACTGTAGATTGTTGATTTAGATTGTTATTGTAGATTGTTAGATTTAGTGTAGTGTAGTTAATTTAGATTATTATATTTCTAAATGTCACATCTATATTTTAAGTTTTTTTAATGGCTTAGATTGTTAGATTTAGTGTAGTGTTAGATTTAGATTGTTAGTGTAGATTGTTGATTTAGATTGTTATTGTAGATTGTTAGATTTAGTGTAGTGTTAGATTTAGATTGTTAGTGTAGATTGTAGATTTAGATTGTTAGATTTAGTGTAGTGTTAGATTTAGATTGTTAGATTTAGATTGTTATTGTAGATTGTTAGATTTAGATAGTTATTTTAGATTTCTTTGTGTTCTTTTGTTCTAATGAATATCTTCTTAACAATGTTTTAGTTTCCAAGGAATGGGTCCGTATAAGGGTGTGAGGCCTTATTATAGGGCGAGGCTTCAGCGGTATGTCTATGGATGTCAGATTCACATTGGTGGAAGGAAGCATTGGGCTGGCCAGTTTGACACCGCAGAGGAGGCGGCACGCGCCTACGATTACTTTGCCGTCCACGAGTACGGGACAAGAGGAAGGACGTCGGTCTCAACTTCCCTAGGGATCGCCACCGTGTAGACGAGCGTGCGCCGCCTGGGATCAGACAGGTGACCACGGCCATGGAGAAGGAGCACCGGCTGGCTCAGGCTCAGATCGCACGGCGAGACGTCAGACCCCAGGATGACCCCCTAGTGAGGCGTCTCCTGCAGGACGATCCGGATCTGCTGTCGTACCAGCAGTTTGGCGCCGGTCCGTCCCACGGCGCCGGTCCTTCTGTCCAGGAGGACATCACCCACTGGGGGATCTGGCAGGAGGAGTCGCAAGAGGAGCCGCCGCAGGAGGAGTGGGAGCAGGACTGGGAGTCTGACTGCGAGGAGCAGCGGCGAGTGCGGCAGCGGCGGCAACAGCAGGAGGAGGAGCAGCAGGTGCAGCAGCAGCTGCAGGAGCAGGAGCAGGTGTTGGGGCCGCCCAACCCCGATGCTTACCCCCACACAGACCCTAGGCACTAGGTCGAGTGGAACAGGCTGCACGGTGTGCCTCCGTTCCGCACTCCTTTGGGTGAGCCGTGGGGCAGCGTGGACACCGACGACTGGAGGGACCCGATTTTCTGGGCTCAGTAGCGACATATCTACATCTTTTCTGTAGACTGATGTTTTATGTTGATGTTTGGACCGTTCTTTTATGTGATGTTTAGACTTAATTACCGTAGTCGAGTTTATCGTATTGTAGTTTATGTATAATACGCAACTTATCGTATTCTAGTTCATGTTTAGACTACTTAATGTTTAATGTACTCTTCTAATGTTGTTTTATGTACAATATGCAGCAAAATGTATCAGTGTGAGGATTGTGGCTACGAAGAGTGCATGAATAGAAAGTTTCGCGTAGTTTTTGCAGAGGATGTTCAAACTAGCATGGTATGTTTAAATTCGACATAAACTGTTGTGCATAGTCTAGCTAGGTTGACTTTTACATCGTGTGTGCTTGTTAATTACCATAATGTGCCAATGATTAGACGATCTTGTGCATTGTCATTTTGAGTATGGATCTAAAGGACCTACTGACATGTATAACAACATTGGTTATATATTTCTATTGGTTCTTTAGTTCCGACACTTGGAAATTCATGGCGTGCACTCTTCATATGAGGCATCTTTTTATCCATGTTATACATTTTAGAGGCCGATGATTTAAACGATGTCATGTTAAAAGAAATGAGAGTATCTGCAATACCTTGTACTATATACAATTTGAGTGCTTGTATTAGTACCTGGTCTTGTAGGCACTCTTTTTTCCTTATTTTGGCAGTGATATATATATGATGCCAGATTGTATTAAACCGATGAGTCTGATTCACAGGATAGCTAGGTTGACTACTACATCATGTTTTCTTGTTACCATAATGTGCCAATGATTAGACGATCTTGTGCATTGTCATTTCGAGTGTGGATCTAATGGACCTACTGACATGTATAACAACATTGGTTATATATTTCTATTGGTCCTTTAGTTCTGACACTTGGAAATTCTTGGCGTGCACTCTTCATATGAGGCATCTTTTTATTCGTCTTTTTATCCATGTTCTTTTATTTCGTTGATTAAACTGTTGCATTATATGCTAGACTTATAATAACACTAATGTCTAATTGTTGTGTTTCCCAAAACATCCCGTGCAGAGCTAGACGTGACTTCTTGGACCATGTGGGTGTTGCCTTCAACGACCACAGGACATTTGAGGTCAACTTGGTCCAGAGGACAGCGCCCACCCGGAGTTTCAGAGTTTTGTGCACGAACGCGATGGACGAGACATACTTCAATGGAGATAGTTGGACAGAACTTGTTACTCGCTACGGCATGGAACCTCGTGAGAGGTGCACCTTCTTTCTTGACCATGGTGACGTCTCTACCTACTTCCTCACCTATAAGCCTGACAACAACTACGACAGTTCTGATGACATGCCTGACTTTGAGTTGATCGAGACACTTAGTGGCTAGCTAGCTATGATGAGTTTGAGGTCGTGACTATATAGCTAGCTAGCGATCTGATAAGTTAGCTAGATGAACAATAATGTAAGAACTTTGTTGAATGCAGCAGCTACTGCCAGTGCTATTTCTGTTAATGTTTATGTTACTGTGTATTTTGCTGATAATTGTGGTCTATTAAATTCATTAACAACACTTTTTTTTAATTTCCGAAAACATATCACCGGCGTGGCCTCCCTCGCTGGTAATCTAAAATAATCACCGGTGTGGCCTAGTACTCGCCGGTGATCTCACATAATCACCGGCGTGGCCTTTAACTCGCCGGTGATCTAAAATAGCACTGGCGTGAGGTTACCGGCGTGGCCACGTCTCGCCGGTGATCCCAAAAACGCTACGCCGGTGATTAGCTGTTTCCTTGTAGTGCGAGGGTCGGGCTATTCTGCTGTATTCCCTTAGTAAACTGGCCACTGGGTACTTTTCTACTTAATTGAAGGACATAGCTCTCTTAAGGAAAGAAAAGATGACAAGTGTGTTCCTACTCACCACCCAAGACACCACCAACTCCCACCATTGCTGCGAAGGAACTGACCAGTTCTTTGCCCCAGTCATTATCATCGTCCCCTCTACTTGCCCCGCCTCTCTTCTTTTAAAGAGTCTACTTGCCTTTTTCGTCGCAGAGTTCACCTCAGCAGTTCAGAACGGAGAACATCGCTAACCGCAAGATTCGAACGGCCGGCCGGAGCAGGTGTTGACGCCAGAAGCTTTTTGTTCTGGAGAATTCTGAACCAAACCGCTGAAAAGGACGTGTTAGTCTGGCCGTTGAATATCTAGTCTAAGTAGTCCTCCATGGCTCCATCAATGGATCTTAGTACCAACCACTCCCACTGTCCCACACCACCACGAAGTCCTATCGCAGAGTAATTGTCAACAAGTTGTAGACTCCAACTTCTTTATCTCTCATTTTGGCCTTGCTTTCTCTGAAGATGTTGTAAAATATGTCAACATTTTGGAACTTTTGATAAGTGATAACACGTAGCCGTCCTAACCAAACCTATTTCGTCCCATCTTGTTGTCCTCGAATAATTCGGTTCTTTCCTCCAGTCTAGTCACATTCTAACAACTGCCTACCCATACATAATTCTAGAACAAAAACTGCCTACCCATAACCTAACCTCACAAATAACTCCCACTCCCATCAGTCACTATCTCAGCCAAAACTAAGTAAAACAAGCAAGCTAGAACAAACCTCATGCATTGCTCAGCATGACAAAATTGAAGCTTATTCAACAACCGTAATATATTACTAGCAGATCGGACATAATATCCATACAAGTCACTCACACCAACTACTACTAGTACCAAACCAACCAATCATATTGCATCAGGAAGCCAACAACTCTCCGGTAGAAAGAAAACTAGCGTGCATGCCGCGCGTGGCCGTCAGAAGGAAACGTACGTACAACGGTCGGTGAAACTACCCAAGAACGAACTATCTGTGCACTGCCTCTGCCCTGGCGCGGCGGATCAGAAGAGGGCGAGCTTGACGAGGACGCCGCCGGCGGCCGCGAGGAAGGGGACGGCGTGGAGGCGTGCGGGCGCGCTGGTGCTCGAGGGGGTGGTGGGCGGGGTGCTGGCGGGTGGGGTGCCGGCGGCCGGCGGGGTGCCGGAGCTGGAGTCGGCGGCGGTGATGGCGAGCTTCATGCCGCCGGAAGAGCAGTGGGCACCGATGGTGCAGATGTAGTAGTGGTCGCCAGCGGTGAGAGTCTTGGTGGTGGTGCCGCTGTTCTCGCCGTTGGTGGTGCTGGAGCAAGCGTCGTATTCGCTCTTGGTGACTTCGGTCACCGTGTGGGCCTGGCTGGCATAGTTGAACACTGAAAAATGAAACAAAATTTTAGGACACTGTTAATGTTGCTAGTTGTGATCACTTCCGTTCGAAATTTGCCTATTCTTACCAACCAAAAAGTACCGCGTGTTACTACGCACATGAGAATGATATGTATATATAGTTACTCAAAACAGAGTTTCACTGTTATATTTTCAGTTCCATAAAAAGTGTTCAGAAGTAAAATTTGTGTTTGGGATACCGTCCAAGTGTTCAGAAGTTTTAGCAACAGACTGGAAATGATCATTAGCAGCATCTCGAACTCAAAACGATTGCTCATAACTAAAGTTGGAGAACTAACCGAGCTTGTCTCCAGTCACGAAGGTTTTGCCAGTGGCCCAGGTGGTGTAGTCGGCACCGGTCGTCCACCCCTGTGTATCGCCGACGATGAACGTCGTCGCGGATGCCGCCGCGGCGCAGCCCAGGACGACGAGGAGCGCGATCAGAGCGGATGAGGAGGCCATGGTGGTCGGCGTAATGGAGCTAGCTCGGAGGTCTTGGGAGCGAGGGAACAGAACGTGTGTAGGGATAGGAAGGAGCGAGCTAGGTAGCTATCGCTCAAGTAAGTGGATTGCACGATTGACAGTGGAGGTTGAGGCGTCCTTATATAGAGCCATAGACGTACAGCATGGGCAGCACCGGATGCAGCAGTTGGTCAGCGTTTGCTCTTCTTCCTTTCTTAAGTTTTTGTTAGTGCTTTTATAATAAAAAAATGTTAGAGCCGTGAAATGGCTGATAAGCAATATATTTAGGACTGTCCCTTTGCTTGTGCTTCCCTGTTACTAGTATAGACAGCCATAGCTGCCCGAGCCCTGCGTGTAAGGGCATCTCCAGCCGTCGAGGCCCCCCAGGAGCCATTTTTAGCGCCGGAAGTGCCCCCCCCGGAATTTTTTTGGCCTGGGTGCGGGACGATTTCCACTCGTGGCCAAACCCAGGAAATTAGCAGCGAACACGTCGGCAGCTCCTCGACGTCCACGGCGACGCCGGCCACCACCGAGGACGCGCACGGCCCGGCGCCGCCACCCACCACCGCGACCAGCTGAGGCGATTCCCGCTGCCCCTCCACACCTGACCTTGACCGGAGCTAGATCGAGGGCGGCAGAGCGTTTCCAATCTGCAGCGTCGCCGTCGTCTTCATGGCTGTATCCTGCGCCACCGCCGGTCGGCGAGCTCGTGGCCGCCTTCCTTGAGCCGCCTCCGAGCAGGACGCCGTCATCATCCTCAACACGGCCGCCAGCAGCCCGGCCAAGCGCCGCAGCCCACCACCGCGAGCAGTGGGCCAGGAGCCGCCGCCCACCACCGCGCGTCCCAGTTCAAGATCGACGAGGACGAGGGAGGCCGCACCTTGGCTGGACCGGCTGCTCTCTCTCTGTATTCACTGCTGCTGCCTGGCGTCGGCCATGGAGGAGGCGAGCTCGAGGAGAGCCTGGGCGGAGGGGAGGCCGGCCTCGCGGGCGACGACGAGCCGGATCCAGAGCTGAGGGGCAGCGGAGGGCAGCGCCGGAGCAGAGGAGGGTCGGAGAGCGGACGGCGGCGCGAGGGGAGGCCGGGCGGCGGCGAACTGCGGCGGCGAGGAGAGCAGGCATCGGAGCTAGGCTGGAGGGGAAAAGAGAGGAGAGAGGAGAGAGGAGCACGTGGTGGGCCTGTGGGGAAAGAGAGGAGAGAGAGTGCAGGTGGAGGCTGGCAGGTGGGGTTTGCATGCAAAAATGCTCGCTTTTGCCTCCCCAGGCCGAACCCAGCTGGTTGGGTTCGGCCTGGGAACGCCGGCGCTAAAAACGGCGCTAAACGACTTCCTGGGGGCACGACTGGAACGTTTTTCTTTGCGCCGGCGCTAAAATGGGCAAAAAAGAGGCCTGGGGGGGCTCCTGGGGGGCATGGCTGGAGATGCCCTAAGGACCAACAGTTTCTCTTAAACCATGTCATCTAGATAACACAATAAATACAATTGGTATCACCATCCCTAACAAATGATGAGTATTATGAAAAAATGTGTTACGAAGGAAAGACGTTTAAGTTGATATACCAGTTAGTCCGCCCAAAAGTCCAACTAATGGAGAAAGGCGATGAATGTAATAGAAAGCAGATCGAAGATGGTGCCAGAGTGACTAGAAGTGTGATGATATGAGACGTTTACTTCTTCTAGCAACTATTCTAATGGTATCCGGCTAACAAGATGTCGTTGGCAGGTAGAAAGATTGATGGAAAGTGATGGTCTCAACTGTTAGAGTGTTATGGTAGGTTAGGATAGAGATAGGATATGTTTTCATACAGACCTAACTTGACTTGTACTCTAAGATGATCCATGTACGCCTTTATATACTCGCCCATGAGGCTCAATAATACATCCATCATATTCCGCCAATCTCATAATTCTACATGGTATCACAGCGGCACGATCTGACCTAGCCGTCGCCGCCGCGCTTTCGCACCGTGCTGCCCCCGGGGAGGTCGATCTCCATGATCTCCGCCGGGGGCCGCGCCGCACGTACCTAGGGTTCGTCCGCCGATCGGTTGATCGGCTGCCCTATCGTCTTTTTTTTCACGATCTTTAGATCGGTTTTCTTTTCTCCGCCGGTCACTCGATCGGCGTTTTCTTTTTTGGTTTGCCGATCATCGATCGGATTGCATCGCCCACCGCCCGTCGTCCTCGCGCCTCTACTCCGACAACGGCAACGACCTGCACCGGCACGCTCCTCGACAGCCGGCTACCGCGGGCGACTCGCCGGCGCCGACTCCGCACCGGCCGGCTCCTTCCAGCCGGCTACCGCGGCCGACTCGCCGGCGCCGACTGCGCACCGACCGGCTCGTCTTCACCGACCGCGCAACAAGGCGGACACGCCGTCCAAGGGACGCCTCGACGCGTCGTAGCCGGTTTCCCTCGCTTGCGCGGTCTCCATCGCCGGTTCGTCTTCGTCGTCATCGACCGGGACTTCTTCGACAACGTCGCCCTCGACTCCAATCTGCGCGTCGTCCCCGCCATGGCGCATACAGCACAGCGTCGGTCTGATCAACCGATCGCGCCTGTCTACGCCACGCACGTCCCCGAGCACGCGCCTACCACCGATCGAGCATCAGGCTGCCGCTGCGTCGCCCCTTCGGGCTGCAGCGCCGCCGCCCTGTGGTTCTCCCCGCGGCTGCACCGACCCGCACGTCGCCTTTGCGCCCCCCCTTCGGGAGCACCGGCCCGCACGTCGCCACTGCGTCGCCCCTTCGGGCCGTAGCGCCACGGCACGTGGTCCACGCCACCGCCCCGAAGTCCTCCCCGCCGTCGCCCTGACACGCGCGTCGCCGCTTCGTTGCCCGTCCGAGCCGTAGCGCTGCGGCACGCGTTCCGCTTCGCCGTCCCCGCACGTTGACGTCTCCGTGGTATGCGCCGCGCCGCCTTCCGAGGCGCGGGAACGCCACCGTCTGTGCTTGGTCTTCGTCATGATGTTGGGCTCTTCTTCGCCTACTTCGAGCACCGTCGCCGCGCCTCTACACGCGACCGCCATGGCCTTTTGCAGGCTATCGCCGCCGTCGTCGCGCTTCTACATGCGACCGTCGTGGCCCTTTACTGTCTACCGTCGTCACCGCCAACCACAACTTCGTCTCCGTCCAGTACCAGCTCATCGCCAGCGTCACCGTCATCTTTCCCAACCACTTCATCTACTCCGACAACCGCGGGCGACATCGGCACCTTCTACCCCACGTCGTTTGGCGCCGCCACCTTCGTCGAGTCCTCCTCTGCTGGCCCCTCCGACCTGGCATACAACTCCTACTGCCGTCTACGCATGCCCGGTGCTGGCAACACCGACGTGTGCCTTCGTCCACGACGTGTCCCCGGGCTTGGCAATCCTGGTGCGGCGCCTCGTCAACACCGACTAACCTTTGTCTACGCATGCCCGGTGCTGGCAATACCGACGCGTGCCTTCGTCCACGACGTGTCCCCAGGCTTGGCAAACCTGGCGCGATGCCTCATCCACATCATCTTCTATCTGGCGTACCATTGCACCCTGACCACTCGGCGCTCCCTAGCGCCCGCGGCTCCACGACGGCTCCCTCGACACTGGCAACCCCGACTCGACATCGACCACGGCGCCCCTCGCACGGCTACCTCGACTACGAATACACCACCCTACGCTCTCGGCTTTCTCGACATCAGCACAAAGGGCTATCACCTCGCTTGAGCTTCTTATCAGCTTCCTCTACAGTCCAAGCATGTGCGTGATCGAACCCGTCCACGACGTGCCGCTCCTACTGCGGGGGGGATGTCAGTCCACTGGATTCTACTTCGGTTTCTCTCCAGTCTGACCGTCCGCGACGTTCCAGTTGTTCACGACGCTACCGCTACGACTACGGAAGGATGTTAGAGTATACATGTATAAGATCGTTATGGTAGATTAGGATAGAGATAGGATCCGTTTCCATATGGACCTAACTTGACTTGTACTCCAAGATGATCCTTGTACGCCTTTATATACTCGCCTACGAGGCTCAATAATACATCCATCATATTCCGCCAATCTCATAATTCTACATCAACGAAACGTGTGGGCACACAAGATTTCTGATCAAGCAATATGCACATGCGTCGTGCCATTATTTTTTAGGATAAAAATCTCGATATCAAGTTATGAATGGACTCGTCATCATCCTCACAGGTGAGTCGAATCATTCTTAAAGGTTTTTCCTAGGATTTTTATACTTTTTTTATTCGTTTAGGTCACTTCTCGGTTTGTGGCAGGTTGGTGGAGTTCATATTGCGAGGCATGCAGTCTTGGGATTTTTCCTTTTTTGTTCGACTTGCTTGACACTAGCTTTGCCTGCCATTTTTTTAATAATGAATAATTGATTGCTATCTGCATCAACCGATGTTGATGCCAGGGTTCTTTCCTCATTTATGAAAAATGTATTTCAACACCTCCCTCGGGTCTACGCTTAACCAGACGTTAGACATGAGATTGATTAATGGCCGCAATGTTTTTTAATATTGTGTTAGACAGTTCTTGAACTTGCGGCCTATTGTCTCATGTACCATATTGAATTGATGCACCACCCAGTTTACTCAAAAGTCTGAATTATTGAAGAAAGGCGGGTAATATATTCCAATAATCATATGGTATAATGGAGAAAATAGTTTTTTTTCTAATTTCGAAGAGTTCATACCTTGTTTAAGTGAAGACAATGTTCTTTTCCTTCATTGTCTTTGTTCCATGTAAGCAAAAAATTCAACTTGAAACATATGGTATAATGGTGCAAATAGGGTTTTCTTAATTTCTAAGATATCATCTTAGTTGGGAGAATACATCCTTCTCTCTTCTAATTAAGTGAAACTTAAATGTGGCAACTCTACGAGAAGATTAATGTCACGGCACAAGCCCTACGTACGTGTCTTCGAGATAGTAACAGGGAGTGTCTTCGAGAGTGTATAGGGAGCACAAAGGGTTTGAGAAATGTAATAGGCTCTGATACAAAATTTTCAATGAAATAAAAATCACTTATTCTATGGTGAAACGACTCACTCCGCTCAAATATATATTTGCATAACTTTAGTTGGTTCGTGGTCGTCGCAGCAGGTAGGTTCCAAGTCACTACAGGAAAACGGATAGTTGCCTACGGCTAAATGTATGCCGACAGCATTTTGTCGGGACCGTCGGCATATATGGTTATATGCCTACGGCTTTATAAAAGCCGTCGGCATACGTTTGGCCGTTGGCATATACTTTGTATGCCTACGGCTTTTTAGAAAAGCTGTAGGCATATGTTTGGCCGTCGGCATACAAGTCTGCATCCGTTACCAAGCTGACGGCGCCACCTATACGCCGACGGCCACCAAAAAGCCGTAGGCATATGTTTGGCCGTCGGCATACAAGTCTGCATCCGTTACCAAGCTGACGGCGCCACCTATACGCCGACGGCCACCTTATTTAGGCCGTCGGCATACAACTTTTTTTCCCAAATAAATAATCTGTGAATTTTATGTCTACGCCTTTTTGTAAAGAAGTTTTTTGAAAACTTTGTCAAAACTCAAGTTTATCATTTATCCTATCAACTAATACACATAAAATGACTCCATGCCAAAGGATTTCTTTTTTTGAGTATTTTTTCACTTTTTTTTTTTTTTTTAAATGGTCAAAATGGCCGCCATGTCTATTCATTGAAAGGGGTCGAATTATTCAAAACTATCGACGGTTCTGTGATATAACCACTACTTGTGTAACTTAAAATTATTTTTGTCAAATTTTCAGAGCAAACTATCACACACTTGTAGTTCAAATTTGAATTACTTTTGGAAAATAGGCATAAAGTCGTTTAAATAGGTAAAATTAGGTAGAAATCGAGAAAATTCCTAATATTTCTGTATTATCCATCAAATATGGTCTACTTTGTGAGATATTTGGATGGGTGTCATTTTGCACCATATTTTTTGTACTTGCTTCACAAAAAATGTCATTTTTGACACTTAAAAAAAGGAAAATGATATTTATATAAGTAATTTGAAAAAACTCAGTTCGGCAACATTGTTTGTAATATCAAGATACAGCTATGTGTCAAATATGGGCACATTATCACAAACTATGCCACGGGAATGATCATAGCTAGGTCATTTGATTCGAAACTTATACATGTTTATAGATGATTGATCTTTTTGTGATGAAGTTTTTTAAAAACTTTGTCAAAACTCAAGTTTATCATTTATCCTATCAACTAATACACATAAAATGACTCCATGCCAAAGGATTTCTTTTTTTGAGTATTTTTTCACTTTTTTTTATTTTTTTGTAAAAACGGTCAAAATGGCCGCCATGTCTATTCATTGAAAGGGGTCGAATTATTCAAAACTATCGACGGTTCTGTGATATAACCACTACTTGTGTAACTTAAAATTATTTTTGTCAAATTTTCAGAGCAAACTATCACACACTTGTAGTTCAAATTTGAATTACTTTTGGAAAATAGGCATAAAATCATTTAAATACGCAAAACTAGGTAGAAATCGAGAAAATTCCTAGTATTTCTGGATTATCCATCAAATATGGTCTACTTTGTGAGATATTTGGATGGGTGTCATTTTGCACCATATTGTTTGTACTTGCTTCACAAAAAATGTCATTTTTGACACTTAAAAAAAAGAAAATGATATTTATATAAGTAATTTAAAAAAACTCAGTTCGGCAACATTGTTTGTAATATCAAGATACAGCTATGTGTCAAATATGGGCACATTATCACAAACTATGCCACGGGAATGATCATAGCTAGGTCATTTGATTCGAAACTTATACATGTTTATAGATGATTGATCTTTTTGTGAAGAAGTTTTTTAAAAAATTTGGCAAAACTCAAGTTTATCATTTATCCTATCAACTAATACACATAAAATGACTCCATGCCAAAGGATTTATTTTTTTGAGTATTTTTTCACTTTCTTTTATTTTTTTGAAAAAACAGTCAAAATGGCCGCCATGTATATTCATTGAAAGGGGTCGAATTATTCAAAACTATCGACGGTTCTGTGATATAACCACTACTTGTGTAACTTAAAATTATTTTTGTCAAATTTTCAGAGCAAACTATCACACACTTGTAGTTCAAATTTGAATTACTTTTGGAAAATAGGCATAAAGTCATTTAAATAGGCAAAATTAGGTAGAAATCGAGAAAATTCCTAATATTTCTGGATTATCCATCACATATGGTCTACTTTGTGAGATATTTGGATGGGTGTCATTTTGCACCATATTTTTTGTACTTGCTTCACAAAAAAAAGTCATTTTTAACACTTAAAAAAAGGAAAATGATATTTATATAAGTAATTTGAAAAAACTCAGTTCGGCAACATTGTTTGTAATATCAAGATACAGCTATGTGTCAAATATGGGCACATTATCACAAACTATGCCACGGGAATGATCATAGCTAGGTCATTTGATTCGAAACTTATACATGTTTATAGTTGATTGATCTTTTTGTGAAGAAGTTTTTTGAAAACTTTGTCAAAACTTAAGTTTATCATTTATCCTATCAACTAATACACATAAAATGACTCCATGCTAAAGGATTTCTTTTTTTGAGTATTTTTTCACTTTCTTTTATTTTTTTGAAAAAACGGTCAAAATGGCCGCCATGTCTATTCATTGAAAGGGGTCGAATTATTCAGAACTATCGACGGTTCTGTGATATAACCACTACTTGTGTAACTTAAAATTATTTTTGTCAAATTTTCAGAGCAAACTATCACACACTTGTAGTTCAAATTTGAATTACTTTTGAAAAATAGGCATAAAGTCGTTTAAATAGGCAAAATTAGGTAGAGAGCGAGAAAATTCCTAATATTTCTGGATTATCCATCAAATATGGTCTACTTTGTGAGATATTTGGATGGGTGCCATTTTGCACCATATTATTTGTACTTGCTTAAAAAAAAATCATTTTTGGTACTTAGAAAATGGAAAATGATATCTCTAAAAATAATTTGACAACTCAATTGAGCAACATTGTTTCTCATACAAAAATACACCTATGTGTCAAATATGGGACTTCTAAAAAATGGTGACTCAAATTTTGCAACAATGATCCACACAAAATAATCCATTTTTGTTACTCAGAAAATAAAAAGAAAAGAAAAGAAATACGTTAAAAAAAAGGAGGCGGACGAATTGGGCCGGCCACCAAACCCCACCCCAAGCCCACCTACCCCTTGACCTAATCCCCACTCGCGCACGCAGTCACAGCACACCACACCACACAACGCACTCTCCTCTGCCCCCTCATCCTCTCCCGAGCGCCGCCAGTCTCCACCTCCCCTTGTTCTGCTTCCGCGTCGGCAGGACAGCGCCGCTGTGGCCAGGCCCGGCGCCCTGAGCTCCTCCCCCTCGACGGTCACATCTTCACCACCCACGATCCCTCCTCTCCTTCGCCCCCAGCCCATCCTCACGCCAGATCGACCACCGCCCGCCTCAGCTTCGCCGGACAGAGAGGCGCCGCCACCCAGCGACCACGGCGTCGAGGCTGGCTGGATCGCCGGCGTGCGCGTGCGTGCTTTCATGCGCGCCGCTCCGTCGGCGGCACCTATATACTCCCTCTCCCTCTCAACCCAACCGCGCCGCCGCCCCCGAAGCCACCCGCCACCTCCTGCCGCCCCGCTCGTCGCCCGCCGAGGTTGTTCACCGGACGCGATGGCTCCCACCAAGAAGACGGTACGATACGTCCCCTCCCCCTCCTCATCGCTTCCGAGTTGATTCTGTCCAGAGTTGACGCGGTGGTGGTCACCTGACTGGTTTCGATTCGGTTTGCAGAAGAAGAACACGGAGAACATCAACAACAAGCTACAGCTGGTGATGAAGAGCGGCAAGTACACGCTCGGCTACAAGACCGTCCTCAAGACGCTCCGGAGCTCCAAGGGTATGGGATCGCATCTCTCTCTACGCCGTTTGTATTCGCTTGGTTTGATCCGCTGTGGGGAATGGCTGGTTATTCTGTGTGTCTGTTAACTGAATCCTACTATTAGAAATGCAGAAGCAGTGTGTTTACAGATCTGAGGCTTAGCACTTTTGTGGAGTGGAGTAGCTAATGTTTCGTTCATGTGGTTATTTGTGTTTGGAAACAGTTAGCCCTTCAGAAATTGACCTTGAACTAGCTCTACTGCTCTAGATAGATCATTTGTGCTGGTTCGTTTTGGAATAATTTGCACAATGGGAGTTGAATTATAATTCTATGGGACTAAATGTTTAGATGTAGTATTGTACACGGCAGTGTTGAGTTTTGGATTGTACACTGCAATGCATTGGGAGTTTGGCTCTGAGGTTTGCTTTTGCCGCCTTCATAAAGTGGTGGATTCATTGTCTGCGTCATGGATCAGTAATTCCAGCCTCTTGATATTTGATGAGACTAATTCTGAATTCATACCATGATAGTCCATGCTTGGAATTTGTATTATAGAATGGGACTGAAGTTTACCTCTTTGGCTTGCTTATGTCGTGCCCTAGAGATGAATACAGAGCCCTAGAATGATACCAGCCTCTTGGTTAATACTTCTTAAAGATCTTTTCCGTATCTGCTGGAGAATGGAGGTTGGGATACATGTTTTTACTGAAGTTGGTTCTCATTGCGTGATATGTAGTAATTTTATGATATTATTAGTGAAACTTCAGAATAATTTATAGTGTAGAATTTGTAGGTACATTGTAGTTATTGTTCTTTAACTTCCTTCTTTGTAATTCTGTCCCATTATTATCCATTTGGGGAGCTACACAAGGACATCTTCCCCCCACCTTTCTTATTCTTAGCTCAAACTAGAGTGATTTATGTTAGATAGAGTAATACTTTTAGACTTGAATATGTTAAAAGATGGGGTAATACTTTTAAATATTAAAATCACACCACATTAAGGTTATTTTACTTTGCAATGAGGCCCCATATGTAAAATATGATGGCTTAGCTGCTGCATTCTTGCTTACATAAGTTTGGGTGATGCTTGTATTTTGTTTTGCAATGAGGCCCCACATGGGTATCTGTTACATTTGTTCAAATAGTCTAATATGTTTCTTTGATCAGGGAAGTTGATTATCCTCGCAAACAACTGCCCTCCGCTTAGGAAGTCTGAGATCGAGTACTGCGCTATGTTGGCAAAGATCAGCGTGCACCATTTCCATGGGAGTAAGATTCTTTCACCCTATTCTGAACCATTTTTTTCCAGTTATTGGTTGATGCATGTAATTTACCTTGTGCATCACCACTGCCCCCACCTGAAATATTGTAGGGTATTAACATCTGTTAATTTGGCTTTGGTCTTTCAGACAATGTTGATCTTGGAACTGCCTGCGGCAAGTACTACTGGGTGTGCTGTCTCAGCATCATCGATGCAGGTGACTCGGACATCATCACAGCTGCCCCCGACGCCACCCAGTGAAGAGGAGGGCTTTACCTATTTTGGTCTGAGATGTAGTGTGTGGAGCCGGCAAATACAGTTCAAACTTCCTGCGGCTGTTTTGTAACGCATTCCTGTGTTTTTGTATAGGCTAGTGTTGCTTTTAAGATTTTTGTTTTCTTATATTATTTTCTAGCATTAATGTTCATTTTTGAAATTTTGAAGGAGCTTTCACGTTTATTCATCTTGTTCCTGCTTGTGCAGACAAGTAAAAAGAACCTGGGGATGCTCATGGGTCGCTGCAGGGTGGTGATGATGGCTGCTACGTCTACTGCCTTGTACCTCCACCCTAGCTTTCAACCATGGCCTTCTCCGCCTCGGTGCTCGTGAGTACTGCTTAATTTGTGAGGGATGATGTTCAACGTACAGTGATAATTATAGCTAGTTGTACTGTCTAAATAGGAAATTTGATGTTCACTTGTAGGTAATGTTTGAGGTTATAGCTATGGAACATGGTAGGTATTTCACTGGATGTTTTTGCTTGTCCAACCTATCTAACATTGGTAACAACACAACGATCCTATTGACTCAACTAATACCGAGTATTAACAAGAATCTGGATTTTGATGTGAAGCATCGAACGTGTTTGTAAATGCATGGTTGTTGAATCTTGTGTATGTATTTTGTAATCATCTCATATGTAATATGATCGAGGTAATGCATCTGCTGGGCAAGGCTGTTTTCTGTATTTCATATATTGGTTGCCAGTATTTTCTATAAATTGCTAGCCTTTTTTGTCTTTTTTTTTGTTTCTGGTCATCAAGTATGCCGACGGCTTTTGCCCTCGGCATATGAGGAGACGGAAGTGAACAAAGAGGTGCCACGTGGTGGCTATATGCCGACGGCCAGGCTGTCGGCAAATATGTTGACACTGTTAAACGGACGTGTCCGTTAGTTTGTATGCCGACGGCTTTTGTATGCCGACGGTCAAAGAAAACCGTCGGCATTGATGCATATGCCGACGACTTTTGTATGCCGACGGCATAAAGCTTATATGCCGAGGGAGCAAAAGACGACGGCAAAGGCCGTCGGCATAAACATTTGGCCGTCGGCATATTGTATGCCGACGGCATTTGTGCCTTTGCTGACGGCATTTGGCTGTAGGCATATAGAGTTATTCCTGTAGTGAGTCCGGGGAACTTGGTCCAATGGGCAAGCGTGTGGCGATCATTCTCCTCGTTTTCATGCCTGTTATGGTGGTGGGTGCGGGTCGTGAGTCAATGATCGTTATCGACATGCATTCCTGGACATGAAGATAGGTTGATCGGAATTGTTTTATGCACGCCGGCCGCCGGCAATGTTATCTTATTTAAACACTTCGTGATCCAAATACTTCTACTCCCTGGAAGATATGACCGCGATTAGCTTTGCCTACTCTTCTGCGATGCGCATGTACGTGAGATATTTTCCACCTAATCATTGACCGAAAGGAAGAAGCCGCCCCCGGCTGCCCCATTGCCGGTGGGAGTGTGCCAAACCCGCACCTACTGCCTACTATTGAGCTGACCAGGTTAGGGTGTGTTTGGTTCAGGGGATATAATTTAGGGGATATTGGGCATCCCCAACCAGCTGGTTAGAGGTAGCCAAATTTCTGTTTGGTTGGATAGGACAAGAGGTGGTTAGGGATAGCCAATTTTGTGTTTGGTTCAAAGTATCAACAGTGGATGGAAGTGTGTGATCACCTTTTTCATTGACGTGGTGAGATTACCTCTAAATATATGACATAAATCCAATTGGGGATAAAATTCCAATCATAATTTAGAAACAATTTTTAATCAAAAAATCGGGTGAAGTTGACTCGTGCAAAAAAGAAGAAGAAGGAATTTGCACTAGTATGCGAGAGAGCACAAGCTAGCTAGCTGGTCGTGAGAGAGAAAGCCAGATAGCCTCGTCCCCGTAAGCCGCTGCTGCAGCGTGCCCCCGCATGTCTACTTGCTCAGCTGCCGGTGTGCTCCTCCCTTGCTCAGCTGTCCTATCCGCCTGCCATGCCTCGTCCAATGGGCAGCCGTCGCCGCGAGTCCGTGCGGTTGGAAACCGGCGCCGCCGCTAGCCCAGATGCCAGGGTGAGACCGTGAGAGATTCGGGAGAGCGCTGAGTAGATAGGGGAGGTGGGCCGGTCCAGCGGCTGCCCTTGCTGCACCATAGCCGTGCTCGATCTGTCGCCGGCGCCGACACTAGCAGCTAACGAGAGATGGAGAATTGAGAGGATAAGGTTGGGCAGTTGTGTTTTCAACGGAGGTGATCGAGAGAAAACGTTTCGATGGTGAGGGAGCGCAGAGTGGCTAGCCTCATCCGCCCGATTTTGCCGGAGCAGCTCAACCACATTTTTTTTTGGAATATTCCTGGAATCTGGTTATCCATAACCCCTCTCATCCTCCAAAGCAAACACATGGCAACCACCAAAAAAGTGGTTATCCCTAACCAGCCAGGGGATAGCCACTGAACCAAACACACCCAGTTTCCAATCGATCTCCTCAGCTAGGAACCGAATAACAGTCTTTTAAGGGAAAAAGGTTTTGAATTGTTCAACCGTTTGCTGATTCTGCTCTTCTTAATTTTATCGTGGCAGATCGCTCACACGCACACCCCCACCACATGCACACACATCGTTGTAACTTGCTGGTTAGAACATCTCCAACATCTGCTCTATTTTTATTTTAGGGCACCACAAAATGTATGAAGTAAATTTAGGACACGAAAAAGTGGTTTTAGGGCTTGAGAAAACGTTCATCTCCAACACCCGCGCAAAATTAGGACACCATATAGGGCACCATACAGGGCACAAGTGCACCAACAGCTGCCCTAACAGGATGAAAAACATGCAAATGAACATCCGGACATTGCAAACATTTCATCATACAAACTAGAAGCATGCGAACTTTACATACGAGCTAATAACACTGCTACCTAGTACTAAACAATGCTATTCAGGATTTTTACGAACGAACTCGTCACAGTCAAACTCTGAGGAGGAATCCGAGTCCCAGTCAAAGTCCGAGGAGGAAGAGTCCACATGGATCAACGTTGAGGTATGAGCTTTGTCCTCCTCTTCTTCCTATCGTTGTCTCGCTTTGAGAAGAAACTCCATCTCTTGATGCACATACCGCGGATTCTCCCTCGCGAACCTCGCCATCGCCTCCGCGTCGCACTCCAGGATGTTCCGCTGCTCCAGAACAATGTGGTTCTCATTCTTCGCCCGACATGACACAAAATGCACCGGCGGACTGATGAACTCTGCCGCCTCCCGGGATTCGATCTCCGGGAAGTTAAGCTCTGAACGCGAGTGAATGAGCCTCCACACGGCGATGTTGTAGGCCCGCGTGGCGAGCTCCGCCATGTTGAACATGCCAAGCCGGTAGCGCGTCCCGTCACGCTGGAACTCGACACCGAACCGACCGGGGTGCCGCACTTGAAGCCGGCCTTGCTCTTCGAGTGTTTCAGTGGCATGGCGACGGTGGAGAGCGGCTGGGGTGCGACACGACTGACGGGATCGATCAGGCGAAGGTGCGGCGGAGGTGCAACGGCAGCGATGGATGCGGCGTGGGGGCAACTACGGAAGGAGGTAGATCCGACGTGCGGTGGTCACAGATTTGGCAAGAGGACAACTGATTTGGTGGCGGAAGCCGCGCGGAGCTGGAGCTGCAGTCGCACAGGAAAGTTCCCGTGCGACGGTTGGTCTCGAGCGGCTGCCGTTTTATTTTGCGACAGCATCCCAAAGTGCTGAAAATTTGCAGCATTGGGTGCTCTATTTTACGGCTGCCCAACACTTGGAGTAAAAAAAATTAGAGATAGGGTAACTATTGGAGGCCTGTTTGTACCCCCCCCCCCCCCCCCCTCCCCCCTTCTTGCCTAAAAAACGGTTAAGCCCAATTTTAGGGCGGCTATTGGACATGTTGTTGTACTTCGTGCGTGTTCGCTGCGCAAAAACTGTCTTTTTTCACAAACAAACCCTTACAGTATATTAACTAGCTAAATGCCAGTACGTTGCAACGGGTAGTACGAGATAATTAGAAGTATTAATGTAATGGTTGTTACATTTTGCAGGCACGCATTTAAGAGTGGCTTCCATGGAACTTGTAGTAGTTAAATCATATTTATCATGGTACGTGATTGGTTCTTCTTCTTAGTTTTTTCTGTTGGTAATGTCATGTTCTCTCTTTGTGGTAACTTTGCAGAGAAAAATCGTAAATAGTTTTAAATTTTAAATCCACCCTTCCATCATCCCAACACACCGCCACCATGGACTCGCTGGTCCGAATTACCGCCTTTCTACACTGAACCCACCGTAGTTTCTACTTTCCCCATGGCCGGCAGCGCTACCACGGCATCTCGTCGTTGGTCCTAACCACCCACACTTTATGTCAGTCCGCCACCAACCACCGGCCATACCTCTAAACCTGGAAGGCACTCGACAATCTCCAGCATCGGGGTGCCCCGTTTCCACACCTAAGTTTCTTCCTCGCATCCATCATTGCTGCCGCGTCGGCGGAGCTTGCCAGGTAGGGTTGAACTTCTCTTTGCATCTCTCTTTCATTCGGAAACAAGGAACCGCAACAATATCATAGATTTTGGTGCATCAACGTGCGACCGAAAAATTGACCAAAACAAGGACACGGAACCAGGCATATATGAAATATCAAGTCCGTAAAGAAAAATTATACCATCAAATATAATTGTATAGACACAAAACCCGTCGATCGGCAAAAGACATTGGTGCATTATGGACTGGCCTTAAGATTCGAGGAATGGCATATGCTCTCGTAGATGCAGTAATAGTTGTTACAGCAACTCCACTCCTTTGCAGCATGATGCTTATATGAGTGAGTGTGGATTCAATAGTTCTTATTTTATCTTTCCCATTATGTACATTTTAAAGAATCAATAGAAATACAAAGTATTGAAAAAAAAACTCCCTCGTACCCCTCGCATCGCCTCCCCGAGCGAGGCGATTGGGGCGGCCCCTTCTTCCCGCCTCGCTCAAACGTTCCCCCCCCCCCCCCCCCCCCTCCCCGCCGTCGGCGGGAGCCGCAAGGTGTTTCCTGCGTGGTGCCGTGGCAGGGCCGGCGGTGGCGGTTCCTTTCCGCTACCCGACGCATGAGCTTGGCTCGAGTGGATGATTCCTGGCGGGGGTGCAGCTAGGCCGGCGGCGATCCGGCGCAGGCAGGGTGGCGGCGAGGTGACAACGCAGCTGCTTGGTGGCGGTTTGGTGCGGGACTGGGCCGGCGGCGCCTTACAGCCCAGATCTGGGCCCTTTGATCTAGCTTAAGGCGGGCTGGTTCGGGCTCCGACCTGACGCCTCCGGTTGGACTGAGAAGAAACTCGGGATGGGGATGGAGGCGACGGCGCCGCTTCCGCTGCAGCGCGGTGGCGGGAGCTTCACGGACCCGATATGGACCTGGCCAGGCCAAGTTGGCCTGGTGTGCTCCTACTACTGCGTCCGGTCTGCTACTGCCAATGGCGCTATAGGTTGTTCCCTCCCACGTGGCTACGGTACTACCGTCCCTTTTCTACGGCTATTTCTTGTCGGTCTGGCCGGCCTTGTAGCGTTTGCCATGGTGAGACGTCGATGATGACTTCAAAACTGTGTTGGCGCATGTTGGTGGGCGGCGAGCTTGGTGGAGCTAACGGTGTGTCCGGGGTTGTGGTTTGTTGGGGATCAGAAAAAATCCTTGTCGTCTCTTGCCGACACTGGCGCGGTGACGCTTGCAGGCGCCACCGTCGTTCTTGAAGGGCGTCGGGTGTACCCCTTCCGCACGTCCCTCCGTGCACCGGGAGAAATCCTAGTATCAGTCCGGGCAGCGGCGTCGTCGTTGTCACATTTAGGTGGTTCTTGATACGCGGCAATTCATAGCTTTAGGAGCGTGGTAGGAATTCTCCGGTGGACGCAGCGGTTGTGGTACATCTTCGGTTTTGTCGATCTGCCCTGTTGGCATTAGTTTCTCTTTTCTTTCTCATGTTTCTTCTCTTGGGTTTGATTGTGCTATTTGCCCTTGCCCCAGCAGTGGTCTCGCTGTTGTATGTGTGGTTTCTATATTGATATAGCGGGGCGCAAGCCTGTTCCGACGAAATACAAAGTATGACATAATTGATTACAAACATAATAGTAAGATCGGCATATGCACATGAAACAGCAGGGACTAATACGCTTGGGCATGCATATTTGGTGTAGAGCGAGAGATACAGGGATCGACAGACGAAGTATATGCGTGCAGAGTGAGATTGAGACTTCACTTGGATAAGCAAGCCTTGATTACTTGCTCCCTCCTCAAAACCAACTGCAGTTTTCTTCGCACCCCGACCTTGCAGCAGCTGCCGGAAGACGATCCGGCTTCCTCTCCCGGTATTCAAAGCTTCAAACTGTAGTGGTCAGATGTTGTTTCGGAGACCTGCTCTTTTGTCTAATCCACCATCGACACGGAATTCTTGGTGCTACACTACACATCATGTGTGTGTACCTGTGCAGTATGAATGACCATACAGGGTTTTTAGCAGTATAGCGTGGTGAATGGGGTCAGATCAATTTTGTTTTCTCAGTTGGCATTCGGATGCAGGACTGCGGGTATACTGAAGAAGGCAAAGCTAGAGCTTGCCTTGCAGGCCTGAATCTTTCCGTGAAGCACCTAAAACAAGCCTACATTTCTGGATTCGGATAGCGCAAAGTAGTCCATAGCTTAGCAGTTCTGGGAGAACTTCTAGGAACAATGATGTTTGATTTGGCCAGTATCCCAGGAACTCACCGAACTGGATGTAACTGGCATCTTGTAAACTCTGATCTTGTAAAACAATAAAATTAGTCTACAAGGTTGTTTAGTTCTAGAAATTTTGAAGGGTTGCAAAGCTTTCCTTCCGACTTGTATGTTGTGATCCAGAATCATGAATAAGAAACATGTTCGCTGAAAAAATCCTTAATGTATTGTTGTTCTGTCATCATTTGGTGAGAATGACGAATTAAGAGTATCAAGCTGATAAATACTTAGGATAGTGCTGCTGATGCTCGAGCCAAGTAGATCATCTGTTTGACTGAAAGTTTCCTGGAAACTCAACTATACTCCTAGCCAAGTAGTCGAAATGTTTATATTTTTACCAATAAAGTCAGTCATATTTACAGTATGTTGACTTTTGACTAAAAGTATACGTCTTACTTTAAGAAACTTAAGGAACGGGGTGAGTAAGAATATACAGCGATTAGATAATATAAAGTACACTTCGGATATATTGGTAATAGTAACTGAGGTGCAATCGGATCTTGAGATAATTTGCCATTTCACCACTTGCAATCGAAGGCACCTTCTGACCAGGGATATCATTTAAACAATAAAACCTTTATTGGGTAAAATCAACGAAAAAAATAGCACGCTATTTCCCGGTTAATAGCACGATATAGCATATTTGGAGAGGCTACGCTATATTTAGACTAAAGTTGACGCTACGGCGCTATTTTCGTCTTATACGCTCGAAACCACACTAAACATGGTAACGTTATAGCTACGCTAACAAAAAGTCTGAAAATAACGTTAGGTGATGATGATGGCGGACAATGTGGTGGTTCTTCTAGTTATTCTGAAGATGATGTCAATGATTCTGATTAAAGTTTAAAATATTTATCTTTTACTTTATTACTTTTTCATGGTTTTAAATCTCATATTTGTATTCGTGCCATGGATTTGGCGTTGACATTTGAATATGGTTACCTGGTTATGCATGTACTGTTTCTGGAAAAAAAATAGTGCTGAATCCTTAATATTTGAGCTATTTCTTACAACTTTTTCATCACGCTATATTATATGTAACTTCGCTATATCACGCTATATCTTGTATAGCTTTTGGATGAGGGTCACGCTATTTTTGATAGCACGCTATTTTTTTCCTTGGGTAAAATAGGATGGGTGCATGATTGGCCAAGATAACATGGGCATGAATCGGGTGAGGTAGTTCACAATTCTCCAAGACTAGTCCAACAAAACAAGATGCACATCAACACTACATGTGAAGTAAATCAATATCAGTACACAATCGGCGAAGGACGATTGTGCGCAATGGCGTGTACGCTAGAATGTGCCTGTCGAGGCGAGAACTTGGTTGGTGAGTTCATCAGCGCCGATAGCAGAGGAGGCGAAGAATTCAACGGCCTCTCCACTTGATTGGACGTGGAGAGTGAGAGCGTGAGGGGTTGTGTTAGGCGGTGACAGTAGTGAGAGCGTGGGAAGTGGGATTTATTGAGGCGTCTCCTGTCATTCTCCCCACGTGCGAGTTGTGGCCGGTTTCAGCCGCCCGTGTGCTCTCTAAGTTCAGGTTCCACGGAAACGGGCCGGATCGGCAGTTCTCGGCGGGCGGGGGGGGGGGGCTCGGAACTGGTTTGTACGGGCATGGAAGGTTGACAGAATATGCTTGTACCAAACTTTGTACGCTAATTTTATTCTGAATGAAATCGGCAACTTATGAGTTGCTTAATTAAAAAAAGAACATATAATTATACAATTATGAACACGACTTGCTTATCCACACCAACTCTATCGTACAAACCTCTAACTCGTCGTCGTGAATGAATCTCCTGATATGGCTCCCTCCAAAGCAACTCGAGTGGATGGTTTTACAACCGCGTTCTATGAATTGGAATATTAATTGAACGTTAATTGATAGAGATACCCAAGTAACTTAGAAACAAAATTAGGTTTTGAGAACAGCCGCCGCCTCCGGAGATTTTCATGGTCCCCTCACCTCCGACTGCCATCTTGGCGCTGTGAGGTGAGGGAATCTTAGATCTTTCTGAGTTTTGTGTTCGTCGTCTACGTCTAGAGGTGATCGTAGTGTTTTTTCAAATAAAATTGCTATAGTTTGTGTCATGGAGCTAGAGAAATATATGTCCTCACATATCCGGTTGTTCGGATCTGGTGAGTTTGTGTTATTGTGTTTTATTGCTTCTGTTAGTTTGATGCTTTGTGGAGGTGGAATCTTTCTTCGACATTATAGTGAAGATTTTGTGGTTCGACGACCTGCACTTCTAAGGGATCATCCTCGGCCCAATTACGTTCATTGCTCATGGCTTCCCATCCTTTTGGATGAGCGACTCATGGGGTTTTCAGAAATCTTTAGCGACAATCAAGTTCGTGCAGGTAAACGAGTAACTACATCGTTGCTCCAGTCCAATTGCATTTGTGGCAATATTTCGTCTTGCAAATATTGATACCGCAAAGAAGATGTAGGCCCATTTCTTTGAGCTCAGTACTTTATAATATAGCTGTTAAACCTGCAGCGAATCTCTTGCGGAGTATACTCGATGAGTTCGCTCGCGAAGAACAAAGTGCATTCGTCCCGAGACGTTTAATCACTAATAACGTTCTAGTGGTGTATGAAACAATGCATGCTCTCCAGAGGAAAAAGAAGTGCAAGGGTGTCTCTTGTGCAGTAAACTAGAAATGTCAAATGTTTATGATAGAGTTGAATGGAACTATTTGGAGGCAATGTTGTACAAGTGGGGTTTTTGGGACATCTTTATCATCTTGATTATGAAGTGTGTGACCTTTGTACGGTTTTCAGTTAAAGTAAATGGAGAACTTCTGCCGTTTTTTATACCTTCATGTGGACTTTGACAGGGAGTCCCGATGTCACCATATCTCTCACTCATTTGTGCTCAAGGACTACCCGCTTAACTGAACAATTATGGGTGTTATGTTGACAGAGGTATTCGGATGAGTGTTCATTCTCCATGAGCCAATCACCTGTTATTTGCTAATGATTGTTTAATCATCTAAAAATTGAAGAGGACAGGTGGAATGTTATACCCTAGTTATATGCAGACTTCTCGGGTCAAGTTGTAAATAGGGAGGAGATTTCAGTCGTTTTCAATCATAATACCTCACCCCGTTGAGGAGCTCGTTGAAGCAAATTATTGGTATTATGGTGTAAGCTTTCTCGGAGAGGTATTTGGGGCTGCCAATAGGAGTTGGAATGATAACAAGTGGCACCTTTGATCATATCGACGATAGGATCAGAGGAAAACTGAATGGCTGGTTCGAGAAAAACTTAGCTTGTGTGGGGAGGGAGATAGTTCTAAAGATAGTCATTCAAGCAATTCCTACCTACAACATGAGATATTTCAAAGTTACTAGTAAGAAGGTGCTCATGGAAGCTCTCTCGACAAATGGTCGCTTCACTGGCCTTCGCTAGGGAATCTCTTTAAATCGAAGGTGAAGACTGGGATACTGGGATGGGGTTTAGAAATTTTGAAGCTTTCAATCTTGCTATGTTGTGTAAACATTGATGGCGAGATGCTTACAATTTAAAATTCCTAAACATTTCACCCTGAGACTTGGGCAAAGGACATTTTCATGGATGAGATGTTTTCTACCAAGGAACGATGTTGGATAATCACCATTATGTATTCTAGTTGGTCCCCTCGTAACCACTCATGACCGTGAGGCATATGATAAGATTCATGTTGTAATTAAATGGGTGTTTGAAATGTTGGCCCTTCTGGAAGATTTCTAGCAAGTTAGATGTTGGTAAATTTTGGAGGCCACCTGACCCTGGATGGGTGGAAGTTAGTACAAATGCGGAAATTTGTGGCGAATGGTCCGAGGGTGGGGTATGAGGGGCTGCTCGCTCGCACATCGCCTTCCTTGGGAGTGACTGGCCCAACGATCACAAAGATGCTATCTGTTTGCGAGGGTGTTTTATTTGCTCGGATGCGAAGCTATTCGTATGTTGTCGCTAAAATTGATTGCTTGGCGGCGGTGAACCGGTGGTCTTTGGGCTGCAATTTTCATTCGTTAATGCGCCTATCATACTAGAAATAGAGGAGTTGTCTAGAGAGTTTGTGTGGTTCTCCATTCGACATGTTGGTAGATTTATTAATGTGCCGACTCATTTGTGCGCGACGGTGCGAGCTCCTTGGACGGAACATATAGTTTGTTTGATACAAACCTGAGCTCTTAGTTCCCAGTTTGTTGGAAGATTGGAATGTAATGTTGATTTCGTAACAAAGCTCTCAGGTTTCGGTTGTGCTATGGTTGACATTTGTGACACTTATTACCCCATTTAATGAGAAAAAAAATATTGAACACAATTCATCTCCATTTTGGCATTCTGCAGGTTTCGTTAGAATATCTTAGGGAAAGTAGCACTTGATATGTAAAGATGAGAGGGATGATGCCCATCCTTCTCTTCACCATATGTTCAATCTGTCGTCGTTGTCCTGATATCTTTTAGCCTCAATCATCATTTCGCACCATGCTCAAAAGAAATGCATCCGAAAAAGAGGGTCCACAGTTTTTAAAATGGATAATTTAGACGAATTCTCACTATATGCAGTATTAGTGTCACACAAGCATAACTAAAGAGTAAAAAGTAGAATTTATCAAATAAATGAATCTCCTGATGACGTGCTGGGATGGAGACCGAAGCTTCAGGGTCCAAACTCCCAATCCTCCAACCTACCTCCTCTCTCAACTTCTCATACTATTTGATTTTGTCTGTTTATCTACAGCTAAATGAACAGGAGGTTCCAATCCTAATCAAGTAAGCATCGAACATATGTTAACATTTTCACACGCACTGTAAACGAAGTGCTGGAGCAGAGGATTTTGTCCGGTGGATTAGGCTTCGTTCCGACGCGTAATTTACAAAAATCTAATTAAAGGGGTGGTTAATTTCAGTCAGAGCAGGAGGTTGCCGAGGGCGAGGCCGACGCCGGCAATGCCGACGCACACCGCGAGCGCGACCCACCACGCGGCGGCCACCCCGTGCCGGGCGCTCCCCGCGCCGTAATCGTCCTCTCCGGGATCCGCGCCGGCGGGTCCTCCTCGCCCTGCTCTGAGCACGGAATTCTCGGCCTCGAGCATCATCACCCACCGGCGATGCGCCGACAGCGCGACCGAGTCGCGCACGAGCAGCGCCGCGAGACCCCCGTTGCTGGCGCCCGCCGCGGCCAGCTTCTGCTCCGCCTCCCGCGCCCGCGACTGCGACAGCCGCAGCGCGCGCAGCAGGCTGTCGTTACCGCCGCCGGCGCCGTCGCCCTTCTGGTCCGTCCCCGCCGCGCTCTCCAGCCTTTCGATCGTCGCGACAAAAAAGAGAAGCCACGCACGACGTGTGAGAAAGGAATGCACTTTCGCGAGCTCGCCGCCACGGCGGACGCGCGGAGAGAGGAAAAACTAAAGAACACGGGTGTCTACTCTTATCTTACCTCTGCAGAGTGGGGAACGGGCCGACGAAGAGCTTGGCCGGAGGGGGCAGGTCGCAGTTCTGGAGCAGATCGGCGGACAAGGGCCGTCCTCGCCGCCTCTTCTGGTGCAGATCGGCGGCGCCCGGCGCGGCCATCAGCAGCATCCCCCCCTCGTACGCGTGCTGCTGCCGCTCCAGGCCGCCGCCGCCGGACGCGTCTCTCCTCGTCGATCCCGCCGCCAGCGCCGGTGTGCAACTCCCCCAACTGAAGCAAGCACGGTGGTGCGGTTGCGTTTGGTGGGGCGCGGAGCGGGGGGTTGGTGCAGGAGTGGAGACGAGGGGATCGGTTGCTTGAAGCCCTGAAGCGTGGGCGCAAAGAATCGGAGAGGTTGCCGCCGCACGGAAGAAACCGCGGGGTAGGAGGTTGCCGCCGCGCGGAGGCACCAGTTCCGCGTGGTGAGGTGAGGTTATCCGGCTTGGCGCGGAAGAACCGGCAAGGTCGCGACGAGGAGCCGATGACTGGCGTGGCGTACTGGCGTGTCACTCCGCGCCGCGCGCACTGACGAGAGAGAGTGAGTGTGCGAACGTGTCGCGTTGCTTCTGTAACCTGACGAGCTTTCGGCCCACACCGTTCAAGGGCAAAAGACAACGCAGCGCCACTGGCGTCGTCTCGTCGGTTCCGATGCCGATGGTCTCTGCATCTTTGCGGATTTTTTTACGAATATACCCTCTATGCTTCACATTTGTCAAAAATATTCCCTTCGAATGCAATTGTCAAAAACAACCTGGCGGGAAGTAGGAGAGGCGACAAATGTTTTTCCGCCAACTAGAATGACGGAACGTGAATTTCCATAAATTGAAATGGCGGAAGGTGACTTTGTGCCAATTGATCACGTGACATAGGCATGACGGATTTCACCTATCAGTGACTCAAAATCATCAAAAGTTAGCCATTCCCAAGTCAGCCAAACTCAATCGCAGACGAAGCTGTCGAAAGTCAATTTTCGCGTTCCATCTTGCGGCTATTTGTACCTTTCACCGTTTCATTTGACGCCAAATGCCACGTGTCGCCTCGTACAGTTTCTCGACAGTTACTTTTGACAATTGCGTTTAGAGAGGGTATTTTTGACAAACGCGGATTGCAAAGGGGTACAGTTATGAAAAGAAATCTATCTTTGCGTCCCCATCAAGGAAAGCATCGTGCTTTGCAAGGGCTGGCCAGGGTATTTCCCAACATAAATTATCTGACAAGTGCGCGACGCACACACAGGTGAGTGAGTACGGGATCACGGTGGCAAGTTGCTATTGACAAATGACAAGTGAACGCGACGGAGGAATCTTAGCCAAAGACTTTGTTCGAAACGTATCCATTCCGTGCACGTTTCTGCACGCCCTTTTCCTCTGTCATGCGTTTTGTCGCTCAACGTTGGATGCCACGAGAGGCAAAGTATACAGGCTAGCACAAAATCTGTATACAACTCACGAAAAATATTCTGGATTGGGGGAGTATTTAAAATACTCAAAAATCATATTATAGGTTTAAAAAATAAAAAAATGAACATTATTCCATAAACATGGAAAATCGCAATGCAAAATTATTTGTATTACGAGCTACACAGAAATGACAAATCTGATAATACTGGGAGATTTGAAAATATGCATGCTCAGATCCACTTTTGTCATTTTTTGTGTAACTCAGAACACAAAATATTTGAAAGGATATTTTGCACGTTTCTATTGATACACCATTGGCTTTATCCAGATTTTTTTCATTTTTTTAACTCGTAAATATGACTTTCAGTTTTTTTTAAATAACAGGATCACTGAAACTCGGAAGCTAGGAATCTATACTTATCCACCTATCCTTAGATTGCATGTCGGGTTAAACAGAATATCTACATCACAATTATGATCAACACAGTTGCCAGATTCTAAGAACATTAGTTCTGATTTGTCAACTCAAACAGACAGATGTGGATGGAAGACCACACAGTTTCATTCTTAAAGAAAGAAGCCGATACCAATGACCTTTCTCAAACGTAATACGAGAATAATAATAATGGTAGCTAGTACAGTCAGTTTGTTTAGATAAGTTCTATCTATAGGCTCAGAGCTCAACAAGCAGGTTCAAGTTGTACCAACTACTGTACCTTATAATCGACCTGATTGCAATTTGGAAGTGCAGATGTCACATTAACTTTGCGGGTGGTAACTGATGAAGTGCTCATTTTTATCCATTAAAAAACCGCCAAGAAGTGCTCCAGGTCAAAACATGTTTCATTACAGAAGGACCAATAAATATAGTCAAATCCGTCAGCAGGTTGCGCTCAAATTCATTATATTCTACAATTAATTAACTCAGATGTCGACAGCTCACAGACTATCTGAACTCCTACCATCAAGCTAACCTCCAAATGTCATACAGATCAAGTGGAGAACTTACAAAACGCAGTATTTGAAGACTCGAGAGTTGCTTGGTAACCCTGTGAAAGAAGAAATGTCAATATGAGCAGGAGGCATAAACAATCATAATTAAGATAATGCTGCCATAACTACTTGCAGCATGTTTTAAACGTCCATTGGATCATATAAACTATCAAAAAACTAGTTTTGTATGAATACCTAGTACATTTAATGGTCAAAATAATGCAAGCATTTGCTAAGATGCAAAGCTCAACATGTCAGAAGGAAACTATAGAAAAAATATGAAATGAAGGCAGTTTGCTTACAGTATAAAAATGTGTTTGGCAACCAAAGCAGTACCATAAGCTATACTGCTCATTTTTGTAGAAATTATACTGTTTTAAATTAAAATGAACAGACATGTTATAGCATTGGCAAATAAGAAAGGATGTCGCTTAAATTCTCAGATATATATAGTTTCCTCCTTCGGTAACTAAAAGTGTACAAAAACAGATCAAGGATTGAGATAGAGTTATTACTGTAAAAGAGCATTATAGTCCTTCAGATGAACTCATTAAACTTCTTTCCGTGGTTCTCAGACCAATCCATTCTTAGCTATCACTCTCCTCAGATGATTCTACCTCCAAATTTTCTTCCTCTGAAGCAGAAGATTTGTTCTTTTTGGCACTGGCAGCGTCTTCTTTGAACACCACGTTAATGGATCGTCCCATCAATTCCTACGATAAGATTCATAGGTCAGATATTACACCATAAACGGATGGCCCTGTGGCCTAGTGGTGGTAACGAGGTTGTTCGTTTACACCCACTCAGCTGCAATTCTCAAGATTGACCGGGTATACCGTGTTTATTTGGAGTACATACGTACGTGAGCTTTCAGTGGGGCAATGTGTGGCCACATTAAATGTACAGATGGGGCCTCCAATATTGTACATGTGTGCGTGTGTGTGTTGTCTGACCATTTTCCTTGCACTAGCAAATTTGCATGCGCTCGAATTTGAACAGCAAACAAGTAACATTCTTATAATGTTGTAGATAATACATGTCAGAATATTTACCTGGCCATTGAAGGTAGAAATAGCAGCCTCTGCCTCCTCTTTCGACGAAAAGGAAACAAATGCATAACCGGCAGATCGCCTTGGTGTGGTAGTTTGAAAGATAACTTCAACTGATTGGACACCTGGGGTTGAGGCAAATAACTCCCGGAGATGACGGGATCTCACTTTCCATGTTAAATTTCCCACGAACACAACATTTTTTTCCACAGGAGCTGATGGCACAATAGGTTGCTTCTTTTTAGGTTTTGCGAAGTCCACCTTAATTGTTCTGTCATTCAAGGTCTAAAAAACAAATAGGTAGATCAGGAGGTATACAAAGATCAATAGTTAGGTATTCTAGGAAAAGGACAATCATGGTGATTTAAGTAGGTTATCCTGAAAAGAAGAAAGATATTCTTTCGGTACCAAGCTTGCACTTACAGACATATTGAGATTGTTGATTGCTGAAAGAGCCTCCTCTTCTGAACCCATGGTTATAAATGCCAATCCTCTGTTCTTTTTGGAACTGTACATCGAAAGCTACAGAATCACCCAACAAAAGCAATCACTAACAAGTACATTCTTTCATAAATAATTAATCCATTAATAAATCCCTTTTGCAATGCATTTTATGTCAAACTCCTCCACATTTCTAAATATGAAACACTGAAATATATCCAATGCTTGACACATCTTCATAATTTGGTCAAGGGAAGAATACAGAAAATGGATGCCATGCAGGATGCAATGTTTTTCCTATGGAAGGGGTATAGCATTAGAGATACAGCTTGAATCAGCGTTGGAAGAACTGTCATATCCAGAATGCTTTGTGGTTATGCACGAAACCAAAATCATGTAGACCAAATCAAGCTTACTTTAAGATTCAACGCATAGGACTGGTTATAACAATTGCTAAGATTCAATATCTTTCCTCTTCAGATACAGTTCCAGAATAATGGGGCTGGATATGCGAAATGCTATTTGTGCTGTATATTTCCTTTTCTATGGTACAGCAATGGTAAACAGGGTTCAGTAACTTTACACCACTACACAGTCTACACTGTGTTTTTGTTCAGTACATTCTCCCCAAGAAGGGAGCAGGCTGGTAATGGCAATATAACTGAACCATACCGACAACGTCTTAGTAACTACAGATTATTGCTACTTCGATATGGAAATTTCTCAATTCGTGTAAATTCACTGTCCCGCCGGATTACAGCTGCTGGCAATTCGCGGTGGTTTCTTTCCCTGAAGCGGCTAAGGCAACGGGAACGAACGGTTTACCTCCACGTCGACGACGGTGCCTTGCTTCTCGAAGAGCGCGCGCATGTCGTCGGGCGTGAAGTCCCAAGGGATGTTCATGGCGATGAGCCGCGTCTTCGGCCCCGCTACCTCCTCATCCTCCGCCTCCGCCTCCGCCTCCGCTCCGCAGGCGCCGGCGCCGGGGCGACCGAGGCGCTAGCAGCACAGACAGCGAACGCCGCGCGGTGGCCGGAGGAGCGGGCGGCGTTGGAGACAGCTAAGGATACGTGGCCGTGGCGAGGTGGGGCGGAGTGCTCGGGGTAGCGGAACGGCGGCTGGCAAGCCGGGAGGAGGAGGCGAACAAGGGGGAGAGCCATTGTTGGGAGGCGGGCTGAACAGAAGGCAACGGCGAACTATCCAAACCGTGGGCTGGGCTCGCTGGGGTTTATCCTCGACCGCAAAATATCTCCCTCGACCCTCCCCAAGACCCCAAGCCAGGCAAAACGCTCATGGCCGGTGTCTTGCCAAGTGGCCGTCCGGTAAGCCAGATTAACAGGTTTGAACTAATTTGCACAATTCACTGAGCTCTTACATGAATTTGTAAAATCAGGGATGCCAGCCTAACAGGTGCATTATTGAATCAGCAATCAGCACACCAATAATTTTTTTTTTTTGAGGAACAGGGATCACATCCCCGATTCCATTAATGAAATCAACGAAACCTGATCACAGGCAGGTTTGAAGGTTTTTACATCACACTATCGCGGAAGCAGAGAGACACAAAAGCCCTACCAGTATCGCCAAAAAACTTACAGCCAAAAGCCAAGAGAAACAATAATATATTAATTTAATTTCATTCCTTTTTTTCACTTCGGAAATTAGTCTATTAAGTTTTTACATTACAAATTATTTGAAAAACCAAGTTCCACATTGCAAATGATCCCAGTACTTCCAATGTTCCCAATACTATTGGTGTACATCACATTTGAGCACCCAGCACACCATCAACATGCCTTACAACCTTACTAAAATCTTGGCATAATTCATCTAGAACGGCACAAATATGTACAAACCCTTAAATGACAGCATACTCATACATATATTAATATACAACGGGGAACATATTCCCTCAACATGACCTGTGAATGTATATGTGCAATTGCGCTACAACAGGGTGTTATAGTTCGAGTTTCTTTTCAAGCTCTTCGATAACAGGCTCTACTTCAGTGTCAATCTTGTCGCTGAAGTTGTCGACCTGCATTAGTGAAATACCCATAATGAGTTAATAGCTTCATACATGGTTATCTTTTCACATTACTTCGCAAATAACATCAGTTTTCAATGACTGAATGATTGTCATGATACATAGAGGAATCGAGACAAGGTAACGAGCAATAAGGCTCTTCTGGTAACTTTTCAACTCCGTCAATTAAAGTGTACGGCATCAGAAGGCTACATATTAAATCTCCGTTAAAGTGATGTACTCAACCTATTTCTAGATGCCTCACAAACTACATGGAGTAACACCAGAAATAATGAAACCATCCCTGGTTATTTATTTATTTAAAGGAACAACGAATGTGAAGTAAAAGTCAATCAGTCCAATGAGAAGAAATTGTCAATAATTGCAAAGCTATGGCATTAATGTTCTATGATCTCCATAAGAACGTTGCATAGATATATTTTGGATACGTGTGGCATGCTTCAGGAGCTAAAAGATATAAATTTCTTTTTGACCGAGACTCCCTTGCAAAGGTTACATACTTTACAAAATTACAAATAAAATGCCTTGTACTCACTTATCTTTAGCATTACCAATTGATCATACAGCACAGCATGATGTTACTTTAAACTTAGACAATATTCCTAAGTAATGTTCACCATATATGAAATATAAATTTAGAAATATGTACCCATCGAGAAGAACACAAGAATATGAGAGCAGACCTTCATAGCAATCGTTTCAACCTTCTCTGCCTCCTTATCCACTATGTCAGCAACGTACTCAACCTCCTCTGCTGCTTTCTGCAAAGACCCATCCTTAGGAAGTTTGTCGGCCACATTAGCAGCTAGCTTCTCTGCTACCTCAGCTATATGCTCCACAACCTCTACAGCAGTCTCCACATATCCCACAGCCTCCTCTGAGATGACAACCAGACTTATGTTATAGATTATCCAAATACATAGCACACTGAAGTTCCTAACTACTTGGTAGCAATTAATATATGAATCCCAGAAAAAATTACTACTTGGTAGCATTTCATGAACTCCACAACACTTGCAATTCACACCAATTACTCTTGAATTAATACACGCATAATTTTTTTCTTGTTTTGCAGGCGAACAATGCATGAGTTTACACTTTACAGGTGGTTTCAAGATAGATCATAGCAGTTATCGAGCTGCACATCAGCACATGTATACCTTCAACATCCCGGACTCTTTTGTAGAACTCCACACACTTGCTACTTTCTGTAGCAATTCATGAAATTCACACCAATTACTCTTGAATTAATACACGCATAATTTTTTTCTTGTTTTGCAGGCGAACAATGCATGGGTTTACACTTCACAGGTGGTTTCAAGATAGACAATAGCAGTTATCGAGCTGCACATCAGCACATGTATTACCTTCAACATTTCGGACTCTTTTGTAGAACGGCACCACTGTATAAACCACACCTCCGAGCACCCAACGCGCCCTGCGAGAACCAAAGAGACTTAGTCACAGTTCACACGAACGCGCGCACACACGCGTACACCTTACGTGCACAACTCAACAAAGTGGATAAGGATGCAGAGAAGGTTGAATCGTACCAGGTAGGAATCGCCGACGACGAGCGGAGGCCGCGGACGGCAGCAGCAGCGGCCAAATCCGCCGGGACGATATCAGATTTCTCAAGGAAGACCCATCTGCCAAGAACATTAACTATATGAACAAATCCACACGCTAATTTGCAAAGAACAAACCTAGTTACAGCAAATCAGCAATTACATGGGACAGACAGAAGCGCTTACCCCGCGTCGATGTCACCCAGATCGCCACCATCCTCCGCAAGCTTATTTTCCCTTCTGTGTCCAAAGCAAAAGTAAAAAATCACAACGAAACCCTCGAATTCTAACTCCTCATCTCCTTCTTCGGTCTCAAATCTGTAGGGGAAAAACAAACGAGCAAAGATACCACTTGCCTTGAGCCTTCCTGGGCGGTCAGGACGGGATCGATCGGCTGCATGGTGAGAGTCGCCATGGATGGGTTGCAGGCGAGACGAATGGGTTGCGAATTTGGGAGGAGAAACTGGATCAGATTAGACCGGAACAGCACGGCTCATGAGAAGAGTACTCTGTATACTGTACCGGTATACACGCTAAGGTGCCGTGCTTGACTTCCATCAGATCTTAGCTGTTCAACCTTGATCTGACGGTTCCGCCTCCGGGATGTGAGTTTCTTGCTGGTGGAGAGGAATTTGTTTTCTGTCCTACTCAAAGCATCTCTATCAGATCATTTAAAAACCCATACCTTAAATCCGTTTGGGGTACTATAAGGTTGGATTTACAAATAGCTTTTCACAATAAATAGGTTTAAAAAATAGTGGCAACAAGTTTGCAGCACCATCACTTGACAATGGTTTTAAATCAAACACCACCACTAGCCGAAGCACACCATCACCACCACTAGCCGAACAGGATTTACATTCTTCTCATCTCCTACCACTTTTTTTTGCTACGACGTCCATTCCACGCAGATCCATCATCATCACTCGGTTCTACTCGGTACTGATATACGCTTGTTCTCCTTAAGAAAATTCTTCAGTCCTCGAAGAGGTGGCCTTGCGCTTCTCATCTTTCTAGGTTTGAAGCCACCTTGCCTCCTTGTCTTGTTCTTCTTCGCCATCTCCAATTTATCTCCGTCGCCTTCCAAGCGATAACTCGCTACGCCTACAAAGTTGATGAAGGGGGTGGACCTGATCAGAGCCATGTGACCGGACCTCACACATCTACGCACATCATCTAAATCCGGACACTAGACACTCGGCGCGCGCCGCATGCTCATGCTGATAAGCCACCGCCGCCGTCTTCCGCCAACCCAACTTCAGGAGTGATCAATGCTATGACCTTGTACGGCCTGCATCGACACAGCCACGACGCCCGACAGCGCCACCTTCCTGGCAGTGGCGGAGCCACGTTAGAGCTGGGTAGTCAGCTGACTACTCAGCTTTTTGGCAATACAAGCAAAAAAAATAGTAAAAAAAATAAAAAATATTACAAATACGTGTATTATACTAAACAACTTTCGCATTGACTAAACTTGCTATCCTATTTGCCCATACCTGACTGATGGAAAGAAACTCTATCCTCATTTTTTTAGACAAGTCCGACTTTATAGTTCCGGATTGCCTACCACTTTTCTTCTCATCTCCTACCACTTTTTTGCAACGGCCTTCATTCCACTCAGATCCATCATCATCACCCAGTTCTACTCGGTACTGATGTCCGCTTGTTCTCCTTAAGAAAAATTCTTCAATGCCCGAAGAGGTGGCCTTGCGTTTCTCATCTTTCTGGTTTGGAGCCACCTTGCCTCCTTGTCTTGTTCTCCGCCATCTCCAATTTATCTTGCAATTGTTGACCCAAACTTTTTTTTCGACTTCATCATCTTATCAATTTTCTCTCTCAAGTTTGCTTGATCACATCATACCGGACTTGGAGTGATCTCAATGAGCGCGACGATGGTATCGACATGAGTCGATGAAACCTGTCCTCGATTCGTGGTCAATACCTTTTCCTCTTTGTCATTGTCGGTCACCACATCGAGTGAAACATACTCTCATGCCCTCGACAATGCAACATCCTCAACTTCCGTGTACTTCAAACACCCCCTGACAACAAATACATGGTTATCCGATCCGCGAAAAAGAGATGAAAGATAGGGGGTTTATTGTTCTCCCATCCGGATGCCTTCAAGATCCTCGAATCTTCTTTTTGTTGTACTCCCTCCGTTTCAAAATATAAGGCGTGCTATTTTTGTGCTAGTCTTGGAGACTCAACTTTAACCACTAATATATAGTAAATTATATGGATTAAGAATATATAAATGGTACCGTTGGATTTGTTTTGCAAAATTCTTTCATTTCATCTCTCATTATACTAATTTTGTCAACATACTATAAGTATAAATTATGGTCAAAGATGTATGCCGTTGACCAGCGAAATTAAAGGGTGCCTTATATTTTGGGATTGAGGGAGTAATAAACAAGATAGATCCTAAGCATAAATAAAAACAAATGTGGGCTAATTGGACAATCTTGGCTAATTCCTTTAGTTTGGGATGAAGGTGTCGGTTAAGAGACTATGTGAGCTATCTGCAGGGAAAAATCGTGGCTCTTGAAACTCCCGAAGTTGTTGAGTGTTTTTGTCGGTTCAAGATTCTCAAGATTCTGCTTGGAGCTTCCCTTAGCCAAATAGCCATTGCTCGGTGTACACCCGAAGTCCTTGATGGATTTGCAAAAACAGGGGCATTTTTGTTTTCTAACAAACTTCCGAAGTAAAGAGCAAATTATGAAGAATGAGTACATATCAGAACCAACACACAATGATTTTATGGTTGTTCCGACTTCTGACAAGATACAGCTAGACCATCTCATTTTTTCGAAATGGGGAACAAAACCCCAGCCTCTGCAACAAAACGATGCATCCAGCTTTTTTATTAATAAAGGAGAAAACAGGAACCCACCAAAAGCTTACAAAGAAATACATCGATCAGGCGATAACTCGCTACACCTGCAAAGTTGATGAAGGAGGTGGACGTGATCAGAGCCATGTTCTCGGACCTCACACACCTACACACATCATCTAAATCCGGAAGCCTCACCAGACCGCCCAACGGCTAGCCGGGAGCACAAACCAGCCCAACAGACACTCGGTAAGCCGTTGTTGTCTTCCGCCAACCCATCTTCAGGACTGATCGACGCAATGACCTTAACGGCTCATCGTCGACGTCGCCACGACGCCAGAACAGCTCCACCTTCTTACCAGTGGTGGAGCCACGTTAGAGCTGGGTAGTCAGCTGACTACTCAGCTTTCTGGCAATACAAGCAAAAAACTTAGTAAAACAAAATAAAAAATATTACAAATATGTGTATTTGACAACACAAATTCGTATTGACTACACAGATTTGAAATCCTATCTCCGCCACTGCACGTCCATCAACACACATCTGTCACCAAGACGCCGCTGCGCCACGCCGCCTAGACCATCTCATATGGCTATATGTGTCATATTGGTGCATAGGCCAGGGTCGCATCTCCTTTTCGAAAAGAAAGCTAGACCCTCTCATTAATTCCTCTCGTACCCATGAAGAAACCAGTTATTTTAACTATGTGTCCACTAGTTACTGTATTTTCATACTTGTGCCAAGTATTCTTCATGAAGTAAATTTGTTTTATGAGTTAAGAGATGCATACCTGCAAATATGTTAGCTGTATGTTTGTCTTATGCTATTTTGATGAAACCATTGGCTCTACTCTCTGATTACATGCTGCACTGGACGGACTGGGATTCAGTGACTGGCCCAGTCACGTTGTAACTGTCCCCCGGGTATCGACCCTTCGTTTTCCATCCAACGGCTGAGATTGATCCAAAAACGTGATCTCGAAATTCAAATATTTCAGAAAAATTTGAAAAAATTCTAGTAGGTTCTATATGGTCCGTTATGTATTCTGTGAGATTTTCGTGTCATTTGGATGATTGGTTTATTTTTAAATAGCTTTTCATTTTTTAATCTTAAAACGCTAATAAATAATAAACGGATCATCCAAATGACACGAAAATCTCACAGAATACATAACGGACCATATACAACCTACTAGAATTTTTTCAATTTATTCTGAAATATTTGAATTTCGAGATCACATTTTGGATCAATCTTAGCCGTTGGATGGAAAACGGAGGGTCAATACGTGGGGGACAGTTACGACATGACTGGCCAGAGGCCAGTCACTGAATCCCAGTCCGCACTGGACATTGAGCAATAGGCCAATGATACTGCATATCGACTTTTCTTCTCTCCAATGAAACAGTTCCTCTGAATGACCTCTGTAGTGAAATTGTTCCTCTCAAAGTCCACACCATCGGATTTAATCATTGTAAGTTCACTATGATGTACTGTTATCCCTGTGATATCAAGAGATATTTCGGCCGACATATTGTAGATACAGAGATACTTTTTCTGAAGTTATTCTTGTCATCTTTGATGACATGGGTTTACTATATGATTCCTTCCAGAAATCAGACTGCAGCTGCAGGTCTTAACTGGCCCGCCGAAGCATGAAGTAGAGTAACTTATTGCTGAAAGTGTGATTTGCTCTCGGTCAACAGTGCTCCCTCCTATTTAAACAATTCAAAAAGCATATTTGTGAGTTTCCAAAACTTAAAAAAAAAAAAAAGGATGTAACCAATGATATATCCCACGAACATGCAAATTTTCAATTAGAGATACTTTATATTTACACAACAATAACAAATCTGATAAAACTTAGAGATTTGAAAAATTGTATATTCAGATATACACATTTGTCATTTTTGTGTAACTTAAAATATCTATTTGAAATTGATATTTTGCATGTTCGTAGGATATATCATTGCGGCCTCCGCATTAATTTCAGAAATTTTTGAAACTTATAAATATTATTTCGAATTTTTTGAATAGGAGGGAACACTCGAACTCGGGATGCAAAAATCTTCACTCAACTTATTGGCCTAAACATGGAAACAACCAATGATCAAGTGAGAAAGTTGTCAAGCAACTTGTCTACTTGTCCTGCTATGGATAAATGGTCTCGTGTTCCATCGAGTTTCTTTTTCTTTTGAGAAACACAGTACAACGCAGGCGCTCATATACACGCGCACACACTCACCCCTATGAACGCACGCACGCACACCCTACCCCTATGAACACCTCCGAGAGACTGAGTCGACGGGTCGAGTCTTGATATTGACGAAGTCACTACGGGCGCCTCGTTGTCAACGGGAACGTCGCCTCCCACTGAAGAATATTCCGCCTTAAATGAGAAACACCAGCATCAAACCTGGGGTTTGAACTCTGGTGGAGTTAGCTCGATGAATTATGGCTCTCCACGTTACCTCTAGCAGCCAATCAACGTGTTTAAGCTCAGCTATGTATTCAAGGAAAAGGAAGCTGGGTGTTCCATATGCCTGGTTAATTCTCTGCATATCTAATGATATAATTTTCTCCGGTTCAGTTGGCACATCTCATATAATAATATAATATTATTCTGGTTTTGGGTTCAGTTGACACTTACACATCTCGCCCGCAGTAGCGGACCCAAAAAATTCTCGAATCCTAGGCAAACATGTTTAAGATGCCAGTTTTGAATAAATCATTGTAGAAAGTAATATATGCAAGCAGGGACGCCATCGCGAAGCCTGGGCGACTGCCCAGGCAGGAGGGATGCTAGGTCTGCCCCTGCTCGACAGGGCATGAGCAGGGGCTAGCGCCGTTCTTGAGGCCGGCTCGAGCAAACCCTAGCAGCCTTTGTCACCACCTCTCCTCCCATCTAATAGCTCCCACGCAGCAAACGGTGGACGGCGGGTCCTTGTCTCTTCTCATGGCAGGAGGCTTCTGTCCGGAGCGCCGCGGGAGACCCTGAATGGTGGGTATGTGTGAAGGATCACCGCGGGGCGGCGGCCTGAGGAACTTTCAGTGGTGGTCGGGCTGCCATAGATGTGTGAGTAGATGGTGCTAGCCAGATTTCTCGGGCCTACCAAGCGGGGCTGGCAGTGGCTTACAACGGGGTGGTGGTGGCTGTCAGATGCTATGTGGTAGCGCGGTAGCCAGTCAAGCGGTGGCTATTTGGCCACGATCGATTCACTGCGATGTCGAATGATGGCAACACCGGAGTTTGGCAATAGAGGTGATGGCTCTAGGTGGGGGACGTCGGCGACCTCCGTGGTTGTGTGGACGATGCGGCGACTGGATCTCCAGTTGGTGTGACCTTTTCGAGCCTGGTGGCGGTATGAACGCCCTCCACCTCCAGATCGGGTTAGTCAGACTCGACAACTGCTATGCACGGTGTCTCTTCCAGAAGCGTCAAGTCATGACTGCCGCCAGCAAGTGCTACACACGATGTCCCGTGAGGAGGCGTCAAGTCATGACTGCTGCCGGCAGATGCTACACATATTGACTCCGACGGAGGTGTCAAGTCATGGTTGGTACTGCTGTATTGAATGTAGTGCGACAGGCGAGGCGGTATGAAGTATGTCCTAAAACAGTATCTGGCTAGCGAGATGTTCATAACCGTACGTAGAAGTGATGATTGTAGAGGCGCTTACAACGGAGAGCATGCGCGCACCATTGTAAACACAAGATTTTTGATCAGTCAATGTGTACACCCGTCTACGTCATGCCCTTCGTGACGGTGGTGGCTCAAAATCACTTTAGGATGAAAATTCTCAGATCGATATGGTTGGACTCATCATTACGTGCGACGATTTTTTCTTAAAGGCTTAGAATATGAATTTATATTTTTCGTTTGTTTCATAGTTTTAATATGGTTAGTAGTTGTATGATAGAGTTACTGCCGGGAGGCATACGGTTCAGTTTTTTTTCCGGATTCGACTGCTTGATTTTAAATCATGAATAATATATAGTTGTCTGGGCTATCGAGTGGAGATTTTTGCCTCCAAGATCCAGCAATCCAGTTATTTTTAAAAAATCTAAAATCATATTTACGAGTTTCAAAAATATTGAAAAAAATCCGGATGGAGACAAAAATCAATTTGAAATACTTTGTATTCTAAGCTACAAAAAATGACAAAAATGTGAATCTGAGTATGCATATTTTCAAATCTGTCAATTTATCAGATTTTATCATTGTGTAGCCCATAGTACAAATAATTTTGCATTTGAGATTTTCCAATGCTTGTAAGGTACATATAGATACTTTCTCGAAGGCCACAGTACATCTCGCCATTTGCTGCTGTACCACAAGCGAGAAAGAGGAAGTAGTTTTTTTCTGTTCCTTCTCACAAGTGAGAAGATGCTCTCATGCCATGCCCTCTCTCCTCCGCACCAAGAAGTAAAAACTTGTTTTCCATTCGAGGTCACAATCCACGCTAGTGGATTCCGAAGTCTGAACAGCAGCCAGCAGTGGCCGGCCCTTGCGACATTGGTCAAATCACGAGGTAAAAAACAAGGCGAGAGAGACGGATCATCTCGCCGGGTCCCTTGGAGCATTGGGGTCAATCATGCCTAGGCTGAAAAAGGTAAAATGTCTCTGTTGGGAAAAGGGCTCTGCCCCCAGAAATCGCTGAACCTTTTTCCCAAGCTTGGGATGGGTCAATGGGCACGTCTGTTCCCATCGTTTCCCCGGCTGGCTCTCGCCGTCGCCTCGCCTGATGATCGCTCGCTCTCGATCGTCCTGCATGCACGCCCATGCAGTCATGCTCGACCCATCTCTTTCCGAAAAGCTCCCCCTGTTCTTCTCGATGAAAAGGGGCTTGTAGAATCCCTTCCATCGTCAACCCTTGGCGTTTTTACCATATTTTTTAGTCAACCCTTAGAATCCTTTATATAGCCCAATCTGCCCTTTATATGAATTTTATAAACTACGGGCCTCGCTCCGCTCCATCTGAAGTTAGACTCTATCTTTATATGAATTTGGATCACATCAAAATAACAGTCCAGGTAACCAACCCAGATTCCGTAGGTATGATTATAACCAACTCCGATCGGATTTCAATTAGTCAGATAAGGTTTACCCCGCTCTAAACGCTAGAAGCTAGAACCTCAAGTAAATTGGATCGGTCCATCCGTAAACCTACATCTGACCAAATATATAAGACGGGGGTAGGGGCCTGTCCAACGGTAACCCCGCTCTAAACGCTAGAAGCTAGAACCTCAAAACATTTGCCATAGCGTAATTGAGACCCCCACTGTAGATCGCATCCGAGCATTTTTTTACGGAGATAATAGAAAAGAAACCACAAACATGAGTACGCTCTTTACTAGATGGTATTTTTCGTGGACTAGAAATTTTGTCGGTACCATCTGAGTTTTGCTAGATGATCTACTCCTGAATTAAAGTGAAACAGGCGCATTACCATTTCCACCCATTCACGATGGAAGCCTAACTTGAGCATGATAGGTCGGAGATAGTCCCAGGGGCGGACCTAGACAATATTCTGACCGGGGGCACATCACTTGAGTGGGGGCACTCTCTATATAAATTTGCTAAATTTGAACAAATTTCTTCCAATTTTTGAACAAATACTACTAGAATTGAAATTTTTTAGTGGGGGCCTAGGCCCCCACTCGGTTGTACCTGGGTCCGCCCCTAGATAGTCCCACTCCAGACAGTGATAAGCCTTCCTCAGGGCATCTCCAGTCGGCCCCCCAGCGCCCCCAGGAGCCCAAAATAGCGTCGTTCGGCCGAATAGCGCCGTTTTTCTCCCAATCGCCCCTCCAAGAGCCCAAATAGCGCCGTTTGGGCCATTTTTTTGCGCCGGCGCGCCCAGGCCGTGGGGGGGGGGGGGGGCAGCTGGGGGGCGCAAACTCGAAAATGCGCGAAAACACGGCGGGCCAGCTCTGTCAGCGACCTGGGCGAAATAGCGCGCGAAAGAAATGGAAAATGCGGCGGCCTCATCTCCTCGGTTCCCGCGCTGGTCAAAAGCCTGCCGGAGTTATGGCGTGGGCTGCCGCGCGGCCGACGCGTCCAATCGCCTGCCACGCGCCGGAGTTATGGCGCGCCACCGTCTCGCCTCCCCTCTGCACTATATAGGGCCCCGAACCTCGCCGTGGCAGCGCACCTCTGTCTCGGCTTCCCTCTCTCTCTCGCCTTCTCTCAACCTCCTCTCTCGGCGACAAACAGAGCAATGGCGGAGCGCTTACCCGGCGACAGCGCGGCGGCCAACGGCTTCGGCCGCCGGTTCCTGCACGACGATGAGGCGCGGTGGCTGTACCAGGCGGGGTACCCTACGCCTCCGGACATGCGCGTCCCCGGCGAATGGCGGCTGAGCGTGGGCGGCGTCCCCGTGCCTCCGACACTGGAAGGAGCGGACCATGTCGAGGCGGTCCAGATGGTGCTCGCCGGCCTCACCGACGAGGAGGCGGAGGACCCTCGATGGGATCCGGCGAACCACGCCTTCTGGACGCAATTCTTCGTCCAGCGCCGGGAGCGGGAGCTAGAGGACACTGGGTGCAACGGAGCCGTCTCCGGCCGGAAGAACGCCGGAGGGCGAAGGCAGTGGTGGGGAGCTCCAGGGCGTTACCTCGCCTACGTCCTGGAGCACATCGCCGCCGGCAACCAGCCGCGGCTTACCATGCCACCATGGCCTCCGCCCATCTCTAGGCGCGTCGGCGCGTCCTGGTTCCCCAAGATGATGGGCCGCACTCGTCCTCGACGCCCACCTCTTCGATGCCTCATCGTCGGGGCCGCACTCGTCCTCTTGTCCTCCTCGTCGTCGAGGCCGCACTCGTCCTCGACGCCCACCTCTTCGACGCCGCCACTCGCCCGCGTCAAACCAGAGCCGGAGGAGATGCCGCGCACCCGCTCCAGCGGCGGCGGCATCATCCTCAACTCCGGCAGGCGCATCCCGTCGCCGCCAAGAGGCCACCTTCGCCTCATCAAGCCGAAGGTCGAGCCCGGCACAGGCCGTGCGCCTCTGGAGAAGCCGAAGCTCGAGGCCGGCACCTCCAGCGTGGCCATGAGGAAGCCGAAGCGTGAGCCCGAGCGGGCGGCGCCGCAGGACTACGTCCAGACGGCGCTGAACTCGGGGGCGGCCGAGGACCCGGAGGAGTACCCCGGGCATCGGCTCGCCGAGCAGATGTCGCTCAACGACGTCCTACCGACCAACGCCGACTTCGCCTGCGCCTGGTCCTACGAGATGCACCAGCAGGAAGAGGCCAAGCGCAGGCGCGGCTGCTGGAGCGCGCCGCTCGCTGTCAGGCGCAACACGATGAGGCCCAGCACCAGGCGCGGCTGGCGGAGCGCGCCGCTCGCCGTCAGGCGCAGATGCAGGAGGAGGCCCAGCGCGGTGTCATTGTCACCGACGACGACAACGAGGAGGAGGATGCGCCGGCGAAGCCCGAGCCGAGCAAGTGGCATGACGCTGGCGAAGGCCCATCCTCCCGCGCCTCGCCCAACGACTCTGACGACGACGGCGGCGGCGACTACACACAGTTCTACAGCCAGCTGGGCATGTAGATCGGCGTCTAGTTTTATTTTAAGTTTTTATTTAAGTTTCTACTATGTAATCGGCAAGAACTGCGAATTTCCCCTATATATGAACAAAATTCGCCTACGTTTCTATTTTTCGTCCAAATTTGATTTTTTCTGCATTTTGGGTTCGGCGGCTGGGAAAACGACCCCCCCCCCCAGCCCAATTTAGCGCTGATTTTCGGCCTGGGGCTTGACGACTGGAGATGCCCTCATATCCAACTTGAATGCGCAAAATTAAGATAGTAAAAGTACCTTAATGTTTGTGGATTAAAATTGTTTAAAAGTACATTTCCCAGGCCGGCTGATGATAGACAGCAGTGTTTCACGCGCGCCGGGAACAGGGACCTACTGTGTAATTGGAGGTTCGTGTCTACTCCGGCATTGTCTTCAGAAGGCTCCGGCACTCGCGCGCGTGGTTCATGTCATGCACGCAAACCCAGACAATACGTAGAGAGATACTCCGCAGATAGTAGATGGGTACAAAGCCAGAGTACGTTACACAGAGCATGTTAAGCTAGATGCACTACTCAATTATGAACTAATGAAGTATAGCTAGTGAATTATTACATGCATATGCAATGGCACTGCTAACCGATTAATTTCTTCTGATCTACGAGAACGTACTCAGCCTAGGTAGCTACGAGCTACAGCTCTGCTGCTGCTTATGCTCTTCCTCTTGCTCGATCGTCTCGACGATGCGATGCACCGCCGCCGCGATGTCGTCCACCGACGAGAGCCGGCAGTCGTCTTCCACCTGCAGCAGCCATCAACCAGATGAAGAGCAGTTCATAATCATATGTACGTATGCATTAATTTGCTATGGCACAAAGCAAAATGTTCATTCGATTTTGCAGTGCATGAAACACACGCAGAGGGGAGAGTTTGGAGGACTATAATGCCAGTCAATCAATGAAACTTCATACTCGTTGCGGTGAAACACACGCAGAGGGGAGAGTTTGGAGGGGTCGTCCCGGACAGAGCACGGAAAACGAGGCTAGTTAGTTGCTTCGGCGTGACGCGCTGTCGAGCGGGCGGATGCTCTGGAATAAGAAACTCAAGCTAGCGTGGCGTTCGGGAAGACGCGGGCTAGCTGGGGAGTCTGTGTCCGTCCGCACCTTGAGGCTGAGAGAGTAGAGGGCCATGTGGCCGGCGGTGGTGGCGTTGAGGTGCAGCACGGCGAGCCGGTGGACCTGCAGCCCGGTCACAATCCTCAGCAGCTGCCTCGGACGCTGCCGCGACAGCACCTTCAGGTTGGCGTGGCTCTCCACGATGGTCACCTCGATGTCCGCCACGGCCGAATGCTTCGAGCCGGACGTCATCGCGTCGGCGTCGGCGTCGGCGTCGGCATCGGCGGTGTTGCCACTGCGGTCTTCCGCAGATGCGGCGGCGGCGGCATCCGGGGAGTGGCGGGGGACGCTCATCGTGTACTGCGGGAAGGTGAAGAAGTCCGCAAAGGGTGCTACGGCGGCGGCGACGGGAGATTCGTGGCCGAGGCGGACGTGGCGGTGCGCCTCCAGGGATTGGACGAGCTGCTCCAGCTCCTTGACGTAGTTGATTGCGCCGCCAATTATGGACGCCTGGTCGCCCTATCGGCAAATCACAAGAAATATGCTGTGACGATTTTCTTGCCGAGGATCGATCAAGTAGAAAAATCACATCCCAATTTTGGAGAACTCTTCTATCTAGCTAGGCGTACGTACCCTTTGCGCATAGGAGGCCGGCATGATGGAGCGGAGCACGGCGAGGTAGTCGTTCATCTGCTTGCGGCGGTTGCGCTCGACAGCGATGTGGGTCATCCGCTGGCTCTCCGCCTCCTCCACGTTCCTCACGCTCCTCGCTCTGCGCCGCTTCCTCCTCCCTGCTGCACCGGACAACGTCGCCGCCTCCGCGCCTTCCACCGGCGGCGGCGGCGCTGCGAAGGAGGAGCTGCCGTCCGGGACTTGAGTGCCCGGGATCATCAGGGAGCCGCCCCAGTACGCGTTGCTCCCCTCCAACTCCGGCACCCCCTCCATGAGGCCACTACCGTACCCAAAGAATCCTCCGGAGAACACCATGGCCTCCAATGCCATATATACGCTCTTGATCCAGAAACAAAACCCGCAAGGATTTGACAAAGAGGTAGAGATCACTGGCCGCTATCTAGCTCTGGGTACACGGCGAGATGAGTGGCAGGTGAATGGACGGGGACACGTAACATGGAGCAAAGCAGAGGAGGGGGAAACGCAGAGGTCAGAGGAGCTTTTCAAGGCGACGAGAACAATTTATACTCCCAGCTGCTGACGTGGTTCTCCGGTGTGATTAGGCCATGATTTGCCGCGCGCGCTGCACGGCACGGGCGCGTCGTGCCATGGCAGAGACGGAGAGAGGAGAGGGGGGGCACGTACTGGCAGAGACGACGGGACGGCAGGCTAGCCATCGGGAAATGCAACGCTAGCTTTGCTAAAAACAACACTGGCTGCAGAAAACCGCACGACCCGTCACACACGTTGCCAACCAGAGGAGCTGGAGCTGGAGCTGGCCTGACGCGGTAGTAGAATGGTAAGAGCATGTCGCCGGCGCACGGTAACTTCTCGAGATCGAGCTCGTGGCTATCCATGGATCTGCTCTCCTGCATGCATGCGTAGAGCCAGCGCGGGCAGTACGCAGGCGTAGCCGCACTCCGATGCCCTCGATGCATATATGATCTACTCCATCATCTAGGCTTAGCTACAGGGGATTCGCATGCACATCCTACATATACGCTCCTTCCGTGTAGTTCCTACGCTCTGTGGGACTATCGGAATTATTCGGCGGTCGTCACGGGAACCAGCCGTACGTGTGCGACACTCAGTCATTCAGGCATGCTAGCCCACGGGGAGCAACCAAGGAATTCAACTCATGGCATTTAACATGTCCAAAATATATAGTACGTATTATATTAGAAGTCACCCTTAAACCTTTTTCATAATAAGGTTCAACAATTCATACATGAGTCAATCGCCCTCCTTTTGCACTAGTTGGTTTCCTTGTCATCACCAAATTGCCTCTTTGACTTGCCTTTCCTCTTATTATTTACGCGGCGGGATATCACATCAATATGCGCCAACAATGTAAAGTTTTTTATCAAGACGATGATACAAAACGGCGGCCAACTCCATCTAGCAAGTAAGAATCACTCAACATAATTTAATGAAAATGAAGCAAACAATAAAATTGAAACCAACAAAATTTACATGTCCAGACAATTAGGATATGGGGGTCTGGTTGGGTATCATTGTTTTGTCCGGGTAGTGTCAGGGCGGTTTGGTCAGGCGTATTGCGGAAGTGGGGATCCAGTTGAACATGCTCTTATGTTTAGTGTTTGGTTAGGGCACCTCCAACGGGCTGGCGCATTACGGACCAGCCCAGTCCGTTTATGTCCGAACGGACATGGACGGTGCTCCAACGGGCTGGCGCAAAGGGACTAGTGTCCGCCCGGACACCTGATTTCGCCCCAAACGCGGTGATGTCTACGCACGCTTCTATTCTTGTAGACAGTGTTGGGCCTCCAAGAGCAGAGGTTTGTAGAACAGCAGCAAGTTTCCCTTAAGTGAATCACCCAAGATTTATCGAACTCAGGGAGGTAGAGGTCAAAGATATCCCTCTCAAGCAACCCTGCAATTAAGATACAAGAAGTCTCTTGTGTCCCCAACACAACCAATACACTTGTCAAATGTATAGGTGCACTAGTTCGGCGAAGAGATAGTGAAATACAAATAATATGGATGATTATAAGTAGTAATTGCAATCTGAAATAAAAATGGCAGCAAGCAAACATGTAGCAGAACTTGTTGTAAACGGTGTTTCAATGCTTAGAAACAAGTCCTAGGGATCATACTTTCACTAGTGGTATCTCTCAACATTTTAGCACAACTGAACGCAAGTAAGTGCTACTCGGGATTATTCTCCTTCTTGGTGAAACAAGAGTACTATGCGTAGGGCTACAAAAGCACACCTCAAAGTCTGAGTAAACAAACACCACAATTTCACAAAGAATAAGCCATGATAATATCTAAATTATTTATAGAGTCACACACAAGTACCCACACTGTCACCTTGATACCGTGTTGTCACATTGACTCCGAAAACTAGATAAAATCACTTGAGTAGCATAAACATTACATATGAATTCAGCGATACTAGCAATGCTCATGATCACATAAAGATCACACCATGGGAGAGAGAGGTAAACCACATAGCTACCGGTAGAGCCCTCAGCCTCGGGGGAGAACTACTCCCTCCTTATCATGGGAGGCGGCAACGGCGATGAAGATGGCGGTGGAGTCGATGGAGATGGCTCCGGGGGCAATTCCCCGTCCCGGCAGGGTGCCGAAACAGAGACTTATGTCCCCCGAATTAGGGTTTTTGGTGGCGGCGGAGCTACGGAACTCTTCTGGAGAAATCGTTGATTCTTTTAGGGTTTTCGGGCAGGAGCATTATATAGGCGAAAGGGCGATGTCGGTGGAGGCCCGAGGGCTCCTCACCAGGTGGTGATGCACCAGGGGCCCACCCGCGCCGTGACCTGGTGAGGGCGTCTCGGTGCCCTCCTTCGTCTCTCCTTCGGACTCCGTGTACGTGTCAGAAAAATAGGGACTTCGCTTTTTTGTTTCGTCCAATTCCGAGAATATTTCCAGAACAGCTTTTCTGGAATAAAAAACAGCAGAAACAGGAACTGCACTGTGGCATCTTGTTAATAGGTTAGTCGCAGAAAATGCATAAAAATGCTATGAAGTGTGAATAAAACATGTAGCAATTGGTATAATATAGCATGGATCATAAGAAATTATAGATACGTTGGAGACGTATCAAGCATCCCCAAGCTTAGTTCTACTCGTCCTCGAGTAGGTAAAACGATAACAACAAATAATTTCTTAGGTGACATGCTACCACATAATCTTGATCAAATAATATTGTAAAGCATATGTTATGAATGAAGTGACTCAAGGCAATGGTCTATAGTTTGCTAACAAATAGATAATGAGTAAACAACTGAATCATATAAGCAAAAACTTTTCATAAATAGTACTTTCAAGACAAGCATCAAAAAGTTTTGCATAAGAGTTAACTCATAAAGCAATAGATTCTAAGTAAAAGGCATTGAAGCAACACAAAGGAAGATTTAAGTTTCAGCAATTGCTTTCAACTTTCAACTTGTATATCTCATGGATAATTGTCAACACAAAGCAATATAATAAGTGCAATAAGTAAGCATATAAAAATTGTTGCACACAAAGTTGACACAAGTGTTTGCTTCTGAGATAGAAAGGAGTAGGTAAACTGACTCAACATAAAGTAAAAGAAAGGCCCTTCGCAGAGGGAAGCAGGATTAAATCATGTGCTAGAGCTTTTTAAGTTTTGAAATCATATAGAGAGCATAAAAATAAAGTTTTGAGAGGTGTTTGTTGTTGTCAACGAATGGTAGTGGGCACTCTAACCCCCTTGTCAACCAGACTTTCAAGAGCGGCTCCCATGAAGGACGTTATTTCTACCCAAAGGCAGATCATCCCTCTTCTCTTTTGTTTACACATGTACTTTAATTTGGTGACACTCCTCCCAACCTTTGCTTACACAAGCCATGGCTAACCGAATCCTCGGGTGCCTTCCAACAATCACATACCATGGAGGAGTGTCTATTTTGAATGATTAACTTTTTAAATTGCTTACTGATAAATCAGGGCAAAACATGTGAAGAGAATTAAAGGTGAAAGTTGTAATTAATTGGGACTGGGCACCCCATTTGCCAGCTCTTTTTGCAAAATTATTGGATAAGCGGATGTATATGCCACTAGTCCATTGGTGAAAGTCTGTCAGGAGTAAATGACAAGGTTGAAAGATAAAACACCACATACTTCCTCATGAGCTATAAAACATTGACACAAATAAGGGATAATAGCTTTTGAATAGTTTAAAGGTAGCACATGAAGTATTTACTTGGAATGGCAGAAAATACCACATAATAGGTAGTTATGGTGGACACAAATGGCATGGGTTTTGGCTCAAGGTTTGGATGCACGAGAAGCATTCCCTCTCAGTACAGAGTTTAGGCTAGCAAGGTTGTTTGAAGCAAACACAAGATATCAACCGGTACAGCAAGACTTACATGAAAACATATTGCAAGCATTATAAGACTCTACACTGTCTTCCTTGTTGCTCAAACACTTTTACCAGAAAATATCTAGACCTTAGAGATAGCAAACATGCAAACCAAATTTCAACAAGCTCTACGGTAGTTCTTCACTAATAGGTTTTTAACTACATGATGCAAGAGCTTAAACATGAAATACTTGAGAGCTCAAAACAATTGCCAAGTGTCAAATTATCCAAGACAATGATCTATATGTGTGTCTTTTCGATATACCATCTACCACATGTTGCATTTTCTGTTTCCAACCAAACACCAATCAACTTATTTCAACAAAAACTCTCCAAATAATTTACAAATGAAACAAGAGAGTATTACTCTACAAGAACTAACAGCTCTGAATAAGAGATGCATGAAAAACAGGAGCTAAAAGCATAGCAGTAGCTAGATAAGAATACTCAACAAATATAAGTGAAGAATACGAGTATTCACATGAAAAAGCGGAGCGTGTCTCTCTCCCACACAAGAATGCTAGGATCCAATTTATTCAGAAAATAAAAATAACAATGCGAAAATAAAAGCACACAGACGCTCCAAGTAAAGTACATAAGATGTGGAAGAATTAAAATATAGTTTCACTAGAGATGACCTGATAAGTTGTTGATGAAGAAGGGGATGCCTTGGGCATCCCCAAGCTTAGACGCTTGAGTCTTCTTGAAATATGCTTGGGTGACCCACGGGGGCATCCCCAAGCTTAGGCTTTTCACTCTTCTTGATCACATCATATCATCCTTCTCGCTTGATCCTTGAAAACTTCCGCCACACCAAACTCAAAGTAATTCTCATTAGAGGGTTAGTGCATAATCAAAAATTCACATATTCTACAGTGACACAATCATCACCAATACTTCTGGACATTAGCTACAGCCACTGATGTTTTATGGAGCAAAGAAATCCAATCAAACATAGTAAAAGAGGCAATGCAAAATAAATGGCAGAATCTGTCAAAACAGAACAGTCGTAAAGACGAATTTTTTCGAGGCACTTAAGTTGCTCAGATCGAGAAACTCAAAACTAATGAAAGTTGCGTACATATCTGAGGATCACGCACGAATTTTTTCAGAATTTTTCAATTTTTCTGGAGTGAATAAAGCTCAAAACCGTGGACAGCAAAAATCTGTCCCTGTGCAGAAATCCAAATCTAGCATCAACTTTCTACTAGAGACTTTACTTGGCACAACAATGCAATAAATAAAGATACAAAGGAGTTGTTACAGAAGTAAGCAAGATCCTTGACTCAAAAATAAAATAAAATTGCAGAAATAAAATGATGGGTTGTCTCCCATAAGCGCTTTTCTTTAACGCCTTTCAGCTAGGCATGAAATTTTTGATAATGCTCTCATATGTATAAGAGTTGAATATAAGAGAGCGTCAAGAAGCAAATATTAAACACATTTAAGTCTAACCACCTTCCTATGCAAAGGAATCTTGTAAGAAAACAAATTATTGAAGCATGAAGCATCTAGCATAGAAAGACAAAACAAGTGCAACTTCAAAACTTCCAACATAAAGAGAGGGAATTTAATAACATGAAGATTTCTATAACCATATTTTCCTCTCTCAAAATAATTTTCAGTAGCATCATGAATAAACTCAACAATATAGCTATCACATAAAGCATTCTTATCATGATCCACATGCATAAAAGTAGCATTACTCTCCACATAAGCATAAACAGTATCATTAGTAATAGTGAGAGTAAAAGTATCACATCCATCATTGTAATCATCATAAATTGGAGGCATAGAATAATCATAATGAATTTTATCCTCAATAGTAGATGGACTGAAAATATCATATTCATCATTGCAAACATCATATATAGGAGGCATATCATAATCAACATAAACTATATCCTCAATAGTAGGTGGACTGAAAATATCACAATCATTATAATCATCATAAATTGGAGGCAAATTATTATCAAAGCAAATTTCCTCCTTAAAGCTTGGGGGACTAAAAATATCATATTCATCACAACCAGCTTCCCCAAGCTTAGACTTTTCCATAACATTAGCAATAATGGTGTTCAAAGAATTCATGCTAATAACATTGCTACCACTATTATGCAAACAAACTTCCATAGGTTTTTTAATTTTCTCTTCAAAAGCATCATGTCCTAATTCAATATAAAGTTCATAAAGATCTCTAATTTTTTTGTTGTTTTCCATTAAGCCTAACTAGTGAAAATAAAAACAAGAAACAAAAAGAAATAATTGCAGAATCTAAAGGAGATACCTTCCAACACTTACCTCCCCGGCAACGGCGCCAGAAAATAGCTTGATGTCTACGCACGCTTCTATTCTTGTAGACAGTGTTGGGCCTCCAAGTGCAGAGGTTTGTAGAACAGCAGCAAGTTTCCCTTAAGTGAATCACCCAAGGTTTATCGAACTCAGGGAGGTAGAGGTCAAAGATATCCCTCTCAAGCAACCCTGCAATTAAGATACAAGAAGTCTCTTGTGTCCCCAACACACCTAATACACTTGTCAGATGTATAGGTGCACTAGTTCGGCGAAGAGATAGTGAAATACAAGTAATATGGATGATTATAAGTAGTAATTGCAATCTGAAATAAAAATGGCAGCAAGCAAACATGTAGCAGAACTTGTTGTAAACGGTGTTTCAATGCTTAGAAACAAGGCCTAGGGATCATACTTTCACTAGTGGTATCTCTCAACATTTTAGCACAACTGAACGCAAGTAAGTGCTACTCGGGATTATTCTCCTTCTTGGTGAAACAAGAGTACTATGCGTAGGGCTACAAAAGCACACCTCAAAGTCTGAGTAAACAAACACCACAATTCCACAAAGAATAAGCCATGATAATATCTAAATTATTTATAGAGTCACACACAAGTACCCACACTGTCACCTTGATACCGTGTTGTCACAATGACTCCGGAAACTAGATAAAATCACTTGAGTAGCATAAACATTACATATGAATTCAGCGATACTAGCAATGCTCATGATCACATAAAGATCACACCATGGGAGAGAGAGGTAAACCACATAGCTACCGGTAGAGCCCTCAGCCTCGGGGGAGAACTACTCCCTCCTCATCATGGGAGGCAGCAACGGCGATGAAGATGGCGGTGGAGTCGATGGAGATGGCTCCGGGGGCAATTCCCCGTCCCGGAAGGGTGCCGAAACAGAGACTTATGTCCCCCGAATTAGGGTTTTTGGTGGCGACGGAGCTACGGAACTTTCTGGAGAAATCGTCGATTCTTTTAGGGTTTTCAGGGCAGGAGCATTATATAGGCGAAAGGGCGATGTCGGTGGAGGCCCGAGGGCTCCTCACCAGGTGGCGGCGCGCCTGGGGGCCCAGCCGCGCCGTGACCTAGTGAGGGCGCCTCGGTGCCCTCCTTCGTCTCTCCTTCGGACTCCGTGTACGTGTCAGAAAAATAGGGACTTCGCTTTTTGTTTCGTCCAATTCCGAGAATATTTCCAGAACAGCTTTTCTGGAATCAAAAACAGCAGAAAACAGGAACTGGCACTGTGGCATCTTGTTAATAGCTTAGTCCCAGAAAATGCATAAAAATGCTATGAAGTGTGAATAAAACATGTAGCAATTGGTATAATATTAGCATGGATCATAAGAAATTATAGATACGTTGGAGACGTATCACGCGGCCCAACATTGGTCCAGCTTTGGGGCGGGACGGACAGCCTCTCGGTCCGCCCCTTTGTCCTCCCTGTCCGCCTCGGGCCCAATGGTCAGCCACACATTCCCTCCCCATCCCATTCGTCCCCAATCCCTCCCACGACCGCCCTAGCCCTTGCCCAGCCGCCGCCGCCCTAGCCTTTGACCCTCGATGGAGGACGGGCTGTCCAAAACCACGGCCGCTGCCGACGCGCGCCCTACTGTTGGTGAAGAAGGAGCGAAAGCCAGAGTCGGGCAAGCGACAAGTCCGGAGGGAGAGGACTCGGGAGCGATTGGCCGAGGCAAAGGCCGCCAAGGCAGCGGCCGAGGAGAAGGAGAGGCTCGCTGCCATCCAGGCCCAAGCGAACACCGACTTCATCGCGGCCCAGGCCGCCGCATGAGCTGTGCTTCTCCTCAAGGGGGAGGTATTTGCAGGGGCTTTTGCTGGCGCCGCCGGCCTCTCCCCCACTGTGGTCCCATCGGCCGGAAGCTCGGTCTCCTCCGCCAAAGTGAGGCCGCCAAGATCCTCGTCCCCAGGCCACTCGACGCCCTCACCGGCCGCCGCCTATCACCCAGCGTCGCGGCTGGGGTCCCGTGAGCCCTCGTCGGAGATTTCCTCGGTCCCGGTGGAGCCGAAGGCGCTCGACCTCAACTTCACCCCGAGTGCCGACGATGGGCGGCTGCGCTGCAAATCGAAGTCCATGGCGGGCAAGATGACCATGCCCGAGGCCCGTGCCCTCATGTTCAACGACGACATGCCTCCCACGACGCCGACCGACCCGGCCTACTTCAACGACGATGTCATGCAGGACATGATCAACGACGGCCTACTTCAAAGATGATCCGTGATCGCGAGGACGTGTGATGTCCTATTTCTATTTATCATGTTATTTGAACCAATTTGTATTTTGAAATATTTGTACTTTGAACTTTGAACCATTTCATTGTTTTCATGAACTTTGTTTCACAATGTTTTTTAGGCCAGTTTTTGCGCCAGGCCGTTGGGGGCACCTCCACCCCAAACGGATAAAGGCCCAAAATGTGTCCGCGGTCCGCCCCCAAACGGACCAAATCGGACACATTTTGGTGTCCGTATGCGCCAGCCCGTTGGAGGTGCCCTTACCTTGTTGCATTGAGATCGAGACACACACTGATTACAACCTAGAAATCCACTTTGTTCTAGCATATACCGCATATCAAGCTGAAACGCAAAAAGCAGGCCGATATGTAGAGGCAGGGCACCGCGTGAGCTTCCCCATCGGCGGTAACTCCACGCCTCCCAGCGCTAGCCCTCACTCCAGCTCCGACGTCGACACGCAGGGGGGATGCTCACTGTAGCCGATGATCAGGAAGAGAAATATGATGGGCCATCTTTAGGTCTGGGCACTCCGTCATGCGCGCCGAGTGAAACAGCACCATGAGCAAGAGGAAATGAGGGAAGCCAAGCGTTGATCCTACGCGACCACGGCGGCCGAGAAGGAGGCCGGCGACCGGTTCCTGGTCGTGTTCTACAACGATGACAACGACTGAGGTCACCGGCGCCGCCGTGTCCAAAAATGGCCCGGTGAAGTATTTCGGTGGCCTACGTTTGTTTATATATGAATTTTGTATAACCTCTGTATGACCTCTTTGGCCCATATCTATGTATGAACTATGTAGGAACCAACTAGTTGATTTATGTTCATCTATGTTGAAATACAACAGGAACCAATTTTTAAATTTACGGTATAACGTTGGGAGATAAATTCAGACAGATTAAATATCATTTCACAAAAGTAGTCTTGCTGACATGCGATATGACATTTCGCGGTATCTAGGTGGCCTTAGGGCCCAATGCGGAATCGAAGGCCCCGACCTTTTCCATGGCACGAAACATTTATTCAGAACAATCTTGGGTTAGTAGGCAGAGCTGAACGGTAAATCCTATTTACCGCCTTTTGCGGCGCGGGGGCCGGCGCCGCACACCCCATCGTCGTTTGGAATTGAGAAGTGTTTTAGATTCATAAAAAGAATGTTCATTTTTTGAAAATATTCAAATTTTAAAAATGACTTTGATTAAAAAAAAATTGGATTTGAAAAGTGTTTTAGATTTTTAAAAATTGTTCATAGTCTGAAAATCTGATCATTTTCAAAATATGAATATTTTTAAAATTTTAAAATTTCGTATTTGGAAAATGTTTCAGCTTTTATAATGCTCAAATTTGAAAATTCAGATAAAAATAATTTTAAAAAATTTCAGATTTGAAAACTATTTAGATTTTGAAAATATTCAAATTTGTAAAATGTTCATATTTTAAAAATGTTTTAGATTTGAAAAAATGTTCAGATATGAAAAAGGTTTAGATTTTGAAAATTTTGAGAGTTGTAAAATGTTCAGATTTTTATAAAAAATCGAATTTTGGAAAAAATTCAGATTCTTTTTTGAAAAAACAAAAAAGGAAAAACAGAAAATTATGTATAAAGATTGTAAAGAGAAAAGGAGAAATACCTTTGGGCCGGCCGAGCAGAGCGCCGTGGTGCGCGGCGCAAAGGGCGGCGTATTGGAGCTCCTACCTGAACCGCGGCAACTGAATCGCACTGATGCTCCCGTATGCGCATGCCTGTTCCTCGCGTGCTGGCACTGCCAGCGTCGGCTTCAATGGCGGCGAGACATCGGGGATGGTGTCGGAGGCGGCGCCAACAGGAAGGAACCAAGCAGCTGAAACGAAAACGAGATGCCTGCCTGCCGGTGTTGCGCGGCTCCACCGTTCCTTGGGATGAACTTGGCGATAAGGAAGGCATAATCGCACCGTGCAAAAGGCGAGATTCCCTGACTCCCTAGCCATGCCACACCCCTCTCGGTTCCTGCCCCTGGTGGGCTTGGAATCTCCCGTCACTTTCTCCCTATACAAGCGCCTCCTCCTCCTCCCCTGCCCCGGTCCTTGCGCGCACCATCTGTTCGATGCATTGCCAGCATGGGGCTCCCGCACACTGGTCTCCTGATCTTCGGGTTTTTCTCCGTGTTCCAACTGTCACATTCGTCACCAGGTCAGTGTGTGTTGAGTCTAAACCGCTTGGATGGACTCGAGTGTTCTTGCCGTCTTGGAGTTGGTGGTGCTTAAGCAGCTGGGTGCTTATCTTTGCAGACAACGACTTCAGCAAGGTCAGGGCGGTGAACCTGGGAGGTTGGCTGGTCGTGGAGGGGTGGATCAAGCCTTCCTTGTTTGATGGCATCCCAAACGGGGACATGCTGGTAGCTCATCTCTGCTTCTCAATCGGGGCTCATGCTTTGTACAGTGCTGCGCCTTTTGCTTTCTTGTCATGTGCCTATTGGTTTGCTTCCAGGATGGTGTGCAGGTGCAGATCAAGTCTGTTGCTCTCCAGAAGTACGTGAGTGCAGGCGGTGGTGGTGGCGGAAACGTGACGGTAGATCAGGATACTGCTTCGTCATGGGAGACTTTCAAGGTGAACTTTCAATCTTTTATAGAAAAGTGGGTTTTTGGAGAATGGAAAGTGAATGATAATATACATATTTGGCGCTAATTTGCGAATCTGAATGGTTTTCTATTTTGTCTTTTGGAAAAACAACACTGAATAGATTCATTCGCCTGCCCTCATTGTTTTCCAATGCCTCCATTTTTGTTCTCTTCTGGAAAATTGACATGAACTGCACTACACAGAAGCATTTTCATCTACTCTTCAAGGTCACTATTCGATTGCTGAAATTCATCAGGTCTTGATGTGACTCAGGAAGGCCTGGTTATTTCAGAACTGGTATAAAGTTTATCGACTTGAAGGGAAAACAGACTGTTTGTTACACATGTTAGGGGAAATAATATTGCTTCCGAACGTGAAGATGAAGAATTATAATATGTATGTGAACGTATGTTTCCTAGTAGCACCTACACTTTCGGAGTTTTGTTAACATAAAAAAAGAAGGTGCACTTTCAAACAATGAACAAGCTCTCTGTTCTTTCCATTTGTTGTCTTCTGGAGCTGTCTTCAATCTTCATAGTTGACAAATAAATGTATCATTCTCGAAGAAAATAATATTTTCTAATGAAGGATACGTAAAGACTAGAGTTGATCGTATTTTAGTTTGATACTAATTGCATTTCTCTTGGCATTATTTTCAGCTGTGGAGAGTTTCTGATAGTAAATTTCAATTCCGGTGCTTCAGAGGTCAGTTCTTAACAGGAAGTAATGGGGATGTGATTTCAGCAACTACAGATTCATCAGGAGACTCCGAAACATTTTATATCGAACGGAATAATAGAATGCTTCATATCAAGCTTTTAAATGGGAGCTATTTGCAGGTATTGATTGCGCTCTCGATATGATCTTGACATGTCAGCAGTTATGCACTCTCATCAGATTCCTTTTGTGGAGCCCCATAAAAATTAGATTCCTTTTGTGGAAATGAAACTAATCAGCTTAAGCGTCAGCATTGCCACCAGGAAAATTGACATATACTCCATTATTCAGGTCACAAACAATAATCAGCTTACTTCAAATTATCGTTCCCAACCAGGATGGGGTGATGATATGGCAACATTTGAAATGACAATTGTTGCCAACAACTTGCATGGAGATTACCAGCTTGCTAATGGGTATGGACCTGTGCAGGCAAAAGTGGTGTTGACTGTAAGTTTCACAATTTCTGAGCTGTACCGTCTCCTCCAGTTTGTAGTGCAGAGTTTCTATCCCATACATTTCTTGGTATATAATATTCATTTGATGTTTTACACCATTCACAGGAACACCGGAAGAGCTTTGTTACTGGAAAAGATTTCTATATCCTCTCACGAAACAGTATAAATGCAGTCAGGATTCCGGTTGGATGGTGGATTGCGTATGATCCTGATCCACCTGCTCCATTTGTTGGTGGCTCCCTCGATGCCCTCGATAGAGCATTCTACTGGGCACAGTAGGTCTAGCCTCTAAACTGTTCTTGATTTTTCTACAAACAAGTATTTCTTTTAAGGTTCTGAGACTGCATCAAATGGTGGATCTGATTTTTGTATCAGGGTTTATGGCTTGAAGTGCATCATCGATCTTCATGCGGCTCCTGGATCTCAAAACGGAATGGAGCACAGTGCTAGCAGGGATGGTTCAGTAGATTGGCCTTTGGAGGATAACATACAAAAAGCACTGGATGTCATTAATTTTTTAGCTCAAAGGTAACATGGACTCTTTCACTCTATTTTCTATTTTTTCATAGGAGAAAATTTTGCTTTGTGTAGATGAAATACTTCTTGATGACACCATTTGTAACATGAGGCCATGAGAGTAAAGGCATCAGCAAGTTGGAAAAGACTTCGAATTCTCATTCTCAATAGTGTGAAGGATCAATTTCTTTCATCCTTGACAGATCTTACAAATAAAAAGGCGGTGGAAAATGAGCAGTGATAGGCATACATTTCACACATTCCGGCTTTTCTCCTTTATTACCGACATGTACTCTTGGTCAGTAGAATAATATGCGAAAAAGGCAACTTCAGAACATATGTTAACAATAATCAGGAGATGCATGAAAGTAAAGAGCCATGTTTTTGAGTCACTGACATTTTCTTTAGCATGAACAACTAGATTCTACCTATCACAACTTTCTAACACGACATATTGTGTCATAATCTTCAGGTATGCAGACCATCCCTCTCTCCTAGGTATTGAGCTTCTGAATGAGCCTTCCGCAGGAGCAGTCCCACTAGACACTCTAGTTTCGTATTACAAAAGAGGCTACAAAATTATACGAAGTTACTCGGAGACAGCTTATGTTATATTCTGCCAGAGGATAGGGAATGCAGATCCAATTGAGCTTTATCAGGCTGATCTGGGTCCAACTAACACTGTTGTGGACTTGCATTACTACAATCTGTTTGATCCTTATTATGAGAAGCTTAATGCAACAGAGAACATACGGTTCGTTTACAAGAACAGACTGCCTCAAGTGCAGGCTTTGAATGGTGCAAATGGACCTCTCGTTTTCATCGGTAGGTCGTGCAAAGTAAAAAAAAATAACCATCTTTTTATATGTAATCCATATTATATATCTACTTAAAAATAATTCAAACATGTCATTTGCTCATTTGGGCCATTTAACAGTAGGGTTTTCTCAATTTACCATACTCTTTACAAAGACTTGCTATGTCATTATTCAGGAGAGTGGGTAAACGAATGGAATGTGGCAAACGCTTCACAAAGTCAATACCAATTATTTGGAAAAGCTCAATTGGAGGTCTTTGGAGAAGCCTCCTTTGGCTGGTCTTATTGGACAGTCAGGTGCAACAGTGTGCATTGGGATTATGAATGGAACATAAGAAATAGGTATCTTATTATTGGTAAGCAATTTGTTCTTCAGCTGTCTTCAACGTCTAGTCACTTCAACAAAACAATCTGCTATCATCATATAAAATGTAGTTACATGATATTATTTTTGCCTGGTTACATCAAGTCATTATGTATATATGTATGCATGCATCATGTTATGTTCCATTAAACGTCGTTATCATATTTCTTGTCCTGATGACCGTGACAAATGGCTTATGGACTGAGTCTGCTAGAGCTCGAGATGCGAGTGGGATTGATCCATTTACCGGTTGAGTTTGGAGTAACTTGTCAGCCCATCCTAGTTAATTTGCTCGTCAAAAACTGGAGCACATGTATAGAATGAACTATCAGTTGAGTTGAAATCATCTTGAAGAGAAAAATATTTGGAAGTAACATTATTTAACCAAGTGAAAAGTGGCCTAATGGGTCTACCCACTTGCATTGCATCCCTAGCAGCCTAGAACCTAGATGAACTGCAGTATCCTCTGCTATTGTTACAGACACTTGTGTTGCCATTTTTTTTTTGGAAAAAACTTGTGTTGCTTAATCCAGCTATTATTTCATTTTGCAGTTTAATTCAACATATTTTGTGTGTCCATTATTAAGTGTGAACATGATTTTTTTTTTCATCCGCAGGCGGTTCAGTATTGGAAATCCCACATTACATGATGCTTGTGGCAGGATGTCTCGTGTATCTATTGTCCATATTAACATGATACAGTAAAACATACAGCCAAAAAAGAAGTCTAATACCCAATTAAAAGGAAGAAGATATCTGATAGTGTCTCTCTAATTTCGAGGCATTTATTCTTCATTCACAAAAGTTGATGTTTAGACTTTCGGAATGTAGGTGTAGTTTTTTTTTCTTTCAAACATGTACATGTACTACTGTTCATTTTCAGCAAATCCTTTTCAAGTTCACGAGAACTGAGAAAATACAGTGCCTGGGTGCAGCCTTTGCTGAACCTCTGAGTCTGAAGTCTCCGACCTTATCTGAACTCGGAAGTAAACCAAGTTGCCGGGTGACGATGACAGTTGTGTTCTTGTGGGCAGCAGACGGCGAGCTCCCGCCACTGCTGGTTGGTTGCAAATAGTTCCCTAAGTCTGTCTCATTGGTGTTTCTCATTTCTAGATGGAAGTTTTGTGCATGCCGACCTAATAGTTTCAACAAAAAACGCTTCCTCAAGAAGAAGAAAAGGCTGGTTGACTGGACTGGCTTTCAAATTATTCGCAACTCATATACAGTGACACACCGGACGTTGGTGATTCAGCAAGCATCGAACAGTAGAGTAGCATTCACTTTCTGAAAGTGTGATAGTGTCCTAAATATTTCGTCGTGTTAGCTGGTTTCAAAAAATAAGTATGGAGTAGATCAAATTATTATGGCAATCGCTCTTCAGCCAGACATGGCAGGGTTTTCGTGCGTTTGGACCATACTTGTTCAGTCAGTGCCGGGTCACCAACAACGGTCACGAAGTGTAACCAACCCCGGCGAAGAAAACGCACACCGATCCGATTTTTCGTTTCCTATTTCCGCAGCTGTCGGCTTTGACCTTCACGGATTTGGCCCGCCCAGTCGTACACGTCGCCCTTCTTTCATGCCCACGCAAAGGTTTTGTCATCCGCCGGATCATTATCTTCATCCACTACACTGGTTACAGTATTAGTAACATTTTATTAGAAGATCGAGGGTAGCACATTATGTATGAGAGAGACGTTTTGACTCTCGAGCTCAACTGCTCCTCGCAAATTAAAAAATTCGAAAAAAATCTGAGTATTATTATTATTATTTATTTTGCGAAAACGACACTGGCATTAAAAAAACATCGAACAATATAAAACACCTCAACGAAAATGAAAATTACAACGAGATCCTTGAGATGCCCTTCATCTTCAACCCCCGGACCGTGTCGACGGCGCGCCGCCGCTGCCGCTCCCCTAGAGCCAGCCTGACGTTGTTGGTTGCGGACGGGAAGTCGTCGAACGGGTCAAAAAGACCATAGCTGTCCCAGAGTCGAAGAAGAAGAAGGATAAACCGCCGATGAAGCTCCATGACGATCTGAAGATCGCCATCGCCAGAAGAAGTACTCGAGAACCACACCACTCCCACGAGCTTCTCGACGTCACCATCGAGATGGGGCTGAAAATGGGGAGACATTATTGCAAGAAGCGCCGCCGCCACCAACAGAGCGCCGCCACAGCAAACCTGGACACGAAAATCAGAAAAACGGAACCCTCCCGTCGACGCGGACCGAGATCCACCGTACCCCCATGGCCTAAGGACCACAGAGGCGGGGCAGACGTTCGGCGGCGCCGACGGGAGACGTGGATCGAGATCCGATAGCCTCGCGATCCGATCGCCTCGTGAGAGACGAGAGACGAAGCGGTAAATTCTGAGTATTATTAACCAAAGCAAAAGATGATGGTGCAGTACAGGGCGTGATGCGTGGAAAATGGCGAGACCTGGACCTTTTCCACGGCAACACGAGACGCATTTGGGATATTGTCCGCTTTCATGTCTGCGTGGACACATTTTTAGCCTAAACTTGAGTTTTGTTTGCGTCCCGCGAACAGAGGGCGGACAATCTGCACGCTGCATCGCGTCCGCCCGGTCCCACACGTGAGCCGCCCACCTACAGGTCCCCAGTACTTTTTGATGCCACGCATGGGGGGCCCTTCCCTATCCACTCCCCACTCCGCATCCCCCCATCCGACACAGAACCTTAGCCGCTCCGCGCCGCTCCACATCGGTGGCTAGAATGCCGAAGAAGTGGTTCCTATGGAAAGCCGGGAAACACGACAACGAGGCTAGCCTCGGGCCTCATTCACCATATCTCCTTCGGCGGCGCCATAGAGGAAACACATGAACGTCAGGACAACCACCGCATGGACATCACGGGAGGAGGCCCTGTGCCTTCCGTGGCCCGATGTCCACCTGCCCCACAGCTAGCACCTAACCCAGAAAGGGTAGTCGTACCGTCCTACGAGGTAGAGCGCGTGCGGGAGATCCACCGCCATCGGGCTCTTCTTCCGCCGGACCTACTCAACAACCGACGTTCGCGTCGGAGTCGAAGCACTGGGACCGATGGTTTGACGTGGAGCACGACCACCGTCGTCGATCGTACTTTGCGGCATGGCCGCCACCTGCTGAGGGCGGCAAGGCCTGAGCGCCACGTCAGGGGTTGTGAAGGAGGAGGTACCGGAAGAGGGGCCATCGTCGGAGGACAAGGACGACCAGCTTCGGCGAGCCATCGAGGAGTCCGAACTGCAGGAGCTCTGGCACGACCGTATCTGGCCGAAGCGCTGCACGTGTATGCCATGGAGGCTGGTGGTAAAGGAGGAGAGGATGCAATGAGATGTGTGGTCACTCGATATTTTTCGCATTATATTCATGTGTTTTCCATAAATTATGAGGCCGGGTCACGCTGGCCCGTGCGATTACTTTGTTACCATGTTGTATGCCAGCATGACTTAAGTGATGGTAATCTATTTGCTATTGTTTTCCTTATTGCTTTGCTACCATTTTGATGAAAAAAATGTTAAAATGATCACAATTGAAAAAAAGAGGTACATGCGGGCCCGTTCCCTTTTCCCCTCTCCGTGAACAGTGCAGAGCGGAGCGGATAAGGCGAAAGGGAGCGAACCAAGGTCCTGCTCTCCGCCGACGGCCGGATCGCCGGTTCCCTCCCTCTCCGGCCGTTCGTGCGGCGGTGGGTGAGTGGAGGGACCTCCGATTCGTGCCTGAGGCATGTAGATAGTAGGGGTAGGTTCCCCGGCGTCGCGGCTTGGGTGGTGGTGGCGGCGGCGGCGTGGAATAAAGGTGCTGGAGCTTCTTCCCCCCACCGGCGAGGCCATGCGTGGCAGCGGCGGCAAGCTTCCGGCGTTGGCGGCCTCCGGATCGATCGATTCGGTGGGCCTTTTTGTGCCCCAAGATCCGCGGATTTTGTGGGCTTTTGTTCTCTGCGGGCGGCCGACGAGATGGTGGCGTCGTCTGCGCGTTTTGGAGTTCCCGTCCTCCGGCCCTGTCCTCGTCGTGGCGTCGTTTCCTCCGGCGGCGCTGCAGGGCTTGTGAGGTGCTGGTGTGTAGGAGGTTGGGTTGGAGGTGGAGCTCGGTTCTACATCTCTCGATGGAGGTTGCTGAGGGGTTTCAGAGGAAGATGGGTGGAGGCTCCGGCGCAGCTGGGCTGCTGGTGGTGTCCGGAGCTGGTGGTGGAGAGGGCGGCCTGGCTGTGCTCGTTCATCGTCGACGATCCTGGTGCTTGCGTCAGGTGGATTTTGCAGCTGTCAACAATGTTTGGAGGTGCTCTTTCTTCTGGTTTGTGGTGTTGCTGGTGTTGTTGCAGCCTTCTTCGTGTGGGTGTAGTTCTGTGTTCTGCTTCAATCTGTAGCGTGCGTGTGTTCCTTTTGTTCTTGTTCTTCTGGTGAATGAATACACGCAAGCTTTCTAAAAAAAAGAGGTACATGCGGACCAAATGGGTCTCCCGTCGGATGGAATGGACAGGAAAGATCGGACAAGAGCCGGACGATTATCCGGCTGGCCACCCAAACAGAGAGGACACGTTCCGTTTTGGGTCGGTAGCCTCTTTCAAAAGTTCAGACACTATTTGGATACCTTTGTGGCAGAGCAGTACCTAAACAAAATTTCTATGAACACTAGATATCTCTCGTACGGAAACCTTTTTGCGGTGGATTTAACGACTCTTTGACAGGCATCATTTGCTCAGGTCATCACCGTATCTTAAGACGCACGGTGCTCACACCAGTCACACGTCCTTTAAAAAAAAAATCTCTTTCCTTCCACAAATATGAATATGAACACGCTCCACACTCTACTGTCCCCCGCTGGCTGCTTCTTCTGTTATTACTCTCCCACCCAAAAGGAGAAGAGAAGAAAACCACCATCCATGAACCGGACGCGTGGCCGCGGCAATGGCTGCAGCTTCGTTTTCATCATCATCGCAGTCATCGCTGCCACGGTCGACATCGCGGTGGCGCAGGACGTCTCGCCGTCGGGCAAGGGGCCGAGCTACTTTAACCCCCGGAACTTCAACCCTTCCATGGCGGTCATAATCGTCGTGCTCGTCACCGCCTTCTTCTTCCTCGGGTTCTTCTCGATCTACATCCGTCGCTGCGCGGGGGTCCGTTCGGCGGGCCCGGTGAGCACCTCGGCGCCGGCGCCAGGCCCGGCGGGATCATGTTCCTCACCACCTCGGGCGCCGCAAGGTCGAGGAGGAGGGGGCTGGACCCGGCCACGCCGGAGGCGTTCCCGACCATGGCCTACGCCGACGTCAAGGCGCACAAGGCCGGCAAGGGCGCGCTCGAGTGCGCCGTGTGCATCAGCGAGTTCGAGGACGACGACACCCTCCGCCTCCTCACCAAGTGCTCCCACGCGTTCCACGCGGACTGCGTCGACGCCTGGCTCGCGTCGCACGTCACCTGCCCAGTCTGCCGCGCAAACCTTCTCCCTGGCGCCGAGGTTCCGGCGGCGGCTGATGGGGGGATGCCCAACCGGTAGGCCCAGGACCCCGAGTCGGCTTCCAAGGCCAGGTGGCCCAAAGTCCACCCGGTGTACATCTTCCAGGATACCGGGTCCCCGAGTATCCCGTATGACGGCTCGGTGAGGCGGCAGCAGATATCTTCGAATCAGTCTGCGATTGTGTATCCCGAAGAGTGCGCTCCACGAAGCCGCACTTGTAAGCAGGATAGCTAGCGCCGCCAGCAGAACCCTCATTCCCTGTAAACCCTAGCCGGCTCCCTATATAAAGCCGGCAAGGAGCAACCCTGAGGCAGACTCATCTCATTCCACAGCCTCCGGAGCACTCGCAAGCTCTGATGCGCACACCATTGTACACTCCATTCAGATCCAAATACATATAAGCAGGAGTAGGTCTTTACCTCATACAGAGGGGCCGAACCTGGGTAAACTCTGCGTGTGCAACCTCTCTGTGAATCCTACGTCGTCTGGCTCACACCCGAGTTAAGCCACCCCGTATGGCATCTGCCGTGATTACAGTTGGCGCCCACCGTGGGGCCAGCGATAGTTGGAATTTACTTCATGGAGAGTCCTGAACCCGGCACTGGCGTCTACTTCAGCCCTCAAGCCATGTCGGGTCGCGGTGACATCGTCACCAGCAGCTACTTCGAGCACGGAGGGATCGGCTACGTCGCCGATCCACACACTTGGGGCAGGCCAACTACGTCCCGATCACTCGTGCGATGGCTATCCCGTTCGGGACGCTGTCACTGCTCTTCTCACTGCCTCGTCGGCTTCTGCGGCTCGGACGAGGAAGGAGTCGCCAACAACTACGATGGTACCTCCTCCCCTGTCGACCCGCTTGACGGAGCCGCCATCAACACACGCGGTTGCGAACCACTTCGCACCCCCCATTGGTGGCTCTAAGTTGACGAGGGAATATCTCCCCGGCAATAGTGCCAGAAACAATGCTTGTACGTCACACGTCAGTTGGGAACCCCAAGAGGAAGGTATGATGAGTGCAGCAGCAAGTTTTCCCTCAGTATGAAACCAAGGTTTAATCGAACCAGTAGGAAAACGAGGTTGCTTCGAAGGTGTTGGTGAAGGAGTGTAGTGCGGCGCAACACCAGGGATTCCGGTGCCAACGTGGAACCTGCACAACACAATCAAATTACTTTGCCCCAACTTAACAGTGAGGTTGTCAATCTCACCGGCTTGCTGAAAACAAAGGGTTAAACGTATCGAATGGAAATGATGTTTGTTTGCATAAAACAGTAGAGAACAATGATTGCAGTAGATTGTATTTCAGATGTAAAAGAATGGACCGGGGTCCACAGTTCACTAGTGGTGTCTCTCCAATAAGATAACTAACATGCTGGGTAAACAAATTACAGCTGGGCAATTGACAATTGATAAGTGCATATAACATGCATGTGTGAGTTGTGGTGTCTACTATGAGATTCATTTGGGCATTACGACAAAGTACATAGACCGCTATCCAGCATGCATCTATGCCTAAATAGTCCACTTTCCGGTTAACATCCGTACCCCTTCCAGTATTAAGTTGCAAGCAACAGACAATTGCATTAAGTAATGTGCGTAATGTAAACAATACATTCATCCTTGAATAAAGCATTGCTGTTTTACCCCTAGTGGCAACAACACATCTACAACCTTAGAACTTGCTGTCACTATCCCAGGTTAAATAGAGGTTGAACCCAACTATCATGCATAAATACCCCCTCTTGGAGTTACAAGTATTCACTTGGCCAAGGCTTCAACAAGTAACGGAGAGCATGCAAGATCACAAATGACATAGACATGATAATATAATATTCAGCTCCACATAGGTATCAATATAAGTCAGATCCCAGCAAACACAACATGTAGCATTACAATAAGATGATCTTGATCATGATAGGCAGCTCACAAGATCTAAACATGATGGCACAAGTGGAGAAGACAACCATCTAGCTACTGCTATGGACCCATAGTCCAAGGATGAACTACTCACGCATCACTCCGGAGGCGGGCATGGCGATGTAGAGCCCTCCGGTGATGATTCCCCTCTCCGGCAGGGTGCCGGGAAGAGCTTCAGAACCCCCCGAGTTAGGGTTGACGACGGCGGCGGCAGCGAATATGTTCTGGATGAAAGGCTCGGTGTTTTAGGGTTTTCACATCTCGGGGAATAAATAGGCGAAGGGCGATGTCGGCGGACCCCCGAGGGGCCCAAACCACAGGCAGGCGCGGCTGGGCCCACTGCCGCGCCGCCAGGTGGTTTGGCCACCTCGTGGCTCATCTTCGTCTCTCCTTCGGACTCCGTGTACGTGCTGGAAAAATAGGGAACTGGCCTTTTGTTTCGTGCAATTCCGAGAATATTTCCAGAAGTAACTTTCTGAAACCAAAAACAGCAGAAAACAGGGAACTGGCACTGTGGAATCTTGTTAATAGATTAGTCCCAGAAAATGCATAAAAGTGATATGAAGTGTATATAAAACATGTAGCAAATGGTATAATATAAGCATGGAACAGCAGAAATTATGGATACGTTGGAGACGTATCAAGCATCCCCAAGCTTAGTTCTACTCGTCCTCGAGTAGGTAAAACGATAACAACAAATAATTTCTGAGGAGACATGCTTTCACACAATATTGATCAATATATTGCAAGGCTCATGTCATGAATGAAGTGACTCAAAGCAATGATCTATAGTTTGCTAACAAATAGATAAAGAGTAAATAATGAATCATATAAGCAAAAACTTTTCATGAATAGTACTTTCAAGACAAGCATCAAAAAGTTTTGCATAAGTGGTAACTCATAAAGCAATAGATTCAAAGTAAAAGGCATTGAAGCAACACAAAGGATGATTAAGTTTCCGCATTTGCTTTCAACTTATAACATGTATATCTCATGGATAGTTGTTAACATAAAGCAATATAACAAGTGCAATAAGTAAATATGTAAGAATCAATGCACACAAAGTTGACACAAGTGTTTGCTTCTAAGATAGAAAGGAGTAGGTAAACTGACTCAACATAAAGTAAAAGATAGGCCCTTCGCAGAGGGAAGCAGGGATTAAATCATGTGCTAGAGCTTTTTAAGTTTTCGAAAGCATATAGAGAGCACACAATAAGTATTTGAGAAGTGTTTGTTGTTGTCAACGAATGGTAGTGGGCACTCTAACCCCCTTGTCAACCAGACTTTCAAAGAGCGGCTCCCATGAAGGACGTTATCTCTACCAGCAAGGTAGAACATCCCTCTTCTCTTTTGTTTACACATGTATTTTAGTTTCTTTATAGATGACACTCCTCCCAACCTTTTGCTTACACAAGCCATGGCTAACCGAATCCTCGGGTGCCTTCCAACATTCACATACCATGGAGGAGTGTCTATTTGCATAATTAAGTTGCTTACTGATAAATCAGGGCAAAACATGTGAAGAGAATTATTAATGAAAGTTGTAATTAAATGGCTGGGCACCCCGTTGCCAGCTCTTTTTGCAAATTATTGGATAAGCGGATGTATATGCCACTAGTCCATTGGTGAAAGTCTGTCAGAAGTAAATGACAAGATTGAAAGATAAAACACCACATACTTCCTCATGAGCTATAAAACATTGACACAAATAAGGAGTAATAAAGTTTTGAATAGTTTAAAGGTAGCACATGAAATATTTACTTGGAATGGCAGGAAATACCACATAGTAGGTAGGTATGGTGGACACAAATGGCATGGGTTTTGGCTCAAGTTTTGGATGCACGAGAAGCATTCCCTCTCAGTACAGAGTTTAGGCTAGCAAGGTTGTTTGAAGCAAACACAAGTATAAACCGGTACAGCAAGAATCACATAAAAACATATTGCAAGTATTATAAGACTCTACACTGTCTTCCTTGTTGCTCAAACATTTTACCAGAAAATATCTAGACCTTAGAGAGAACAAATATGCATCCCAAGTCTCAACAAGCTCTACGGTAGTTCTCCACTACTAGGCTTTAACTACATGATGCAAGAGCTTAAACATGATCTACTTGAGAGCTCAAAACAATTGCAAAGTATCAAATCGAAACAAGACAATGATCTACAAGAATGCATATGTCTTTTCCAATACCAACTACTACATGTAGCATTTTCTTTTTTCCAAACAAACACCAATCAATTTATTTAAACATAAACTCTCCAAATCTTATATTTACTAATTGGAGGCACCAACAGAAGCACCGCATTAATCCTCACAGTTAAACGGTTATTAACCATCCGATCAAAATATTAACAGCTGAGATGACGTTGTCGTAACCTTCCCCCGCGTACCGAATATATCACGTCGTAACCATCCTGGATTCTGTCCCACGTCACGCTACTGTTGACTTCTTGACTTCCACCAAATTACCGCAAAAAAATAAAAGACTCCACCGAATATCGCTAGAAGATGGAGAAGCGCTGCCGCCGCCCGAGGGCAGCGCATCCTACTTCGGGTCATCTATCTCCGACGCTCTAATTGGATCTTCTACATTCATTGACTCCTACACAGCGATGGCGCGGCTCCGGTATCAGAGTGGAAGTATCTCCGATCAGTCCGATGGCTGCAAGGTTGGATTCACGTAGCAGCATGTGCGTGACCGGCGCCAACTCTTCGATCAATCCCTGCAATTTGTGCTGCAAGCCTGGGCTCAACTGAAAACGCCTAGAGCGATCCCCACAAGTAAGGGCTAGCTCCTTTGCTTTTCTGATCTCGCTTGCTAACGATCCTACAATCTAGACGGCTTTCTTTGAACAGTTTGTTTGATTAGATTTTGTCTGATGGATGTGTCCTCATCCCCAGGAACTAAGATACACGCGTTGAGGAGATCAATAATCATGTCGTGAATTATAGTATATACCGTGAAATAATTCACCACGGCCACGGCCGGACGCCGACTATGCATGTGCCTCGATCAAACAGTATACAACGCTGACTTTGCCATTGATCCGTAGCTACGATACCAATTCCAGCGCAACGGAATTATAATTTTTAGCATGCCCTTTACTCAGCCCTACTCCAATCATCCTTCCTTCCTGAGTTGATCGCCATATGTTTGAGGTAATGTTTACAGAATATATCTCCACTATGGTTGTTTCTTCCGGCTGATTATTGAGATCTATAGTTGTAAAGGGATAAAATGATATATGAAATCTAACAATATGTCCTCTGAAGCAACGCTAAAACTCCTGAATTTTTGGTATAGTGCATTACATATTGATCTTTCTAACTAATAGTAGCTTCTGTTGTGCGCAATATTTTTTCTACAACATGCTATCTGCAATTTTTTATCGTTGCAAGGCCTCAGTCGGTGACGTTCTGAAACAAAGAACTAGGGATGTCCTGCGGCGAAGCTGTTCATCTCTACGACAAAATTCAATATGGTTGCCTGTCGCTCCTACGCACACTCAGTACACAACTAACTTGATATCCCTAAAGTTTCTGTTTGTTGCAGCGCCCCTATGAGTGAATCCAACAGGCCTTCTCACACTATATCTGCAAATTTAACTTTTACCGGTGTTGAAAGCTGATTGCACTCAATTCTGTTAGAAAATAAATCGCCGTTGGATCGATCATGAGAAGAAAACTACAAGAGGATTCATCATTTGTACTGCTCTTCGTTATATGAATTTGGTGAAAGGCATAACCTATTTATTAGTCAATGTTTTTTTCAGGTTATTAGACATGAACAGGCTGAATCTTATTGATATTCTTCAGGTTTTGTGAAATTGCATTAAGCAAACAAGATGCTTATTTGTGGTAATGACTTCAACATGCTACATATGAGTATATGATATATTCACTCAAAATCTATTTACGGTGCATTAAAAGGCTAATGCATGCTTCTGATTTCCAACTATCCAAACAAAGAAGCATAAATTTTGTAGGTACATGGAGACCCGTCAATTTGTACCTAACCTCTGATATGCTAAACCTTGCATAGAGAAGAAAAGGATGGGATGTGTGGTTTCCATCTCTGTAATATCTCTAATCATTAAAACAAACGATGTAGTTTCAAACATATACACCGGACCCCAATTTTATCTGATCATTGTGAATATTTTCAGAAATATTGTTTGTGCACTACAGCCTTAATATGCCAGACACTACGTACTTGGGTATTCATTCTATATCGACATACTTTGTACTTTGTTTTCCAATGCTTTATCAGAGAGGTACCTTGGTGATAAACATGAAAATACTGTCTTGAGCTATGATTGTGTTACGCATGTCCAGATATATATATATATATGTTGTTTCCAGTAATTATTTTTAAACAGGTTGAAGCACATAATTATCTGGCTTAAGATTATAAGTTCTGTTATGAAGATCGATGTCTATATACTATGCAGCTCGAGTGCAGAAAATATTACCAAGTTAGTAACATATGTGCAGTCGTTTGGTGTTGATTCCGGAGAGATTAGCCATGTACTTCAATGTGTATTTCTTAGTTATGATCTAGCCCCTCATATGCCCTTATTAATTAAAATTAGTGAGATTGAATTCATTGCCTAATTCAATTTTACCCCTGTAGATATATATTATGTTTTCTGGAGTGCAATAATACTGCTTCTTCACAGCAGGTCTTCATACTTTGTTGCTTGGAACAGAAATATGATTTACATCTAAAAACCTGGATTTTCTTAAACTTTTACACTACAGTGATAAATAAGATCCTGCTGCCAAGGTGTTTTCTCTTTACATGGCAGGCTCCTGAAGGTAATTAGTCTGGACCCTCAAGTATTTGTGTATATAGTGAACAACGTGGACCCCATATATACTAAATAGCAAAACCAAAACATCTCAGATTCCCAAAATAGTTTCTTCCATATTCTATGCACTCTTATGCACACAAGTAGCTTCATAATTTTCTTCTTCTTTATCTTCTATATGTTTTTCGAGAATTGCATCTAATAAATCATATGTTGATACTTAAGGATTAATAAAATAGGTAAACTGAATTATGCAAAAAAAAATCAATTAAGTCGGACCTCAAGTCTTACTTTCTTGGGAGGCGACAATGGATCTAATAATTTCCAGTCACTCTTACTTATAAGTAAGTAATTGTTTTTTAGTTTCAGGTTCACATTGTATGTGATACTGTTATTTTATAGTACATCCAAATTAGAGAATATCAGTTTGAGCGAACGTCACGTACATATATTTATGTTTGACCATGTAAGTGTAAAGGTAACTCCAAAAATGGAAAATATGTAATCTAAAACCAGAATTTGTCGAGGTATATGAATTATAAATGTAACTATATATGTTGGAAGTAATTGTAGGAATATGAATCAATTCTCCCCTGTAAAGTACAAATGATATTTATCACATATTTTAGAACAAATAATGTGTTTTAAACAATTTTTTGTACCCTTTTCTAATAAGTACATTAGAACATAGAATTTTATTGAAAACATATAATATTTCTATGCTCCAAGTTTGCTAGCCCGTGCAGTTACACGGGTTGCTGACTAGTGATAATATAATGCAGAAAGAGAGTATTTATAACAAGTGCTAACAGTTCGAAGAGATGCATGAAAAACAGGAGCTAAAAGCACTACAGTAGCTAGTTAAGAATACTCAACAAATATAAGTGAAGAACATGAGTATTCACATGAAAAAGCGAAGCGTGTCTCTCTCCCACACAAGGATTGCTAGGATCCGAATTTATTCAAACAAAAACAAAAATAAAAACACACAGACGCTCCAAGTAAAGCGCATAAGATGTGAAAGAATTAAAATATAGTTTCACTAGAGATGACCTGATAAGTTTGTTGATGAAGAAGGGGATGCCTTGGGCATCCCCAAGCTTAGACGCTTGAGTCTCTCTGAATATGGTTGGGATGAACCACGGGGGCATCCCCAAGCTTAGCTTTTCACTCTTCTTGATCACATAATATCACCCTTCTCGCTTGATCCTTGAAAACTTCATTCACACCAAACTCAAGACAGTTCTCATTAGAGGGTTAGTGCATAATCAAAAATTCTCATATTCTGTAATGATACAATCAATCCCAAAGCTTCTGACATTAGCTACAGCCACCAATGCTTTGTGGAGCAAAGAAATCCACACAAACACAGTAAAAGAGCGAATGCAAAACAAAAGTCAGAATCTATCAAAAACAGAACAGTCTGGAATGACGAATTTTTTCGAGGCACTTAAGTTGCTCAGATGGATCTGGCCTAAAATAATGAAAGTTGCGTACATATCTCAGAAATATGCGTGATTTTTCTCAGAATGTTTTGAATTTTCTACAGGGAGATAAGCTCAAATCCGTGACAGCTAAAAATCTGTCACTGCGCAGAAATCCAAATCTTGCATCAACTTTCAATATAGAACTTTACTTGGCACAACATTGCGATAAAATAAAGATACAAAGGAGTTGCTACAGAAGTAACAAAACTCCTTGACTCAAAGAAAACAAAAATAACAGCAAATAAAAACGATGGGTTGTCTCCCATAAGCGCTTTTCTTTAACGCCTTTCAGCTAGGCGCAGAAAGTGAAAATCAAGTGTTGTCAAGTGGCAAATCATTCAAATCATCAAAAGCTTCTTCCAACACACAGCTTGTAACAATGGGTATCTTAGATGTTCCTGGAGGTGTTTCATTGTTCGAATTACCTTTAACCGCACTAAAAGTTTTATCAATTTTAAGCTCATAATGAGTCTTTGGTTTTGGCACTTTAGGAACATACATAAACTTTTGCTCTCTACCCACATAAACTTTCTCCTTTTTAGACTTAAGAGAAGTAAAGGTTGAACTTAAGGTTTCAATAACTTACTCCAACTCATCAATTCTATGATTTTGGGTGTCATGGATATTATTATCCTCAAGAACAGTGATTCTTTCATTGATGGTGGCTATTGATTCATTAGTCTTACCAATACAATCAAGAAAATTTGGAAAAATTTCTCCATAGAGTCTAACTTATTTATAACATCCTCCAAGGTGATCTCAATTTTAATATCTTTAGTGGGTGGTGTTCCTACCAAACTTTCAATAATATTACAGGCTTCTAAAGCAGGAGTACCTAAAAAAATTTCCACCTGTTAGAGTGTCCAGAACATACCTATACCAACTAGAGATACCAACATAAAAGTTCCTAAGGAGGATAGTGGTAGAGTGTTTCTTAGTACATCTATGATGAGCATCACTAATTCTATACCAAGCATCTTTCAAATTTTCACCTCCTAGTTGCCTAAAAGAACGAACTTCAACTTCAGGAGCATTCATTTTGAAAAACAAAATCAAACTGAATTAAACAAGTAACTAATTTTTTTGTGTTTTTGATAAAGAGAGCAAACAAGACTAAATAAAAATAAACTAAGCAAGACAAATAACAAAGTAAAGAGATTGGGTGTGAGAGACTCCCCTTGCAGAAGCAATTCGGTTTTCCTCCCCGGCAACGGCGCCAGAAAACGTGTTGGTGGCTCTAAATTGACGAGGGAATATCTCCCAGGCAATAGTGCCAGAAACAATGCTTGTACGTCACACGTCAGTTGGGAACCCCAAGAGGAAGGTATGATGAGTGCAGCAGCAAGTTTTCCCTCAGTATGAAACCCAGGTTTAATCGAACCAGTAGGAAAACGAGGTTGCTTCGAAGGTGTTGGTGAAGGAGTGTAGTGCGGCGCAACACCAGGGATTCCGGTGCCAACGTGGAACCTGCACAACACAATCAAATTACTTTGCCCCAACTTAACAGTGAGGTTGTCAATCTCACCGGTTTGCTGAAAACAAAGGGTTAAACGTATCGAATGAAAATGATGTTTGTTTGCATAAAACAGTAGAGAACAATGATTGCAGTAGATTGTATTTCAGATGTAAAAGAATGGACCGGGATCCACAGTTCACTAGTGGTGTCTCTCCAATAAGATAACTAACATGCTGGGTAAACAAATTACAGCTGGGCAATTGACAATTGATAAGTGCATATAACATGCATGTGTGAGTTGTGGTGTCTACTATGAGATTCATTTGGGCATTACGACAAAGTACATAGACCGCTATCCAGCATGCATCTATGACTAAATAGTCCACTTTCCGGTTAACATCTGTACCCCTTCCAGTATTAAGTTGCAAGCAACAGACAATTGCATTAAGTAATGTGCGTAATGTAAACAATACATTCATCCTTGAATAAAGCATTGCTGTTTTACCCCTAGTGGCAACAACACATCTACAACCTTAGAACTTGCTGTCACTATCCCAGGTTAAATAGAGGTTGAACCCAACTATCATGCATAAATACCCCCTCTTGGAGTTACAAGTATTCACGTGGCCAAGGCTTCAACAAGTAACGGAGAGCATGCAAGATCACAAATGACATAGACATGATAATATAATATTCAGCTCCACATAGGTATCAATATAAGTCAGATCCCAGCAAACACAACATGTAGCATTACAATAAGATGATCTTGATCATGATAGGCAGCTCACAAGATCTAAACATGATGGCACAAGTGGAGAAGACAACCATCTAGCTACTGCTATGGACCCATAGTCCAAGGATGAACTACTCACGCATCACTCCGGAGGCGGGCATGGCGATGTAGAGCCCTCCGGTGATGATTCCCCTCTCCGGCAGGGTGCCGGGAAGAGCTTCAGAAAACCCCCCGTGTTAGGGTTGACGATGGCGGCGGCAGCGAATATATTCTGGATGAAAGGCTCGGTGTTTTAGGGTTTTCACATCTCGGGGAATAAGTAGACGAAGGGGCGATGTCGGCGGACCCCCGAGGGGCCCAAACCACAGGCAGGCGCGGCTGGGCCCACTGCCGCGCCGCCAGGTGGTTTGGCCACCTCGTGGCTCATCTTCGTCTCTCCTTCGGACTCCGTGTACGTGCTGGAAAAATAGGGACCTGGCCTTTTGTTTCGTGCAATTCCGAGAATATTTCCAGAAGTAATTTTCTGAAACCAAAAACAGCAGAAAATAGGGAACTGGCACTGTGGCATCTTGTTAATAGGTTAGTCCCAGAAAATGCATAAAAGTGATATGAAGTGTATATAAAACATGTAGCAAATGGTATAATATAAGCATGGAACAGCAGAAATTATGGATACGTTGGAGACGTATCACCCATCTTCCGAGACCGTCCAGATCTCGAACGACGATGACACCGGGTCGATCTTGCCCGTTCTCGACTACGAGTCGGAGGGCTCGACCGATCTGGCCTCGGACGGCACGGCAACACCCGCCCATATCTACATGACGGGCGAGGCGGCAAACTCTGCTGCCGCCAAACCCGCGGCGGCAAACGCCGCCACACAGAGGCCAACGCGCAGAAGCAGCGCGACCAGGCACGGCGCGAGCAGGAGGCTCGCGAAAAGCAGCAACGCGACGAATCTCTCGCCGCCCTGCGAGGACAAGCAGGTCGGGTGGCTGACCCGCTCAGCACCCCGATCACGCCGGCAAACGTCGTCGATCAGGCGACACAGCTCGAGCAGCTGCGCCGGAAGATGGCCCTCCAGCAGGAGGAGATCCGCCAGAAGGAGCTGGAGGTCGATGCTCAGTCGACCGCTCTCTCCGCGGTCACTCGGCATCACAAAAACCGCAAATCGCGGCTTAACCCTGATGCACCAACTCGCGCGCTCGACAACGCCTTCGCGCGCGAGACAGAGCTGGAAGGCAGCGTGACGAGTGCCGCAGGGCCCAGCCCGGCGGCTCGAGTCAAGTTCCGCCTCAACCTCGCCCGGCGATGCCGCCTCCGGCGCCGCGGCCTCCTCCGAACCCGGCTCGTCCACAACCCAGCCGCGGAGCGACGACGACGCCGACCTCGATTTCGGCACCCCAGTCGATTGCATGACTGCCGCCGCCTCTCTCTTCAAGAGGATCCGGGTCAAGGACAACCCCTTGGAGCAAGGGGTGCAAGCTGGTGGACAAGGCGCTGGAGCTGCAGGAGAACATGTCGCAATCCGACGGCAAGCTCTACTCCAGATCGCCACCCAGCGAGAAAACGGCCTCGGCACCACACCGAAGCCAGGGAAACAAGGGTTCCCCCAGGCGTGACGCTGCCCCACAGCCGCCACGCAGTCGGCACGAGGAGCCGGCAGTGTCGAGCAACGCGAGGGCTGGAGGCAACCCGCCTCGGCTCGCCCGCAACGACGCCCGGCACACCATCAACAACAACCAGGCGCAGGCACGCTCCAATCACTCCGCTCCGGATCTGCGCCACCACCTCAACGACAAGCGCGCCGAGGCGACGCGCAACAACAACGACGACGACGTCGGCCCTAGATGCTTTGGACCCGCCATCAGAGGCGAGCGTTTCCCTAGCAGCTTCAAAGGACCGAGAGAGGCGCCCAAGTACAACGCTGCCATGAACCCGGAAACTTGGGTCCAGGACTACTTGGCCGCCATGAGCATCCAGAACGCATCTTCGCTCTGTTGTGCGCGCTATTTTCCTCTCATGCTTGAGGGAACGGCTCGCACTTGGCTCAACAACCTCCCCAGGAACAGCGTCAACTCCTGGGGCGAGTTGAAGAGGCTCTTCATCACCAACTTCGAGGGACCTGCAAGCGCCCGGCCACGGTCGAGGACCTCAAGCGCTGCGTCCAGAAGGAGGGCGAGTCCACTAGAAAGTGGTATCGCCGAGTCGCCGACCTCATCAACTCGGCAGAACACCTCAGCGTCGACACGGTGCACTCCCACCTCGAGGACAACACCACCTTCGAGTCGCTCAAGCAGAAGCTGCGGCGCTCGCACAAGGGTGACATGACGATGGGCCAGCTACTCGCCATCGTGCACAAGTACGCCGAGTCCGACGTCACCAAGGACGACTCCGAGGAGGACGACGACGAGAAGAAAGGCGGCAAAAACAAGAGCAAGGCCAAGCACTCCAGCGCTCATAAACGCAAGGGTGACGGCGGCTCCGAGCTTGTAGCCGCCACGGCTGCGGGGGGCCGCGGCTTCAAGAGCCAACGCGGCAACTTCCCGCGAAAGAAGCTCACCGCCACGGAGATCTGGCCATGCCGTGTAGGTATCATAGCCTACCCGGCAAGCCAGCCGGCCACACCACTGACGAGTGCAGCTGGACTGCAGAAATCGTCAAGGCCAAGACCGGTGCCAAGAAGCGGGCACCCGACGGAGACGACGACGGTGAGCAGCAGCAGGGCATGCCTCCCACTGCCGGCTTCATGGGCCACACCTTCGTCGGCCTCGATTCCAGGCGGGAGGAGAAGGTCATACGGCGCGCCGTCCACGCGACTCTGCCAGACGTGCCCCAGTGGCTCGACTGGTCAGAGCAGCCGATCACATGGAGCCGTCAAGACCACCCGCCCCGCGTCGATTACCCGGGCAAATTCGCTCTGGTGGTCGCGCCCCAGGTCAAGGGCTACATCTTGACCAAGACATTGATGGACGGAGGGTCGAGCATCAACATCCTCTACTACGAGACGTTCCAACGCATGAAATTGCGTGACGAACAGCTAGTCCCCACCATCACCACCTTCCACGGCATCGTCCCGGGAAAGAAGGCCTACCCGCTAGGCAAAATCGCACTCGACGTCGTCTTCGGCACCGCCAAGAACTTCCGGCTCGAGAAGATCTGGTTCGAGGTGGTGAACTTCCGTAGTTCCTACCACGCGATCCTCGGGCGACCCGCCTTTGCCAAATTCATGGCAAGGCCCTGCTACGCCTACCTGAAGATGAAACTGCCGGGTCCGAACGGCATCATCACTGTACACGGCGACGTCGACCGCGCCATCGAGTGCGAAAAGGGCAACGCCGTCTTTGCCGAGTCCGTCATCGCCACGGAGCAGCTGGAGCAACTCAAGCTGCAAGTCGACCCCAACGACATGACCATCGTCAAGAAGCCGACTCTGGACTCACGCGACAAGTTCCAGTCGGCACAGGAGACCAAGCGCATCCCGCTGGTCGAGGGCGACTCCTCCAAGACGGCGGTGATCGGCTCGCACATGGACGTCGCATAGGAAAGCGCGCTCTGCGACTTCCTCCGTGAGAATCGGGACATCTTCGCATGGAAACCATCTGACATGCCAGGCGTCCCGAGGGAGCTCGCAGAGCACAAGCTCAACGTTGACCCCAAGCTGAAGCCAGTGAAGCAGTTCCTGCGTCGCTTCACTGGTGAGAGACAGAAGGCTATTGGCGAAGAAATAGCCCGGCTCCTAGCTGCCGGGTTCATCGCCGAAGTCATACACCCGGAATGGCTTGCCAACCCGGTGCTCGTTCTGAAGAAGAACGGAACGTGGCGGATGTGCATCGACTACACAGGCTTGAACAAAGCCTGTCCCAAGGATCCATTCGCATTGCCTCGCATCGATCAGCTGATCGACTCGACGGCAGGGTGCGAGGCGCTATGCTTCCTCGACGCCTACTCCGGGTACCACCAGATCAAGATGGCGCCCGAAGACCAGAGAAGACGTCTTTCATCACGCCCTATGGCGCGTTTTGTTACGTCTCCATGCCCTTCGGCTTGAAAAATGCCGGAGCGACTTACCAGCGGTGCATACAGAACTGCTTGCACGAGCAGATCGGCCGCAACGTCCACGCATATGTGGACGACATCGTCGTCAAGTCCAAGCTGAAGACGGACCTGATTGCCGACCTCACGGAGACATTCACCAACCTCCGCAAGTACAGGATAAAGCTCAACCCGGAAAAATGCGTCTTCGGCGTACCCGCGGGCAAGCTCCTGGGCTTCATCGTCTCCGAGCGAGGCATCGAAGCCAACCCAGAGAAGATCAAGGCGATCGAAGCTCTGAAGAAGCCGGAGAACCTCCGGGACGTGCAGCGGCTCACAGGCTGTGTCGCTGCCCTCAGCCGTTTCATCTCACGACTCGGCGAGAAGGCCATGCCCTTGTACCGGCTCCTCAAGAAGTCGGACACGTTCACCTGGAACGACGAGGCAGACGCCGCCTTGACGGCACTCAAGAAGACGTTGGCCGAGGCGCCGATCCTCGCATCTCCACTGGAAAAGGAGCCGATGCTCCTCTACATCGCCGCGACCAACCGAGTCGTCAGCGCGGTGGTCGTCGTCGAGCGCAAGGAGGAAGGCCACGAGCAACTGGTCCAGCGGCCAGTTTACTACGTCAGCGAAGTCCTGACGGATTCGAAGCAACGTTACCCGCATTACCAAAAACTTGTATACGGTGTTTTCTTTGCTTCAAGAAAATTGCGACACTACTTCATGGGCCACCCGATGACGGTGGTCAGCTCATCTCCCTAGCTGAAATAATCCGCAACAGAGAGGCAACTGGGCGCGTCGCCAAATGGGCCTCCGAGCTGCAGCCTTTCGGCCTCAGCTACGCAGCCCGCACTGCGATCAAGTCGCAGTCACTATCCGACTTCCTCGTCGACTGGATGGAGACACAGTTGCCGGCTCCAACCTATGAAGCCGGCAGATGGACCTTGTTCTTTGACGGGTCAAAGATGTATGAGGGCTCGGGGGCTGGAGTCGTCCTCACTTCTCCCCAAGGCGACAAGATGCGATATGTGCTGCAGATACACTTCACTGCACCAACAACGTCGCCGAGTACGAAGCCCTCCTACATGGCCTACGCGTGGCCAAGGAGATGGGAGTCAGCCGTATCAAATGTTATGGCGATTCCGACCTCGTCGTTCAGCAAACGATGGGGACCTGGGATGCAAATGATCCCAACATGGCGGCTTACCGCCGGCTCGTCGATCAAGTCGGCGGCCACTTCGCCGGCATGGAGCTGGAGCACGTCGACCGAGGAAGAACGAGGCGGCTGACGCACTCTCTCGCTTCGGGTCTAAGCGGGACCGAGTCCCACCCGGCGTCTTCCTCGACCACCTGCACAACCCGTCGGTACGCCCGCCGGCCGAAGTCGACATCGCCAACCCGCCATCATCAGATACAATTCTGGTGGCGGTAACCCAAGAAACAAGCGACTGGAGGGAACCCTACATCGAGTTCCTCACCACCAAAAAGCTGCCAGCCGACGAGGTCCTAGCACGGCGAGTCGTGCGCCGGGCCTCAGCTTACGCCATCATCAACAGCGAGCTCTACAAACGCAGCACATCGGGAGTTTTCCTCCGCTGCGTCGAGCCGGAGGGAGGGAAGATCCACTCGGGAGATTGCGGCCACCATGTCGGCGCTCGCAACCTGGTCGCCAAGGCGTTCAGGCACGGTTTTTTCTGGCTCTCTGCACATCAGGATGCAGTCGACATCGTCCGTCGGTGCATCGGGTGCCAGAAGTACGCCCGGCAGGATCACCTACCCGCCGCGGCTCTGAAGACCATCCCTCTGACATGGCCATTCGCAGTCTGGGGAATAGACATGGTGGGCAAGTTCAAAACAGCTCGTGGTGGCATGACACATTTGCTCGTCGCAGTCGACAAGTTCACCAAATGGGTCGAAGTTGAACCTATCAAGAAACTCGACGGCAAGACCGCAACCAAGTTCCTCCAGAAGCTCATCTTCCGATTGGCTACCCGCACAGCATCATCACTGACAACGGCACAAATTTTGCTGAAGGAGAGATGAAGGCCTTCTGCAAACAAAAAGGCATCCGTCTCGACTTGGCGTCTGTCGCCCACCCGCAATCAAACGGGCAGGCGGAAAGAATGAACCAGACAGTGCTAGCCGGGATCAAGCCGCGACTTCAAGTCCCACTGGAGCGAACACCGGGTTGCTGGCTGGACGAGCTACCAGCCGTACTCTGGGGCATCAGAACGACTCCAAACCGTTCCACCGGCTACACGCCATTCTTCATGGTGTACGGGGCGGAAGCCGTCATGCCGACCGACCTCGAGCACGACTCGCCTCGGGTCGCCCTCTACAACGAGGAAGAAAATGAAGAAGCCCGCCTAGTCGGCGTCGACCTCCTGGAAGAAGCTCGCGAACTCGCACTCTCCAGGACGGCGATATATCAGCAAAGCCTGCGCCGCTACCACAGCCGCCGGGTTAGAAGTCGCTCTTTCCAGGAAGGCGACTTGGTTCTTCGGCTCATCCAAAAGTCGAAAGGGATGCACAAGCTCTCGGCACCATGGGAAGGACCGTTCGTCGTTAGCAAAGCGATGGGCAACGGCTCCTACCACCTCGTCGACTTGCGTGAGCCGAACAAAAGCTCCAAGTCGGAAGAGGAGACCAAGCGTCCATGGAACATCAGCCTGCTTCGCCCCTATTATACATAGTATCCATTGTAATGCTGTGTAATCAATCAAGGAAATAAAGTCGATACATACCCGGCACGCTCGGGGGCTATCGTTTCGATTCAATCATGCTTTCGAGTCTTTATTCTTCCTACTCACACGTTATATGATTGATGGGTTGTCAAAGAGAGCCGGATGCCATGATGCGCGGCTCACCACTGGACCCCCTGCTCACGAAGCAAAATCACAAAATTGTTGTTTTCTCCCAAGTCGTCAGCTACCCGCACAAAGTGAAGAAGTAGTGCAGCCGGTTCAAACCTAACTTGACAATGAAGCCGCACTCGGACTTTGTCACCATGGGTACCGCGCGCGTCACGAAAAAATCACGCGAAGCACACTTGGCGAGGTCGCACGATCGACTAGCTTACAAAACAAGCGAAAAACAAACAAAGTGACGAAAAGCGCACAAAAAACAAGCATGGGAGTGCCAAAACAAAGATTAATAAGCCGCAGAGGCGCACGCTGAAACGCAACCCGGCACATATCATACTTGTTTCATTACATAATATTTTTTCGCCCGCAGGCGACAAACCCTAACTACTTCAAAATAACCCCTCTTTTGAAAGCAGGGGAGCAAACTTCAAGACGGAGGAGCCGCCCGAGCAGAAGACGTCGACGCCTCGTTCGTCGCAGCCGGCGGTGGCAGAGCTGAAGCCCTTTCAAAAAGGTACTCCGACGCCGGCTCCCTGTCCGCCACCTCGCCAAGGTCGTTGCCCTCAGGCACCACGTCGAAGACGAAGTCGTCGTGGTCGACCATCTTGGCAGCCCGGCAGGCGTAAGGGGCGCAGTACTGGAGCACCGGCTGCAGATCGATCTCCCGGCCGCTGCTATCGGTCGGGATGCTGGCCGTGATCTTGTCCACGTTCGTCTGCCTGTACCGGCCCGCACAAGCCCGAGGCAATGCACGCGCCGGCTCGGGCCGACGACTCCCGCACCCAGGTGATCACCTGGGGCATCAGCTCCAGAACCCGCAACACCTTGCAGACGGGTGCGGGGACACCTTCCTTGGGCGACAGCATCTGGACGACCTTGCTGGCCAAGCCGTGAACGTCACGGGCGAAGACCGAGCCGGTGGACATGCTCCGCAGACGTCAGGCCAGCCGTCTCCTCGCCTGTTCAACAAACAAAAATCAACAACAAGGCCACAAGTCAAGAGGCACAAACTGACAAGTCGCATGAAGCTTTACCCCAGATGCCAACGGCGAGGGTGGCAAGCCGCTCGGTCAGCTCCTTCATCTCGCGCTCGGCCTCGCGGATTTGCGCTCGAGCTTCTCGAGGTCCTCGCCGTACCCCTTGGTCGCCTGGGTGAGGGCGGCGTCCGCCTCCTCCTTCTGCTTGCTGAGCCGCTCGCAGGATTCCTGCACCGCGGCAAACGCCTGCGTGTGCCGGCTCTCCTGCGCGGCCAGCAGTTGCTGGTGCTCAGCGACGGAGATGAAGCCGTCGCGCGCCTTCTTCAGCTCCTCCTGCAGGCGGCGGGTCTCCTGCTGTTCGGCTTCGAGGAGCCAGGACAGCTCCTGCAGTTCACAAGACAATAATCAATCAGGAAGAGGCATGGGGGCTACGCCACGGGTTACCTCTACACCAACACTTGCTAACCCGGGGGCTAGCCCCAACAAAAAAAAAATACGCCGAGTCAGGAACTCGGGGGCTACGTCCCGAGTGGCATATACACCCGCCACCGGCCTGCCTCTACATCGACATTGGCAAACCGGACTACGCTATTCGCCAAACATCGCATCCAGAAAACTATGAAGACCCAAGCCGCTTTCTACGAACACGACTCGGGCCTTGGGGGCTACATATACGCTACGGACGCAACAGGTGCAAGAAAGATTCTACGTACCTGGTGCGCATCCATCGCTGTTTGGATGGCGGCTCGGAAGTCAGGCCGGGGAGCAGACGCACCCGGGACGGAGCTCGGGGGCTGGGCAGTCAGCCCACCCGATGAGGAAGCCGTCGCGGCGGCGCGAGTCGCCGTCACCACCAGCGCCGTCTCTGGCACAGGCGTGGCGTCCCCTGTGCCAGCCGGCACGGTGTCATCAATAGTGGCCCCCTCGGGTCGAGGGGGCACAATAACTTCGTCGCCTCCGCCGGCGGAAGGCGGAGGAGTCGTTGCTTTCGCCCGCTGGGGGTCGCTCTCCAGCGCGTCCTCCATGTCACTGAGGGACGCGTCCTCAGCCCTGCGACACTCGCACGGGTCAAACTCAAGATAGCGCTTCCAACGGAATTTCGGATGAGGATCAGCAGCAGACCTGTCACCCGCAGGTGGGAGAGTGAGGTCCGAACCCCTCGGAAGCGAGGCGCAGGAGGCGAGTCGGCGCGGGCCCTCGCAGGGATGTCCCGCAAGGCCTTCTGCCTCGCTCGGCAACGACGGTGCGCTGCACGGCAGCCCCAGCCGATCGCTCCGGTGGCGGCGGCGTCGAGTTCGCCGACTTGGAGCGCTTGGAGTTGGGCCCGGCGTCCTCAGCCGCAGGCCTACGCCTCCGCCGGATGCGGAGCGGCTGATCATCTTCATCATCATCTTCAGCAGGCGCCGGGTTCTTGGACCCGGCGCGTTCTTCTCTTCCTTCTTCTCCTTCCTCCTCATCCTCAGACAGGATGGGGATCGGTTGGCGGGAGGAGAAGGCGGCCTCGTTGGCCATGGTGGCGCTGTCGGCTTCGTCGTCGGAGTCGCGCTCGACGATGTCGTTGGGGCCGGCAAGCACCGTGGGAGCGTCTCCACGGGTCGGAGGCAACCCAACAAGCGATCGAAACTCCTGAATTCGACAAGCAGGAAGGATCGGTATAAAAAGACCAAGAAAAGGAAAGTACTTCGAATCGTCAAGCAAAGGGACTCACCTCAGGAGCCGGATGCTTGGCGGAGAAGGCCTCCAAGCCGCCCACGATCCACTCGGGAGCCGGGTGGACCGTGACACGCTTCATCCGCAGCGTGAATTGCTCTACCGACTCGAACAATGTCGGGTCATGGCGCTGCGGGTCCTTCGTCCCCTTGTACTCGCAGATCAGCGAGGGCCGGTGCTGCAGAGGCGCGATCTTCCTCTTCACCCAAGTGGCGATGAGGTTCAGACCCGTCAGCCCTCCTTTCTTCAGCTCCTGGAGCCGCGCCATCAGCCGGCGTACCATGGGCAAGTCGGCGTCGCGCGGCAGCTCTGAAGATTGCGTGGCCGGCTCGGCGATGGCGAGAAGCAGGGAATCCCGATCTCGCCGTCAGGCGCCGGCTCCCGCATGTAGAAGCCCGACTTCCTCCAATACACTTTGGAGGGGAGGCCGAGATCCAGGTAGTCGACATCGCCGCGGACTTGGAAGTTGAGGCCGCCGCAAGGCGCCATGTCACCACCCTTCCCCAGCTTGCCGTGGAAGATCCACAGCCACAGCGGGAAGAACGGGGCGCACCCGAAGTAGCCCTCGCACAGGGTAACGAAGCAGGCGAGGTGGAGGATCGAGTTGGGCGTCAGGTCATGTACCTGAAGCCCGTAGAAGTCCAGGAAGCGCCGGAAGAACTCCGACGTGGGGAAGCCCAGCCCGCGCTCGAGGAACGCGAGGAAGGCGACGAACTCGCCCGGCGACGGCAGCGGGCGTGGATCCGCGGAGGCGATGCGCCACCGACGCTCCGACGCCGGCGGCAACAAACCCTCGTTGGCGGCTTGCTCCAGCGCCTGCGTCGTCACCGACGACCTCTCCCACTTGTTCTTGGGCGCCACCATCTTGGCCGAAAGAGAGGGGGAGGAGCAGGAATGACCAATGGTTGCGGTGGCGATGCGGCGAAGAGCTTAGGCGCGAACTGCTTGAAGGGAAACGGCGAGCGCGAGGAAGAAGAGGAGAGTGAACTCACCAGCCGCGCTCCCTTGCCGCTTTAATAGGCACAGTGAGTGGAGCCGTTACCGCAGTAAATGGCGCCGCCCGCGTCGCCCACGTCGTCCACTATCGCCACGTCGCACGATGCCTCGATTCCCGCGCGACGCCTCGGTTTCCACGAGAGCGTGCCGAAAAATGCGGCTCAGATTTGGCCACGTCGCTCTGTCACGATGTTTTGGACCGATGGATCGGGCACGTGCGGGTCAAAGAATGTCATCATTGTCACTGCTCCATCCCGAGGTGGAGACAGTCGATGCGCCGTCAAGTCCCATCAATCGACTCGGCGTCAGACAGACAAACACTACAGGACAAGCGGTCAAAGATGCCGTGACGTCAGGCGAAGAAGGAGACAACCCGCATCGAGGCGAGTCGGGATGGCAAACGTCCCAACGGGCACAAGCCGGCGTCAAACAAAAACTTGAGTTAGACCGGACGTTAAAAGCCAAAATCCACCACTCCGAGCCGTTGTTTCTTTTTCTCTGTTTCAGGAGTTCGTTCAACGACACGACCCGGCAGTTCGCAAGACGAAGACCAAGCCGGAGACGAGTCCCTGACGAACTCGGGGGCTAATGATGGGGGGATGCCCAACCGGGTAGGCCCAGGACCCCAAGTCGGCTTCCAAGGCCGGGTGGCCCAAAGTCCACCCGGTGTACATCTTCCAGGATACCGGGTCCCCGAGGATCCCTGTATGACGGCTCGGGGAGGCGGCAGCAGATATCTTCGAATCAGTCTGCGATTGTGTATCCCGAAGAGTGCGCTCCACGAAGCCGCACTTGTAGGCAGGATAGCTAGCGCCGCCAGCAGAACCCGTCATTCCCTGTAAACCCTAGCCGGCTCCCTATATAAAGCCGGCAAGGAGCAACCCTAGAGGTAGACTCATCTCATTCCACAGCCTCCGGAGCACCCGCAAGCTCTGATGCGCACACCATTGTACACCCCATTCAGATCCAAATACATATAAGCATGAGTAGGTCTTTACCTCATACAGAGGGGCCGAACCTGGGTAAACTCTGCATGTGCAACCTCTCTGTGAATCCTACGTCGCCTGGCTCACACCCGAGTTAAGCCACCCCGTATGGCATCTGCCGTGATTACCCACGACAGCGGCCGACAGTGCTGTTGCATCGACGACCCCGGAACAGGAAGTCCTAGCTGCGACAACGCTGCAACCGGCGCAGGAAACTCCCACGGCACCGCCAGAGCAGGTGACGGTGGTGATCGCTGATGCCGAGGAGACGGAGGAGGAGAGGATTAGGAGGGAGGAGGCGGCCGAGCTAGTGCGCATCGGCAGCGTGAAGCGCGCGCTGCGCAGCAAGTCCGGCCGGACTCCTGCGCAGTTCCCGCGCTCGCACACGACAGGACACTCGCTCACACCACCGGCCGAGAGCGCGGAGCGGTACACGCTGAGGCTGCCCGAGCGCGTCCTCCAGGAGGTCGTCGTGGCGGGAAGGCTGCGGCGCACCAGGAGCCTCACGGCGTTTTGGGAGGGCGGCGTCGACGGAACCACGCGCCGCGGCTTCGGTGCCGGCCGCGCCGGCAGGAGCGTCCGACTCGGCCAGTCCGGCCGGTGGCCCAACATGTCATTCTTGCCACACTCGTTAACATTCTCGGCGTGGGCTTCGATGCGGCGTGGTGAGGACGATGCGCATGGTAAGGGCTCCAAGGTTGCCGGCTGTAACACCCCGAAAATTCAAACCAAATTTTAGCGGTGTTTTCTGACTCCTGAAAAACTTTTTTTTCTCTTTTCTAAAATATTTCTTCAAAACTTTTGAAGATGAATTGACTTGGGATTGCTTTCTCAAAATTTCCCATAAATCCACAACCCACTCCATCACCCTGATAATTTTTGTGCTTAGGTTTTTCTCTCAAAAAAACCCTCGCCCTAATTATCGAAACCTTTTAATCCTTTTCTCCCTTACAAAAGGAAAGCCCATTTCCATAGCTCTAAAAATTCCACTAAAAATACCAGACGACTCCCATGTCCATATAAAGACCATCCATGCAAAAATATTGCATACTCCAATGCAATATTTCCAAGTTAGCCAATATTTTCAAAACTACCATTTCTAATCCTTAAATGTTTTAACCAAGCTAGGCATCTCCAATAATTCTGATAAATTCAGGGTATGAATATTTTGGCATTTCCTGCATTTCATCTTTTGAAGACAAACCCATTTGAGCAACCATTAGACCACTTCCTTTGTAAGCCCAAATTAATGCCATTTCAAGATCTTCAAGCAAACTTGTACCTAGAAAATTCCTATGGCCATGATACTTGGTGATCTTGACCACATAATCCCTAGACACCCCTAACTAGAAGGCCACCCCAAGGGGAATTATAGAAACCCTATTTTCCTAAATCATGCCATTATGGTCATTTTTGTCCATCTTATGGAAAACCAATTTCCCATCATCCAAATGGTCTCAAACTCCATGGACACTCTTTCCTGACCAAAACAACACATGCCTAATTTTTGGGAATTTATTTGGGTTGTGTAAGACCAAGATCATTTCATCGAACACCTTCTGCAGTTTTGGTTTTCTAAAAATTCTACTCTGCAAAGTTTTGCAACATTGATTGATTCTTGGTTTTGGATGTTTGTCTTGATCTTGTGAACCCCGTAGTGTCTTTGGTTTTCTGTTTAGAGCACCCGTTTGTCGGGAACGCGGCAATGCCATCCGCGGCGCGCTCCGAACGCCAGGACGTGCATGGCAGCCTCCCTTGTCATCTTCCCCTTGCCCCTGCCTCTGCATTGCTGCCCAACCGAGCACCGCCGTGTCCAGGCCCCCCCTCTCCCGCTCGTCTCCTCGTGCTCCTCTGCTTCCCCAGCTCGCCCTCCCCCGCGTCGCCGCCAAGCCGCTAGCAGACGCACCGACGAAACAGCGCCGCTACTGGACCTCGACAGCGACTCTACAGCGCCGGATTTCTCATCGTCTCGCTAGTGTGACGCACGCTAGGAGACGCACCGCTTCTACTGCAACGCGGCAATGATCGTCGCCTCGCTGCAGCCCGAGCCACTCATCCCGTGACCTCGCTGTGCGTCCGTGACGGCCGCCTCCTCGGGAGCTTATTTGAAGAGCACCCCCCGAGCCCCTTTGCTGCACCCCACTCTCCGCTCCCTCTCCTGGACCTCTCTGCAGAATTAATCGGAGGATGGACCTCGGGTCTGGTCGAATCGGTCAGAAACCTCGCCGCCGTTCCTCGGAACCGCGCGAGCAGCTGAGTGTGCCATCGTTCGATTAATTCGTCACAGAGCCTCCTCAACCTCTCCTCCATCCTCCAGATCAACCAGCGGAGCCAGGGGAAGCGCGGCGTGCTCGCGTTCTTCCTCGACCTCCATGGCCGAGCCACCGAGCTTCTGGAAGCTCGCGGCGACGCACCTCCAGGCCGCTCCCCGTGCTCCGGACTCCCTCTCTGGGCGCGGTGAAGCTCGCCAGACCCCACCCCGCCGCCTCCCGGCACCCCCGCGTGCCCAGCACCCCACCTCGCCGGCGACCCCGTGCTCCTCCAGTGCGGTCTCGACCGAAGAAAGAAGAGGAGCGAGAGGAGGGAAAAAAAAGAGTCAACAATTTAAACCTAGGGTGGGACCCACCTGTCGGGTTAAGTGGAGGCAACTCCTCTGTCTTCCGCTTTCCCGAAGAGAAGACGTACTCTCGCTGACTATGCCTTCGGCCCAGCCCAGTTCGGAAAAGCCAGCCCGTTCTGTTTTTTTTTCTCTGGTGAGCAGCAGATAGCTATCCATCGCACGTCAATATCTTTTGAACCGTAGCTCCGATTGGAGTGATTCAAATTCCTAAATTCTTGTCTTGACACAACCTTTCCAATGGTATGGATTCAACCTTGTTCCAAGATAGTTCCTGAGGTGCCCCTTATGTGGGTGCATTCCGGAGTTCCCGGAGAGCGGCTTTCGAACCCCGACGCCGCGAAAGCACCCCGACCCTTCCAAGTCAAATGGATCCCCGCCTTCAGGCAAGCTAACCCCTTGCTATGAGCAGTCCCGCAACGTTGTTTGTTATTTGCTTATTGCCATGCCAAGTGTTTATACCTGTCTGCTTTCGGTATATATTATGTCGGTCTGTTATAGTTGTGTTCAGTATGTTACTTGGAATATTGCTCCTGCCATGTTCCATTCTTCATCCATGTGTGCATTAGAATGACGTGCGAATTATTTGTGCGCCCCGCACTTGCGTGGCTTTGTCGAACCCTCTAAATAAAAAACTATAAAACTTGCGTTCCTATGAGTGTTTGCTTCTTCTCCTTCGCCGAGGTGAGGAGCGGACGAATGTCGTCTTATGATCCTCGGAGTTGGGGGCATTTGCCAAAAGAGTTATTTGCTTCTTCTCCCTCCGTCAAACGTGGTTGGCGTAAACCCACCTGGACTGCGACGCTTGGGACATTTTCTTTCCATTGGGTTCTTTTTGCCAAGATTGCTGACACCACGTCGGGTTAATCCTTGAGTGGAATGGATGCTTTCTTTCTTATAAGTGCTTTTCGGTTCATTTTTTGGAGACTACATGCCCAACTAAAATTGGTAGTTGATCTGTGATGGCGCTGGTGGGTGGTATCGCCGCCGTAGTCACCCGATCGACGCCAACAACTTGTGCTACCTTTTGTATTGATCTGTGATGGCGCTGGTCGGTGGTATCGCCGCCGTAGTCACCCGGTCAATACAAACAAACGATGGCTTGAAATATCATGTGGCTATTGTCTTATTGTTTGATGATATATTATTATGATATTGTGATTGTTGTGTTGGACTAATCCTCTTTGTTTGGACTTGTGAATGATGGAACTTGATTAAATGAAACACCCCTCCAAACAACGATAGGGCCAGTCCACGGTGCCACTAATCTGAACATCGAAAGCACTGCCACTGTCGCTCATATGGGCGGGCCTTGACCTACGTAACCTATTGATCCTCCTTTGATGCTACCATTTTGGCAAGTCTAGTCGGTACCATAGTTGGTCGGGGCTAGTCTTGCGAAGGTTCCGGAGCTAGGCGTCGCTCATGGGTTGGGGACGTGCCGGATTCACTTCTGCATAAGGCATAGAGTTATGTCGGTGGCTATACAGGGAGTGTCTTGGTAGCGTGAACGGTCAGGTGAGTGTATCTTGCTGAGTTCGCCTTAAGGATGATATCCTAAAGTACCGGCTGGGCGTGGTGCACTTAGATGGGTGGTATCTGCAACCTCTCGAGAGTGTCAAATCTGGATGTCTAGCCTCGTTCCAAGGTTATGGAACAACAGTTCAGTGTCGGTCACACTGTGTGTCCGTGTCGTGTCAGGAGGTTAAACCTAAGGCTTGTTTGAAAGAAAGGTGAACAACCTGATTTCACTAAATGAACAATAAGATGATGCAGGGAATGTTACTTGTGAGGTGAATGGGATGGCGGTGTGATGCGTTGGAAGCCTATAGTTAGGCCAGAGCCAACATTAGCCATGCATGCCCCGGGAGATAGCCAGAGTTGGCTGGATTGATAGCCAGAGTTGGCTGGAGTGATAGTCAGAGTTGGCTAGAGGCTTGGAAGCCTGATTGTGTTGACAGGAGTAATTATTAGATTTGGTACCAACTGGTACACTCGTCTACACGTCACAGGTAATCTCTTTGTTTGATTGCCGGTATACGATCCAACCCCACCTGGCTTGGACTCTGCACTGGTGATACCCCATTGTTTGCTTATGCCATGTTTTGCTTGTCAATGCCATGCTACTTTTATGTCATGTATCTAGAGTACACCTTGCTATGTCTAGTGTTTCATTTCTAATGTATATCTTGTTGCATGATTGTTGGATTGTTTGTAATGAGGGGCGATTCTTGCTGAGTGCATATAAATGTACTCACGGGCCTTGTGATTGTGGCCAGGTTTTGTCGAGGATTCATCTTCTATCTTAGTAAGGAGATGGAGCAGGAGCGTGCTAGGATCAATAGCCCAGCCAGATACCTGTGGAGTGGAGCCGCTCCAAGCCGTTGCCTTAGTCGTCTTCCGCTGCCAGTTAAACTCTGTCCTGAGCCATGCTTGGCTTGATATTTTTGTCATGCCTTGATGGCCTTGTAAACCATTTGTAGCACTTCTTGTGCCTGATTGTGTAATGATTTCCATTATGTTGCACTGTCGTGACGTGCGGCCAGATATCTTGGGCTGGCGCACGGGAAGACCGCCTCACACCGGCGACGGCAACGCCGCGGAACAGCAGTGCAAAGGCGTCCCACTTGGCGGGCGTGTTTGACGTGGCTTTTTGACTGGTAAAAGTACACTAAAGTTAGGAACATGTCCTTGTCCTCGCTGTTAATCTTTTTCGCTTTTCGGTGAACAATTTAGAGCATATTTAGTATAGTGACACTTTTTAGTCCTCTTTTTCGGCGACGAATTTAGAGCATATTTTGTACATAGACACTTTTAGTCGTCAGTTAAACTGTTTATTTGGTTCTTGTATAATTCGAGAGGTGTATATTTTCCATATTTTTTCTTTCAACAAGCTTAATTTGGAATCTATTCCTGCAAAAAAAAAAGCCGTGTAAAATGAGTAAAATGGGCGAAGTCTTTAACACGCCGTTTCCCTTTAATCATCTCGATCCACGATGAATTACTGTAAAATGATTAGTACCATTGAAATTACTGTAAAATGAGTACTAGTACCATTGACTCGAGTGCCTACCATGCGAACAGGTTAACAAACTTTATAAACGAAAGCAAGGACTAATCATAGCTGTCCAAACATTTCGGCCAGATTGACAAAATTGACCCCGACACAAAAGTTAACATAAAATGATCATTTTTCAAAAATTTAGCATGATCTGGCTTTCTTTAACCGTCAAACACTTTAGGCCCTGTTTCTAAGCTCTTCGTGGGGATTATTCTGGTCAAACACCAAATCCATACATATTTAAAAGGTCGTTTGTTTCTAGTGTATTTGATCGTTTTGTCCCCACTTTTTCCTAGAATTATCTAAACTCTAGTGTATTTTTTTCAATACCCAAAACACTATCCCTTCCTAGTGGATTGGGAATTAATTGGGATTTGATGGGATTGGGTGAACCTTGGGTTTCATTAAATCCCTGTTCAGATTATGCCCATTAATCCCCATAAAAATGTAGTAGAAACAAACATGGGCTCAGTGTTAGACTTCACGCACCCATGGTGGTACGCAAAGTATTAGGTACGACGGTGGTCAAAAATCGATGTCCTCTAACCCCGAGGTTGCGGGTACGATCTCCACATGCGTCAGCTTAATTTTTTGTTGATGCAAATGTTTTTTTTATGGAAAATCCAACACGATGGATTGTATTAGTTGAGACAATGCATCATCTGCAATTACATCATGTACACAAATCGATTGACTATGGCGAATCACCATAACAAACTTCATAGATGAAAGCAAGGACTAATCATCGCTTACCACAAGGCTGACTTTGTCCGAACATTTCGTCCAGCTTGACATCATTGACCCTGACACAAAAGTTTAACTTAATATGATCACTTTTTAAAATTTTAGCATGATATGACTTTTTTTAACAGCCAAACACTGTAGTGTTGGACTTCACACACCCGTGATGTTACGCAACCTATTAGGTACAACGTTGGCTAGAAATAATCATCCTCGCCTGCCACACAAGTCTCGTTCACCCATGGAGAAGGCGGAGGACATGAGCCAGGCGGCGTGGGAGTGTGACTGCCACCGACGGGAGATGAACACGGAGTCCCGCAAAGTGAAACGTGATAAAGAGGAGGTGAAGAAGATGACGACCATGGCGGAGGCGAACCTTGTCGCTTTAGGCCAAGTGTTTGGCGTGGGCACCATCGCTCCGTCCGCCGGTGGAAGTAAAGAGAGCGTCACAGCGGATGCCCATTCGAGGAGTGGTGGCTCACCGCCCGTACTACCAAGAAAGCGCAGGCATGGCGACTTCGACCCAAACACCGTCTTTTCCCCGACCACCACCGAGGGCGTCCATGGTAGGATCGCCGACCTAGCTATCAATCTCAGCCAATCCTATGAGGGCTCGGTTTCATTGCGAAGGAGGCCAAGTTCATATGGCACTCCCGGCGTGGACACCCAAACCCAGGGCCGGCCGCAGTTTGTTGTTCCGTGCGAACGCAAGCAATGTGTTCGAGCAAAGGCCTTCCGGTGTCTTAGAAGCCAACTAAGTATGGGATCGGCGGCATTGTGTTTTGTGTGCATAGATGAAGCATTTCGCCGGCTTGTGTTTTGTGTACATAGATGAAGCATGACCGTCTGCTGTGTTTTGTATGCATATGTGAATGCCGATCTCATGCGCGCTATAATCAATGATGGCGCTGCCACACAATAGGAAGAATATGAGGGGGAGGGAGGGGGACTACTATGATGAGGAAGAAGATGAGGACGAGGAACCCGAGGGCACCGTCGATGTTGGAAACGGGAAGAAGAAGAAGAAGAAGAGTGGGACCCGATGCGTTTGTTCGAAGACCAAGTAGGATGAGCGTTTGTGTGATTCTTGGAAGACATGAGTAGCGACGCAATGATACGTCTCAAACGTATCTATAATTTTTGATCGTTCCATGCTTGTTATATATCATTGCCACATGTTTTTATATCATTTTGGCATGTTTTATGGAACTAACCTATTGACAAGATCCCCAGTGCCAGTTCCTGTTTTCTGCTGTTTTTTTGTTTCAGAAAAGCTAGTCAGAAAAGTTTCTTTGAATCGCCTGAAAAATTACTGGAATTATTTTTACATGGAAACAGAGACGGAGCCAGAAGGGGAGCTGCAGGGGGGCTCCACAGCCCCCAGACGCCACCCAGGCACGGTCAAAGGGTTGCCCGCGCCTGGGGCCCACCTGCCGCCCTCCGGCGTCTCCTCGAGTCACCCTTTAGCCTATAAATTGCCTTCGTTCCGAAAATCCTCGGTACCCGATCATATTTTTCAGAAAACATCCGAGGCCGCCGCTATCGCCAACCCTAGATCGGGAGGGTTCTAAAGCTCTTCCCGGCACCCTGCGGAGGGGGAGATCATCACCGGTGTCGGAGAATGACTCCCACGAAACAGGGGTGGTCAAACTCACGAAGAGAGTTCGTGTAAGGGGCTGAACACGTTGGTCAAACAACCCTCAACCTGCACGGCGACGGTGCTCGTCGAGCATGAGGAGGGACATCACGACAGAGATGAACACCAGCCCGTACCCAGGTTCAGGGCCCTCGTGTGGAGGTAAAATCGCTACTCCTGCTTGTCTGTATTGCACTGCTATGGAGGTTACAGTACAATGAGCTTGCCGAGGGCTCTCTTTTGGCGATGGTGTGCCCAAGGAAGGGGAAACGGTGGTCTTCTTCTTCCTTGCGCGTAAGTAGCTAAGCTGGAGTGAAAGTGCGATCCCTTGCTACGGTGGAGCACCACCTCCTTTTATAGGCGCCCCGGGCCTCTTCCCTGTGCTTGCGCAGCGGAAGGGCTACCACATGGCGACAGAAGGAGGAGCGCGGTGCACCGCAGCCCAGCTGTCCATGGACGCAGTCCATGGGCGTAAAGCTAATGCATGTGGCAGAGAAGCCACCGTCCATCCAGGACGGCCAGCTGGGGCTGCAGAGGAACGTGGGGTGCCCACGGTGACGTCGGCCGTGGAGCGTAGCGCCGGCCGGTCCCCTTATCACCAAAGAGGAAATCCTTGTAGTCCGTTGCGCATGGCGCAGCTTTGTTGACTCCTTTAATCACCAAAATGGCAACTGCGGCGTCGTCGTCACCGCGCGCAGAGGCGCGCGTCACTCTACGGCCGCTGCAGAGCCCATGTGCGCTCTGCAGAGGTTGCTTTGCAGCGAAGGAATCCCCGCGAGGGCTGGGTTGCCCTGTGGAGGATTCGGCGTTGACTTCCCTTCAGGGAAGATCTACTTGAAGAGGGGGCAGCAGTAAGGGGGGCCTCCGCAGGCCTCTGCTGCCTCCTAAGCCTTCGCGAGGCGATTTGCCTCACGGGTCTCTCCAGGACGTAAGCCTGGTCCTTAGCGAAATTCAGCCACCGAGTGTCGAGGGCTACGTAGGACATGCCCAGCACACCCTGGATCTGACTGGGCCGACAGTAGCCCCCGGGCCCATGATGGGCACGATGTAGTCCAGTGGACGCAGGCGAATCGTCATGGGCCCAAAGTGTCCGGCCGGCCCGAGACATGTGTAGGGCAGTTAGGAGCCGCGGCGACACGTTCTCTTCGGAGATGATGGGCGTAGTGGCGGGACCCACCTTGTCTCGGTAACTGCCCTGAGGTGATATAAAGCCTGTAGCGTCGGTTCAGGCTGCAGTTACTGCCTCATTTGCGCTCTCGTCCTCTTATTCTCGACTCCTGCGCTCCTTTGGCCCCGGCGGTCTTCCTCCTTCTCAGAGCTTCTCCGCCGCCCTTCCTTCATCGACCATGGGTCCCAAGAAAGACAAAGCAGTGATGGTGAACGACCCTGCTGGGGCGCCGCAGGAGGACGAGCTCGCGCCGGCGCTTGTGGGCACCCGCCTTCACATGGTGGAGGCGCTGGACAAGCTCAGACCGATGGCCGCCGGCAAGAACAACGAGCACGGCGCCAGCGTTCTCAAGGTGGCGCGCTTTGGCAAGCTCGCGGCGGGGTTGTACCCCATTTTTCTCCAGACTCTGTTCGCCGGCCTGGTGCCGCCATTTTCTCCATTCCTTGAGGAGGTCCTGGCCTTCGACCAGATCCAGCTTCTGCATCTCCACCCCAACTCCATTCTGATCCTCGCCATTTTCGCCTACCTCTGCGAGGCGTATTTGGGGGTGATGCCTTATGTGGCCTTCTTCCGGAGCTTCTACGCGCTCCGCTCCACGGCGCCCGGCGAGCGGTCCGGATGCGTGTCCTTCCGCATTGCGGATGGGATGGGTGGCATCTACATCCCTATGTCCTGGGACGGCGATAAGCCCGTCACGCGGGTGACGAAGAAAGTGGATGACTTCCGCCAGCGATGTTCATCGTGACGCCAAGACGCAGAACCCTTTCTTCGACGTCCCTGAGGCGCCGCCGCTGAAGAACTCGAACTGGTCGAGCGCGGCCTTCCACAGCCCGAAGATCGCTGACTTGGTCGCGAAGCTGGCCTCACGGGGCAGATGGTTGCCGAAGACTTCGTGAGGCGCCGCATCGCTCTCTCCAGAAGCACACGAAGCCGGCGTAGATGTATTCTGGCCCGGCGGACCCGATGCGCCTGCACTGCGGCTCCCACACCGCCGACGTCATTGCCTCCATCATGGGTATCCTCTTCACCGCCCCGGATGTTCCTGTGCCGGGCAGTGAGCTCGCGAGGCCCATCCACCAGCTCACTCCGAAGAAGCGCCTCGCGATCCTGGAGCTGATGCCGGAGTTCACCCCTCAAGGTCTGGAGGGGGGGGGGGGAGACGAAGGAGGCTGTGGCGCCCGTGGTGGAAGAGGACCGGGCCGCAGAGTCACCCGCCGCATCTGACGCCGATCTGGGCGTTGTCTCTAGAGGGGAGAATCCTTCGGCAGGGGAGGCGAGCTCCTCGAAGCCTGCCTCCCGAGGAAGAGGTTCTGGAGATCTCGTCCAGCGGGGACGAGGATTTCCTTGTGGTCCCTTCACGCCAGGCCGGAGGAGGAAGAAGACAGCGGCCGGGAGGCCGCGGCGGGGCGCTGCGAGCCCCGCTCCAAGGCTAGCCATGACAGGGTCGCCAAGAGTCCGGCGGGCACTCCTCTCAAGAGGAAAGCCGAGGCTGCCCCTGAGGGGTCTAGTGCTGGTGCCGCGTCGTCGAGACTGCGGCGGTCGTCAAACACGGTGTGGGTTGACTCCCGCGCCAAGACATCTGGGTAAGGGTTGGCCCCCTTGTCTATTTTCACTTCTTATGAAAAACCCTTGTTCCCCTCTTGAAGACCTTTCTTGCTTGCTTGTCAGGGATTTGGTGACGGCGAAGCGCCGTAGGCTCCGTAAGGCTGCGGAGGTGCGGAGCGCCACCACGACAGCCGTTGAGGGGCCTGTGGAGCCCTCAGCTGAAGAGGTTGCCAGGCCCGTGGTGATAGACACACGGAGCCGGCTGCGGATGAGGCCACGAGGCCTGTGGTGGTTGTGCCTCTGGTCGAGGCAACTGCTTCGTCTCCTCCCGCAGAGGAGCGCCTCGAGGAGGGGACGGTGGAGAGGACGCCATCGCCGCCGCGCCCCGTCACTCCACCGGAGCAGCAGGGGAGACCGCCGCGGAGACGGCGGGGAGCAGCACGCCGGCGAGGGAAGGCGCCGATGTCGAGATGGAGGAGAACGTTCCTCTGCCGCCCCCGCCAAGCGCAGAACCTGAGGGGGGCAGCTTCTTCTGAGGCCGCAGTGGGCACACTGCGGCGGACCAATGACGCTGGGCAATCTTCTCCAGCCCCCGAAGCCCGAGAGGAGGCGCCGCTGGAAAGCGACGGCGCTGGTGACCACGGCGCAAGTGGTGGAGAGGGCTCGCTCCAGAGCCCCCAGGCCAGAGTTGACCCTGGCCCAAGCACGGAGCTCCTGCCCCTGAGCCTAGTGCAGATGTGGGAGCCTCCATGCCTCGTGGGAGCTCATGGGCTCTGGTCCTGAGCGGCAGGAACTGGACGGCGCTCGCCGCGGCTCCGCTTTCCGCCTGGCGAGGGACGCGCTGGACGGGCTGGAGGCCCAACTCGCCCTCGAGGAGGCTGAGCTTGCCAGGAAGTACGACGAACTCGAGAAGGCCTGGGCCCGCTTCTTTGAGACCGTGGAGCGTTGCCGCCACGGCGACGAGGCCATGCAGGCGCAGCGTGAGGAGGCGCTGCGCTTCGCCAAGGAGGTCCGCGAGAGCGCGGTGCGCGAGGCTCAAGAGACCCTGGAGCCAATCCAGGCAGAGCGCGAGGCCGCGGCCGAAGATCGTGAGGCGGCCATTGCGGAACGCCAAGCTGCAGCCTCGGAGCGCGCGGCCCTCGAGACCACGCTGGCCGCTCAGCGCCAGAGCTTGCTGACCGCGAGGAGAAGATCGCCGCGGATTCTGAGGTCACACGAAAGTCCTTGGACCAATACCGCATGTCCTTGGACGCCCGTGAGCGAGCACTGGCGGCGCGCGAGGCGGAGGCGCTCAAGCGCGAGGAGCAGCTGGAGCAGGTCGACAGGGAGCTGACCACGCAGCGCGCGGATCTCGAGGCGCGTGAGGGCAATCTGGCCGAGGCTATAGGCAAGCACGGCGAGGAGGTGGCCAGGCACAAAGAGCTCGTGCAGAAGTCCAACCAGAAGCTCGCCAAGAGGAAGGAAGAGGCTGAGAAGGAAGCCGTCGCCAAGCAGAAGGAGTACCGCGCTGCCGTCGCCCAAGATTACGCCGGGAAGTTTAAGAAGCAGGAGGACCGCTTCAAGAAAAAGCGCGGGAGGACAACGCCCGCATCCTTCAGCTGGAGCAACTGAATGCCAGCCTGAACTCCCAGGCGAGGCGCGCCAGGGATGGTCGTCGCCCGCGGAAGAGGCTCGCGAACGTGCGGAGCAAGACCTTGCCTCCCTGACGGCTGATATGGAGGAGATGAACGCGCAGGTGGGCCCTGCCGTGGAGCGTGCTGAGGAGGCTGAGCACAGCGTGCAGGCGGCACGGGTCTTGACGCAGCAGCGGGAGCGCATGTTCAAGTCCTTGGTGACTCGGGGGAACACTCTCGCGGAGAAACTGGGAGTGGATGCCCCTGCGGTTCCCGTCCATGGGAACGCCGACGCCGCCCGTATCTCGCCTACTTCGATCAGCTCTTCACCACGCTTGAGGGCCCTGTGGCGGAAATGGCGACGTTGTCGATGAGGAGTGCCGCAAGCTCTTGACGGTGGCGATCGATCGCCTCTTCGCCAACCTCCAGCGTCTTCATCCCGGCTTCGACTTCGAGTCCGTGACCGAGCCTGTCGAGGAGGACCAAGCCCTGGACCTCTCCAACTTGGTTCGGGATGAAGTCAATGATTACGTCGACCGCTTCAAGAGGGTCGAGGCGGAGCAGGCCGCTGAGGAGGAGGAAGGCGCCGAAGAAGAAGCTGCAGAGGAGGCTGAGGAGGACGGTGATGGCGATGCCCCTGCCTAGGCTGCTCCTGCAACAAGACGCGCTTGAGGCGCAGTTATCTTTGTTTTAAGACTTGTTCTTTTATTCTGGTTTGTAAGACACTTTAATGTGTGCTACTATGTGTGTGTCCCTTGATGGGCCTTTATCCCTGTTCCATGTCTTTTTCGCTCTACGTCGTCAGGACCCATCTCTTTGCGCTATGACTCCGCCACTGCGGTATGCCGGAGCTTTGACTCGGCAAGGCCGGGGGGTGTTTAAGGCTTAGAGAGGTAAGGGCTCTCGAGTCGCGGTGCTCGAGGGCCCCCCTTTGACGCACAAGCAGTCCATGAAGTGTGAGGGAGAAAAAACCCGCTCGAGGGACGACAGATACTCGTGAGAGAGAGGAAAAACTCCTGAGGCGTGAGCGCTGGACTTAGCTTTGCGAGACTTTGGCCTCGTAGAGGGCATCGGTTTCCCTGATGGTGCGCTTTCCTCTTGAGGCCGGAGCGTGGCTTCACGAGCTTGGGGGGACTCTTGTTCCCTGTATTGGTTAGAGAGGCAAACCCAAAGCAAACATGGTAGTAAAACTCATGCGCGCTTATAGGTTTCCTCATGAGTATCTCGCGAGGAGAGTAAGCACCAAGGTCCTTTGGTGAGGTGGCGTGTTTGGGAGCAAGCCCTTGGGCCAGAGCTCTTTGGTGAGGTAACAGGCGTGAGAGCGTGCTCACGTGTTAGAGCTCGGATCCTTTGGATTTTGCGGTGCTGCTGGGGTGCTCTCGAGGCACAGTCACCGTACTCAGCCCCCGCTCGCGAGGTGCGCATGGGGAAAAATATGAGCGCGAATGAACTAAAATGATGAAAAGTAAAACTCACCACCAAAATATTACACAGCGGCGCCTCAGCGCAATGTTTCATTGAGAAACGAATTGGTTCATTACACTTGGTATTGCCAAGATAAAGTTTTCCATGTCGAGGCATGGGGACCACATTCAGTGGCTGAGACTCTTCACGGCCTGCGGCGGCACGTTATGGGAGAGCTCAGAGGGGCTGGCCCTCGGGAGGAGAAGCTTTTGTGAAGCTTGGAGGTGAAGTTGTGTGCTTCCCTCTAGAGACAAAAAATGTCTGGTGTGACTTGATCACGGGTAGAACTTGCGTAGATGCGCGATGTTCCATGGATTCTTGACCGGGATGCCGTCCTCCGTTTCGAGGCGTACCGCGCCGGGCCTGGCGATGTGTGCGACCCTGTAGGGGCCTTCCCACATGGGCGAGAGCTTGTGGAGACCTTCCCTGGAGAGGATTCTCCTGAGGACGAGGTCGCCTGTCTCGAGAGTGCGTGGGCGTATGTGGCGGCTGTGGTAGCGTCGCAGGTCTTGCTGGTACTTTTGCCCTGAGGGCGGCACGGCGGCGTAGTCCGTCGAGGAGCAGCAGGTCGTGTTGTGGAGGTCTTCCTGATCGTCCTCGTTGAAGGCAAGGACCCGTGCGGATCCATGCTTGATCTCTGTGGGGAGGACTGCTTCAGCTCCATACACGAGGGCAAATGGCGTCTCACCAGTGGGCTTCGTGGGGTTCGTGCGGATGGACCAGAGCACGGACGGGAGTTCGTCTATCCAGCCCTTGCCATAGCCCTTGAGGCGTTGAAGCTTCTTGTCTTGAGGCCCTTGAGGACCTCAGCATTTGCTCGCTCGGCTTGGCCGTTGCTCTGTGGGTGAGCCACCGAGGCGAAGCAGAGCTTGGTGCCGAGGCTCTCGCAGTAGGCCCTGAAGATGCCGCTGGTGAACTGTGAGCCATTGTCGGTGATGATGCGATTTGGCACACCAAAACGGCAGACCAGGCCTCTGATGAATTTTACTGCTGCTCTGGCCGGTATGCTGCGCACGCTTCAACCTCTGACCATTTGGTGAACTTGTCGACGGCCACGAAGAGGAAGCGGTAGCCCCCTTGCGATCTCGGGAAGGGCCCAAGATGTCTAGCCCCCAGACCGCGAAAGGCCAAGAGCGGGATGGTTTGGAGTCCCAGTGCAGGCTGATGGACTTGCTTGGCGTGGAACTGGCACGCATCGCAAGACTGGACGATGGTGGTAGCATCTTGAAGCACTTGGGGCCAGTAGAATCCGCTCCTGAAGACCTTGCCGGCAAGGGTGCGTGCAGAGGAATGGTGGCCACACTCTCCACTGTGAATGTCTCTGATCAGCATGCGGCCTTCCTGGGGGGGACGCACTTGAGTGCAATTCCATTTGGGCGCTTGCGGTACAGGTCTCCCTCGAGGATGTAGTATGACTTGGCTTGTCGAGCGACTCGTTCCGCCTCCGCGTCTTCCTCGGGGAGGACTCCCTTCAGCAAGTAGTCCTTGAGTTCGTCGACCCAGCCTGTCTCTTGATGCACCATAGCCAGCAGCAGACGCTCCCCTGAGGATGGACCGCAGTTGGGTGCTCCACCTATAGGAGGTGGTGGGAGTACTTCGTCTGCGCTTGTGGCTGCTGCTTCTTGTGGCTGCTTTATGGACGCCTTGGAGAGTCTCCTCAAAACCGGCCGGCTGGGCCTGCCTTCGTGATGCTCGCTTGGCGATGTCATCTGCCTCCTGGTTCTCCTTCCGCGGGATGTGCATGAGTTCCATGCCTCTGAAGTGCTTCTCGAGCTTGCGGACCTCTTCAAGGTAGGCGGCCATGTGGTCGTCTTTAGGCGTGTAGCTCTTGTTGGAGAAGTTAACCAGGAGCTGGGAATCACCCTTTATGAGTAAGTGCTTGACGCCGAGGGCAATTGGCTCTGAGCCCGGCGAGGAGGCCTTCATACTCGGCGATGTTGTTGGAGATCTTGTCTATTGTGAAGCACAACTGGATGGCGTAGTAGAGCTTGTCGCCTTTTGGTGAGGTCAGGACAACGCCAGCCCCACCATTGCGGCAGGCAAAGCTCCGTCGAAGTGCATGGTCCAGTGGCTTGGCATTGTATCTCCAGACGGCGCGGTTTCTTCTTCACGAGGCTCTTCAGGAGTTGGGTCTGTCCACTCGGCGACGAAATCCGCCAGCGCTCTTCCTTTTATGACTCTTGTGGTGTCGAAGCGCAAGTTGAATGGTTGCAGCTCGATGTTCCATCCTGCGACGCGATCGGTGGCGTTGGGGTTGCGCAGGATTTGCTCCAGGGGGAACGACGTGACCACCGTGATGGGGTGGCCCTGGAAGTAGTGGCGTAGCTTCCTGGAGGCGATGAGGAGCGCGAGGAGGAGCTTCTGCTGCACTGGGTAACGCTCGCGAGCATCTCGCAGTACAGTACTGACGAAGTAGACAGGATGCTCGACGAGGGTCGTCGATGGTGCTGCAGCGTCGGCTCCCTCGAGAGACTCCTCAGGACCTTTGGCGAGGTTTTCCTGTGGAGGAGTCTCGGCAGGGGTGCTTGTGGTAGACTCGACTTGAGGCTGTGGGTCTGGCACTGGGTCTGGAGAGACTTTCCTTGTCGGGAGGTTCTGGACTTGGTGTGGCAGTGCTTTTCTTGGGGGACTGGCTCTTCTCTTTCCACCACCAGGACGGCGCTTGCGGTTTGTGGAGTGGCTGCTAGGTACAGCTTCAGATGCTCGCCTCCTGGGGGCTACCATGACTGGTGAGCTAGCCAAGTATTTCTTCAGGTCCTCAAATGCTTGTCTGCTCTGGAGTCCACTTGAAGGTGCCGGATTTCTTCATGATCTTGAAAAATGGCAAGCTCTCTCGCCGAACTTGGAGATGAAGCGGCCTAAGCTGGCCATGCATCCTGCTAGGCGCTGCATGTCCTTGAGGTGGCTGCATGTCTTCTATGGCCTTGATCTTGTCAGGGTTTGCTTCTATGCCACGGTGGGACACGAGGAACCCGAGGAGCTTGCCTGAAGGCACCCCGAAGACGCACTTGGCGGGGTTTAACTTGATGTTCACCTTGCGCAGGCTGGCGAAGGTTTCCTCGAGATCCTTCAAGAGAGTGTCTCCCTCGCGAGACTTGACCACGATGTCGTCAACATAAGCTTCTGCATTTCTTCCCATCTGAGCCCCCAAGGCGATCCTCATGAGCCTCTGGAAGGTGGCGCCGGCATTCTTCAGGCCAAAGGGCATGCAAGTGTAGCAATACACACCACAAGGGGTGAGAAATGCTGTTTTCTCCTCGTCTTCCTTGGCCATCTTGATCTGGTGGTAGCCTGAGAAGGCATCCAGGAAACAGAGGAGATCACAGCCGGCGGTGGAGTCCACAATCTGGTCTATCCTTGGCATGGGGTATGGATCCTTGGGGCAGGCCTTGTTCACGTCTGTGTAGTCGATGCAGAGCCGGCCTCCTCCATTGGGTTTTGGGACAACCACACCGTTGGAGAGCCAAGTGGGGTGGGCAACTTCTCGAATGATGTCTGCTGCTTTCAGCTTCTCTACTTCTTTGATGATGAACGCTTGCTTCTCGGGGGCTTGTTTCCGCGCTTTCTGCTTTACAGGGCGTGCGTTTGGACACACGGCTAAGTGGTGCTCGATCACCTCCCTTGGTACACCGGACATTTCTGACGGAGTCCATGCGAACATGTCAGAATTTGCCCGAAGGAAGGCGACGAGCGCGCTTTCCTATTTGGGAGGCAAGCCAGCGCCTATGGTGACGCTAGCCCCCGAGCCCTCAGCCCCCGAGCCACTGGTGCTCAGCGACACCTTCTTTGTAGATGCTTGCTCTTGAGAGAACAGCTGCTTCTTCTTCTTGGGCCTCTCGAGAGGCTCCATGTCCTCGTCAGCGGGGAATGCCATGGCAGCGGCCTTGTAGGCGATCTCGACAGCGCGCGTGGCGTCCTGTACGTGACCATGGATGGTGATGGTGCCACCGCTGCCAGGGATCTTGACCATGTTGTAGGCGTGGTGCGTGACGGCCATGAACTTCGCGAGGGCGGGGTAGCCGAGGATGGCGTTGTAGGGCAGGCCAATGTGCGCGACGTCGAAGTCAATTAGCTCGGTGCGGTAGTTCTCTGCGTGCCGAAGGTGACCGCGAGCCTCACTTGCCCCAGAGGCGAGATTGAGCTGGTGACCCCGGTGAAGGGCCTGGAGGGCATAAGCCACTCGTAGGGCACTTGAAGCGTCTCGAAGGTCTCGACAGAGATGACGTTCAGGCCTGCACCCCCATCAATGAGCGTCTTGCCGACGGCGATGTTGTTGATGGTGGGGGTGCACACCAACGGGAGGGTGCCCACAGTCTTGGTCGACTTGGGGTGATCTTTGGCGTCGAAGGCGATGGTGTACTGGGACCACTTGAGGGGCGGGACGTCTCGACCCCGGGAAGCGCTGCATTGAGCTCGCGAGCGAACTGCTTGAACTGATTGTTGGACTTGGGCGCTTGGGATCCGCCGAGGATGCATGCCATGGCACCCTTAGGGGCCTGGTAACCCCGGGCTCTTCGTCGGGGAGGTTGTTGTTTTTCTCGGCGGCATTCGCCTGAGTCCCTGCGGCCTCTGGTAGTTGCCTTTACGTCCGCCCTTGCGGTAACACGGCCTCTGCCGCGGCTACCGCTGCCTTCTTCTTGCTCGCGCTTCTTGCTCAGCTGCTTGAGGTCGAAGCAGTTCTCTGTCGCATGGCCGCGCCTGTTGTGGTAGATGCAGAACGGGCGGTTGTCCACCTTTTTCTCGCCAGCCTCGGGAGAGTCCTCGCGAACGTGCTTGGCGTCGGGCTCGGCTGCTAGAACAGCGGTAGGCTTGCGCTTTGTCTCGTCACGCCTCTTCTGGGTCTTGGATCCCTCGACAGGGTCGTCGCTGAGCCCACCTTGACGAAAAGGAGGCCTTCTTCTGCCTTGGCGCACTTGTCTGCGATGTCGAAGAGCTTCACCACGGAGGAGAGGGTATCGTGGATGCCGAGCTTCTCGAGCATCCTGTGGTTGGTGACGCCCTCTCTGAAGGCCGCAATGACGTGCGAGTCCGGGATGTTCGGGATCTTGTTGCGGACTTGGCTGAAGCGCTGGATGTACCTGCGGAGGGTCTCGCCAGGCTTCTGGCGCACACGCGCAGGTCGTTGTAGGTGAGGGCGCGCTCGTATGTGCCCTTGAAGTTTGCAACGAACTGCTGGCAGAGCTCCTCCCACGAGTCAATGGAGTCCTCGGGGAGGTTCAGGAGCCACGACAAGGCAGAATCCTTGAGGGCGTGGGAGAACCAGTTGGCCATGACCTTGTCGTCTCCCCCGCAGCCTGGATGGAGGTGGTGTAGAGCTGCAGGAACTCGATGGGGTTGTTCGTGCCGTCGTAGCCCTTGGGTAGGTCAGGCCTGAACTTCTGTGGCCAGACGACGCGACGCAGGCTGCGGGTGAAGGCTGCGCATCCTGTGGCGTACGAGGCAACGCCGCCCTGAAGAGCTCTGCGGTTCTGTCGCCCCGCTGGCCGATTTCCTCGACGATGCGCTTCTGGAGGTCCTTCTGGCGCTCCATTTCCACCCGCGCGTCCGGAGGAGTCCGCTGCACGATTTGGCAATCGCGCGGCGAAGACGCGTGGGAGGCGGCCTTGTGGGCCGCAGCCGGAGGCGGTCCCGGCGGAGGCGGCGGCGGTGGTGCGCCGTGCGCGGCGGTCCCTGCGCCCGGAGTTGTGGTGCACCAGAGAGCGTGACGTCGCCGGAGCTGCGCGCGGTGCAGCCGCGATGTCGACGAGGTGCTGGAGGCGGCCGAGCCAGTTGTCGTGCGCTTCGGCGGTGGGGCGGTAGCGGAAGAGCTCCGCGGCCATGAGTAGCGCGGTGTTCGGACTGGGTGCTGGACGCCCAAGAGTGGAGGCGCTGGGACGGATGCGAGGACTCAGCGTCCTCGCCGTGCCCGTGGTCGACGTCTTCGTCGTAGCGGTCGTCGTGGTGGCCGTCGGCGTCCTCGGGGTGCTCCACACGCGGCTCAGCGGTGTTGCGCCCCGAAGTGCGGCTGGCGCGAGGACGGCCGCGGGGGTTGGTGGTGTTGGCAGCGGGCTCGGTGGTAGCCCTGCCTGACGCCCGCCGGTTAGCGCGAGCTGCGCGAGTGTCCGTCATGGCGTAGAGGTCGGTGAAGGTTGAAGACGCGCCTCAGCCCCCTACCTGGCGCGCCAATTGTCGGAGAATGACTCCCACGAAACAGGGGTGGTCAAACTCACGAAGAGAGTTCGTGTAAGGGGCTGAACACGTTGGTCAAACAACCCTCAACCTGCACGGCGACGGTGCTCGTCGAGCATGAGGAGGGACATCACGACAGAGATGAACACCAGCCCGTACCCAGGTTCACGGCCCTCGTGTGGAGGTAAACCGCTACTCCTGCTTGTCTGTATTGCACTGCTATGGAGGTTACAGTACAATGAGCTTGCCGAGGGCTCTCTTTTGGCAATGGTGTGCCCAAGGAAGGGGAAACGGTGGTCTTTTTCTTCCTTGCGCGTAAGTAGCTAAGCTGGAGTGAAAGTGCGATCCCTTGCTACGGTGGAGCACCACCTCCTTTTATAGGCGCCCCGGGCCTCTTCCCTATGCTTGCGCAGCGAAAGGGCTACCACATGGCGACAGAAGGAGGAGCGCGGTGCACCGCAGCCCAGCTGTCCATGGACGCAGTCCATGGGCGTAAAGCTGATGCCTGTGGCAGAGAAGCCACCGTCCATCCAGGACGGCCAACTGGGGCTGCAGAGGAACGTGGGGGTGCCCACGGTGACGTCGGCCGTGGAGCGTAGCGCCGGCCGGTCCCCTTATCACCAAAGAGGAAATCCTTGTAGTCCGTTGCGCATGGCGCAGCTTTGTTGACTCCTTTAATCACCAAAATGGCAACTGCGGCATCGTCGTCACCGCGCGCAGAGGCGCACGTCACTCTGCGGCCGCTGCAGAGCCCATGTGCGCTCTGCAGAGGTTGCTTTGCAGCGAAGGAATCCCCGCGAGGGCTGGGGTGCCCTGTGGAGGATTCGGCGTTGACTTCCCTTCAGGGAAGATCTCCTTGAAGAGGGGGCAGCAGTAAGGGGGGCCTCCGCAGGCCTCTGCTGCCTCCTAAGCCTTCGCGAGGCGATTTGCCTCGCGGGTCTCTCCAGGCCGTAAGCCTGGTCCTTAGCGAAATTCAGCCACCGAGTGTCGAGGGCTACGGAGGACAGGCCCAGTACACCCTGGTTATCACTGGGCCGACAACCGGAGGCATCTACACCACCATGCCTGCCTCTGGAGTGATGCGTGAGTAGTCCACCCCGGGACTACGGGTCCATTGCAGTACCTAGATGGTGAAAGGACAAGGATGTCTCATAGAGGGGGGTGAATAGGCGATTAAACTTTTCCGGTTTAGGCTTGATAATTGCGGAATAAAACTAGGTGTTTAAATTAACAAGCCAATAACCTAAATATACTAGGTTCACCTATGTACACCAACAACTTATGCTAAGCAAGACAAGCAATAAGGTGATAGCAATAGAATACTTCAAGCACGAAGACTATCACAATGTAAAGTGCATAAGTAAAAAGTTCGGGTATAGGAATAACCGAGGCACGCGGAGACGAAGATGTATTCCCGAGTTCCTCTTTTTAGGGAAGTACGTCAAGTTGGAAAGGTTTGAGACCACCACAACAGGTTGATCTCAACGCCACAATAGGCTCACCTTCTTCTCTGATGAACCGCACCACAAAAGATTGGTTCACCTTCCACTATCAGAATCCTTCAAGGCGGAATCCGGATCCTTTACAACAACGATCCGGGGCACACACACACAACTGAATTGGGGGCTCACGAACAGCTACAAGTGACCACAAGAGGTCTCAACCACAACAATGGCGTCTAGGGTCCAATGACCCAAGAGTAACAAGCTCACAAACTTTCAACTTCCATGAATCCTCGTGGAGAGCACAAACCGATACACAAAGCAATGGCAAGAGCACAAGTGCTCAAATCCTTCACTGTCAAATCCCACCAAAAGTAACTAATGCTTATGGGGGGGAGAAGAGAGGAAGAACAAAGAAGAACTCAATAAATGGAACTCCAAGATCTAGATCAAGAAACTTCCCCTCACTTAGAGGAGAGATTGATTGGTGGAATTTTAGATCTAGATCTCCTCTCTCTCTTTTCCCTCAAGAAGTAAAAAGAATCATTGGAGGGATTGAGAGATAGCAAGCTTTTGAAGGTCAACAATGGAGGTCAAAACTTGCAAGAAAGGTTAGGGAACCATTGGGGAAGAAGGCCCCTTAAATAGGTCAACCCAAGATCCAACCGTTGGATACAGAAACGCGCCGGGGCGGTACTACCGCTGGCCCTAGCGGTACTACCGCCCCCGGGAAGAAAGAACACTAAAACAGGATAAAAACGGGCTCCAGGTAGCGGTACTACCGCCTCGGGCAGCGGTACTACCGCTTCCGGTACCGCTGAAAACGGCCCTCGGGTGGCACCGGCGGTACCCCGGGCGGTACCGGGTGGTATTACCGTCCTTTGTAAAACAACAAAAATATCAAACACCAAAACGGTAATAAATTTTGCATCCGGACTCTGTTTTCGATGATCTTGGGCTCGTTGGAATCGAAACGAAGAGCTTTACAAGATTATGCAGAGAAACATCATAGTCCAACAAGGTAGAATAAAACCAAATGGGGAAAGGTAAACCTTCTCTATAAAAGAACTACCGGTAAATCCTCCAATCATCAAAACTCAACAAGATAATCATCAAGACTCCGTTTTCTATGATCTTTGGCTTGTTTCGAAGATAATCACAAACCCTACAAGATCATGCATATACACATCATAGTCCATCACGCCAGGAGGAAACCACAAGGAGAGAGTTTGACCTCTCTAGAAAAGATAAGCCGGTAAAACCTCCAATATAAAAATGCAACAAGATATGCATATGAAATCCGTTTTTGATGAACTGGAGCTTGGTATGGAGAAGAACACAAGCTCTAAATTCTCACATGGATAAAAGCCAAATAAGAACCTAGAAAGATGATATGCCAAGTATGCAAAGGTTTGAGCTCTCCACAAAGATGCGATCAAGTTACTCACTTGAGAGCCCCTCTTGATAGTACGCCGTCTATCCTATAACCCGGTCTCCCACTAACACCATGAGACCGGTAAAATAGAAACCCTATCAAGATCATACCTTTGCCTTGCGCATTCCACTTGAGCTCGATGATGACGATCTTGACTCCCTCAAGTTGGAACACCTTTCTTGATTGTGCTTGCTAGCACATGCTTGATGAAGACTTCTCCGAATACTTCCCCATACACCATTATCGGAGAGCCTTGCTAAGCTCCGTCTTCATGTATCCACTTGCACTTTATCTTCTTCTCTTGATATAGATGATGGCCTGGAGATAAACATCAATGTTCACTCAATCTTATTTTCCAAGCCATGGTTGCACTAAGCTCAACTCTAGATGATCATTCTTCATATAAACCTTTGGATAGAACCTTGGTTATCATATTACCTTCTAGAGTCCAATGGATGAACTCCAATCTTCTTCATGGACAAGATCTATAAAGATATCTCAATGCAAACATTAATTCATAGAGATTGTCATTAATTACCAAAACCACACATGAGGGCACATGCACTTTCAATCTCCCCCATTTTGATAATTGATGACAATCTCTTTTGAGATGGTTTATAATATAGAAATTAAAGAACAAGAACCAATTGTACTAACATCAAATACTACAAAAGTATGTGATTTTAGTCCAACACCATATATAGAGCAAACTCCCCCACAATCTATGCGCGTGTGCATGAACATGAATTCATTGCATATATTGTCAACTATTACCGGTGGTGGGGTTTCCACTATATACAAAACCAAGCAACAAATGCAAAGGCAAGAAAGGCAAATACTTAAGAAACAATCAAAGTACAAAGCCAAATTCCATAAACCCTCCAAAACTTCTCCCCCATTGGCAACAATTGCCGAAATGGGCAAAAAGCTCCGGAAGACCAACATAGTGAGAGTTCCTCCACGAGTTTAGCTTTTCTCATAAAAATGAGTATAATCAAGTGGACATTTCCACCGATCAATAATGGGAGGAAATCAAACTATATAGAGAATCCAAAGATTGCAACAAAATAGCAAAGGGAAAGATACCTCAACAAAAGAGGCAAGCAATCAAAGGATCCGAAACACCAATTGGACACAAGAAGATTTTATGATAAGATCAACCAAGTGTTCTAAACATCAAGAGAGAGCTCCCCAAGGTACATGCACAAAGTAGGATTTACATTGCAATATGGCGTGCACAACATGGAATCCTCACTCCCTCCTAGACAATCTTTGAATACAAACAAGTGCAAGAAAGCATAGATGGAAATTCAAGCAAAGCAACTAGGTCCACAAGCTTATTAAGATGCAAAAAGGATATCAAATAAAAACCAAAGCTTGTGCCTTTTAGGAACCACCAAAGAATCAAAAGCAATAAAAGGTGGTCACTAACAAAATGGAATATCAAATAAAGATGTAACTACTCTCATGTGTATAAGTTTCTAAGTAGACATCAATCATGAAGATATAAGTCCACAAAGAAAAATACACACACAAAATACATACTACGGTGAAGAACATGATATCCAAGTGGAAGTCATATATATACCAATAAGATCATTGCTTAAAAGCATAGTACAAAGCTCAATTTTATCTTAGAAGGATATAGATGAACTTCCAACACAATCTCATCATAGCATCAAAAATATCCACAAGGGAAAAAAGATAGTTGGGATGCTCCGAGAAAGATAACAAGTGTCACAAAGAGCAAATGAATTTGCAAATTCATCAATATTGCATATGAGAGACTTTGAGAAGAAATGCTAGATTAACATATTTGGGATTGGTGAATCAATAAAATGATTATGTATATTCCCCTTGATATGTAATCATCCCGGCTTGCTCACATTTGCAATAAAGATGTTTTGATAAAGTCTTTTCAAGAACATATCAATTGCGACTAAAGGGATTCATGACAAGATACAACCTACACAAGGTTGAAAGCTAGTAAAGTATGCATGAGGTAGATACTTGTTACCGAGATAGCATTGGTGATGTAGAAGATAGGAGTTCATGGTCATCCGAGCTTGGCTCCAATAAGCACATGGTGATAACACCTTCCTTGTAAATGAGACAAGCTTCCAATGCATCTCCAATGTACCTAAAACAAATTCAAGTACAAAATGGTACCCAAACTCATTGGGTTCAAAGTAGTTAGAGCAACTACAATACATAGGACAAACTCTAAATAAATATGTGCATATTGATATGAAAATGAATTTCATGCACATCTTAGCTATTCAGGATTTGATGAAATTTATTCTATATATTGGATCAACAAAAGTAAGCATTCTATAAGATATAAATATAGTAAATATGCATGCACAAGACTTTCAAGAACCAAACGAGATACAATTTGTACAAAACACCAATTAAACCAAGGAGTCACACACAAGTGTGACAAGAAAAAGAATTGTTCAAATTATATCAAAGACCCAAATCAACACATGATTGAAGATACCATTTTGAAAAGATACCAAACGAAGGTAAGATACCAAATGATCAAAATACCATCAAGAAATGAACAGAACCCTCTACACCTCTCATGATGGCACAAAGTACCAAGACGAGAAATGTTTGTCTTCCAAAGAGACACGTCATCGGGATCAAATGCCAATTGAAGAAAACTAATGTTCAAAAGCATATGGGATAGCTGCCCCAAGATTTGTGCATTATTTATGCTCTTGCATTTGAATACAAAATGCACACAAATGGGATCATCACTCTCCATACATATTATCCAACCACTAGTCATGTTCAAAGAAATCAATAAGATATAAAGCCAATTTAAAGAATGATGTTCTACTCAATGTATGATAGCTTCCCCAAGAATAGTCATTATCTAGAAGTATGACTTTGAATGTAAATGCACTAGAATAGGATCATTGCTTTTCCTAAAACAAGAAAGCACAAAACAAATTTTGAGTAGAGCAAAACGATTCAAAAGATACAAGGAAGACAAGAGGAGTTAGATCAAACCAAATCATTGGCAATCTTATATTTACTAATTGGAGGCACCATACGAGGCTCCACGTTAATCCTGGGAGGCTAGAAATTTTTATCCATCCGATCTACCTATAATCTGTCTAAAGCCGTTGGATTAAAATTGTTTGTCCAGCGCGCATGCGACTCTTCTCGCGTGTATACTTCTTCACCTGAGTTCGAATCCAGCTAGAAACGATATGCATGGAAAATAATAAACTATCCTCCGTTTGATGGCACGGTATATCGGTGTCATACCTCCGCTTCTCTCTGTAAAACAAGGAAAATAGGAAACGAATCTAATCGTCACCTCGGTTGTGATGCAGGCGGCGCATTACCGATCCAGCCTTCACGCACGCTTCAGATCGATCGATCTTCTCATCCGATACATGCCAGGTTAAGTGCTAATTCTCTCTCACGACCATCTGGCCGACGACTAGATTGTTCGTTAATTTCTACTGATGCATGTCACGTTGGAGTCTGTTGTTTTATCTGTATGCTTTTCTCTTCTGATCGGCCTTCGCCTCTGGACATGGAAGGACGGACCCAGAACCAGCAGTGATCCTGCATATCGGGATTACTAGGAAATAATATTCGTGGGGGCATGGCACTGTTTCTCTAGCAACTCTACCAGTCTCTAACGTTCAGGTTTGGTCCTCTGACTTAATTAATAAATACCATACAGTTCTATTTTACATCGGGATTACTGGGAAGTAATATTCGTGGGGGGCATGTATGCATATACAATTCTACATGGAATTGGTGGATGCAAATTTAGATGGTTCGCTGCTTCATGTGTGATCTGTGATGGCCAATACTTTTAGATGGAACAAAAAAAAAAAGATAACTCATTATGATTTTGTGCCAAATACACACATGTACGGCATCGGCTGATTCAGCCTATGCATAGCTCTTAAGCGACCTGATATTTTTTAATTTAATGTATGCACAACGGATAATAATCATACCATCTCAGTGGAAAATAATCAGAAACGGAGCGTACGGGTTGTTGTGATGTGAAAATTAAATTAACAATATGCAGTTTGGTGTGATGTTACTTATCTGTCTGGCGTTCTTTGGATAGATCTACTGCTGACCACAATCTATGAATCAAATAAATTAACGGATCAACGATAGAAAATGAGAAACTGCAAATACCATCTTCCCAGATGAAAATATTGATCCAACTATGCGCTATTTTTTTTTATCAAACTACTGACTTATTAGTTTTCCGTGCAGGCGTATGTGATGTTCGTCCTCTCTATATGGCCGGGGCATCGCTAATCTCAGGTGACCTCCTGATTGAAATTTGTTGGAGACAACAGGTTTGCAATGTAGCAGGTTTTCCGTCGGATTTTCCCAATGCCAAAACCGGCCAATACACTCTCTAGAAGAATCTGCGAGCTGGTGTGCTGCAGGCTGGCCATGACGCCCAGTGCAAGTAAACCTCTCCTCTCTACTTGATCCAGATGCTACCGCTGTTGAGGTTCATTTAGTGACTGTTTCTATTTAGCTCATTTGGTCTCTAATACAGTTGCGTGAAGTGGTATTGTTGCCTAAAACCAGAAAGATAGTCTATGATATAACATAAAAAGTTAAACCTCCTTAAGACCTTTGCAATTTAAATTTAGTTTGGGATAAAATTATCCGAGATAATACCCGACCTTTTGTTTCATTATATATTTTTTAAAGCTTTTCATTTTGCTCTCCAACCATCAGCAATCAAAATTTTCCACAATACTGTGATTTTGTGATGTGTTTGATGAAAAGCAGATGAGAATAATCACAGTCACTAGGCACTAGCAGCTGCTTTATGTCGCTTTTTGTTGAGTGGGACTAAATGCTACAGATTAGAACTTGGTCAGCTGAGTTGAGGGTCCTATGTGTTCAGTAGTTCTACAGTGACCCAAATAGTATGGGCATCATAATTCTTCTGATGCAATACAAGTATATATGTTGACCGAGAGACCTTTGTTAGATTACAGCATCATGCTAAGATTCAAAGCTGATTGGAGGAATAAACATCAATACATTTTGTCCTATAAATTACCATGTAAACTTCTGAAATTTTTAGATAGTTATTTTATAATAAGGTGTTCCCAAAACTAACTAGCCCGTGCAGGCGCACGGGTTAACGACTAGTAAAAATAAGGCAATTCAAAGCAAGAGCCAAAGTGAAGATGGTCCACAAATTCCACCACAAATATGAGTATCACTTGTCATGGACAAGGAGTATATAGAGATATTTCTCAGTGGTATAAAGGAATGACATGCAAGACCAAATTCACAACAAATAAGCATATGGCAAAGGATAAGATTTAAAGGCCAAAGCTTAAAAAGATAGGTATTCTTGGTAGCTTCAAAAATTCACGTGATCATGCAAAGCAACTACAAAGAGTAGCTTGAAGCAATCGGTTTCCCAAAAAGATATATGCGAACATATTTGGAGAAAGCCGTACCAAGAATGTCCATCACAAACAAGATCCAAAAGAGTGATTAAACAAAATCATTTTAGCAAATATGGAACTTGTTTGAGCAACATGCCACATAGGAATAAGATTATTAACAAAATCACTTCTAGATGGCAAAACCTCACATGTTCACATTTTCTAGGCTTGTAATATGCACATAGCTTATTACTCCCCCATAATGTGATAATCCAAATTTTCTTAACAAGAGACAAATAAAACCAACTAGAGATAATTAATGGAAATTATAGAATTTGAATTTCTCATGAGAATGACATACCACATAGAGAATAGATAATATTGATATATCATCACTAAGTGGTATTCCTCATGTACACACATTTTTAGGATTGTGAAGTGCACGAAGCACATCACTCCCCCAAAATGGGATAGTTCATTAATCTCTCAAAAAGAGAGCCAACAAGATAAGATATCAAATAAAATCAATAAGGCTCAAAACAACTAAATGGTGTGCAAACCAACATACACATACTTGATTTCTCAAGATAAGTAAGTAGAGAGCACAACACATACAAACACTAGCAATATACAAAACCAAACACATGCAAGGGTGCAAGCAACTTTCAATGTATATATGATATAAGCACAAGTTACCGCAAGGAGGAACATTGGATAAGACATAGAAAAATATAACCCAAATGACTTGGCTTGAGAGAATATAATTGATGAAGATCCCTTAATTCTTCATGATGTACTCAAGTCTCCAATGCCCTCCAACAACACATATTGATCAAATTTTAGCTTGTTGGCCCCCAACCAAGTTGGGTCCAAAGAGGTTAGTCACAATAGGCTTGGCAACCCAAATGGTGCTTTTCTTGACACCACTTTGAGCACCAACATATTTGGCAAACACATTGCCAACCTTATCCTTCCGAAGAGAATAAATATCATCAATTATAATGGGGTTGGATAAGGTACCATTAGTGTATGAAGAAGCAAAGTGGCCCTTCTCACGACATATGTAGCAGCATTGGCTTCCTCCTTTCTTCTTAGTTGGAGTCTTGACTTGAAGAGGGGTAGCTTGATTCTTCTTGGGAAGGGGCCTTGCTTTATCTTCAGGAACTTGAGTTTGAACTTGAGGCCGCTTCCCTTGTTGCTTCTCACTAAGAGGCTTCTTCTTCAAAGGGCAAGATCTAACATGGTGCCCTTCGACTTTGCACTTGAAGCAAACAATCTTGGCCGAATCCTTGACTTGTTCTTGGCCCTAGTTCTTCTTGATAGGCTTGGACTTGTTCTTGTTGTTGGAGTTGAATCCAAGCCCACTCTTGTCATTGGGGCGTCTTTGAACACTCAACACATTGTGAAGTGTGGACCTCCCAACATGACGCTTTTCCAAGTCTTTCTTCAAAGAAGTGACTTGGGCCTTGAGCTCTTTTAATTCCTCTACACTAGTCGTCAACCCGTGCATCCGCACGGGTCACTATTAGAACGTTAACATAGAATGTGCACAAAATTGAGAACTCGATTCTTACACATGATTATAAAAAATTTGATCTTTTTTCTTCAATTTGTTCTTGATCTGTTGTTTTGTACAATTTTACAAATGCATGTATGTGTACTGATGAAAGAAAAATTAAAACATAAGTAAACTTTATAACACATGACCAATATATAGGCATGGATTTAATCCATGAGAATTGTTTACATGCTATTGGAGGTCCATGGTAAAAAAAAATTATGATACAACACAACATTTCAATTAGTACACAATTGCATCAAATATCCTACAATATACAACAATGAGGCATCCGATACAATGACCAACACGACCTAGAGTGCCATGAAGCATCCTCGATACACCACACCACCATCATCACATCATAAATTTCCACCAAGTAAACATGAGATGTAGCCACTGCAAAAAACTTCTAAGGAGAGCAATATAGCCAAGGAGCTGGAACATAACGTACCTTCCAGGCCTCGGTTAAACATTGTCAAAATGGCATATAGTCTACCATTAACATTCATGGTAATTCGTGACATAAAATAATTTCAATCCAATAATATGACTTCAATGTATCAGTTAACACACGTAGGGAAAACAGGAGCATAGGCCTGAGCTCCCCTATCAGGAGGTATAATATGTTTGACGCGTAGAGTGAGATAAAGGGGACTGCTCAGGAGTGCCTTGACATCTATAGTTTCACTCCTTCAAACCTTTCAAATATAATTTAGCTATATTTTAAGCATAATCACTTGCGGATGTATAAAAATTATACTGTTACTGATGCATAATTAGTTGTATATGATAGAAGTTGTTCATTTTTTAGTTTCGACACTCCATTGATATCTAATAATTGCAATATAAAAATAGAATGAATATATGAAAAACTATGGAGACCGAAAGGTACTATGAAGGCTTACTTTTGTTACCTAGTGAACTACCGAAGGAACAAAAACCGCCTTACCTATACATGCAAATTCCCAACGTACTCATTTGTTTTCCTTTATTAATTGGTTGAAAGTACCAATACATCATCAATCTTTTACTTTCATAAATATTAGCAAATTGTTCTTCTCATATTTGTATATAAGATTATTGTTTTCGAGATATGCAAATGAAATTGATATAAATGTATCTATATCTACCAAATCAAATAACTTATGTTAAGTTTAATAAGCATGCTCATATTTCATAATGATTTTTTTTAACAAAACCTATATTTTGCACATGGGTCACAGAATTAAATAATTGAGTTTTCTGGATTTTTTTAATTATTGTCCTCTGGTTAGCAGGACTTCATGGAGAATTAATTGCTGAGTATAATCTACATGCCACCAGGACGAAATAAGACTGGCTCATATAATCAGGAAAACTCGATTAAAACTCAAATTACCCCGTCAATAACACAACCTGAAGTGTGATTTATCCCCATACTTTGAATGGTAGCAACACCTTATAAACGCATAATTTACATGCTTCATGTCACAGATAGACGATAGGAACAATACCCCGTCAACCATTTTTCACCTTGATTTTTAAATCGAACTGTCATCTTCGCAAACTGACAAAGATATATAATGTAATTCTCTTCTTATCTAACGTCACTAAGTTTTCTTTCAGGCAGCAAATGAGAAATATCAACCTTTCAGTTCTTACTAAGATGTTGCGAATCAATGTACGCTGTAGAAACAAATGAATAGAAAAAACAAACTCGGCAGACCCGAATCAGTGAGCTGCGGAAGATTTTTTTTTTAAAAGGCAAAAGATTTGCCTTTTATATTGATATAGAAAGAGCAAACAGGTGGTGGCCAAGGCCAAAAGAAAAAAAGGCCATTCAGGCCATTAAAAACAACTTAAATAGGGAAGGAGATGCGACATAGGGTAAGCTAACGAACATATAATAAAAATGTAATAAGCTGACCATATAATTGTTTAAAACTGACGATCAAATGCTAAATACTTAGAAAACAAACTCAGCACACTTTGCATTTTAAATCTACAATATTAGTAGATTAAAGTTTAGTTAGCTGCAAGGCATTGGGACCTTTTGTTAATAAATATTAGAGACAGATATTTCCGTGCATCATCCATGTTAAGTTATGTCGTCAATGAACATAAAAATATTTCTGGGCCATTTCATAGGCTGAACATGCAAAGCTAAAAAAGAACAGTGTTGCAAGTGGCATCAACGTAAGACATTGAGGGCATAAATTTTAATTGAAGGCAATCCATCCACAGGTAGATCGTGAGAGATTTTTCAGCACTACAGCCAATAGAATTTACCTAGCTCAAGCGTAAAGAAAATCCATACAAATTTTTTCTTGTTGTGTGCATAAATAATGGAACCATGGATGGACATATAGTAAATGTCTACTTGTAAGTTCATTAAATTTTAATCTGCATCTCACGTAAGTAAAATTGCCCTATTTGTTTGAAGAAAAATAGCGAGTTTTAATTGGCACGCTATATTACCAGAGATTCCAAACCAATGCAAAGAAAGTGGCTAGAAATTTGACACATTGATATATACTACAAACACACAAACCTTCGACCAAACAGATAACTATCTCACCACAATTGAGTGAATCATAAGTATTTATTCAGAAAGTGAAATTAGGCCAAGAGGAGAGAGAAACCAAGAAGCACCTGAGAGATTTTAGTGAAGGAATATGGAGAAGTTGGCTTCGGGTGTTCCTTAATCCATAATCAGATTGTACGCGTCAATACTTCTGAACCTCCATATACTATAGAAAAAATCTTGGTACCTGATGAGATCAATCCAACCCGTGAACACAGATCTGCAAAGCGGGCAACAAAAATTAACCCTGAAGTTCAGAAGTGGTTACAACAAAGCCAATCATGTACAACGTTTGAGGCTTAGGCTACAGTAAGCATCAACTTGCAGGTGCAGTATGAAAAACGATGGCATGCCAGACTGCTTTGCATATGCCTGATAGATTAAAAAATGCGAGCCACATATGGTAGGAAGAAGCAATGCATATTGCTTACCTCAGATTCAAAAATCTGGAAACGGTGATCTAGCTAGCATGCATGGCTCATGGTCCCGTATTGCTAATTGGATCGCATCTTCTCTTGACTTCCCTGTAACAGCTCCATCCTATGATCCTCTTACCATAATACATTATTCAGTTTGTTCTAAAATTCCAGTGCACCTATCACCTAAAAAATATATATACCAAAAAATATCTGCGCACATAAGAATTATTTGTTGACAGATATTAAATCTGCTAGGTGGGGAATTAATGGTACAAAACTTTGGAATCTCAGGATCAGAGTACTTTCCGTTTGTGCTAGTCATTCACAATCAAAAGAAAAAAGATAACAGAGATCTAGAAGAGAATATTGATACCGTGACTGCTAGTGAAGAGTCCTAATTCACCAGCTTTGGGCCTTAATCCCATAAGCTTCGGAGCTGATTTTGGCAGAGAGAGAACTTGCGTGCAGATTTAAATTTGGTTGCCGACGGTGACGCTCGAGCAGCGGCAGAGAAGGGGCTGGACCATCGAACCAGCCTTTCATCGGCAGGAGATTCTAGTTGATTTGGTTGCCGACGGTGACGCTCGAGCAGCGGCAGAGAAGGGGCTGGACCATCGAACCAGCCTTTCATCGGCAGGAGATTCTAGTTGGACTAACGGGATTAGGGAGTCCAATACAGGCTAGATTGGATTAGACCCGTACAGGCTAGATTGGATTATATGCATCAAACCTGTGTAGATGGCACGTTGAAGCCGACGATGGGATGGCCTGCACGGAGAGGAGTAGATGGCACGTTGAAGCTGGCGATGCGATGGCCTGCACAGAGAGGAGACGTGTACTGGCCATTGGGTCGCTCGGCGATGTTCCGGCGAGGCGAGGCGGCGGAGAAAAGAAGGCTGCTGGGGAAGATCATGAGACGTGTTCTGTTTGGGCAGCTTATACCAAGATTTTTCTCTGCATATGTCCCGCGGTAGAGTTTTGCAATGAAACGTCTGCTATTACGCGAGGTATTCATCTAACGGCTGCAGACGGCTGATTAAAATATCGGACGGACTAATTAGTTAGTTTTGCTAGGATTAACGTGGTGCTTCGTATGGTGCCTCCAATTAGTAAATATAAGATGGTTAGTATCAACACAAACACTAGAAGAAGTAGATGCTTCATTGTTAGAGCAACATGGCAAGGAAGGTAATTCATCACAAGATTTAGCAATAGTATGTGATGTAGAATTATTAGGATCAACACATGGCAATAAAGCATTGTGAGAGGAAGTTGTGCCATTGTTAATTCCACATGAGGCTCACAAGATGTTACCTTTGACATAATAGCCTCATGAGCTAACTTTAGCTTAGCATAGGATGCTAGAAGATCCTCATTAGAGCTAGAGGGTTTTTCATGACTTTCTTCCAATTTCCTATACTTGCTAGTTAGCAACTCAAGTTGAGCCCTTAGCTCAACATTCTCCTTCAAAATAGATGCTTCACGAGAAATGGAGTTAGTAGCCCAATAAAGAGAGCCCAGGCTCTGATACCAATTGAAAGGACAAGGATGTCGCCTAGAGGGGGGTGAATAGGCGATTAAACTTTTCCGGTTTAGGCTTGATAATTGCGAAATAAAACTAGGTGTTTGAATTAACAAGACAACAACCTAAATATACTAGGCTCACCTATGTGCACCAGCAACTTATGCTAAGCAAGACAAGCAACAAGGTGATAGTAATAGAATACTTCAAGCATGAAGGCTATCACAATGTAAAGTGCATAAGTAAAGAGCTCGGGTATAGGAATAACTGAGGCACGCGGAGACGAAGATGTATTTCCGAGTTCCTCCATTTTAGGGGAGTACGTCTCGTTGGAGAGGTGTGAGACCACCACAACAGGTTGATCTCAATGCCACAACAGGCTCACCTTTTTCTCCGATGAACCGCACCAGAAAGGATTGGTTCACCATCCACTATCGGAATCCTTCAAGGCGGAATCCGGAGCCTTTACAACAACGATCCGGGGCACACACCACAACTGAATTGGGGGCTCCCGAAGAGCTACAAGTGACCACAAGAGGTCTCAACCACAACAATGGCGTCTAGGGTCCAATGACCCAAGAGTAACAAGCTCACAAACTTTCAACTTCCACGAATCCTCATGGAGAGCACAAACCGATGCACAAAACAATGGCAAGAGCACAAATGCTCAAATCCTTCACTATCAAATCCCACCAAAAGCAACTAATGCTTATGGGGGGAGAAGAGAGGAAGAACAAAGAAGAACTCAACAAATGGAACTCCAAGATCTAGATCAAGAGACTTCCCTCACTTAGAGGAGAGATTGATTGGTGGAATTGTAGATCTAGATCTCCTCTCTCTTTTCCCTCAAGAAGTAGCAAGAATCATCGGAGGGATTGAGAGATAGCAAGCTTTTGAAGGTCAGAAATTGAGGTCAAAACTTGCAAGAAAGGTTAGGGAACCATTGGAGAAGAAGGCCCCTTAAATAGGTCAACACAAGATCCAACCGTTGGGTGCAGAAACGCGCCGGGGTGGTACTACCGCTGGACCCAGCAGTACTACCGCCCCCCGGGAAGAAAGAACACTAAAACATGCTTAAAACGGGCTCCAGGTAGCGGTACTACCACCCCGGCGGTACTACTGCTTCTGGTACCACTGAAAACGGCCCTCGGGTGGCACCGGCGATACCCCGGGCAGTACCGGGCGGTACTACCGCCATTTGTAAAACAACAGGAATATCAAACACCAAAACGGTAATAACTTTTGCATCCAGACTCCGTTTTCGATGATCTTGGGCTCGTTGGAATCGCAACGAAGAGCTTTAAAAGATTATGCAGAGAAACATCAAAGTCCAACAAGGGAGAATAAAACCAAACGGGGAAAGGTAAACCTTCTCTATAAAAGAACAACTGGTAAATCCTCCAATTATCAAAACTCAACAAGATAATCATCAAGACTCTGTTTTCTATGATCTTGGGCTTGTTTCGAAGATAATCACAAGCCCTACAAGATCATGCATATACACATCATAATCCATCACGTGGGGAGGAAATCACAAGGAGAGAGTTTGACCTCTCTAGAAAAGATAAGCCGGTAAAACCTCCAATATAAAAAACGCAACAAGATATGCATATGAAATCCGTTTTTGATGAACTAGAGTTTGGTATGGAGAAGAACACAAGATCTAAATTCTCACATGGATAAAAGCCAAATAATAACCAAGAAAGATGATATGCCAAGTATGCAAAGGTTTGAGCTCTCCACAAAGATGCGATCAAGTTACTCACTTGAGAGCCCCTCTTGATAGTACGCCGTCTATCCTATAACCCGCTCTCCCACTAACACCATGAGACCGGTAAAATAGAAACCCTATCAAGATCATACCTTTGCCTCGCGCATTCCACTTGAGCTCGATGATGACGATCTTGACTCCCTCAAGTTGGAACACCTTTCTTGATTGTGCTTGCTAGCACATGCTTGATGAAGACTTCTTCAAATACTTCCCCATACACCATTATCGGAGAGCCTTGCTAAGCTCCGTCTTCATGTATCCACTTGCACTTTATCTTCTTCTCTTGATATAGATGATGGCCTGGAGATAAACATCAATGTTCACTCAATCTTCTTTTCCAAGCCATGTTTGCACTAAGCTCAACTCTAGATGATCATTCTTCATATAAACCTTTGGATAGAACCTTGGTTATCATATTACCTTCTAGAGTCCAATGGATGAACTCCAATCTTCTTCATGGACAAGATCTATAAAGATATCTCAATGTAAACATTAGTCCATAGAGATTGTCATTAATTACCAAAACCACATTTGAGGGCACATGCACTTTCAGATGGTTGTCTCTCTCTCTCTCTCTTGTACTTCATTGTTTAGATCTTGTGAGCTGCCTAACATGATCAAGATCATCTATTTGTAATGCTACATGTTGTGTTTGCGGGAATCCGATGAATTATGGAGTCATGACGTTATTGTTCAGTTTATTTATCATATATTTTACTTATGATCTTGCATGCTCTCCGATGATTGTGGAGGCTTTGGCCGAAGTAATTTCTAGTGTCTTTAGAGAGGGTGTTTATGCTAGATAGTGGGTTCATGCCTCTCTTGTCTGTGCTCGAGTTGACAGAAACGATTAAGGCTTGAGATGTGATGTTGCTACTAGGGGTAAAATAGCGGTGTTTATTGGTATATGTTGTAACCATTGCTTACATTATGCACCATGCTTATTGCAATTATCTATTGCTTGCAACTTAATACTTTCGAGAGACATGCTGGATAGCGATCTAGGGGTGGATTATTAGTCATGGATGCAGTTGGATAATGGTCTATGTATTTTGACGTAATGCCCATATTAAATGAAATGGTGAACTTTGTGTCATGATAGTATTGTGTTGCACCCATGTTTGTCAATTGCCTCGCTGTAATTTGTTTACCCAACATGTTTATCTTTTGGAGAGACACCACTAGTGAACTGTGGACCCCGGTCCTATTTTCCTATATTGTTTACAACCGTTCTCATAGCTTTTCCTAGTCATTTGCTCGCTGGTCATTTTTGATCTTTTATTATTTTACACATATACGTTTAATCCTTTGTGTTCAGCAAGCCGGAGAGATTGACAAACTCTCTGTTTCGTTGGGGCAAAGTAGTTTGTTCATGTGTGCACAGGTCCAGGTCAACAGCTCTTTTCGGCGCCATTGCCGTTGGCACCTGATGACGTGAAAGCACACGTTCGTTGGGAGACCCCAAGAGGAAGGTATGAAGCAGTGCAGCAGCAAGTTTTCCCTCAGTAAGATACCAAGGTTATCAATCCAGTAGGAGTAAGAAATCACTTCTGAAGGTTGTCAGTGGCGCGCTGATGTGGAACCTGCACACAACACAATCAAACTACTTTGCTCCAACGAAATAGTGAGGTTGTCAATCTCACCGGCTTGCTGAAAACAAAGGATTAAACGTATGGTGTGGAAAATAGTGTTTAATTACAGAGAATGAAAAGGAACAATGATTGCAGTTGGTTATATTATCAGTGTAAAAGAATGGACCGGGGTCTACAGTTCACTAGTGGTGTCTCTCCATAAAAGATAACTAACATGCTGGGTGAGCAAATTACAGCTGGGCAATTGATAAAATATTGAGCGCATAACAATGCATATATATGACAAGATGACTACTATGATATTCAATTGGGCATTACAACATGATACATAGACCGTTATCCAACAGCATCTATGACTAATAATCCACCTTCAGGTTGACATCTGTGTTCCCCGTTGGTATTAAGTTGCAAGCAACATATTATTGCATTAAGTAAAGTGCGTAATGTAAACAATACAATTATCCTTAGACAAAGCATTGTTGTTTTACCCCTAGTGGCAACAGCACATCCACAACCTTAGAAGTTGCTATCACTCTCCCAGATTACTGGAGACTGAACCCACTATCTAGCATAAATACTCCCTCTTGGAGTTAAAAGCATCTACGTGGCCAAAGCATCTACTAGTAACGGAGAGCATGCAAGATCATAAATAACATATAAGATAGATTGATAATCAAATTGACATAGTATTCAATATTCATCGGATCCCAGCAAACACAACATGTAGCATTACAATAATATGATCTTGATCATGATAGGCAGCTCACAAGATCTAAACATGATAGCACAAGGAGGAGAGACAACCATCTAGCTACTGCTATGGACCCGTAGTCCAAGGATGAACTACTCACGTATCACTCCGGAAGCAGGCATGGCGATGTAGAGCCCTCCGGTGATGATTCTCCTCTCCGGCAGGGTGCCGGGAAGAGCTTCTGAACCCTCCCGAGCTAGGGTTGACGACGGCGGCGTCTCTGGAACTTTTCGTGGATAATGGCTCGGGTATTTAGGGTTTTCGCGTCGGGGGGATTTTATAGGCGAAAGGGCGACGGCTGGAGGCACCCGAGGGGGCCACACCACCCCACGGCGCGGCAGGAGGTGGGCCGGCGCCGCCCCATGGTGTGGCTGCCTCCTAGGTCGTCTCTGTCTCTCCTTTGGACTCCGTGTAGGTGTTGGAAAAATAGGAGGTCCTGTCCAAGTTTCGTCCAATTCCGAGAATATTTCCAGAACAACTTTTCTGGAATACAAAAACAGCAGAAAACAGGAACTGGCACTGTGGCCTCTTGTTAATAGGTTAGTCCTAGAAAATGCATAAAAATGCTACACTAGTAGGAAAAGGCTTATAGCCACCAGCGTACCGCTGGCGGACAACAGTTTCGTACGCCAGCGCTACGACCGCAGGCGGGCGGGTTTTCGTATCCGCCACTGGTTCTGGACGTATCGCTGGCGGACACTAGGACCGCCCGCCAGCGGTAGGAGTAGAAATCTAGGAGGAGGCGGCGCAAACTACCGCTGGCGGGCACAACACATGCCCGCCAGCGGTAGTGGCAGCGGATGAGCTCATCCGGGGAAAAAAATGGAGACAGTACCGCTGGCGGGCAGAGTGCACCGTAGGCCAGCGATCGGTTCCGTACCGCTGGCGGGCACACTAGAGCGTCCGCCAGCGCTAAGTTAGCATGTAATACAAATAAGTAGGAAAATTATATTTATGAAAACAATCTATAAATTTCCTTAGGAACCATTGCTTCCTATATCAAGACAGATCTATGTGTTGAATACGAGCACTTTATCACAAACTATGCGTTGAGAATTGACATAACTTGGTCATTTTGATCGAACTGAAACTTGTAGATGTTTCTACATGATAGTGCTTTTTGTGAAGAATGTTTGTGAAACTTTCGTCGAAAATAAAGTTTATCAGTTCACATAGCAACTAGTACACATAAAAAGACTCTATGCAAAAAGCAACATAGATCAAATTAATATGCAAAAAGTATCACGGTTACATCTTTATTTAATCTCCGGTTACAGCTGGATCGATCGTCCTCATGCCATTTTTATTTAACTAACTTCTGCCTCGTACTAGGCCGCGGGGTGCATCACGGGGAGCGCTGATCACCCAAAGAGTAGGAACCATCACAGGGTCAATACTCGCATGATAAGGATTCCTTTGCATTGCCTGCCATGTATTAGTATACCTCGTATCCAACAGATGCATGTAGCGACGGACGTGCGCATCCTCCTCCCTTATACGGCGACGTACCACCTCCTCGGGGGCCGGCTCCCTCTGGAAGCTCCCTGGCCCATGCGACCTCCACCAAACAAGATCCGGGTCGGCGACTTCGCCCGGATTTCTCACCAATCTACGCGTTCCGGAAGATAACTCCCAGTGCCAGCCCGACGGAGCCCAATCCCGCACAGGGCCGTTATTGTCCAACGGGTGTCCGGCCGCGGCCATCGCCGACGTATATGCCCGAGATCTAAAAACAATAGTGGGGAATTTGATCAAACACCTAAGTTACATGCAACCTACGGAGGGGAGGAGGGGATCAGGGAGAAAGGGTAACGTACACTGGCATGGGGACGGACTAGGGAGGTCCACGGAGGCATGGAGGGGCGCCGGCGGAGGCCACGGGCGCGGAGAGGTCGTCGAGAGGCGCGGACAAGGGCGGCGGCGGCGCGGTGGTGACGCGGTACTGATAGCAAATCTGGGGTCTGCCCCTGGCCCTTTATATAAGGGAAAAAACCCTAGAAGTTACCACTGGCGGACGGCAGACGCTGTCCGCCAGCGGTAACCCTCCCCTAGTCACGCGGGCCCACCGCGCACCATCCCTATCCACCCGCCGCTGCCCCCCCCCACCCACCTAACCCTATCCATTCGCCCCCCACCCATCCCCATTGATCCACCCCCAGCCCCCCACCAACCGCGCCGCCCCCTCCCTGCCCCCGCAGCAGCGGCCGCTCCGGACCACCGACGCCGCCGTTCCTCGCGCGCAGCTGCTCCCCGCACGTCTTGCCGCCGCCGTCGCGCCGTCCACGCGCACGCGCCATCTCCGCCCGCGTCGTCTCCGCCCGCGTCGTCCACGCCCGCGCCGTCTCCGCCCGCGTCGTCCACGCCCGCGCCGTCTCCGCAGCCGCACCGTCCCGAGGTGTTGCCCGTCTCCCTCCTCTCCCTTCTCTCCAACGGGTTGCACCGAAGGTGTTTGCCGAAATGCCAACTTCAATTTTATGTTGATAGTTGATAGATTCGTGATGTTGATAGTTGCTAATAGATGCTAGTTGATGTTGATAGTTGATAGTTGATAGATTTGTAGTACATGAAGTGAGATGAAATTTTTCATAAGTGCTTGTGGTGGTGGCCTTGTGGCTATGTATGAAATGTTTGCAGGTACCTTTAGAGACCCTCGAGATTGTCGGAATATTGATTAACTTCCATTCCGGCAAATTCGGCCACTCATATGTCATATTTTTAGCCAAAGTCATGCCAAAATTTATCGTGAATTTTGGCATGACTTTGGCCGAAATGTTGTTCTGTTTTGTATTCTTATTAGGTTGTCGATGATTAAAATGTTGTTATGTTTCATCTCATTACAATTTATGTACTGTAATTTGTTGTTTAACATTTTTTATTTACCTTGTATGCAGAGAATGCCGCCGCGCCGCCGCTCTATGAGCGGGTTCATTGGCGTCCGTGGCCGCCCATCTGGCCGCTGATCCGCGGAGATCACCGTGGACGGCCACCGTTGGTACATGGGGACTTTCAACACGGCGGAGCTCGCCGCGCGCGCATTCGACGCGGCAGCCTGGAGGTTTGGACGGCCGCGTTCCGAGCTCAACTTCCCCGACGTTCCGAACCGGGCGGAGGCTGAGTTCCTCGCGCCGCCCATGGAGATCGTCGACGTAGACGAGGTGAGGCGTAACCGCCGCGAGGGGAGAGCTCGCCGCGTTGCCGAGATCGACGAGTGGCGGATGGACACGCTGCGCCAGAACCGCCCCGATCTGGTGCAGGCGGAGCTGGACTTCTACCCCTCGAGGAACAAGAAGAGGCAGGCGAGCTCCGACGTCGCCGGACCCTCCAGTGCAGCGCCGCCGTGCAAGAAGACCGGCGACGATTCGTCGTCGAGCATGGACTCGAGCTTCTGGGATGATCTCGATGGGTCGGACGACTCATCCAACATCAGTTCATGCTGGGGTCATCTCGATGAGTAGTTTTAGGTTAAATTTCAAGTTAGGTTAAGGGATGAACTAATGCATGTTGTTTACCCTATCGAACTTTAGCTTAATTATGTACTATGTCGTGTTAGGTTAATTTGTAATGCATATATGTGTGATGAACTAATTAAGGTATCTATGTATAGCACTTTGATCATTTGTATGTGGTGGTCTATATTTCTGTTGTTTGTTTGATGCCTGTATTTGAATTTACTGTACTGTAGATACTGCTGGAATACGATTTTCAGAAAAAAAGAAATTCAAAAATTATACCGCTGGCGGCCGAGGCTGCACGCCAGCGCTGCCAAACCTCTCGCTGGCGGGCTGAAGTTCTGCCCGCCAGCGGTAACGAGCCTTACCACTGGCGGACGGCCGCCCGCCAGCGGTAAATCGTTACCACTGGCGTAATGACCGCTGGCGGGCGCCCGCCCGGCAGCGGTAGGCCATTTCCGTCCGCCAGCGGTAGGCCTTTTCCTACTAGTGCTATGAAGTGTATATAAAACATGTAGCAATTGGTATAATATAAACATGGAACATCAGAAATTATAGATACGTTTGAGACGTATCAGCACCTTTCCGAAGCCTTCTCCAAGTCCTACTGGTTTGATAAACCTTGGTTTTGTATCAAGGGAAATTTCCGCTATGCTGCATCATACCTTCCTCTTGGGGTTCCCAGCGAATGTGTGATACACGCCATCAAGCTCTTTTCTGGCGCCGTTGCCGGGGATTTGAAGAAGACTTCTCGAACTACCAAGCCCCCATCAACATCTTTCCTGGCGCCGTTGCCAGGGACTTGGAAGCTTCATCGAGGGGAGTTTCGCACGTCCTTACACTTTACTTTGTTATTATCTTGCTTAGTATATTTTTTGTTAGTCTTGTTTTGCTTTTCATTTGCCTTAAAACTAAAAAACACAAAAAAAAATTCCAGCAAGTAGTTTCTTCTTGTTTTGCTTAGTTATCATGACTGGCTCTTCGGATATGTCATCTTAAGGAGAAATTCTTACGTTTGAACATAAAGCTAGGGAAAGTTTTAAGAATGACCGGGAAAGAATTTCAGAACCATATAAAAAGATGCAACCCAGGATTGAATTGAGTGTTCTCTTGAAATTTTTCTACTTTGGTCTTACAACTGTTTATCAGCATGTTTTACATGTTATGGTAGGAGAAACTTTTGTGGAATATGATGCAATAAAAACTTTTAAAATTATGAATGGGTTGGCCATTTTTTCCTATGATAGATAAAACCGATGGGATATTGAGAGGTTGGATAAACTAGAGGAAAGTTTAAGTAATCTAGCAATAAGTAAAAGTGGGAATACCTTTGAAACCCAAGAAGCCCTAGCCGAACCAAAAAGTGATTGGGAACCATTTATTAGAATTGAAATTTATAATCAATTTTTTAGCTTATTGTGACATTGGTTCTACCGTGTCCACCATGCCTAAAATGGTTTATGATTCCTTGAAACTTAATAATATGATTGACTATCCTTTTTATCATTCTCATGCTGATGGTACTATCTCAAAATTCTTGGGGAGAGTTAATGTTCTTGTTAGAAGTCAAAATAAAACTTTCCCAATAGACTTTTTAGTTTTATCTAGATCCAAGGAAATATTGTTTTGGGAAGATCCTTCCTTAAAATTGCTGGATGTTTTATTAATGTTAAGTATGGATTCTTAAAACTCAATGCTCCAGTTAGCCGCAGGATGTTCTTCCTAAACAAAGTAAAAGATGAACTTATTGAGGGAAATAATTATTTTGATGGTTGTGATATTGATAAGGTAAATACTACCTATCTGAGGCCGATGGGAAGAAAAAATTCGGACTGCTTCGATACCGTCAGCATCATTTCCATCAAACGACCATGATTTCCTCCTTTTTTTTTATCGTTAACCACGTGACAAATCCAATTTAATTCCGCAAATGACGCTAGCTCTCCTATATCTAGTACTCCCTCCATTCACAAAAGGATGTCTCAACCTATCTCAAATATGTATGTATCTACACACCAAATCATGTCTACATACATGCAAATTTGAGAATGATTGATACATCCTTTTATGAACGGAGGGAGTATATGGCTGTATCCGCAAATCGCTCCCATGAGCTCTTCCAACGACACGAAATCGAGATAGGACGACGCCATGGATGCAGCTTATCCTCCGCATGCAGCGTCGCTCCGCCGTGCCGGCGAGCTCCAGCCTCTAGGCATCTGTGAAGCACCTAGCCACCGCGTCGTCCACGTCAGCCGTCACGTAGGAGGCCGCACCGACACTGCATGCCCACGCCACGAAGCTTGGCCTCGACTGCGGCGTCCGCGACGCGCTCATGGCACTCTACTTAGCGTGCTGCCGGCGCTGCCTGGCGCGCCGTCTTCGCCGGCGGTGGCCCAAAACACCGGACATGGCTCTTGGACATCCATGTTGACATGGGACACGCGGCTTGGCCTGTTCCGCGAGGCCGCGACGGTGTTCCTGGCCATGGCCGACGCTGTGGTCGCCGTCGGGACCTAACGCTATCCAGGGAGGTGCACCTTTGCGTGCAACGTGTGCTGGTCGACATGTATGCCAAGTGCGGTGACGTGGCGGCCACGCTGAAAGGATCGTATGACACCTAGAGGGGGGGTGAATAGGTGCTACTTCAATTTTAGTACTTTTTCAAATTAGGCTTGACACAAAAAGGTAAATTCTCTAAATATGCAACTACGGTGAATTTACCTATATGACAAGCTAGCAACTAAGCAAAATACACGAAGTAAAGATGGCAAACAAGGATAAAGGTAACCGAAGGTGAAAGCACGCGGAGACACGGATGTATTCCCGAGTTCCTCCTTTTTAGGGGAGTACGTCTCGTTGGAGAGGTGTGAGCTACCACAAGGTCAACTCAACAGCCACAAAGGATTCACCTTCTTCTCCGATGAACCGCACCACAAAGGTTTGGTTCACCTTCCACTATCGGAAACCTTCAAGGCGGATTCCGGAGCCTTTATAACAACGATCCGGGGCACAACCCACAATAGGATTGGGGGCTCCCGAACAGCTATAATCTGTCACAAAGACAATCAAGTAAGTACAACAATGAGCTAGGTTTTCCCAATGGAAACCCTAGCAAAGGGGCCCTCAAGTGAATAAGGGGGAAATGTAAATCGGCTTGGTGAAGATGTAGATCCGGGCCTTCTCCTTCAATCCTCCAAGTATCAATGAGTTTGGGTGGAGGGATTGGGAGATCTTGTAGTTTTGAGCTTGCAGCAATGGAGGTGCAGATATTTTGGGCGAGCTAAGCTGCTGGAGGAAGGTGGAGGGGTATTTATACCCCTCCCGAAATCTGTCCGTTGGAATTTCAGTCCACATCAACTCAACCCGGAACTTCTGGTCCAGGGGCCGGAACTTCCGGCCCACCGGAACTTCCGATCGAACTTCCGGCAGAACTTCCAGCCGAGGTCCAGTACCGAATGCGAAAAAGACTTAGCCGTTTTTGAGCTTCAGCCGCCAGCACCGGAACTTCTTCGGGCGGATCTTCCGGCCCGCACCGGAACTTCCGGTCCTCCACCGGAACTTCCGGCCTGTGAAGATCTGACGGCTTCTTCGAGCTTCAGCCGCCAGCACCGGAACTTCTTCGGGCGGAACTTCCGGCCCGCACCGGAACTTCCGGTCCTCCACCGAAACTTCTGGCCTGTGAAGAACATACTGCTTCTCTTGTTGTCTTTTCTCTTTTTGCTAGACATGTAAACCAGCTATGATCAACAGCAACACCTGCACCTGACAAGCACTTGACACACAGTAAGATACTATTTGTGTTGTCATAATCATCAAAACATGATTTAGAGCAAACATGCTCTTTCAATCTCCCCCTTTTTGGTGGATGATGACAACACAAATAGATGGATTCACAAAATATAGACGGGCTCCCCCTAAGCATGTGTATAACTTAGAATTTTTAATTTGAATACAATATGCACACGACTTAGGATCAACACTCCCCCTATATTTTGCAATCCGAGCAAGTTCATAAGGATAGCATAAACATAACTTGCACAAATAGGTAAGACAAGGGAAAAGGACGTTACAATACATAGTTTTACACAAATAGGTTCCACATGGCTTACCACATGCATAGGATAGAAAGTTCACATAAACCAAAACCAACACGTACGATAAACGGAGTACAAACACACCACGAAAAACAAGTACTTGTGCTCCACCCATGCAAATCCCCGTACACCTAGTAGACATATTTCTCCCCCTTTGGCATCAAGACACCAAAAAGAGAGAAAGATCGATGCTAACGCCCTAAGGATTGTCATTAATTATTCTTGTAGGTTTGTCCATTGGCATCGCTTGAACTCCATGTGTTGGATTCAAGGTTGTATGCCATCAAGATCATTGATTATGATGGACACATTTGATATGATCAAGAAGATGAAAAGATACAAGGTTGATCAAGACTAAGTGCAAAGAGTGGTTTCAAGTTGATCAACACACAAAGCTAAATGATATACCATGTGGGATCATGTGATCCAATGGTATGGTAATAAATTATCCATATAGCTTTGTGAACTAACCCATTATGTGTGTGTGGCATTCCTTTGTTGGGTTAGGTATCTCTCCATGGGCTTGCATCAAAAGGACGATTTCTTATAGCTCATGGAGGATGACGTCAAGTGGTGATCGTCATCAAGGCTATGATGTGCAAGTTCAAGAGGGCATCTAGAAGATATCATATGCTTGAAGCTTGCAACCCATTTGGAGATAATGGTCAAGTGAAGATGTTCGTAAGAGAGGCACTCCCATCTTGGTGTATGGGGGAGCATTATCTGAGTCTTCACCAAGCAAAGCGCAATCAAGAAAGGTGGTCCACTTGAAGAGATCAAGATCGTCATCATCTAACTCAAGTGGAATGTGCAAGGCAAAGGTATGATCTTGATAGGGTTTCTATTTTACCAGTCTCGTGGTGTTAGTACGAGACCGGGTTATAGGATAGACTGCGTACTATCAAGAGGGGCTCTCAAGTGAGTAACTTGATCGTATCTTTATGGAGAGCTCAAACATTTGCACACTTGGCATATCATCTTTCTTGTTTCTTATTTGGCTTTTATCCATGTGAGAATTTAGAGCTTGTGTTCATCTCCATACCAAGCTCCAGTTCATCAAAAATGGATTTCATGAATATCTTGTTGCGTTTTTGAGTTTGGAGGTTTTACCGGTCGTTCTTTTCTAGAGAGGTTTTACCTTTCTATATTTTGTTTTATCCTCCATCTTTGGATGATGATGTTTCTCTGCATGATCTTCTAAAGCTCTTCGTTGCGATTCCAACGAGCCCAAGATCATCGAAATCGGAGTCCGGATGAAAAAGTTATTGCCGTTTTCGTATCGGTGTTTTCACAGTTTTCAGAGGGGCGGAAGTTCTGGGTTTTTGGCCGGAAATTCCGGCCCCCGGAAGTTCCAGCAATAGTTCCGGCCCATGTCCAGTACTGCTTTTTAGCCGTTTTTCTGGGGTCCGGAAGTTCTGGGACGGAAGTTCCGGCCCTGGAACCGGAATTTCCGGCCTAAGTGAGCCTGCAACGGCTATTTTGGTGGGAGGGGCTATAAATACCCCTCCCCTTCTTCTACCTTGAGCTGCTGGTTTTTTCCCTCTCTCTCCTCCATTGTTGACCTTGGAAAAGCTTGCCCCCTCTCAATCTCTCCCATGATTCTTGCATATCTTTGAGGGAAAAGTGAGAGGAGATCTAGATCTACAATTTCACCAATCCATCTCTCCTCTAAGTGAGGGGAACCCTTTGGATTTAGATCTTGGAGTTCCATTTGTTGAGTTCTTCTTTGTTCTTCCTCTCTTCTCCCCCATAAGCATTAGTTGCTTGTGGTGGGATTTGAGAGTGAAGGATTTGAGTACTTGTGCTCTTGCCATTGCTTTGTGCATCGGTTTGTGCTCTCCACGAGGATTCGTGGAAGTTGAAAGCTTGTGAACTTGTTACTCTTAGGTCTTTGGACCCTAGACGCCTTTGTGGTGGTTGAGACCGTGTGTGGTCACTTGTAACTGTTCGGAAGCCCCCAATTCGGTTGTGGGTGTGTGCCCTGGATCGTTGTTGTAAAGGCTCCGATTTCTGCCTAGAAGGATTATGATAGGGGAAGGTGAACCAATCCTTTGTGGTGCGGTTCATCGGAGAATAGGGTGAGCCTTTGTGGCGTTGAGATCGACCTTTGTGGTGCCTCACACCTCTCCAACGAGACGTACTTCCCTAAAAAGGAGGAACTCGGGAATACATCCTCGTCTCCGCGTGCCTCGGTTATTTCTATACCCGAGCTATTTACTTATGCACTTTACGTTGTGATAGCCTTCGATCTTGAAGTATTCTATCTTGCTATCACCTTGTTGCTTGTCTTGCTTAGCATAAGTTGTTGCTGCACATAGGTGAGCCTAGTTTATTTAGGTTGTTGGCTTGTTAATTTAAACACCTAGTTTTATTCCGCAATTATCAAGCCAAAACTGGAAAAGTTTTAATCGCCTATTCACCCCTCTAGGCGACATCATTGTCCTTTCACACGCTCTAGTGCTTCTATACCATGTCGACAGCCAAGTACATTGTATACTGGAACACGATGATCTCCGTGCATGCTCACGCCGACGAACACCGTGAGGCGCTGGGCTATGTGATGCATGTAAAATGCATACATGAACTTTGCACTTTAATTGCTTATATTCCAATCATATTTGCATCATATAAGGGTTATACCAATGTTTTATAATGATTTTGGGAATACTTCATAGTTTTCCCATTTATTTGGAATTAACCCTGTTTTTCCAGAAAACGTCTTTTTTAGTGTTTCAGACTTTCCGGGAGCTTCGGGACTCCAAAAAGGGCAAGGTCAAAGAGCACGGTTTAGAATTTTCGAGACGAACGCAATGGGCTTAAATTGAAGACAAGAAGCCCAACAGGCTGGAAATGGGAGGGTCCCACGTGGCCTAAAGTACATGGCCGCGTGGGCCCAGCTCGTTTCCACCTCGGAGCTCCGTGGCCGTCGATCTTTCGTCCACCGACTCCGTCTTGACCTAAAAACGCCTATAAAAAAGGTCCCCTGGCGTTTCGCGAAAGGAGGCGGCGGAGAAAGACAAAACCACGAAACAGAGAGACAGAAGGCTGCCGCCGGAGAAGATCGGAGGGGGGAAACGCCGCCGGAATCACCTCCGGAGGGCTCCACCCCCCTCCGGCGTGTTCATCATCAACATCTTCATCGCCGTTGCTGCCTCCCATGATGAGGAGGGAGTAGTTCTTCATCGGGGCTGAGGGCTCTACCGGTAGCTATGTGGTTCATCTCTCTTGTAATCTAATTGAATTCATGGATATTTCTCCTTCATTGTTTGTGCTACTCAAGTGGTTTTATTAATGTGATTTCCGGAGTCACCTTTGTCCCATGGTGTGAAGTTGACAGTGTGCGCACCGTGTGTGACTCTTAGGCTATTTTGGGGTACTCATAGTGACCTTGGGGTTCCCTAGATGTGGAAGACAGACTTTAAGGTGTGCTTTTGTAGCCCTACATGATGGTCTTGTTGTTCTATGATATTGTGGTGTTTGTTCACTCAGACTTTAAGGTGTGCTCTTGTAGCCCTACGCAGTAGATTGGTATTTCTATCCAACGGGAGAATAGTTCAGAGTAGCAAAGTGAAGAGGAAATATCTATGTATTCAATTGTTGGGAGTGTCCACTAGTGAAAGTATGATCCCTTGGCCTTATTTCCAAGCATCCTAGAAAACACACACTTGAGCTTGTCCTCTTGCTACATAGAGGATTGGGCTTTCTCTCTTTGAGAGCTTTCACTTGCTACTACCCTTGTCTTGTTGTAACATCCCTAGTTTTCAAAAAGTTGAAAAATCGGAAAAATTTAAAACTTTTAAAAACTATTATGTATTTTGCTTTGAAAAGAAAATTCATGCATACATTCATCATCATATAGCTTTGTTTGCATTTTGATATTTCAAAAGTGGGAATAATAATTCCACTTGAAAACATATTTAAGAAAATATATTAAAAGGACTATCTATGTCCAATATATTATTTTGGAGTATTGTGGTATACTCCTTTGTGTTAAATTTTGGTTGTGAATTGTTTGTATGTTTTGGGAAATATTCTATTACTTACCTATTCTTTATTTTCAAGTTTTATAGTTTTGTTTTTGAAAGAAAATATTTATTTGGTTTTTAAAAGAGTTTTGAATCCATTTTGATTTATCAAACTCTTTATAGACAAAATGATTTGGTGCAAAATTATCTTATTGAGTGATATGGGATCTTATTACCCATATTTGGTTATGGATTTTAAATCTAAGTTCAAAAGAATTTTTATAAATCCTATTTATAAAAATTAACATAAAGATCTAATTAAACCTTTACGCAATATTTGAATTTCAAATTTTGAAAAGTTTGGAAAATTATTTTTGAAAGTTTTGATGGAAAGGTTTTGATTTTACAAAACTATAGAAATTGGTTTGACTCGATTCCGATTTCGAAATCAAAAGTTATAAAGAAAACTAGAAAAGAATAAAGAAAAAAGAAAATAGAAAAGAAAAACGTAAAAAAAAAATGAAGTTCGGCCGAACTGGGCCTAATCTCAGCCCAGCTCGCCCGCTTCGCCGCACAGCCCGAGCAGGCCGGCCCAACAAGACCGAACGAACCAGTTCGGTTCGAACCCGATGATTTCAGGATTTTTTTTCCAGAATTCCAAATCCTCTCCACTTAAACTCCTTTTTCTTGATAAATATAACTCCAAATCCGGATCCGTTTGATCCTACGCGTTCATAACTTCGAGCCCAAGCTATTCCACCGACCCTTGGCCTATATAAAGCCCTGTAGCCGCCGGCATCTCTTTCCCCCTTTTCGTTCCACCGAAACCCTAACCAGCGAAATCGTATTTCGTTTATTTACCCACCAAAACGATCTCGAATCGCACCGGAGCCTGAAGCAATATTGTCGATCTGTTCAATATCTTTCCATCCCGAGAGGCCTCAACTCTTTTCATCAACCGTGGAGGAAGAATTTCGAATCGCCATCCTTCAGATCTGAAGTCGTATTTCTTAGATCTCTTCGCACTCGGTTCTTCAAATCGAAATTCCTTTGGTGAGAAGTTAAATCTAACCCTTACCTACAACTTTGCTATTGCACTCTTTTGTTTTGACGTACGGATTTCTGTACAATACAGATTGCTTTTGACGATTTTCGGAGAAGAAAACAATCTCAAATCTTCGGGCCGTAGTTACGAAAGTTGTTCCCCTGATCAAGACCTTTCTTTTGCCCCAAGCCTCACCTCTTTTGGTCAAGCGAGCTAGGAGATTTTCGAGTTTAAAGTTTCGGATCAGAAAGGTAATTTGCGATTTGTGCCCAATCTATTCATCCACTTATGATATATTTGTGATAGTTAGAAAGAGCACGCAATTCTCTACAACTTTCATTAAGCATGTTTTTCCATCCGAGCAACTTTATTTTTGGTCAAAATTCGTAGTCAACCGTAAAGTCAGCGCCCAGTCAGCGAGTCAACCTCCACGTCAGCGGTCAGAGTCAACAGTCAACCGAAGACCGGCAGTTTTGCAGAAAAACCCTATAACTTAGATCTATCACTACTTTTTATTGGTTTGGCCAAATTTTACAAATAAAATATTTTTGGAAAGCTTATGACACGTAGAAACTTTTGGCATAGTTAATTTTATGTTTTGCCGAATTAATTTTGTTTATTTTCAAAAGTGGCTTTATTAGTATTTTGAACTAACTTGTTTTAAAAAATTGATTTTGGAATAATTCCAATTGGTATATTTTTGTTTAGTTAATATTTGGCCGTAGGATTACTCTATTATTTTTGTAAAAGTATTTTTCTATGTTTTTCGTAATTAATATGAATTAAATGCTTTTAGGTGGTATTTTAATAATTAAAATTGATTAAAATTAATTTTCTTCATATTTTCGACTAATAAAATGACTTAGTCATATTTTGATCACTTTAGTTACAAAAGTACTTAGAAATAATATGCCTCTCCAAACAAAGTAATTTTCTGCCTTAGAAAATATTTAACAAAATTGTGACAACACTTTTCCTTAGAAATTTTCAACGTTTATTAATACTAGATCTTGTCCTTAGAAAATTTTAGCATCTTGAAAATTTAGTTGTTTCCTTAGAAAATATTCTAAGTACTTGCTCTGACAAATGTTAGTCCTTAGAAATTTTACCAACTATTGTTCTAAAGTATTTTCCTTAGAAAATTTAGCAACTATGTTTTGTTTACTTTTCCTTAGAAATTATTTGGACTTATTGTTTGACCTTTGGTCCTTAGTCATATTTGGACCATCTTACTTGTCTTGCATTAACTTAGAATAATTTCATGGCATGGCATGCATCTCTAGTCCTTAGAAATATTTTGCATTTCTTACATGGCATTCCTCCTTAGAAATTTTGAGGTGATGCATGTTAGCCCTCCTAGCCAAATTCTACTAAGTTAGAATTAGTGGAAACCAATGAAGGACTTAGCCAAGAAAACAAGACTCCAGAAGCATCTCCAAGAAGTAAAAGTACTTAGAAGAAAATCAAGAAGAAGTTCATGAAGACCAACCACCTACATTTTTCTAAGTCTTTCTTTCCTTTCCCTCTTTTCTTCCTACTTCATGGTGGCTAAGTTATATTCAAGACCAACCTGGATGCTGCCAACAAAATCAAGTCTTCAGAACCATCAAGTCTACAAAGTGCAATGAAGTCATCGCATCAAGGAAAGCTACAAGGAAGCAAGGAGAAGATTCTTGGAAGACCAACTACTTTCTTTCTATCTTCTCTTTCTTTCTATTTTGTCTCACCTTGGACATAGACCAAGTCCTTGGTGTTTAAGACTAAATTCATAGAGTACTAATTGAAGACCATTGAAGAATACAAAGGAGTTGAAGATGTTTTGAAGATCAAACGTATGAAGATTTAAACTAACCTTGCAACTTTTCAAGTTGTTATTTCTTGCTCAATCTTGACCTTGCCTTAGCCAATGGGATTAAGTTATTTTATGTCCTTTTCCTTAATTTGTTTTGTATGTCTTTTCATCATAATTATGTGTATCATTTTGCATTCCATGCATGTCATATTTTTCTAAGTGTTGCATTTATGATTGTATGTTTACTTGTGGTTTGTTTGATGTGTTAGAAATTTCGGAGAGATACGAAGGTGGTTGCAACTGCTACTACTACACTCCCTATTGCCAAGGCAAGTGGCACACCCCCATAAATTTCCTAAGTATTTTTCTATGCATGACTTAGTGTATTTCTTTATATGCATGTGTAGGATAGTATTGCTATGCTAAAACTACTATCTCCTTTACACTAGTTGTGTCTAGAATCCTATTGATAACTTAGTAGAATTATTGATGCTATGCAAATTTGTTTTATTCAAAGCTTAAATTCTACTAAGTTAATTTATCACCTGGGTGGATTTGGGATTGCATGGCTGACAGAGTTGAGTGTTTATTCACTTGTGGATTGCCACCCAGGATTAAAGGGACCAATGTTTCTCTAAGTGAAGTTGCTTACCGTGCAGCCATTAGTCATATGGGCTCTGGCTAGATGGATTAAGTTGCGTGGACTCGTCCCGACTTGACAGGTGGTGGTAGAATGGTTAGAATGGGAGCGCGTCAAGTCGGTATGGGATGGGAAAATGCTTCTGAAAAGTCTCGTCTCAACTCTCTCCTTTTCCTTAGCACAAATTGAGTGCTTGAGGATAGTTTGGGTTTGTTGGGTCTAATGGTGAAAGTGCACAACCTCTGCAGAGTTAAAAACTAAGTACTTAGCCGTGTCCCCGGTTACGGACAATTGAAGCAGCTGATCAAGGATGTCAACGGAGGCTCCCAACATCTCTTTTCTCTAAGTAAAATTTTGATGGGTGAACAAGGGTAGATGAGACCATGGATTTCATGCCATGTCTCAAATTTGAGAAAATGTTTTACAAAGTGTTAGGCAAAATTGGCTTTTATGCAAAATAGCCTTGAACTCACCAGCCAAATATGCATATAGGCTATAGAGTTATTCCATTAAGTGTCCACATAGTGTCACTTGCCAGATCCATTTTTAATGGTATCTGACCCACTCTGTTGCAAAATTTTATTTGTTGCAGATTGTTCTGACGACGAGTGAGTTTCGTTAAGGGTTTCGAGTCTGCAACCAACATGTTTTCGCCTGTGGCACATGCAAAGGATGAGGACTCCATGAAGAATATTATTTCCGCTGCTTTACTCTTTCAAAGCTAGCTTCGTGCTATGCAATTTGTAAAGGATATTTTCCTAAGTACTGGATCACGTGTAATAATGATACAATGTTGTGATATTTCATCTTAGACTGTGTGTGCAAATGAATCGATCCAGGGGTTTGCACTATACACAGGTACCTTGCCAATTTCTAAGTGCAGGTGCGCTACAGATGGTATCAGAGCACTGTGTTGCCTGTAGGTTCGAAACCCTAAGTCTGGTTAGAAATAAGAAAGCCCATAGGACAAAATTTATTTGCTTTGTCTAAAACTTTTATATCATTCTTGTAACTTCTTAACTATTCGTGTTCTAAATGCCTTCTCTTATTTATAGATGTCCCGCCTCCTGGAATCACTCAAGAAAGGTCCAGCAATGACCATGACCTTGGAATGTGAGACTGAGTTTCCAAAAGCTTTGAAGGACCTCATGTTGAGCATGGGACTTGAAGGAGCAGCAGTCTACAAAGGTTTCCTTTCATGGGTGAAGGTCAAGAGTACTGGTGGGTGCAACTCCATCTATACAAGGGCAAAGATGATGACCACAAGACCAAAGGTTGCTGCATGATCACCAATACAACACTTCACACATCCCTCTTCGATTCCGCAAGAAGTGCAGCATTGGAAGCCATCAAGTACCTTGGGGAAAGACTTCGATTTAGACTTCACAACACCCAGAAGTACCTCGATGAACTCAAGGAAATAGATGAAGAATTCAATACACTCAAGAAGGAGATAGACTAGACCCCATTATGTATTAGAATAAAGAAACCATGCTGATGTATTGACCTATCAAATTGTGGTATGGCAGTACTATCAAATTGTTTCCCCATACCCTAGGTGTACTCCGATCCAAAAACGACTAGTTTGGTTACCTCAAAAGTTTGTGCGTTATTATGATGTGTGGTTGTTTGTGTCAAATTGCTTGTATGGGTAGGAATATTTCTCTTAGATCTGTCTATCTTTTACTCATCTATGCTAAACCTAAACAGATGCCTTGCCAAAGTATCAACGATGATGAGATGACAAATGCAATGCAACTATTAGAAGCCCAGAGTCAGTTGATGCAACTCATGGCCCAAAATCAAGTCAACAACTGCAACAAAGAGTTACCCCAAGGGATGCAACAACTGTTGGGTAATCAGACCCACATTGTGCAGCTGAAGCGTCACCACATGGCCAACAGTAACACCAAAACACCACAGATTGACATAGGTAACACGAAATTCAAAGGAAGTGTTTTGAGAAAACCTCAAGCCTGCCAGACGTGTGGAGAAATAGGACACACATCCAAGGAATGTCATGATGAGTGGCCCCATGGTGTCTCTCTCCAAGACGGATGTCCCACAACCCTAGTTACTTGCTTTTTGTGTGAGGCAACAAATCATATCCCATCACAATGTCAACTCTATTCCATAGTGCAGCAAGTTAGGCAGCAAATACAAGAGGGGATGCAACATGCTATCAGGAAGACCTTGGAAGCAGAAGAATCAGAGAAGAAACTCCAGAACAACCCCCTCAAGAGAGACATTAGTCAAGTGATGTGCTTCAAATGCAAGAACACAGGGCACTATGCCAATAACTGCCCCGAGAAGATGAATGACGCCAGACTCAGAACTCACCCCCACACTTCGAAGTTCACCACTAAATGTTGTTACTCATGTGAAGAGGAAGGTCATTTCTCTCGAGATTGTCCCATCAAGCGAACCAGATCGTCAGCCTTTGTGATAGAATATGATAAACAAGAGATAGAGGACCTTTTAGCACTACAAAGACCTAAAAAGAACAGAAAGCGGAGTTACAATAAACATCTTTCTGAGCCTTCATTCAAGAGGCACTCTACTCCTGATGTAAACCATGGTCACAAACATGGGAATCACCATGGTGGAGGAAGTCACCTCAAGCATCTTGATCACAATGGTGGATTCAAAGGAAGCAATGGAGACCACAAGGGAAATGGACATGCTGGCCATAACCATAATAATGGACAGCACCGCCCAAATTCCGAGCTCAAGAGAGATATCAGCCAAGTGCTTTGCTACAAGTGCAGTAACAAGGGCCATTATGCCAATAAGTGCCCAGAAAAGGAAAAGACAGAAGAAACAACCAAGTCAAAGCCTTTTGGTAAAGGATATGTGAACCACGCCAATGTGGAAGAGGTGATTGAGGAACCTAGCATGGTGAACGGTACGTTCTCAATAAAGTTGCACCTTGAAGTTTGACTGCCAACACAGATTTCTTTTAAGGGTGGTAGCCCACCCTAACATCCCAGTCACAACCTTTTGCTAGCCTTCCCGAATCTCGGGACGAGATTCCTTTTAAAGTGGTAGTATGTAACATCCCTAGTTTTCAAAAAGTTGAAAAATCAGAAAAATTTAAAACTTTTAAAAACTATTATGTATTTTGCTTTGAAAAGAAAATTCATGCATACATTCATCATCATATAGCTTTGTTTGCATTTTGATATTTCAAAAGTGGGAATAATAATTCCACTTGAAAACATATTTAAGAAAATATATTAAAAGGACTATCTATGTCCAATATATTATTTTGGAGTATTGTGGTATACTCCTTTGTGTTAAATTTTGGTTGTGAATTGTTTGTATGTTTTGGGAAATATTCTATTACTTACCTATTCTTTATTTTCAAGTTTTATAGTTTTGTTTTTGAAAGAAAATATTTATTTGGTTTTTAAAAGAGTTTTGAATCCATTTTGATTTATCAAACTCTTTATAGACAAAATGATTTGGTGCAAAATTATCTTATTGAGTGATATGGGATCTTATTACCCATATTTGGTTATGGATTTTAAATCTAAGTTCAAAAGAATTTTTATAAATCCTATTTATAAAAATTAACATAAAGATCTAATTAAACCTTTACGCAATATTTGAATTTCAAATTTTGAAAAGTTTGGAAAATTATTTTTGAAAGTTTTGATGGAAAGGTTTTGATTTTACAAAACTATAGAAATTGGTTTGACTCGATTCCGATTTCGAAATCAAAAGTTATAAAGAAAACTAGAAAAAATAAAGAAAATAGAAAATAGAAAAGAAAAACGTAAAAAAAAATGAAGTTCGGCCGAACTGGGCCTAATCTCAGCCCAGCTCGCCCGCTTCGCCGCACAGCCGAGCAGGCCGGCCCAACAAGACCGAACGAACCAGTTCGGTTCGAACCCGATGATTTCAGGATTTTTTTTCCAGAATTCCAAATCCTCTCCACTTAAACTCCTTTTTCTTGATAAATATAACTCCAAATCCGGATCCGTTTGATCCTACGCGTTCATAACTTCGAGCCCAAGCTATTCCACCGACCCTTGGCCTATATAAAGCCCTGTAGCCGCCGGCATCTCTTTCCCCCTTTTCGTTCCACCGAAACCCTAACCAGCGAAATCGTATTTCGTTTATTTACCCACCAAAACGATCTCGAATCGCACCGGAGCCTGAAGCAATATTGTCGATCTGTTCAATATCTTTCCATCCCGAGAGGCCTCAACTCTTTTCATCAACCGTGGAGGAAGAATTTCGAATCGCCATCCTTCAGATCTGAAGTCGTATTTCTTAGATCTCTTCGCACTCGGTTCTTCAAATCGAAATTCCTTTGGTGAGAAGTTAAATCTAACCCTTACCTACAACTTTGCTATTGCACTCTTTTGTTTTGACGTACGGATTTTCTGTACATACAGATTGCGTTTGACGATTTTCGGAGAAGAAAACAATCTCAAATCTTCGGGCCGTAGTTACGAAAGTTGTTCCCCTGATCAAGACCTTTCTTTTGCCCCAAGCCTCACCTCTTTTGGTCAAGCGAGCTAGGAGATTTTCGAGTTTAAAGTTTCGGATCAGAAAGGTAATTTGCGATTTGTGCCCAATCTATTCATCCACTTATGATATATTTGTGATAGTTAGAAAGAGCACGCAATTCTCTACAACTTTCATTAAGCATGTTTTTCCATCCGAGCAACTTTATTTTTGGTCAAAATTCGTAGTCAACCGTAAAGTCAGCGCCCAGTCAGCGAGTCAACCTCCACGTCAGCGGTCAGAGTCAACAGTCAACCGAAGACCGGCAGTTTTGCAGAAAAACCCTATAACTTAGATCTATCACTACTTTTTATTGGTTTGGCAAATTTTACAAATAAAATATTTTTGGAAAGCTTATGACACGTAGAAACTTTTGGCATAGTTAATTTTATGTTTTGCCGAATTAATTTTGTTTATTTTCAAAAGTGGCTTTATTAGTATTTTGAACCTAACTTGTTTTAAAAAAATTGATTTTGGAATAATTCCAATTGGTATATTTTTGTTTAGTTAATATTTGGCCGTAGGATTACTCTATTATTTTTGTAAAAGTATTTTTCTATGTTTTTCGTAATTAATATGAATTAAATGCTTTTAGGTGGTATTTTAATAATTAAAATTGATTAAAATTAATTTTCTTCATATTTTCGACTAATAAAATGACTTAGTCATATTTTGATCACTTTAGTTACAAAAGTACTTAGAAATAATATGCCTCTCCAAACAAAGTAATTTTCTGCCTTAGAAAATATTTAACAAAATTGTGACAACACTTTTCCTTAGAAATTTTCAACGTCTTATAATACTAGATCTTGTCCTTAGAAAATTTTAGCATCTTGAAAATTTAGTTGTTTCCTTAGAAAATATTCTAAGTACTTGCTCTGACAAATGTTAGTCCTTAGAAATTTTACCAACTATTGTTCTAAAGTATTTTCCTTAGAAAATTTAGCAACTATGTTTTGTTTACTTTTCCTTAGAAATTATTTGGACTTATTGTTTGACCTTTGGTCCTTAGTCATATTTGGACCATCTTACTTGTCTTGCATTAACTTAGAATAATTTCATGGCATGGCATGCATCTCTAGTCCTTAGAAATATTTTGCATTTCTTACATGGCATTCCTCCTTAGAAATTTTGAGGTGATGCATGTTAGCCCTCCTAGCCAAATTCTACTAAGTTAGAATTAGTGGAAACCAATGAAGGACTTAGCCAAGAAAACAAGACTCCAGAAGCATCTCCAAGAAGTAAAAGTACTTAGAAGAAAATCAAGAAGAAGTTCATGAAGACCAACCACCTACATTTTTCTAAGTCTTTCTTTCCTTTCCCTCTTTTCTTCCTACTTCATGGTGGCTAAGTTATATTCAAGACCAACCTGGATGCTGCCAACAAAATCAAGTCTTCAGGACCATCAAGTCTACAAAGTGCAATGAAGTCATCGCATCAAGGAAAGCTACAAGGAAGCAAGGAGAAGATTCTTGGAAGACCAACTACTTTCTTTCTATCTTCTCTTTCTTTCTATTTTGTCTCACCTTGGACATAGACCAAGTCCTTGGTGTTTAAGACTAAATTCATAGAGTACTAATTGAAGACCATTGAAGAATACAAAGGAGTTGAAGATGTTTTGAAGATCAAACGTATGAAGATTTAAACTAACCTTGTAACTTTTCAAGTGTTATTTCTTGCTCAATCTTGACCTTGCCTTAGCCAATGGGATTAAGTTATTTTATATCCTTTTCCTTAATTTGTTTTGTATGTCTTTTCATCATAATTATGTGTATCATTTTGCATTCCATGCATGTCATATTTTTCTAAGTGTTGCATTTATGATTGTATGTTTACTTGTGGTTTGTTTGATGTGTTAGAAATTTCGGAGAGATACGAAGGTGTTTGCAACTGCTACTACTACACTCCCTATTGCCAAGGCAAGTGGCACACCCCCATAAATTTCCTAAGTATTTTTCTATGCATGACTTAGTGTATTTCCTTATATGCATGTGTAGGATAGTATTGCTATGCTAAAACTACTATCTCCTTTACACTAGTTGTGTCTAGAATCCTATTGATAACTTGGTAGAATTATTGATGCTATGCAAATTTGTTTTATTCAAAGCTTAAATTCTACTAAGTTAATTTATCACCTGGGTGGATTTGGGATTGCATGGCTGCCAGAGTTGAGTGTTTATTCACTTGTGGATTGCCACCCAGGATTAAAGGGACCAATGTTTCTCTAAGTGAAGTTGCTTACCGTGCAGCCATTAGTCATATGGGCTCTGGCTAGATGGATTAAGTTGCGTGGGCTCGTCCCGACTTGACAGGTGGTGGTAGAATGGTTAGAATGGGAGCGCGTCAAGTCGGTATGAGATGGGAAAATGCTTCTGAAAAGTCTCGTCTCAACTCTCTCCTTTTCCTTAGCACAAATTGAGTGCTTGAGGATAGTTTGGGTTTGTTGGGTCTAATGGTGAAAGTGCACAACCTCTGCAGAGTTAAAAACTAAGTACTTAGCCGTGTCCCCGGTTACGGACAATTGAAGCAGCTGATCAAGGATGTCAACGGAGGCTCCCAACATCTCTTTTCTCTAAGTAAAATTTTGATGGGTGAACAAGGGTAGATGAGACCATGGATTTCATGCCATGTCTCAAATTTGAGGAAAATGTTTTACAAAGTGTTAGGCAAAATTGGCTTTTATGCAAAATAGCCTTGAACTCTACCAGCCAAATATGCATATAGGCTATAGAGTTATTCCATTAAGTGTCCACATAGTGTCACTTGCCAGATCCATTTTTAATGGTATCTGACCCACTCTGTTGTAAAATTTTATTTGTTGCAGATTGTTCTGACGACGAGTGAGTTTCGTTAAGGGTTTCGAGTCTGCAACCAACATGTTTTCGCCTGTGGCACATGCAAAGGATGAGGACTCCATGAAGAATATTATTTCCGCTGCTTTACTCTTTCAAAGCTAGCTTCGTGCTATGCAATTTGTAAAGGATATTTTCCTAAGTACTGGATACACGTGTAATAATTGATACAATGTTGTGATATTTCATCTTAGACTGTGTGTGCAAATGAATCGATCCAGGGGTTTGCACTATACACAGGTACCTTGCCAATTTCTAAGTGCAGGTGCGCTACACTTGTCCTCTTGCAAAGAAGAGGATTGGGACACTTTTACATCCATCAAACCAACCATCTTGTTCTCTAAACTTGTTTAGTGCATAATCAACTAAAACTTGTGACACTTTAGTTGTAGGGAATAGATAACTTTTCCTTCTTGCTCCTGCGGATCGATACCTTACTTCCACATTGAGAGGTGCTACAGTGATCCCTTGCTCTTGGGGGTTATCAAGTACTTTTCTGGCGCCGTTGCCGGGGAGCGTAGCGCTTAAGTTTCTATTCTTGTGTGCACTAGACTAAGCTTGGGGAGGTCTCTTTAACTTATTTTATATCTTGCAATCATCTAAGCTTGGGGAGGTTCTTTGACTTGTTTGATGATACTATGTCTCCCATTTATGATGATGAATATGATATTTTCAGTCCACCCACTATTGAGGATATAGTTTATGTTGATTATGATATGCCTCCTATATATGATGTTTACAATGATGAATATGATATTTTCAGTCCATCTACTATTGAGGATAAAAATCATTTTGATTATTCTATGCCTCCTATTTATGATGATTACATTGATGGATGTGATATTTTTACTCCCACTATTACTAATGAAACTGTTTATGCTTATGTGGAGAGTAATGATACTTTTATGCATGTGGATCATGATAAGAATGCTCTATGTGATGGTTATTGTGGGTTTATCAATGATGCTACTGAAAGTTTTTATGAGAGAGGGAGACATGACTTCATATACCAAAAATATTAAGTCTCTCTCTTTTTGTTGAAATTTTTGAAGTTGCACTTGCTTTGCCTTCCTATGCTAGTCACTTTGTGCTTTATTGATTTATTTTCTTACAAGATCCCAATGCATAGGAAGTGGGTTAGACTTAAATGTGTTTGATATTTGCTTCTTGATGCTCTTTTATATTCAACTCTTATTCTATGGGAGCATCATTAAAACTATCAAGCCTAGCTATATGGCTATAAAGAAAGCGCTTTGCGGGAGGCAACCCGGTTATTTTTGTGTGTGATTTTTCTTTGTGTCCTCTTGCTGTAACAAGAGATTTTGTGTCTAGTTAGTTTCTGGATTTTTCAATAAAGTGCCAAGTTTTACCCTTTTTGGTTTGAAAAAGTTGCTTATAGCGTTCGGAGATTTTATTCCTGCACGAGTCAGTGCACGGTATGATTTTTAATTCTTATTCTGTAACTCCGAATGAGCTCATATTTGAACTGTAGTTGCAACTTTTCATCCTCTGTATGCATGAATTTTTTCGGAATTTTTCGAGAAAGTTTGGTAGGGTAGAAAAATACGTTTTGCTGCTGCTGTTTTTCTGGACAGATTCTGTCCCATTTTGTTTGATGCATGCTTTGAGCTTTTAAGTTGAATCTTTTTGATCCAATTGAGTTTATGAGTAGGCATACAACATTATACACTTTCTGGACATCTCATATGAATTTTTGTTCAAGGATTATATGCAGCAAGAAACCTATTTGTTTATCACTATTAATGCACCCCACAGAAAAGAGATGGGAGAAACGGTGTTTTGAAGTTTTTTCACAGGGATTGGAGGAGATGCACCAAGAGCTATCCAAGGATGGTGAAGACCATAAGCTTGGGGATGTGAAGACAACCCCGCTGGACCTACACACTCTCGGTTTGCACACGTCCAACTTCTGTTTTTCGATCGAAACACTTTATCGCATAAACTTGGAGCGTCGTTTTTGTTTTTGTTTTTGTTTGAGTCTTGAGAGACCACCACACTATCATTTATATATGAGAGAGCTACTGGAAATATGGGTTGAAATATGTTGGATGCTTTTATAAGATTGGGAAAAGGGATGTTTGAGTTGATTTTTAATGATACATATAGTTGCATGATTCATGAGCTTGTTTATGAGTAATAGTTTGCAAATTCTTTTTGTAGAGCTATCACTTATTCATGTTTTGGTGCTGATTGTTATTTTACTTGGTTTAACATGGATTAGTTAGTTCTATGGACACTCATGCATGCATCTAGATGGTCAACTTTCTCCCTTTTGCTAGCCCAAAAACTCCAACAAGCAAAAACTTGTTTCCAACACCTTCAACCAAAGTTATTCCAGTGAGTCCACCATATCTACCTATTGGCTTTATGCTATTCCGAGTATGTTTAACATGTTGTTTGTGTTATCTTACCTCTGAATGAAAATTTATGTTATTGATTGCAATGGAAAAAATTGGTTATATAGCTCTCACGAACTTGATGCACAATGTTCTTTTATTTGCATAATAAAACTTGACCCATTGTGATTAAGATTATGATGTTTGTGGCTTGATGAATGTTTTGGGTTGGAAGTTAGCCCATATGTGCTGTCACATGGCAAGCTTTCAACACGCTCTTCATCTCATTTAGTTGATATCATGTGCTTTTGTCTATGGATGCTTATCATGTTGAAATAAATGTGGAAATAAGTGAGTTTAAATGAGTTTGTGTAAATGGTTAGAGAGACGCCTGGGCCGCTAATCTAAGCCATGCATCATTCATGGTGGAAATTTACTTACATACTATGGTGAACCTTCTGTGATACACCTTGCAATAAAAAACTATTCCAAATGGTAAATAAAAAGGGTGTTGAGATTGTTCATTTTGTTTGTTTGTCTTGTCATTTTGATATGGGCTTGTTCCATATCTTGGGACAAGAGGTACCCCAGTTGACGCTCTTGATGATACTATTATGCTTACAATGATATTTAATTGAACTTGCTTTGTTTCCCAAGTTGAGTAACACATGGTGTAAGTACTTGTATTCAAGGGGCATGAGACATTCAACCCATTCTTTATCAAGCACACTACTCATATTTGCTTTCACTTTAACCTTAATCATTCAAGATGCTATGATAGGGGCAATGAGAGCTTGACACCAATGAATACCTTATTGCAATCATTAACTTAAGTAGAAGAGTTTGGAAGTTGGATGAAACTTATGCATGCTTTACCTCTACTCACATATACATCTTTCCAAAGTGTACACCTATCATATTCAGATTTTCATCTACACTCTATGACCATTGTAGGATGTTCTACTTATCATTATGCATACATGTGTTCCATATTACTTGCTACTATGTTACACTTTGTGAACTATCAATGAACATCCTTGTCTTGAATACTTGATATCACTTCATAAACTATTTGCATATTGCTACTCCTTTGAAGAATGAATCATTTGACTATATGTAGCAATGTAATCATCTTTGATATCATTGTTAAGTATTAAATTGCAAAGTCCATGTTAGTTTTATCATCTTCATACTCGAGGACGAGCATGGATTAAGCTTGGGGATGTTGATGCATGTAAATGCATACATGAACTTTGCACTTTAATTGCTTATATTCCAATCATATTTGCATCATATAAGGGTTATAACAATGTTTTATAATGATTTTGGGAATACTTCATAGTTTTCCCATTTATTTGGAACTAGCCGGGTGGCCCGCGCATTTGCGCGGCTAGAGTTGTATTGCATTGTTATATCCGTAATATTTACACTTTATATTTATATTGTTTGTGTGATATCATGTGTTGAAAATATATATTTGAATTCTAGAATGATACGTAGCTAAATTATGTATGATGCAAAAATATAATATGTAACGTTATCTCAATAAGTTATTTGTCTGATCATTAACTTGTTTACACTTTAATGTGGACATTAATAAAGATACTTTCAGAATGTAGGTTGTTAGTAAATACTTAAGTATGTTACACTAAAAGATAGACTATCTTGGACACACCATCCTAAATATGACTTTGGTAGTCCTTTAGCTCATACTGATCATCCTTTAGTACACACCTGTTTGTCAATATGTGTCCCCCATTTAATCGATGTTCTTGAGAAAAACATTCAATCAATAAAACATGCAAAATTTATAACCTGGACCTTAAATTATGTGTACTCTTCCTCGGTCGGCACCCCTCATCATTGCGAGTAACACATTCTTTTTGTGTGCAATTACATGACTATATGTTCTTTCAAGAATGTTTTACTATAGTATCAACCAAAACAATAGGCTTATTATTTGATCTATGTCTTAGAACTTCGTGAATGACCACATATTCATGCAACCTCCACTATGTCGCATATTATGGTAAACCATAGACTTATAGAATTAATACTCTCAAATTAAACACATCTACATAGGCTTATATAGGAACAAACGTTTGCAAATTGATGCATGACTCAACTCTTATTTAGTCTTCTTCTGTATAGACTCCAAATGATAGTCTTCATATGTTTCAACTTTTACTTCAACTTTCAATAGCTTATTTGATTTTGTATGCACTAATTCTCATATAAAGTTCATTTTAATCTATGATATTTTGGAATTCATTTATACATGATTCTACCTCTGAATTTCTCTTTTCCTATTCTTGTACCTCTTCATCTCTATTTTTCATCGTGTTGATTCTGGATCATGCTTGTATATCATGACATGTTGTCCTGTGGGTAGACCACGATGATATGGATGTTGTACTTGCTTTTGAACCCCATGTGTGTGTAATCCGTATCTTAGATGAAGAATTTCCAATTAAACGTGTGCATTGCTTGGATATGTCTTGGCCCTTTTATCTCACTCCCTCCGCACGTCCACCAATACAGGCATGTTTTGGTCATGCGAAGAGACTACAGGAGGTAATCCAATGAACTAAATCCATCCAGCATGATGTATGCCCCCTCAGCTCAGTTCATCAACATGCAGCTGCTTGCTTCCCACGCTGATTGCCTTCTTGTGCCATCAAGATTTTCATAGCGCCATTCATTGGTACGACTAAGCTGTGGCCATAGGCACCCACGTCGACGGAACTTCCATCCAAGCGGGTGACATGATACAAATGCAGGTAGAACACCATGTACTTGCTCCATGCATCAAGCGTAGAGACGTTGTCGCAGTCAATCAGATCTGGCCCTGACCTGTACGTATGCATAAACGGTAAATTCAACTACTGATGCCTGCGCATACATGCATGTGCATGTAGAGTTGTAGTTGATCAACAAAAAAGATTGGGAGCCGATTCGCCAACACATTACCTGCAGGTCCGTGGTTTCAGGCTGGCATATGCATGTGTTAGGCGCTTGCGCCACAAACCACGATGAAAAGCGAGGATGACCGGAGCAGGGCAAAAATTGGTGTGGACTTGGCACGCCAGTAAACTGATCGAGTTTCGCTACCAAACATCATGATCGGACTGAGCACATACGTTTAGCCTATGTGGTGTTTGTGGTAGCTGGCCGCTTGATTTCCTGTGTTGTGCAGATCTGTAGCAACCGCGCGGGGGTCGATGAATCTGCTCCATGCATGGATCAATATTTTGCCTAATAAATCAGGGTGGATGGTCCTGTAAAAAAAAACTTGGAGTCAAGATCCGTAGAGACGCAATGTGAAAATCGATAGATCAACACGGGTAGACATGCAGATTCTATATGCGACTTCTCGGATCATGCCGGTTCATTGCATGTAGATAGGAATCGACTTCATGCATTGGGTGGTCAGATCGAACATCTTTCTTGTGATGAAGCTGGTTAATAAACTTGAGTAGAGCACTTGTTTAGTCCACGGTGCGTGATCCGTAGATAATCCAGCCCAGCTGATGCAACTTTAGTTGCACGGTCGGACACCAAATCCTCTATTGCTGTTTACCTCTTCGTGCCGCCATCGATCCAAACCTGCCTCATGGCCTTGTCGTAGCTTCACACCAGATTGATATCACCAGCCACATGGACTCGTCGAAGAGCTTGAGGTACACGAAGGTCACCTTGTGTTCGTTAATTCGTCGGAACGTGATCGATGTGGCTTTGAGCTCATCGATCTATTAAAGGCCAATTCGCCACATGGAATCGTCGGAAGAGCTTGAGCCTTGAGGTAGTCGAAGGGCACCTTATGAGCAGCGTACGTGGTGAGAACAAAACGTGTTTTTAGGTAGACATAAGACCTGTCGTTGTTACCTTTTTTATGTTTTTGGAGTTCTAATCACATACGATGCACGCGTATTAAATTTACTAAACAGCTAGCCCATGTGCGTATGCATCCGATCGAAAGAATTCTGATTCCATACGATGCATGCATGATCCATTAATACCTTTTCTAAACAGCGTACGTGCGTGTGCTTCTCGGAGTCAAGTCCACGAATCTCAGCCGTTGGGATTTCATGACTTCGTATTGATAAATCTCCACCGTTGATTGTTTGTTGTTTTAATAATATAATAGATTAACCATGTTTTTTCCAGAAAACGTCTTTTTTAGTGTTTCAGACTTTCCGCGAGCTTCGGGACTCCAAAAAGGGTAAGGTCAAAGAGCACGGTTCAGAATTTTCGATACGAACGCAATGGGCTTAAATTGAAAACCAGAAGCCCAACAGGCTGGAAATGGGAGGGTCCCACGCGGCCTAAAGTACATGGCCGCGTGGGCCCAGCTCGTTTCCACCTCGGAGCTCCATGGCCGTCGATCTTTCATCCACCGACTCCGTCTTGACCTAAAAACGACTATAAAAAAGGTCCCCTGGCGTTTCGCGAAAGGAGGTGGCGGAGAAAGACAAAACCACGAAACAGAGAGACAGAAGGCTGCCGCCGGAGAAGATCGGAGGGGGGAAACGCCACCGGAATCACCTCCGGAGGGCTCCACCCCCCTCCGGCGTGTTCATCATCAACATCTTCATCGCCGTTGCTGCCTCCCATGATGAGGAGGGAGTAGTTCTTCATCAGGGCTGAGGGCTCTACCGGTAGCTATGTGGTTCATCTCTCTTGTAATCTAATTGAATTCATGGATGTTTCTCCTTCATTGTTTGTGCTACTCAAGTGGTTTTATTAATGTGATTTCTGGAGTCACCTTTGTCCCATGGTGTGAAGTTGACAGTGTGCGCACCGTGTGTGACTCTTAGGCTAAAGGTTACAGAAATACTTACCATGAGTTATTCTTTGTGTTGGATGTCACTATAAAATTGTGGTGTTTGTTTAGTACTATTTTGGGGTACTCATAGTGACCTTGGGGTTCCCTAGATGTGGAAGACAGACTTTAAGGTGTGCTTTTGTAGCCCTACACGATGGTCTTGTTGTTCTATGATATTGTGGTGTTTGTTCACTCAGACTTTAAGGTGTGCTCTTGTAGCCCTACGCAGTAGATTGGTATTTCTATCCAACGGGAGAATAGTTCAGAGTAGCAAAGTGAAGAGGAAATATCTATGTATTCAATTGTTGGGAGTGTCCACTAGTGAAAGTATGATCCCTAGGCCTTATTTCCAACCATCCTAGAAAACACACACTTGAGCTTGTCCTCTTGCTACATAGAGGATTGGGCTTTCTCTCTTTGAGATCTTTCACTTGCTACTACCTTTGTCTTGTCCTCTTGCAAAGAAGAGGATTGGGACACTTTTACATCCATCAAACCAACCATCTTGTTCTCTAAACTTGTTTAGTGCATAATCAACTGAAACTTGTGACACTTTAGTTGTAGGGAATAGATAACTTTTCCTTCTTGCTCCTGCGGATCGATACCTTAATTCCACATTGAGAGGTGCTACAGTGATCCCTTGCTCTTGGGGGTTATCACTATGCTACGATGTCTCACACAAAACCAAATCTTGGTTAACGTACGATGCATCCAGGAAACATATCGTCTTGTAAATTGAAGCAAATTTGTAACATGTAGGAAATATGTGATATGAACATACGAAGTTGTGTATTTTAACGACTTAAAGAAGCAAATTTGTATGATGTTCGAAATATGTCAAGTGAATGTATGAAGCACCAAAATCTTCTCGAAGTATAGGAATGAAACTATCTAGTCAGATGAAAAACAAATGCAAATTTCACAATATACATAAGCTTCCTACGCATCCAAACAAAGTTGTTTTAACACACTAATCATGCTTCCAAGATTAGTTCACTATGCTTCCTAGACATATGAACGAAGGTTATAGCTATGTCCTTCCATATATCCCGTTACATGACACATTTTTTGAATTCTACATCCAAGAAAATCCACTCCGTGGAAGCAATATTCGAGTATATCCACAAAAACATATTTTCATATGTTTAAACAAATAGTTAATATTGAAGCAAAATTCAGTTGTAATTGAAGCAAACATTAGTTACTACAAAGGAAGCAAATTATTAACATCGGGAACAAAAAATTTGCTTCCCACATTTTGCTAAAGTTGCTAGTTGCCTTCGAAACATGATTTTATTTCCTAAATATTTGGAAGAATTAGTTCCAGAAGGAAGCAGTTGCGTACCCCCCCCCCCCCCCCCCCCACAAAATTAGCGATTTGTTTAGAGAAGGTTGGAATTACGGAAGCATGCATTGCGAAGCACGCAATCAGACCCTTAATTCACAGAAATGGTAGTGTGGGTCTCATTGAAAATCCAACGTTCAATGCGTTTCCAAATCCAACGCATCAATTACGGGGTCGGTTTTAACAGAAGCACACATCACGGGTTGGTCCGATGGGAAAACTAGACGCGTGAGTCCAGCTGAAAATCGAATGGCCAGTTTGCTTCCAATCCGACGGTATAGGCCAGGTCCGATGGGAAGCCAACTATCGGCGTCTGATTCCTAGTAGCTACCGATAATACTTGAATTTTGCCATTGTGTCTAGCTAAAAGGCGTTAAAGAAGCGCTTATGGTAGGCAACCCATTATTTTTACTATCAGTTTGTTTTTGTTTTCTTTGTGTTTGGGTGTTGTTGCCTCTGTAGCAACTCCCTTGTGTCCTTTTATTTTGGTTTTTTGTGCCAAGAATAGTCTCCAACGAGAGGAAAGTAAATTTTTTGAGTTGCTATCCAGAAACAGACTTCTATCTGTCACCATACGAAATTCAAAAAAATCACAGAAAGTGATGTGGAGCTGAAATTTTTTGACAGAAAGCATCAGGGTTTTGTCTATCTTTCATTAGTTTTAAGTTTTCTGATTTGAGATGACCTAGTATCCCGAAAAAATCATGTAGAGTGTTTTTGTTCAAATAAATTGATTGGTGTTTGGTTGAAAGGGAAACTATCATGTAGTAAGTGGTAAACGAAATTTACATAATCTTGTAGATCATTGTCTTATATATTTTGATACTTATCAATTGTTTTGAGAAATGAATTAGATTATATGTTTAAACTTGTGGATCATTTACTTAAGAATGGAGTAGCGGAGAAATACCGTAAAGCTTAAATTATGACACTTGTTTTGATTGGTATTTTCTCAAAGTCTAGATATTCTTTTTGTAAAAACATGTTTGGTTGACAAGGAAGACAGTATGAGGTCTAATGGTTATGCTTAATGTATATCTTGTGGTCATTCGTGTATTGAGTTGATGATATGTGTTTGCTTGATACCTTGTTAAGCCTGTACTGAGAGGGAATGCTTCTCGTGCATCCAAATCCTTGAGCCAAATATCCTTGCCATTTGTGACCATCATACCTACTTACATGTGGTATTTCCTTACCACCCCAAGTAAATTTTTCGTGTGCTACCTTTAAATATTCAAAATGTTACTACTCCTATTTTGTGCCACTGTTTTTAGCTCATGAGGACGTAGTAGTTGGGTTTATCATCTTTCATGCCAAATAATGTTTATATGACTTGCATGCTTCATCTGCTCGTCAACAAAATTGCACATTGCTGGTTAGTCACAATAAAAAAAATAGACACTCCTCCATGGATATGTGATTGATGGAAGGCACCCGAGGATTCGGTTAGCCATGTCTTGTGTAAGCTAAGGTGGGGAGGAGTGTCAAAAAAAAATATATAAAGTATGATATCTCGGAACCGCTTTTAAAACTTATTTGGTATGGAAGATGTTAAGATCGATATTGCTAGTCGTTGACAAGGACAAACACCACTCTAAAGAAATATTTTTATGCCTCTATATGCTTTCAAAAACTAAAAAGTTCTAGCACACGATTAATCTCTGCATCCCTCCGCGAAGGGCCCTCCTTTTACTTTTATGTTGAGTCAGTTTTTCTTTCCAATCTTTATCTCTCAAGCAAACGCATAGTATCAATTTTGGTGCAAATCTACTACATTTTATCTTTACGTTTAACTGTGAAAACTTTGTGTTGACATTATCTAATGATAAGTATGTTACAAGTTGAAGCTTTTGCTGAAAACTAAATTAAAAAAAATTGGCACATCCTATGATAAATATGTTACAATGATAAGTATGTTAAAATTTAGCTGAAAACTTTGTGTTGACATTATCCAATGATAAGTATGTTACATTTTATCTTTATGTTTAACTGTGAAAATTTTGTGTTGACATTATCCAATAATAAGTATGTTACAAGTCGGCACTTCCGGTTCACATATGGAACCCTAAATAAAAAAAATCTATGTCAGCTTTAATCGGGATATTACACAAAATGAAATTACAAGCTAGTTTTCCAAAATAATATACCACGTCTGAACACTCCATATCAAGCCAGCCGACGGAATTCAAAACCATCTTCAATGGGCACTATATATTAAACAATGCAAACTAAATTAATTTTATAGTAAACAAAAAACACATTAATGCAAACTAAAATCATTTTCGCCCTAAAATAGATGTTCTAAATCCTAACAAATAAACAACCGGCCGATCCACCGGCCGCGGCACCTTCGTGGTCGGGCGAGAGACAAAGAAGGGGACGGAGGCGAACCTTGGGAGCGTGGCCGCCCGCGCGCGCGGTGTGGGGCGGGAAGGCGAAGCCCGTAGCGCGGATCTCGATGAGGGGCGGAGCGGGGAAGACGACGGGGAGGGGCAGCGCGGTGAATGGACGGCGCGGCGAATGTGTGGAGATGCGCGCGGGGAGGGATAGATAGAAAACCTAACTGTCGATCTAGGTCTCGCGACTGGCGGCGCCCGATACTAATAGTCACAGTAGTGGCAACGTGTGAACGTGTGTTTATGGTTCACACGTTGCCAGTGTTGACAAAGTAACAACGTGTAGTTACGAGACTCGTTGCTAGTATGGGCACGCATACCAACCGGATAAGCTCATGTCACTGTCATAGAAGTGGCAACATGTAGCTGCAGGGCGTGCTGCTAGTAAACGAATATTGGCAACGTGTGCAGCGTACACACGTTGCCAAACCCGTGCTACTAGCAGCGTGTTGTTATGCTACACGTTGCTACTAGTTTTAACAGGGTTCCGCGGCCAGCCAAATATTACTGCCAACGGGTGGCTCTCAGCACACGTTGCTAGTACAAGGATTGTGGCAACGCGCTTATTGTGTATACGTTGCTAAGATATACTGGCAACGTGTTTAGCGCAGTACACGTCGCAACCTTGTGTTGCCATTAAGGTTTCCCTACTAGTGGGTGCTATACAAAGGATAGTCAACAAATTCCATGGATGTCTTCAGAGCATCCGTGATAGACATGAGAGTGGCAAAAAAAGGAGGATCAAGTAAGTGCTCATGTAAATCTTGTTCTCGATGGCCCGTCACTATGTATTAATGTGCATCTTTTGCTAGCTCTTCGATATGCTTGCCTTGTTTTGAGAGAACAAAGACAATGAGTTTGGCTTGATGCATTGCTTAAAACACTTCAAAATTGCGAGAAATGGAAGATTCTTTGGAAGTCACTCAACAAGGGTGGCCGTGGTGGCATCATAGATGTAGATGTGCCCCCTCCACCTCGGCGGGGCGCCCCATATTGGAGAGGGTGCAATAATCCATCGACAAGGTCCTCTCCGATGTCTCGTTGAACTCGTCCTTGAGGCGCCAAGATAAATTTTGAGAACATGCAAAAGATTTGCATGTTATGACATTAAGAAGGGAGAGTATTACAAATTACAACACACCCGCCACCCGCCATACAACAAACAACACATAAATTAACCTATCCCGCCTCTCTCTGCTGCCTGCTTCGCTAACATCCACAGCTGAAACTCGTCTTTTATCCTGCGGCAGATAGTCTCCTCCGTGGCGAACTTTCCATCAAAATGGCGATCATTCCGTTCCAGCCACAGCCGCCTGCAACACGCGATGCTAAGCGAGGCTAGCTCCTTCCGCTTTCTCTTCGGACGACAGTTAGCTAACTGTGCCCACCATTCTCTAAATGTATATGTAAGTTGCGGTTGATATTGACTGAACCCAGCATTTGTTAGAACCTGAAACCAAATTGCCCGGGAGGTGGGGGATTGCACGAGGAGGTGATCAATGGATTCAGCGTGCTGGTCACAGAGTAAGCATCTCGCTGCAACCCCTTAGCAGCAAGCCTCATGCCCGTCCAACAGCGATTTCGGAGCGCGATCCAGGTGAACAGCATTTCTTTCACCGGTGCCCAGCTAGACCAAATCAGATCAGCATAGTCCACTTGTGTCGATCCTAGGAGGAAACCTTGATAGGCTGATTTAGCCGAATACTGCCCATTAGCAGTTAGCACCCACCGAAATTTGTCGGTTTCATCTGTCAGCGCCGGAGTGTCTTGGACTGCCAGCCAAAGCTGCATAAACTGAAAGATAGCAGGGACCGAGAGGGTACCCTGAATGTTTGCCACCCAACTGTTGTCTGTCAAAGCCTGTGAGACATTGATGTCCACAGCGGAAGCTGGCTTGATATACTGGAACAAGAGCGGTGCAATGCTATGTGCACTATGTCCGTTAATCCATCTATCATGCCAGAAGGATGTTAACTCTCCATTTCCAACCGTACATTTAGTGGTTGCAGCAAACATCGCATCTGCCTCGGTTGAAAGTTTGAATTTGAGACCACTCCAAGCCCTAAGTTGGCCTTCCTTTTCTAGCCAACGCCAACGGATACGCAGGGCATTATTAAGCAGTCGAATGTTGTGGAAACCAAGGCCACCCGGCTCCTTAGGTTTGCAAACCTGCAGCCAAGCCACTTTGCAATGCCCTGCTCTGCAATCTTCAGAGCCCCTCCAGGAAAAATTGGCGGCAAATTTTGTTTATTGCTTTGATCACCCATGGGGGCAGGTCCAGAGACAGCATGTGGTAGATCGTAATCATCATAAGAACCGATTGAACCAGAATCAGCCGGCCTCCTTCTGTTAACATTGCCGTGCACCAAGCAGTTAACCGTCTACCCAGCTCATCCAACAGTGGCTGCCAATCCATTTTACGGAGTGCTCTCGGCGAGAGGGGCAGCCCTAGATATTTGCAGGGGAACTGACCAATCTGACAGGGAAAAGCCTCCCGAAGCTGATCCGTGTTTAATCCTTCACACCTGACCGGCAGAATTGCACTCTTAGCTAAGTTATTCACCAAACCCGATGCCTCTCCAAAACATTCAAGCAGTTGGCGCGTAGCCGTGAGCTCAAAATCAAAGGGCCGGATGAACATTGCAACGTCGTCTGCATAGATGGAGATCCTATGCCGAAATCCCCATCCGTGCAATGGCTCAAATATGCCCGCAGTTTCTGCTTAGCCAAACACCGCAGTTAACACATCCATGATCAAGATGAAGAATTGGGGTGACGCTGGATCCCCTGCCGCAACCCTCTCGCATGGAAGACCTGTTCGCCTGGGAAGCCATTAACAAGCACCCGCGTGTTTGCTGTCGAAAGCATGGCCGAAACCCATCTGCAGATATTTTCTCCGAAGCCACGACGTCTCAGGACCTCAATGAGAAAAGGCCAGGAGAGCGAGTCGAACGCTCTCGCGATGTCCAGTTTCAGAAATAGCGCTGGTGTACGACTCTGATGAAAAGTTTTTAGCGACTAGCTGACGAGCATAAAGTTGTCCTGGATTGTACGCCCTTTGATATCTGCGCTTTGATTGGTGGCAATCAGTCCCTGCAGCTTTGGTGCCAAGCGATTTGCAATAGCCTTCGAAAAGATCTTTGCCACACTATGTAGCAGGCTTATAGGTCGGAATTCAGAAATGTCAACCGCACCAGCATGCTTCGGCAAGAGTGTGATATACGCATTGTTGAGAGACCTAAAGCTGCGGTGATCTTGCTTGGTGAGATGATGGATAGCTGCCATAATATCCCTCTTGATCACTGCCTAGCTAGCCTGATAGAACCGCAAAGAGAAACCATCTGGTCCTGGAGATTTGTCAGGTGGTAATGATTTGATGGCCTCCCAAATCTCCTTCTCTGTAAAATCTAACTCCAGGTCAGTCCGATCCACCTCGGGAAAGGCCAAATTGTCTAGGTTTAGTGTTGCTGTTCTTGATGGACGGTCTTGATGGAGAAGACCGACATGAAGCTCGAGCTCGAGAAGACGAAAGTTGCGGTGAAGAAAAGGTGACTTTACGATCTTAACCACCGACGTGACGAACATGAATCCAGAGGTGAAGGGGGCGCATACAATGTTTCGTACCGTCATATTGCAAGAAACGTGACTTGGTACGACAACAGCTGAGACATCTATGGCAAAAGAGTCAACTCCGGCAACGGCGAAAGAGCCTGCATCTTCCATTTGATTTATCATATGTACCCGTGGTTGTACTTCGGGGCGTTTTGGTAGCCGAGACTTAAATTTTTTGGCGAGACTTTGAATTTGTGGTCGAAATTATTCCGCAACTTATGAATTACAAGAAAAATAGCAAAATAATCCGAGCGGCACTCCCAAATCCCAATGCCCGATACATCCCGCGGCGCTCCGTGCGCTCTTCCTCGGCGCCGACATGCTATTTGGGGCGCGATGAGATGCGCTTAGCCGGAAAGTGGGTCAAAATTTGGAAAGTGGGTTGTTTTTTACTGAACTTCGTCAATTTTTGTTGGTTCTCACCCGGAAATTTGGTTTTATTTTCTCGAAATCGCGTCGTCTCTAGCCGGTGCCCGTGCTCCGCCGCCCCTGTCGCCAAGCTCGCTAGCTTCCGTCTGCTCGATTCTTTTCCCAAACTGGGCTCTTGACCTCTCACAGGCCATCTTGCCCGATCCAGTTGCCTTCCTCGCGGTGCTCGTCACCGGCGGCGACCACCCCTCTATGGTCCTTCCCTCGCGGAGGAAACCCTACTCGAGCCCCCCTCAACTGTCCCTAGCCAGCAACGTGAATCTCGCGGCAGGTCTTCCGAAACCTACGCTGCTCGCTCTGAAACTCTCCCCCTTTGTACCACCCCACAGTCATGGCGCCGCCGTCTCCCAGTCATTCCCCCAACCGTCAAAATGGAGGTTTCGGTGAGTGTGCCGGAGAATCCGGTCGGGACGGCATCCCCGTCATCGACCTGGGCATCCTCCTCAACGGCGACGCCGAGGAACGATCGCAGGCGATCCGGGACCTCGGCCGGGCTTGCGAAGACTGGGGCTTCTTCATGGTTCGACACTACCACTGAACAACACTAGTAGAATATATGAGTCTTGTCCCAACGCTACTACGATTTAGCAATTTTTCAGTGCTGCGACTAATTGTCTTTTTTCTGATCTGGGACGGAAGGTGGTTAACCACGGGGTGCCCGAGGCTCTCCAAGAAACAGTGATGGAGGCGTGCAAGGAACTGTACAGCTTACCGAGAGAGGAGAAGGCAGAGTACATCGCTGCTGGTCCAAAGGATCCTATACGTATTGGAACAGGTTTGTTCTACTCTGATGTTGACGATGCCATATGTCGGAGGGACTATGTGAAGATGATAGCTCACCCTCAGTTTCACTGCCCTGCAAAGCCTGCAAACTTGAGGTGGCACAAACTACTACTGTAACTAACACCATGTCTTATTTCACACCAATGTTTTCATGATTGTTGTAAGTCTTATTTGATATATACTGGCATTGTTAGAGAGATCGCTATGGAGTACTCGAATCGCACGCGGGAGCTGATGGTGGAGCTTGCGAAGGCAATCTCCATGAGCCTGGGACTTGACTGTGATAGGATTTCTGAAGCCCTGAACCTTGAGTCATGCTTCCAGATCCTCGTCGGGAACAATTACCCACCGTATGCTGGCTCGGACAGGGTTATGGGGATGTCGGCTCACTCCGACCACGGCCTTCTCACTCTGCTCTTCCAAAATGGCGTTGATGGCCTCCAAGTCATGCACAACGGCGAGTGGCTCCTCGCAAAGCCTCTTCCCGGCTCACTCTTTATTATTAGCGGCGATCAGTTAGAGGTATCTGAGTAATTTTTGTTGTTGTTAAATTAATAGTATAAGTCTGTGAAAAGAATGGCCGTCTCTGTTCGCAAACTCACTTATACTTTCACTAAATTATACATGGGCATTCTGGTGCAGATTGTGAGCAATGGAAGGTACAAGGCCATGCTTCACCGCGCACTGATCCGTGGTGAGGAGACGAGGATGTCGTTCGTTAGCCTGATCGGACCATGCCTAGATGCCATCGTCGAGCCTGTCCCAGAGTTGGCACTGTCTGGCCACCAGGCCATGGAGTTCCGAGGAATCAAGTACAGGGACTACATGGAGCACCAGCAGAGCAGCAAGATCAATAAGAAAGAAGCGCTAGACATCGTTCGTGTGCAGTCTAACATATTGACATGTGCGGGCACACTGAACAATTCAACAGAGGCTTCTTTTGGAGGTTACAGTCGTACAAATTGATATGCTGAACATTTATGTCCTAGCAAGTAAGGGAATCAGTGCACACCATGACATAGTATTTGCAAAATCAGCAAACTTCATGTTCGAAGAGATACTAATTCTGCCGTACATGCAGAAAATATAGACTTATGACACATTCTCGCTGTTCGGTGTACATGGATAATAGCAAAGCAGGTGCTAGAGCTAGCAGTAAAGAGCCTAGTGTGTCGCTAAAGTGTTATCCAAATTGATAAGGAGTATGCTTGCATGATCAGATTTGGTGAACCCTTGTGTTCGGTAGTTCTGTGAAATGAGTATGGTAAAGTGAGTTGGGCATTTGAAAAGAATAGACAATAATCGACTAAATATATGTACAGTCAGCAGAGATTTGGGCATGTTCTTCAGGCACAACTGACTTTGCTGGTTATATTCGTTGGCATATGCAGAGTTTACAGAAAGCTGATCTTCCTTTGCAAATCAAGGTATGCATGTGTTTAATGGTTTAAGACTGAATACCGTATAGGGAGCAGATTTCTAAACGTAAAAGACTAGTTAGTAAGAGCTGTTCTTAGGGTCGGATTTTGGAAAATACAGACCACATCATGCTTTGTTGATCATCGACTGCCTTTGTGTGGGTCAGCTTAAAATAGGCATTTGCTGGAAATGAGTACCAGTTTGTACATCTAACATCATATTTGGTTGATGAGACGGAACAAGTGCTAAAGATAGAAACTTCGTTTGTTAAGATGGACACAGTGGGGGATCGGAAACAAGCTGGTAACTGAGGGGAAGGTGATCTCTACAGATGCTTTGCGAAAATTGGTCTCTTTTGCAAAGGTGAACATTGTTCTACAACTGGCAAGTAAGCCTTCTGTGCAGAACTATGAATCTAGGTGTGGTTGGCATTTGGTTTTATCAAAATTTCTATTGAATAAAAAACATGAACCTAATAGACAGAAATAATTTGCGTACCTTTAAAGCTAAACAACTCAAAACCTCTCAACATGTTGTGCACCTCAGCATCCTAAATCCTACATGGTACAAAATTCCTATTAAATTTCTTTGAACCGGGAGGCCCGAAGCCACTAAGAGAGCAATAAGTGAAGTGTGTGAGACCTGTAAAATGGGGAGTTACACAACGATCATTTTATGGCATAGGAATTCGTGTTTTCCAAAAACACACATAGATAAGGAGTTTTAGAGTTCATTTGAAGGACATAAGATCTGGCGACAGATGTAAGATATCGGTGGATATGGGCAGAAGCGCACACACACACACACTATATATGCATTAGAAAAGAGTGAGATAATTTCTAGATTTTCTTTAGGGCATATGTCTATCACCAGATTTATGGTTCTCTTTCGCATACCATAAACAAAAGATAATAAGTAATAATTTACATTTAAGATGAAAGCAACAGAAAAAAGATGTTGCGACTAATCTGATAGCTAAGCTCAGTCGACCAAGATTTAAGGAAATCTCAGTTAGTGATCAATCACATGTCATATTTTATTCTAAAAAAAATAATTGTAATTTTTTTTTGACACATTACGACGCACACACTTTTAGATGTCTCCGCCTCATTCTTGAGGGCCACTATGCTAGTTTTGAAAAAAAGAAAAAAAAAGTAATCTGAGTATTACCCAGCCTATTCATATTTAGTGGCAAGGTGGGTGGCGGATCATGATTGGCATTTCATCAAGCTAGCCACATACTGTACTGTCCTAAAATAAAAGTAATCTGAGTATTACCCAGCCTATTCATATTTAGTGCCAAGGTGGGTGGCGGATCATGATTGGCATTTCATCAAGCTAGCCACATACTGTACTGTCCTACAATTCCCTATCAACATATGACTTTTGATAGGTACATGCGAAAACCTGCTTCTTGCAAAATGCAAGTTGCAGGGTTACAAATGAGCAGGATAACATATATTGTTCCTCCAAAACAATAATTTGAGCTCTTTTGACAGCACTCAAATTTTGTTGACAGGCGGGTATGTTCAGAAACTGTCTGCCTTCTCCCCAGTGAAACAGCTGCCCATAATTTCTCCCGAACTGCTTTGAACACAACACTTCATCTTTTTTTTCTTTTTTTTTGTGAAGTGATGTTCCATATGGTAGGCATCAATGTCCACCGTGTTTATGACCTCTCTTCTTAAAAAAAGATGTTGAGTACTTTCATTTTGTGTTGGCCCATTTCCTCATTCGTATACTGGTTGTGCTTGCCTGCGACCACACAAGCAATGATCTCAATCCTCAAGTAAAAAAATGACTGTTCCTAAGAAAACTGAACAACTTGATAACAACTACATTTTATGACTAGAATAGCAAGCATAATCAGAAGATTTTCCTGTTCATTTTATGACTAGAATAACTTGTTGAAGTATGAAAGAAGAGTTATGCACCTCTTCATCCCAGTCACATCTCATGGTGAGATAGGCTAGTACCAGGGTCTGGACAGCAGTTCCACCAATCAACCCGGACCAAATCCCCTGCAGTTTAGGCATAATCAGAAGAAGATCAACCCAACCCTCCCGTTTGTTACTCTTCTTTTTTGATGATCCTTACCCGAACTCCGAAGCCCAGTGGCCAACCCAGTACAATACCGATGGGAACTCCAACCAAGTAGTATGATCCGATGTTCACGTAGGCGACCAGTGCTTGCCATCCTGAGCCAATAGCTACCCCTGCAACCCAACAACATTCGCATTGTAGAGCTTAGCATCTCTTGTGTCATGTAGAGCTATGAACAAGGTAAATGCTATGTCAAGTGAGGTCTAGCTCACCTGAGAGTACGGGTTGCACGCTGTTGAGGAGAATGGTGAAGGCGAGCAGCACGGAGAGGTTGTGCACGGCGTCGAGCACGGCCTTTCCTGACGAGAAGAGGAGCGCGATCTGGTCGTTGTAGGCGAGGATGAGGCACCAAAAGATGAGGCCGATCACCACAGAAGTGGTGATGAAACGATGATGGAGAAGCGTGCGCCCTTGCCACTGCCTGCCCCGAGCTCGTTTGCCACCCGCACGCTACCATTTTTCAGAAAAATAGCCACTTGTTAGTTAGCCCAACCAAATGACACTGCTCAAGTCTGCGTATTACTGGTTACTGAATTTAGTGTTGCGTACCCAGTTGCTGCCAAGAATCCTATAGGAATCATCATCTCCCATCCGTTGATCGTCAAGCTACATTTGGGCCAAGAAATCAACCCATTGTACTCTTTTAGAGGTGAGGACTAATTAAGATTTGAAAGGGAAATTGCTTTTATTTGCAGCTGCTAGTTACCATATGGAGAGCGCATCCACGGCGATTTCAGCGTTCGGCAGGTACCCGGTAAGCAACACCAGCACCCTGTAGTACCAGTTCTCCAAGCTGCAGATGAACATTGAGCCAGAGATGTCAATGATTCAGGAAGAATGTACACATTTTTCTGTTGGACTCTAATTAGTGCGCTGTTCTAAGCGCGCGTAGTGAATGGACGCACCAAAGCATCACACCAGAGGCAGTGGAGAGCTTAATGAAGTCCCAGAAGTCGGCGAAGGCCTCCATGGAGAACCCCTTCCACGACAGCGGGCACCAGCCGCCAATGACGTAGAAGAGCTGGCCCAGCACCACTAGCCACCACGCCATGTCCGCGGAAGCGATCGCCCCGATGAAGCCAAGCTGGAAGTGGTGCACTAGCAGGTAGGTGACGACGACGTGGATGGCGAGCGCGACCCCCGCGGTGACCGCGGTCACCCAGTTCTTTAGCTGGCTCTGCAGGAACCGCGTGAGCGGGAGCAGCATCGCCATGGCGCCGAACGCTTGACCGCATAGCGTCTCCAGTGCGCTCGCCATGCCAAGCTGTCAGTATCACACAGAAAGAAAATCCACAGCACCATTGGTCATTACCGTGGTCACAAAGAAGTTATGCAAATGTTTCTTAAATGCTTCAAGAAGCATCTTTGCGTGATCACTAATACAGGACGGAACGTCACTCATGGCACACCGTTACAAAGACCATCACATGTGGTTCTTTATATATAAAGAAAATTTGTTAATATCAATGCTTTCACCAAGCGCCGTCGTCTGACCTATCTAACCACCAAGGAAGATCATGAGTTTTCATCGTGAAAAAAGGCTCGAGTTATCTCCACACAATTCTTTCACCAAGAAAATGACTAAAGTTTGTCATTGCCAGATACAACCAATTTTGGTCACAGAGACATGTGATACACATTAGTGGGAGTTTTTATTCTACTAAACCCTAGCACAATATTTCCCATCCTTCACGGCCGCACCGCTCTCCCCCACCCCACCTCTTCCTATCAAACACGTAGACCACACATGTACGACCCTATGTCTGTGAGCCGCGAAGCTCCATCGTGGATATGCACGACTCTCATGAGAGCCACTGACGCTCTCAATAGCCCTCACAATAGGACTATTCGGGCGCCGAACACGAATTTGGCCCCCAGCCGTCCTCTCAACAGCTCGCGGTTGTCTGGCTACTCCAAATAAACTGTCCAACACTCCCACACTGATCCCGATGGTTTGACACCCTATTGTAAGCGTCGGATTGGCCCACATGTCATGCAATATAGTGTGCGGGCGGGTGATCCCTGGCTAAGCTGCCCGTGTGTGCCCACATGTCGCACACATGTTACACAGGCGGTGCAGACTCATGAGATGCTGTAAATGGAGGCCAATCAGATCTTCCGTGGTGCAGACACATGAGATGCTATAAATGGAGGCCAATCAGATCTTCCGTGGTTATGGCGCAAACTGGTGTGGACGGGTAGCCACGGAAGACTTTATGAGTGGATGTCATACAAGATACGCCATTCCGAGTAGCCATGTATTTTTATTGGGTACATGAATAAATTAAATAGAAAATGTAATAAGTGTTTTTTCTAAAATTAATTAAACAACTCGTCGCTTGCCAGTCCATTTGGGGAGTGCCACTGAGACAGAAGCCTCCACTACGCTGGACAAGTGGACCGGCCCTATTACCTGACGTTATTGGGAGGGCCGGTGAAGATGGTGTGACTGACTACTGTGTGGTGCTCAATTTTAACCGTGTGCCCTATATAAGTGGATGCAATCATGCAAATTTTGTACTGATGTCGTGAGCCATGACGAAGTGGCCGAATAAGTGCCCAACTAGGAACAAGGTTCCTCTCTGTCTTGTTGCGATGAACATGTCTCTATTTCTTTAATTGGTTTAACTGATTTGACAGCATCCGTTGCACCCTCTCCGAAACTTTCGGAGTTTCAGACAGCTGCAATCGACAGAAAAATCCAATCATGCACGAACGAAGTCCCCTCTACCACTGTTTTTCCCTCAAATAAGTTTTTGCTGATGAATACTCCCAGCTCCCGATACAATCTTAGAAGCTGAGTGGAGATTTTCGTGTTCCCTAGCTCCATATATCTCTTTATTTCACGTTGCGATTTTGCATGCTCATAAGATACATCATTCTCTACATAAAAAAATCATAACATTTTGAAACTTATAATTTTTTTTGATTTTTTTAAACACCAGGATCACTGGGAGGGTTTTTCGCTTCTAACAGGATCCAATCATTCACGAAGTGCACTGCTGCTTTCTCTCAGAGAAATAAATCCCAGCGTGCTCATGGGCAGACCAAGCTTCGGAAAATTGAAAGCTGAAAGCTACTGTGGCGATGCAGTACCTGTACCAACGAACATGGATCGAGCTCTCTTGATAAATGCCGAGTCTGTTCGTCACATGTTCAGCCCAACAACCGCATGATGCGTCTTTCAAAAAAAAAACCGCATGATGAGTGTGCGAATATTATTTGAAGCAACACGATCCCTTAAAATAAAAATTACAGTAACACGAGCTGCTAGATATAATGATAGTGTGTAGCGACGTGTGGTACCGTTGACATTGCACTAGTTTACGGAGCAGAGTCTACTAGTACTACAAACGAAATCGCGGAGCAATAACCGGTATCGATCCCCAAATCTAATTGCAATTTTTAAATATGTAGCATCATTAATAATTCAACAAGGCATGATCTTCATTGTAGTTTTTTTGTTGTCTTCTCCGTCATGAACGGGAGATTTTGCATCAAAAATCTTTCTGTGGATATGCATGTATATAAACGATCGAGATGAGTCCAGTGTGCTCCAGCCCTGGCGACATGGATGAAATCAGACGCAACAAGTACTCCAGGAAACCGAAGATGACTAGAGTATGTAAAGAGATGTCTGTATGTGTTCATCAATGACCATATCGTTGAAGATGACTGGATGAGCTGTGTAGGTGTGCTTGCTCACCAGGAAACCGAAGTTGAATCCGGCGACGACGGTGGAGGCGATGGAGAAGGCGGCGAGCTCGAGGTCCCCGATGTGGCCGATGAAGGCCTGCGCGACGACGTTGACCCCGTACAGCGCCACCCGCTGGAAGATAGCCGGGCCGACGATCCGCCATAGCAGCTTGGACTCCACCCACCACTCTAACGCAACCCTCGCCCCCCGGCTCCTCTTCGCCTCCACCCCTCCGCCGCGCGCCTCCAGCAGCGGCGCCGACGCCTCCTCCCTCTGCTCGCTCATGGCTACACTATACTACCACCGAGCAGCTAGCTCTCGCGCGGGCGCTGGGGTTCTGGTCTGTGGCTTGTGAGCCGGTACATGCTACTAGCTCATTTATGTGGAGACGCCGGTAGCTGCCTGTCATGGCGTTCGCGGTCCATGACGCACACGATTAGCGAGCTAGCAATCCACACACACACCAACCAAGTGAGCAGAGCCCAACAATTTTACAAGGATTTAGCGCGTTTCGCGTTTCGCGTTTCACGTGTAAACCAACCAGGTCGGCTAGCTGCTCCAATGGTGCACCGTTCGCTTGTCCAGATCATCCATTGGGAAACCAGGATATATAGGGCACGTTTGGTAGGTTGCAGATCCTCCAATCAGGCCCGCCAGCAGGAACCGCACGATGTTTGGTTGCCCACATACGTAGTTGGGACATGTTAGCACGCCCATCAAAGCACCGCTCGGCCAGTCCCGGGAGCCACGCTCAGATCGAGCGTTCCCGTGGAGTTTGGCTCCTTCTCAGCTCTGCGGCTGCAAAATCGCCCCCCGCCTACAGGAGCTCGTGCGACCATGGAGATGGCGGGATCCCGCGCGCTGGATATCTCCCGCCGAAACCCTCCTCTATTTGCACCCTTCTAGCTCACCGTCCAAGTCCAAACCAGCATTTCTCCCCAACCGAGATCTCACCTCCCGTCGGCGAGCAGGTAAGCGGTGCAGTCAAATCCGGTCGGCGGCGGCGGAGGCATCAAGTCCAGTAGCTTCCCCCGCATCTGGACCGATGGTTGTAAGTACAAACCCTAGGGTGTTCATCTGCATGTCATTATCTAGATCTGTGACCATGTGTAGCTTGCTTGTGTAGCATATGTTAGATCTTGTAGAGCTTGGTCATTATTTTGTGCTTCATTGTGTAGGATCTGTTAGATTTTGTAGAACTTGGTCATGCTTATGTGCTTTGTATTGTAGGATGCGCATGCTTTTGTGCTTCCTAGCTAGTGTACGATATGTTAGATCTTGTAGAGACTGGTCATGGTTTTGTGCTTTCTAGTGAACAGTCTGTCAGATCATGTACAAGTTGCTGCTCGTAGCTTATTCATATGTGTAGAATATGATCTTGTAGCTTATATGTGTTGCATGCGTGATCGATGTAGGATTCGATGAACGATCTTAGTCAGGCCCTGGTCCCCATTGGTGACTCTCAGATCACTTCATGGGTAGACTCATAGGCTGAGATGCCCTTCGCGGATCCAGTTGGTAGTGTGCTTGTGCTGGACCCTGTGCAAGATCTTCTTGGTGGCCTTGTTGTGGCCATGAAAGGAAAGATCGCTAAGGCTAAGTCAGGAGTAAAATGGACCAAGAAATGGTTTCCATTCATGTCCACCTTTGTACTAAACCAGATGTGTGCGCTGATCAAGACTGTGGTTAGGAATGGCAAGGGTTTCAAGGAGGTACAACTCACAACTGTGGTCAAGCCTCTGTTCGTGCACTGTGGGGCTGAGGTCACTTCTACTCAGGTGTACAACCAGTTGAGGAAGTGGTGGCTCAGGTGGATCGAGGTGAGCAAACTTCGTGACTTGAGCGAGGCACAATGGTGTGAGGATACGTACACCATCATCCTTGAGACTGACCACTACGAGAGGAACATCACGGTTAGCACATCATCCTTGAACTTCTTAAACCTTGATCATGAGTTTCAATCCCATCTAACATATTGTCCTTCCATTGTTAGGATCACCCCAAGGACGCCGAGTCCCTCAACAAGCCCATTCAGAACTACACACAGATGCAGACCATCTTCTCCTACGGTTTTGCCACTGTCAAATTTTCCAGGGGCTCAAGGGATCCTCACGACGCGGCCGTTGACTTCAGTGAGACCCATGAGTCTGAGAATATCATCCTCGATGGTCCGGAGAAGCCTGCTAATGCCTAGGGAGACCCCAGAGGTGGAGCTGGAGCTGGAGCAGGAGGGAAGAGTAAGAGGGGAGCCCTCGGTGACGATGAGATCCAGGCCTTCGCGAGCATGACCAATGTTGTCAAGGAAGTCGCCCAGGCCATCAGGGAGAGCAAGCCAACTGACATGCGCCCTGACCTCTAAACGACTGTCATGGACGTCGTTTGGCTTCACTGAGGAGGCACTCATGCTTTCTCTCGGCCACCTCGTCGACCAGAAGGCACAAGGGGTGAACTTTGTCGGCATGGCTGAGCAGCACAGGACCCTCTAGCTCAGGACCTTCCTGGAACTACTGATGGTCCATGGTGCTGGTGGTGGTGGGGGCAGCATGAAGAAGAAGACGATGAACATATGATGATGTTGTATATTTTGGGTTAACTAGGGCTTGAAACTTCTCATATGGCCTGTATATGTTGATGAGGTGGTATATACTAACCCCTCGTATGATGGTGAACTTTATGGTGGTGGTGGTGGTAGGATGACACCCACTTTTGATGTGGTAGTAGGTTAACACCACAGCGATATGATGAATTTGTGATCCTCCTTTTGTAATGATCATGCATGCTGCTCTATGTTTACGAATTGCCATCAACTTGTGATGAATTCATGTGTCTTCATTAACCTCTGATCTTTCTTGTGTGTTCATAAATGAACTGGTACGTGGTGTATAGAAGGAGGCGTCTAGGAGTGTACAGCTCATGGAGAACCTGCCAGGAACAAGTCTCCGGCTTCTCAAACAATAATTACAAAGGGTTCAAAACTTTGTATAAAGCGCAACAGAACTACTCCAACTTCCTGGACCAGGAGAACGCCATCGTAGCCCATGAGGTTGGAGGCAATTTGATGGTGGCCGATTTGATATTGGCCGATGAGGTGCTAGCCCATATGCCAAATGAATTCCAGACTAGTAGGATCAAAGACTTCATAATCGTAGTCCTGCTTATGGTGATTGTGAAGCTCCTGCTATTATAGATGGTGGTGTATGATCAGATGTTGTAATGTGGCGAAGACTGCTAAGCTCACCACATTTGAACTTAGGTAACCGTAGCGGGCCTCCTGCAGGCAACCAAACACGGTGTATTTGCTGCTACCGAGCCCAAAACCAATGTTTGCAGCCAACCAAACAAAGTGGGGGTGGTAGCCCAGCTGATGAATCCATAGGCTATGCAAGGCTACCAAACGAATTACGCAACATATGGCTAAGAGGGCAGCCCAGCCAGACTTGGCGCTGCCCAACCTGCCCCTAGGGAGATGCAAATCGGATGCAGGTTACCAAATGCGCCCATATTTGCCACTTGTAAATCTAGGGTTATGGCGTTCTCGGATCTCGAGCGGCTTTGCACCGTGTTGTGAGTGTGCGTGGCCTTGTGGTGTTCTTGTATGGTTTTACGCTAATGAGTTGTCTTCTTCTTAATTAATGGATAAGGCAAAGTTTTTGCCATGGTTAATTTTTTTGCATCGCATGATCCGACGAATTTGTACGTCGCTGTTTTGCATCGATGCAACGCGAGGTGCATGAGGTGCGTACATCGGATACTGTCACGACACTAGGTGCGGCAACATGTTTTCCAGACAGATTTTGTTGTCAACTTGACCACGCGATTGCTGACTAGTATTCGTTCTGAAATAAGTGTTATGGTTTTAGTTTGAACTAAAACCACGACACTTATTTCGAAACGGAGTGTAAATTAGACACACCATAAAGGCACCTCCGTGAGCACCCTAAGGAGGCACCCAGGGCCAAACCCTAGTGCCATTAAAATTTCCCACAATCGCCGACCTCCTGGTCGCCGCTGCCAACGGCCTTGTCATAGTGGCAGCGGAACCAGGCACCAAATGTGGCTGGTGGATTTGGCTTGCTGAAGCGGTTGGGGTGCCGACTACCGAGGCAACATCCTCGTGTCGTGTGCGTGGTGACGCCTCCTTCTACGTGAGATCATTGTTGTAGGTTCGGAGATCAGGGTGTTGGATCATGGGTCATTCCCTAGACTAGAGCAGCAGGATTTGATGCCTCATGCATAGTGGTGGTGACTAGCAAAAGCGGAGTACTCATCAGCCATGGCGACGACGGTAACTCGAGCAGGCGGCCAAAGAACGGCGTGAGTAGGTCTCCATCCACGCCATCTAGTTACGTGGTGGTTTGATCAGCTGGTTACAACTGTTTGTGTGGTGCTACGCGTTCCATATTCGGACGTGATCACCTGGAGCACCAAAGCAATCTTATCGGTGTTTTTGCGGGTGGTAGAGGAGGAAGCGGCGGCTAGAGGACGGATGCTAGAGGATCTCGGAAGATACGTCCCTTGAGATCCATCAATGGAGGTTGTCTGCGTTCGCCGATACATTCATGCAGATTTTTTTTTTTAGTTTTGTGCCAATGTCACATCGGGAAATTAGTGTGTTGTGCGTGTGAGTCTCTCAGGTGCGTGTATGCCATGGAAGAGGTCGCTTGGGCCTATGGCTTATGCGTGCACCTGGAGATTTGGTTGACGGTCGAATCTTTAGATTGCGACATTCCATGCTAAAGATGTACGACATTCGATTTGAGGGTTATATTGTGAAGGATACGAAGGGTCATGACAACTTTGCAAGAGGAGTTTGCATCACAAGGAGGCTGAGCCATGGACCCATGGTGGTTCTATTTGAGTACCGGGTTTTGAGTTTTGGGGTGAAAGCCTTTGGTCTGAGCACCTCGCAGCGGTGGTGTCTAGGTATTGTTATCTCGTTGAAGGCATTGTACAAAAAAAATGACCTTACCTCAAGGGTAGAAGCCAGGACCTGCTCTGTTTTACTAGATCCGGCGATGGCGAAGACATTTCTGTTCTTGATGATGTTGTCTTGGAGAACTTTTTTCCGCAACCCAGTGATGCCCAGGGCGATAGTTGTTGTTGCGTGAGCTTTTCTCTTCTTTCTTTCGTTTTAATAATTTGGTTGTGTGCTTCTCAATGTCTCGAGTTTCTCTAATATTGAGTCGTCACATAGCCAAGGTATAGTTTTGCTATCTTTTTTTATATTAGTATATAGTGTCGTTTATCGAATCAAGTTGACAAATAGTTTAGATTGGCCAGATTGAACATGCCGATCTACCCCTTGTCCACTAGCGCTCGTTTGCTAGGCATTCATTAATTTCGTCGAAAGCGAAGCATTTTGTACCTACTTGATTCGTCGGCCGATGATGGAGACTATAAGCGAAGCTGATTTAGATTCGATAGTGATAGAGGGAAGTGTCGCGCGAACGGTCTGTAGAAAATTCCAAAACACATGATCACCTGTCCAGAGTACCTAGCTCTTCGGCTTGCATCAGCAGCAGCAACCTGTGTGCTTAGCCGGTGCTGTATATCTGTACCCAATCAGACCATTAGGGCACCGATTAAGTTGGTGCTCAAGTGTTTTATAGAAGTTCTTTGTTGTAGCACGGGCCATGCATGATTGTAATTATGTTTGTGATGCAACTAATCTTTTCTTCGTGGAAAGGCACATGTGTTTGTTCGACCAAGTAGTGATGATGAACCTAGTAGTTGCGTTAATTTTTTGCCAAACTTGGATGTGCAAAGCTTCGTTTTCAAAATGCATTTAGCTTCGTTTTCCAATCGTATCATACTCCCTGCTGCAGGGCCCTGATTGACCACTTCCTTGCAGCAATGATATCGACCATAGCCACCGGGCGAGTCGACGTGTGAGAGGTGGCACCTGCAACTGCAAGGCGGCAACCACAGGTTGAGGATGGGAGGTGGCTTGCCGATTGATGAGAGGAGGGAGAACTTCTGGACCTGTGGACGTATGCACATGCCTATACGTAAGTGGTGATGCAACTGTGGAAATGGAGAAGGTGTTCACGTAACCTGGCGCGCCGAGGTGATAGGTACGACCCGGCCGGTACCCAACAAGGTCACGGTTCCAACTTCCAAGGATACTAGTGGATGTGGCGCGGCCATGCCGCCCCCGTGTATTTTAAAAAATTAAATTTGGTGGTGTGCAAATTTTGAAAGTATGTGTAATTATTTTTCTTGTGGTAAGTGTGGTCATTTTTTTATATTTTTTTTTGTAATTCATGTAATTATTTTTCTTGTGGTCAATAGTTAACCTTTTGTTGTTTGTTTGTCTAAATTTAATCGAATTTAAAACTTTTCAAGTGTGTTGCATTGTGCCACAAATAGGTAGGAAATTTTTGTGTGGCCATTTTGGTATTTTATCATATTTTCCTGATATTAATTTTCAGAAGTTAACTTTTTTTTTGTCCAAATTTAGTCAAATTTGAAACTTTTCAAAAATGTTGCATTGTGCCACAAATAGGTAGGAATTTTTTTTGCGGTCGTTTTGATTTTTTTTCCATGTTTTTCTGATTATTAGTTTTAAAGTTATTGAATTAACAAAATTAAGCTTTTACTGATTTTTTCCTGCAGGGAAAATAGGAAAAACGGGCTGACAGACGGGCCCACCCGTCAGCCAGTGAATAATGACGTCAGCGGTGGCGTCCGCCGTTGCGCGCCGGCGAGCTCGGCGACAGTTAACCTTTTGTTGTTTGTTTGTCTAAATTTAATCGAATTTAAAACTTTTCAAGTGTGTTGCATTGTGCCACAAATAGGTAGGAAATTTTTTTGTGGCCATTTTGGTATTTTATCATATTTTCCTGATATTAATTTTCAGAAGTTAACTTTTTTTTTGTCCAAATTTAGTCAAATTTGAAACTTTTCAAAAATGTTGCATTGTGCCACAAATAGGTAGGAATTTTTTTTGCGGTCGTTTAGATTTTTTTTCCATGTTTTTCTGATTATTAGTTTTAAAGTTATTGAATTAACAAAATTAAGCTTTTACTGATTTTTTCCTGCAGGGAAAATAGGAAAAACGGGCTGACAGACGGGCCCACCCGTCAGCCAGTGAATAATGACGTCAGCGGTGGCGTCGTCGTGTGGCTGAGCGGCCGGCGTCGCCGAGCTCGCCGGCGCGCAACGGCGGACGCGCGCGAGGCTCCAGCAGGCGGGTTCGGTAGAGGACGGGGAGGCGAGGTGGATGGGCGGCGCGGCACGACGTTTGGTCGCCGGAGCCGCCGCCGGCGAGCCAAACAACGGCGGCGCAGCCGGAGGACGCCGGAGACGAATCCGGCCGATTCCGACCACCCCGGGACGCATCCGGCGGCCAGGAGGTGGAGTCTGAGGCGGCGCAGCTCCTGGCGACCTCGAATCTGGGCGGGGACGCGTCCAGCGGCGGCGCTGGCCGGCGGCGGCGGCGGCGAGCCCGAGGTCGCGCGTGAGAGAGATGGAACGGGGGGACTCTGTTGCCGTTTTTTTGCAAAAAAGCACATGTTTTTTTGCAGATTTGCACGCAGGTCCTTGGCAGTGCGGAATACTGGAGTGCGGGTTGAGTGCGCGTTCTTGGAGGGTCTTTTGTGCAAAATGGCAGGGCAACCGGCGGAACCGGAGTCCACCGGCTGGTGACCGGGCGACGTGTCGAGGCCTGATTGGCTAAAAATAGCCTATGAACAGTGCCCGGGTGGTTCGTGAGGACGTGGCCGCATCTCGGCCGTCCGTCGCGCGGATCGGACGGCCAGGGAAATCCAGCGACGTGGACGAATGACAGGAGGAGGATCCTTCAGCCTTTTATATATAGTGTAATGTAATGTGTATTGTAGACCATTGATTTTAAAGTTGTACTTCGGAGCGTTGCCATCGTTAAGTTTTTCAAATACAGGTTGATATCGTTAAGAGATCCTACCATATCCAATAAAAGCGTATGATCGGGTGTAGTGGCATTTTCTGGAGCTGGTTATGAGACAACAAGGTTTCAACAATGAGTTTATAGCACTAATATCAAAATGCATGCGTACTGTACGGTATAGATTCAAGGTCAATGGCACATATACGGAGACTGTCGTTCTGGGGAGGGTTTTGTGCCAAGGCGTCCCAATCTCGCCGTGTTTATTTTTGATGTGTGCTGAAGGCCTGTCTGCTCTATTAACTCAAGCCACTACAGAATGGCGAACAGTGCCGACGGCCAGAACCTGTGCCGACGGCTATTTATCGGGGCCGTCGGCACAGGGGCGTATCAGCACCAGCCGTTCGCAAGGCCGTCGGCAAAGAAACGGCCGTCGGCACAGATGTTCTATCCCGACGGCCCCCGTCGGGACACAGTCAACCATCGGCACAGAGGATCAGGTGACGTCGACGGCAATCTATGCCAATGGCCATGCCGTCGGCACAGGCCTCTACCGTTTTTTTTTACATTTTTACCCTAATCTTCTTTTTATGTATCTATTTATTACTCTCAATTAAGTTTAATATGTTTCATTCATATTCTATGTACATAGCTACACCGAATAGCGGTTTCCACCCACATAAAATAACGTCGCGAATAATTGTATATGCCGGAGCGTCGGAACCCCACCAAAATCTAGGTTGATGCATACCATATGTGTACAAGTGTTTTGGGTGATTCAAATGTCCAATAATCTACCCCGGTGTGTGACCGGCTTCACTTTCTCTCTACCAAGTTTCTGCACTTAGAGGTGAAAACTCCCACTTCGGACGAAACGGGGGCAATCTTGTAAAAACTTGTGATAAAAGTTGGTTTCGCATGTGCCTATGGCCTAACCTAACACAACCAGGCAAAAAAGTCCACTGGCCTACCCCTTTCGACGCACGTCTATGGGGGTAGACGAAAACGTTAGGATTTTTCCAGCGGATTCAGGATTTCGCCGAAACGGGGCCCCGGAGCGTCGGAACCCCAACCAAAACCTAGGTTGTGCCATACCATATGTATACAAGTGTGTTGTGTGTTGTAAATGTGCAATATCCTACTCCGGGGTGTGACCGGCTTCACCGACTTCACTTTCTCTCTAGTGAGTTCCTGCACGTAGAGGTGAAAACTCCCACTTCGGACGAAACGGGGGCAATCTTGTAAAAACTTGTGATAAAAGTTGGTTTCGCATGTGCCTATGGCCTAACCTAACACAACCAGGCAAAAAAGTCCACTGGCCTACCCCTTTCGACGCACGTCTATGGGGTAGACGAAAACATTAGGGTTTTTCCAGCGGATTCAGGGTTTCGCCGAAGCGGGGCCCCGGAGCGTCTGAACCCCAACCAAAACCTAGGTTGTGCCATACCATATGTATACAAGTGTGTTGTGTGTTGTAAATGTGCAATATCCTACTCCGGGGTGTGACCGGCTTCACCGACTTCACTTTCTCTCTAGTGAGTTTCTGCACTTAGAGGTGAAAACTCCCACTTCGGACGAAACGGGGGCAATCTTGTAAAAACTTGTGATAAAAGTTGGTTTCGCATGTGCCTATGGCCTAACCTAACACAACCAGGCAAAAAGTCCACTGGCCTACCCCCTTTCGACGCACGTCCATGGGGGTAGACGAAAACGTTAGGTTTTTTTCCAGCGGATTCAGGGTTTCGCCGAAGCGGGGCCCCGGAGCGTCGGAACCCCACCAAAACCTAGGTTGTGCCATACCATATGTATACAAGTGTGTTGTGTGTTGTAAATGTGCAATATCCTACTCCGGGGTGTGACCGGCTTCACCGACTTCACTTTCTCTCTAGTGATCAGTTTCTGCACTTAGAGGTGAAAACTCCCACTTCGGACGAAACGGGGGCAATCTTGTAAAAACTTGTGATAAAAGTTGGTTTCGCATGTGCCTATGGCCTAACCTTACACAACTAGGCAAAAAAGTCCACTGGCCTACCCCCTTTCGACGCACGTCTATGGGGGTAGACGAAAACGTTAGGGTTTTTCCAGCGGATTCAGGGTTTCGCCGAAGCGGGGCCCCGGAGAGTCGGAACCCCACCAAAACCTAGGTTGTGCCATACCATATGTATACAAGTGTGTTGTGTGTTGTAAATGTGCAATATCGTACTCCGGGGTGTGACCGGCTTCACCGACTTCACTTTCTCTCTAGTGAGTTTCTGCACTTAGAGGTGAAAACTCCCACTTCGGACGAAACGGGGGCAATCTTGTAAAAACTTGTGATAAAAGTTGGTTTCGCATGTGCCTATGGCCTAACATAACACAACCAGGCAAAAAAGTCCACTGGCCTACCCCCTTTCGACGCACGTCTATGGGGGTAGACGAAAACGTTAGGGTTTTTCCAGCGGATTCAGGGTTTCGCCGAAGCGGGGCCACGGAGCGTCGGAACCCCAACCAAAACCTAGGTTGTGCCATACCATATGTATACAAGTGTGTTGTGTGTTGTAAATGTGCAATATCCTACTCCGGGGTGTGACCGGCTTCACCGACTTCACTTTCTCTCTAGTGAGTTTCTGCACTTAGAGGTGAAAACTCCCACTTAGGACGAAACGGGGGCAATCTTGTAAAAACTTGTGATAAAAGTTGGTTTCGCATGTGCCTATGGCCTAACCTAACACAACCAGGCAAAAAAGTCCACTGGCCTACCCCCTTTCGATGCACGTCTATGGGGGTAGACGAAAACGTTAGGTTTTTCCAGCGGATTCAGGGTTTCGCCGAAGCGGGGCCCCGGAGCGTCGGAACCCCACCAAAACCTAGGTTGTGCCATACCATATGTATACAAGTGTGTTGTGTGTTGTAAATGTGCAATATCCTACTCCGGGGTGTGACCGGCTTCACCGACTTCACTTTCTCTCTAGTGAGTTTCTGCACTTAGAGGTGAAAACTCCCACTTCGGACGAAACGGGGGCAATCTTGTAAAAACTTGTGATAAAATTTGGTTTCGCATGGCCTATGGCCTAACATAACACAACCAGGCAAAAAAGTCCACTGGCCTACCCCCTTTCGACGCACGTCTATGGGGGTAGACGAAAACGTTAGGGTTTTTCCAGCGGATTCAGGGTTTCGCCGAAGCGGGGCCACGGAGCGTCGGAACCCCAACCAAAACCTAGGTTGTGCCATACCATATGTATACAAGTGTGTTGTGTGTTGTAAATGTGCAATATCCTACTCCGGGGTGTGACCGGCTTCACCGACTTCACTTTCTCTCTAGTGAGTTTCTGCACTTAGAGGTGAAAACTCCCACTTCGGACGAAACGGGGGCAATCTTGTAAAAACTTGTGATAAAAGTTGGTTTCGCATGTGCCTATGGCCTAACCTAACACAACCAGGCAAAAAAGTCCACTGGCCTACCCCTTTCGACGCACGTCTATGGGGGTAGACGAAAACGTTAGGGTTTTTCCAGCGGATTCAGGGTTTCGCCGAAGCGGGGCCCCGGAGCGTCGGAACCCCACCAAAACCTAGGTTGTGCCATACCATATGTATCCAAGTGTGTTGTGTGTTGTAAATGTCCAAGATCAACCATTGTACGGAGAAAAGTTCGGGGTAGATATGCGGGCCCACCAGACTAGGGTTTGGCTGGAAAAGGATAATCGGAGAGCCGGAATAATTTGCGTGTGGCCCTACCATATAATACAATAAATTATAATAAAACTGTATTCAGTTATAATGGAATAAATTATAATATTTAAAATGTTAATAAAATAGCTAATAATAGGAAAAAATAAAAAAATACCTATGCCGACGGCAAAGCCGTCGGCATAGGCTCCTCTTATCTACTTTGGGTGGCCAGGGCACGCGGTCGACAGTTTCTTCCCCAAATCGACCACGCGCCCGAGCTCTTCCCCTCCGTCGCCGGCGCCCCCGACCCACCCCGAGCTCTTCCCTCCGTCGCCGGCGCCCCCGACCCACCCCGAGCGCCGCCGCAGCCCGTCACCGCACCACCGCTCGCCGGCCTCCTCCACTCCGTCGCATCTCCCCAACACCGGCCTCCTCCACTCCGTCGCGTCTCTCCCCCACCCGTGCGCCGCCGCTCCGCTCTGGCCGTCCCACCTCCTCCTCCCACCTCCTCCTCCACGCCTCCTCCGTCCACCGTCCACCCCGACGTCCACCCTCCACCGCGACGCCGCCCACCCTCCACCCCGACGCCCGCTGCTTCCTCCCGTCTCCACCACATCCTCCACTGCTCCCCTGCTACTCGACCGCCTCAGATCCCGACAAGGAGCACGCCCCGCCGTCAGAGCAGCATCTCCCCCTCGCAGGAGCGCCCATGGCTACTCCCTGCAGCTCGGTAAGCCACATTTCCTCTCTTTTTCTTTTTTGTTCTTTAGTTTACTATTTGTTGCAGACTATAAACCATGTTAGTTAAGCAATATAGTTAGATTAGGACAAAAAAAATCATGTTTTGCATTAATTTTCGGTTGTTTAGCTACTAGGCAAACTTGTAAATTTGTGTAAGAACAATAATTGCTAACCTTTGTTCATTTTGTACACTAGGCCTCGTCGTGACCACCTCGCTGATCAGATTCCGTGTGGAGCGTGAGAGTGGGGATTGTCGACGGAGGGTGTCGGCGGAAGATCTTCTTCGCCGTCGATCACGCTTCGAGGGTAAGAAATCACGTAGGCCTGCTTTTTTTATCTATGCTTCCTTGACTAACCCTGACTAACCCGTGTATCAAATGCTTTTACTTAACTAAGTATCATGTCGGAGCCGGAGCGAAAGTTTCGTGGTGTTCATCGGAGACCCACGAAGATCCCGACTTGGGCAGCTCAGATCACAGTGGATCACAGGAAGATCTAGCTTGGTACTTTCAGGTGCCCGTGGCAGGCTGCCCGCTCCTACGACTGCGCGGCGGTCCAGCACTTTGGGGCGAGAGCGATCCTCAACTTTGAGGATGAGCGGAGCGTGGCGCATAGTTAGCGCCAGATGGCATGAGGATCGCGACGAAGGCCGAGGAGAGGGAGCACCGGCAGGCAGAGAGGGCTCAGGGCGCGCCACCAGCGCGAGGAGGATGACCCCTTGGTCAAGGATCTCCTCCTTGATCCCCAGGTGATGGCGGTCCAGTACCAGGTCTTCAGCGAGAGCCGGCAGCAGCGCGGGCAGGGCGAGGCCGGCCCCTCCGGCACGCAGCAGCAGGGCGAGGACTCTAGCAGCAGCCTGTCCTCTTGTTGGGACCGCTTGGACGACGCCACTGACACCGGCGCGAGTCGAGTTTAGGATGTCTATCATCCTACCTGTCGTACTACTAGACTTATCTTGCTACCTGTTGTACTGCTAGACTTATCATACATGCTACCTATGTATTATTGTGCTACTTGTCTATATGTGTTATGTTTAGCTAATATGGTTACATCGTTCTATGGTTTATTCTGTTTTATGTTTAATTATTAGGTAAAATGGAGGGATATTTGCTTATATATTTCGATTGTTTGTACTTTTTAGATGACGTAGCTTCCCGCCAGCCAGCACCGTCGGTCCCGCGCGTCGTCGCGGCTTCTCCAGCTGAGGAGGGGCCGCCTCGGTGCCCTTTGTTTTGTCGCCCTCTTCCGGAGCACGTCCTCGACCTTCTCCGGCCACCGATCACGCTTCGAGGGTATAAATCTTTCGCCTCTCTTGCTGCATAGGTTTATTTTGGTCTAGATCACCAAGTCAGTCGCGTAACCCGAGTCAGATCCCATCCGGAAGGGTTACAAATTTATAAATATGCAGGATTGTCCATCTTTGCATATTTATAACCGTAACACTTCCGGGTTGTCCTGTTGGACAGTCCGAGTACGTGTAGATCGGGTCGTGTTCCATGTTCTACCCCTTCCTGAGACGTAATTTCGGCAGCACCTCCCTGTTGTTCTTCGGATGCACACCCTCGGCTTGACAAGCTCGAGACGTGTATTCTGAAGAACAGCGGGGAGGTGCTGCCGAAATTCCGTCTCGGGTCGGGGTAGAACATGGAACACGGCTCGATCTACACGTACTCGGGCGGGATAGGCCCTCCTATTAGAAGTGTAGGTGAACCCTTGCATGATGTAAAGATTAAAATTTGACCGTAATTAATCTGGTGACACTAAATCATTTTATTATTACTTGGTGCATATTAAAAGACTGCGTGGTTGTTTCGCTCCCAATAAAGCAGAGGATGGCTGATAATGGGTGGATGTACAGTGGCCGTGTCGATAAGATTAAAAGAACAGAGGAGTGGGAGATGAAGACCAATATATTAGTGAAGGAGTTAGGGCGTGGTTCAAAGGCAAAAGGAGTTCGTGGAAGGTGCCCTTGCACTCATTGCAAGAATCGTGACCGTCAAGGAAAGGAAGATATGACTAAACATCTTTGGTTGTATGGGTATACGCCTAACTACGTCACGCATGTCAAATTTGATCAGTACGAACGTCTCAGAGTTGGGGTGATGCGGCAGCGGATCGATGGCAATGAGTACGATGGGTTGAGAAACATGCTAGATGATCACCATGCTGCTTACATGCCGGATTCGCCACCTCCACAGGAGGAACAGGAGGAACCGGGTGAACCGGAGGCACCGGATGAACCGGAGGAACCAGAGCCAACCGCGAAGGCTTTCTATGAGACGATGGCCTCGGCTACGAAGCCTCTATACGAGGGTGCAAACGTTTCTCAGCTCGATGCCGTAGCTCAACTACTAAGTGACAAGTGTCAGTTCTCCACCACCCGTGCAGGCTTTGAAGCTAATCTGACAACATCTGGTAACATGTTGCCCAAAGGGCATTGTCTGCCAAAATCCATGCACGAGACGAAGAAACTATTGGGATCGCTCAGCATGGATTATGAAAAGATTCATTGTTGTCCAAAAGGATGCCTGTTGTTCCGGAAACAATATGCGAATGACAAGTACTGTAGCCTTTGTGGGGCCTCTAGGTATGAGGAGAAAACGCTGCCTGATGGTCGGAAGACGCAGGGAAAAATCCCTGTGAAGGTTCTTCGGTACCTCTCATTCATAAAAAGAATGCAGCGGCTTTTCATGTCCGAGGAGTCTGCCAAACAAATGACTTGGCACAGGAAAGGGAAGAGATACGTCGACGAGTTAGGACGGGAAAAGATGGGACATCCATCTGATGGTGAGGCATGGAAGAACTTCGACTTGAAACACCCCCTTAATTCAGCAGATGCTCGGAATGTCAGAATTGCAATAGCAACAGATGGGTTCAATCCATTTGGGATGTCGACTGCGTCGTACAGCTGCTGGCCCGTGTTTGTTATTCCGCTCAATCTCCCTCCTGGGGTACTAATGCAAAGGAAGCACATGTTTCTGTCGCTGATCATTCCAGGGCCCGAATACCCGGGGAAGAATTTGAGTGTCTACATGCAACCGCTTGTGGATGATTTGCACCACTCATGGCACAATGGGACGTGGACATACGACCGAGCATCAAAGAAAAACTTCTCGATGAAAATTTGGTTCCACTATTCCATGCACGACCTACCCGGGTATGCCCTATTCTGCGGATGGTGTACAGCTGGTAAATGGCCATGCCCAGTGTGCAGGAACCAACTTGAGTTCCTTTGGCTAAAGTCAGGTCGCAAGTATGTCGCGTTTGACAAGCATCGACAGTTCCTCGAAGGAAGGCATCCTTATCGAGAAGACCAAAAAAACTTCACGAAGGGCATAGTTGTGCGTGAAGAAAAAGCGATACCGAAGTTCGATGGTGCAAAAGTTGATGCCGAGCTAGTGCTCTCGTGCCTGCTGAGGGATCTATCCGAAATTTGAGGGTATGGTGTAACGCACAACTGGACTCATGTGGCAGGCTTAACGCAGCTAGAGTATTACAAGGACCTCGAACTTCCCCATAACATCGATGTGATGCACACCGAAAAGAATGTTGGAGAGATGATCTTTCACACAGTCCTGAACATTCCTAAGAAGACAAAGGACAATGTGAAGGCTAGAGTTGATGTTCAGAAGCTCTGTGATAGGGAGAGATTACACATGAAGCCTCCTAACCCTCGTCAAAAAAATTGGTTTAAGCCAAATGCCGACTACTGCCTTGATAATATCCAAAAGAAGGAGGCATTCAAGTGGCTCAAAAACATCGCCGTGATGTTCCCTGATGGTTACTGTTCCAATATAAGTAATGGAGTCAATCTTCTTACAGGAAAAGTCACTGGGCTCAAGAGTCACGACTATCACATATGGATTGAGCGGTTGATGCCGGTGATGCTTCGAGGGTATCTCCCCGATAGTATCTGGCGAGTGCTTGCGGAGTTGAGCCATTTCTTCCGCACGCTCTGTGCGAAACAGATATGTCCCCTGATTATTGCGAAGCTGCGTGATCTTGTGCCGGAGTTGCTATGCAAGTTAGAGATGATCTTTCCGCCAGGCTTCTTTGTTCCGATGGCACATCTCGTTGTGCATCTCGCGAACGAGGCACTCTTGGGTGGACCGGTGCAGTTTCGTTGGCAGTTTTGTATTGAGAGAGAGTTTAAGTACATTCGAAACATAACTGGAAACAAAGCTAGGATTGAAGCATGCATAGCTGAGGCAACAATACGAGAGGAGATGGCAGACGCCGTGACAACGTACTTTCCCGATGAAGTTGCCACTATGCATAACCCGGTCACTCGGTACAATGTCGACGAGCCCAAGAATGACCCCAAGCTCCTCCTCTTCCAATGTCCCGGTGGCAAGGCCGGTGCCGGTGAAAAATGTAAATTGACCAAGGAAGAGAAGGATTGCATAATGCTCTATGTGCTTATAAACATGACGGAAGTACTCGATTTCATGAGGTAAATGGTGAACAAATTACTTTGCAACTAGTAACTCAGTTTCGGTCTAATACGTATTTTCTCCTTTTAGACAATTCCAAGATGAATACTGGTTGGGAACGGTGGATCCCGATCCCGCGGAGCTGGACACTCTTCTGAAAGAGGGTGCTCACGGAGGAAAAAAATTTGTGTCTTGGTTCATGGGAAAAGTAATTTCTAACGTGTCCCTCTTACCTTGCAATATGTGACTTGTCCCTCTTATTACACGTAACTAATGCACAAAACAATTTGAACCGTACTTGTAGGGAGCTGATCCCAACGTTGAGATGACAAATGAGCTGAGATGTGTTTCCCAAGGATTTAACCGTACCGTCATTAAGTATGAGAAGTATGATGTGAATGGGTTCCGCTTCCATACAGAGTATCACCAGAATAATCGTCCTGGAGCAAAAACTGTAAATACTGGGGTCTTCACCAAAGGATCCAGAGGAGCCGATGGAGCCAATTACGTAGATTACTACGGAAGGTTACAAAACGTATACGAGCTGACGTTCAATCGTACGAACATAGAACTCAAGCTCGTTGTGTTCAAGTGCCACTGGTTCGACCCATGCACTGGACCACATGGTGGACAGAGAAGTGAGCCTTCCATTGGGTTAGTTGAAGTTAAGCCTTCAACCACCTATACCGGAGCCGATGTCTATATTGTGGCTCACCAAGCCAAGCAAGTTTATTATTTGCCCTACCCATGCCAGAAAGAGAACCTCAAGGGCTGGGAAGTCGTGTTCCGGGTATCCCCACATGGTAAGCTACCCAGGCCCTCCGACGACGATTACAACAACATTGACCCTAAAACATACGAGGGAATTTTCTATCAAGAGCAAGAGGATTTCGGGCACTTTGACTTACAAATAGGTGGTCTCGAGGACCTCGAGAACAATGCACACACTCGTGGTGAGTCAGTGGTGAATCTGAAGGACATAGATGTGCTCTCGAAGTTTCATGCGGAAAATGACGACGATGACGAGCCTGGCGATGAGCTTCCGCCCTACTACTCACGTGATAGTGATAGTGATAGTGAGAATGAGAACCAACACCCTGATGAGGAGAGTGATGACGATAGGTGACGGTCTATAATGTCTTTATGCTTTAGTAATTATTTTCCAACATGCTTCTTAATTGCATTACGTCTTTATGCTTGGTATCTACATGTTATTATGTCTTTTATTCTTTAGTATTTATTTTTCGACATGCTTCTTCATTGCATATGTCTTTATGCTTAGTGTCTACATTTTATTATGTCTTGATGCTTACTTGTTTTCTCTTTCTCAATGCAGTTGATTGAACAATATGAGCCAGGGCAAGGAAAGCGCTTCTGGTGGTCCTTCTCCCGGTGCTTCAGCTTCTCCTGGTGCTTCGCCTTCTTCCGGTGCTTCTGCTGCGCCGATCCGACGCTCACCTATTATCAGCCGGGGAGATATGGGGTTCACCCCGTCGCCGTCGGCGCAATAGATGTAGGGCTTTGGACGTCTAGACATCTAGGTATGTATGTATGTACTTGATGATGGTCCTATGTGTGTATCTACTTGATGATATATGGAGCCATTGTGTGATCTTGTTTGTTGTGAATTTGTCGTGATTTTTGATTATTTTTTTCTGCTATTTTTGCTGCAAAAAACGAGCCGCTGCATCAAAAATTCTGGGCAAGCCTGTGCTGACGGCAATGCCGTCGGCACAGACCCCTTAATGTGACCAAATGGTCACACCTTTGCCGACGGGACTGCCGTCGGCACAGGCACCTCCCTGGAGCGCCCAGCTGCGTCCACGTGGCGACGCTGTGCCGACGGCCGGCCGTCGGCACAGGCCCCTCCACCTCGCCCGGCCAATGTGGGCCCCACCCGCCGCTGTGCCGACAAACTAGGTGCCGACGGTGCGTCTCTGGCCGTCGGGAAAAGCTGTGCCGACGGTTTCTTTCTGTGCCGACGGCCAGGTGGCCTGTGCCTACGGGGCCCTATGCCGACCACCCTGTGCCGACGGTGGCTGTCGGCATAGGTGTGTGCCGACGGCATTGGGTCCTTTGCCGGCGGGCTGCGGCCGTCGGCACAGGTGGCCATTCCTGTAGTGAGCTGATGCGGAGGGACAGATTAAGGGTATCAAGCTAGCTAATGGCGCTCCCACGGTCAACCATCTCTTATTTGCGGATGACTCGTTGATGTTGTTTGAGGCAACGACGGAAGGGGTAGAGGAAATTTAGCTCCAATACCCCTCAGGCAAAGAAAGTTGATCTGGTGACCAGGCTGGGTTTGCATAAAGAGACTACAGAAGGAAAATACCTTGACCTCCCCATGTATGTTGGACGTTCTAAAAAGATGTGCTTCCAATACCTCAAAGGCAAGATATGGGCTCGCATCACTGGTTGGAAGGAAAAGTTCCTCTCAACGGCTGGCAAGGAAATTTTAATCAAGGCGGTTGCTCAGGCTATTCCCACCTATGCCATGGCATGTTTTGACCTTACAAAATCCTTATGTGATGAGATTAGTCAAATGGTGTGTCGGTTTTGGTGGTCTCAACAGGATGACGAACAACATATGCATTGGGTGAGTTGGGGTAAATGGAGCTTTCAAAAGAACATGGTGGTTTGGGTTTCAAAGACCTCTACTCTTTTACTCTAGCGATGCTATCTCGACAGGTCTGGAGGCTACTCCCACTAGTAGGGAAAAGCCTACCGCTGGCGGGCGGTTTTTGGCTACCGCTGGCGAATACGGGTTCGCCAGTACAGTCTGGCCAGTGCTAAGTGCTACCGCTGGCGACGCCGCTGCCTGCCAGGGGTAGCGAAAATTACTGCTGGCGAAAAAACCTGTGCCCGCCAGGAGTAGTTGCTGGCGAACTCCTCTGGCCACCAGCGGTAGCCTGTCCGACGTAGCACGTAGTTCGCCAGCGATATATATCACATTCGCCAGCGTATATTTTCTGGAATTTATTTTTTCCTAAAAATTCGTATTTAAATAGTATATACAGGTATACCGGCAGTATATAAAGGTATACGCAGCAGAAACAATACAAATATATGATTCTGAAATACAAATAAATAAATTACCAAATTAAATAGTTGGTTCATCACATTTGCATTACAAACCGAATAATTAGACAAGTGATCAAATGTATCATACAGGAATTAGTTGGTTAATACATCTCGAGAGTTGCTAGTTTAGCTCGCAAAGTTTCTAAAGCAAGTAGTGTCATCTAAACCACAATCACATATAAGAGAATGGCAATGACGATGAGCAGGGGATCACGTTGAAGTTGGACTTCACCCGGTTCTTCCTCTCTTCCGCCAGCAGGTGGTTCAAGTACTAGCTTTCGCCTCCTCTTTACTCTTGTAGCCCTTGTAGTTGTTGTCCTTGAACTTGTTAACTTGCTTCATACAGTCTTCCCACTGGTCATATACTCCTGGAACCCTACCTTTATACACCACGTACCACTTCTTCATATCTGTGTACACAAGACACAGATAAAAGTATTAGGCAAAGAAAAAGAAGAGTTATAAGAAAAAATATGTGTGTACACAAGACACAAGACAATGATGCCTCATACTTAGAAGAGACACAAACAAGACGCAGATAAAATTATTAGGCAAAGAAAAGCAAGAGTTATAAGGGTATCACATAGTTGGTCAGAACATTTTAATCATCGGCATTCTAAAAACGAACACAGATTACAGAGATGGTGCCTCATACTTAGAAGTGACACACACAGGCTTCAGGGACGGAGCAAGCGAGCCAAGTAGGATGCACAAGATGTGTCTACTCGTGCATATCACAAGGCTCGCTAGCCCCGCCCTGGATCACACTGTGTTACAACATTTTAATCATTGGCATTCTAGAGAATACAGAACTATAAACAAGAATGATGCCTCATACTTAGAAGTGACACACAGGCTTCAGGGACGGAGCCAGCGCCCCAAGTAGGATGCACGAGATGTGTGTACTCGTGCATATCACGAGGCTCGCTAGCCCCGTCCCTGGATCACATTGTGTCACAACATTTTAATCATCGGCATTCTAGAGAATACAAAACTATAAACAAGAATGATGCCTCATACTTAGAAGTGACACACACAGGCTTCAGGGATCGAGCAAGCGAGCCAAGTAGGATGCACGAGATGTGTGCACTCGTGCATATCACAAGGCTCGCTAGCCCCACCCCTGGATCACACGGTGTCACAACATTTTAATCATCGACATTCTAGAGAATACAAAACTATAAACAAGAATGAATTGGAACATGTCTGCAATAATTAAAAACAACATAATTAAGTAAGCATGCACGATTCATAACCCTGAATATATAGCATCGATCACACAAGTTCAACGACTTTCGAAATTAGAGCTAGGCAAGTTTATTTAGGGATATAGTTTACGAACACTGTTGATTGTTGCTCACCTCTCTTCGGTATCTACGGGAACGGGAGACCACCTTCTAACGAGTGGAATAGTTTGTCATCACCCGAACATCTTATGCGCCTTTCTATCTCAGTGTTAGGTGGTGGTTTAAGGCCGAAGTAGAACTCCCCATGGTCATCTAGGACATCACGCATGATGATTCGCGCGATCATCTTCTGGATGTAATGGAACTCATCTCTGATAACATAATCAGTGGCGTCCTTTAGTGTTGTGCACCATTTGTTGATATCACCAATAAATTGGCCTCGTCGTTGAAACTTCAAAAACCACCGCATTTGATAGATGAGGTACCATGACTCCATCCAACTGCTTGAATCCTGCTTGATGCAGGGGAAGTAAAGTATGTGGGAGAATTTATACTTTCCATCATCATATGCCTTTTTTTTAATCGGGCCGCCCTTTAAGGCGTAGCCATTGAAAGCATCATTCAGAACCATCTTGATGTAGGTGTAGTCCCTAGTAGTCTTCTCTTTATACCGATCCCCGCTATCTTTATAACGATCCCCGCTGTCGAGATACAAGGCAGTCGAGTCTTCCATGTCCAACGAGATGAGAGTGCCATGTTCGTTTCTGCGCAAAAATTCACCATTGTAGATGCAAATTCAACAATGGAAATCTATGGAAGCATGTTATGACGGCTAGGAATGACTTACTCGGGAAAATAAGGCAAGAGAAAGTTGTGCTTGGGAACATTCTCGAGAAAGAGATTTTGGAGGTAACGCGTCGCGGTTTTCCTATCCACAGGGTTGTTCACGAACATTTCTTGCATGTAGTAGGGGTCAACTATCACGATGCCAGGGGTATCATCCATTTTGATCTGATGCGCCAATTTGAGCGCAACAAGGTGGACCATGGATGGGTGGAGCGGGAGCATATGGAACATTCTGAAGATATCATCAAATCTCAGAAAGAGCAGGTCACGAACGAATCCTTTGATGATCATATTCATCCTTTCGAAAGACATCATGTTGTGCTGGAACAACGGCCCGAGATGGATGATATCATCCACGATATGGACCAACAGATGCACACAGATGTCAAAGAATGGGGGCGGGAAGTAAATCTCAAGCTCGCATAGTATCACAACAATCTCTTCCAGTAGCCTTGAGAGTTTCTTCACGGTGATCGACTTTTTTGAGATCACGTCGAAGAAGTTACAGAGGCTAAAAAGGGTTTCCCGGACGTGCTTGTCCATTATCCCTCTTATTAGAACCAGAAATATCTGTGTCATCATCACGTAACAGTCATGAGACTTCATCCCGCTAAACTTTTGTTTCTGTGGGTCTAGCCATCTGCTTATCAGCCCCAAGTAACCGAAAGGCTTTGACTCCTAGAAGGCACTTGATCACTTGTTCGACCTCGTTCGGACTTAGAGTGAAGCTGGAGGGGGCGGTAATAGTCATTCTTCTTAACCCTTTTGGCCTTGCGATGGTCTGTCTCCTCATCTGACTGATCGTCATGATCCGGACGTTCACCTTGAAGGTCTTTCCTGATACCAAGATGTATCAGATCGTTTCTTGCTCTCATCCCATCTTTGGTTCTCTCCGCCATGTTGAGCACAGTGATATGCATTAGATCAAGGCAATTTGGCGTACCGAGAATTTTCCAGTTTGGCAAGTCCCAAAATACGGACCTCCTCTTTGATATGTCTCAAACGTATCTATAATTTTTGATGTTCCATGCATATTTTATATTAATTGCTACATGTTTTATATACACTTTATATCATATTATGACATTTATTGGACTAACCTACTAATAGTTGCCAAAGTGCACAATGTTCTTGTTTTACACTTTAATGTGTAGGAATTATCAAAATTGGGCAAAGGAAACCTTGTTGGAGTCGAAGAGGGACCTTCCTGAAATCTGTCTGAAAACATTTTTCGGAGATTGTCACGTACCGGACAGAAGACGACGTCAAACAGAAAAAGTCTAGTCGCGAAAGTTGCGGGGAATTTTCTGCCAATCCATCTGGACTTAAAATTCGCCTAATTCCGAGTTCGGACGGTTCAGATATCGCCGCTCTACCGAAACCCTAAAGGAGACGACGGGAATCCGAGAGCATATATAAGGAGAGGAAACCTAACTCGTGGGGAGGCCCCCCACAAATTTTCCTCCTCCCAGGCAGCCGTCTTGGGGAGGAGAACCTCCTCCATAGCAGCACCATCTCCAAGGGCCGCCGCCGCCAAGGGCTGCCGCCGCCTCCACGGGCCGCCGCTGCCACCGCGCCGTGGCTGCCGCCGGCCTCCGCCTCCACTTCGGGCTGCACCTCTCCATCAAGCTCCTCATCACCATGACCATGCGTGAGTAGTTTCCCTCGGGGCTGAGGGGTTATGCCAGTAGCTATGTGGTTTATCTCTCTCTCTCCCATGGTGTGATCTTTATGTGATCATGAGCTTTGTAATCTAGTTGAATCCATAGATGTTACTCTTCATTATCTTATATGCTACTTGAGTGGTTTTATTAATGTAACTCCAGAGTCACCTTTGTCCCACGTTTCGAAGTTGACAGTGTGCGCACCGTGTGTGGCTCTTAGGCTAAAGATTACAGGAATACTTATCATGAGTTATTATTTGTGTTGGATGTCTCTATGAAATTGTGGTGTTTGTATAGTACTATTTTAGGGCGCTCAAGTTGACAGTGTGGCGTTCCCTAGATGTGGAATGCGACTTTAAGGTGTGCTTTTATAACCCTACGCAGTGGATTGGTGTTCGTTATCCAACGAGAGAATAATTCAGAGTAGCATAGTGAAGAGGAAATATTTATGTATTTAATTATATTATTATTGTTGAGAGTGTCCACTAGTGAAAGTATGATCCCTAGGCCTTATTTCCAAGCATTGAAACACCGTTTACTCTCATTTTGTCTCATGTTTGCTTACTGTCATTTTTATTTCAGATTGCAATTACCACTTATAATCATCCATATCACTTGTATTTTAATATCTCTTCGCCGAACTAGTACACCTATACATCTGACAAGTGTATTAGGTGTGTTGGGACACAAGAGACTTCTTGTATCTTAATTGCAGGGTTGTTTGAGAGGGATATCTTTGACCTCTACCTCCCTGAGTTCGATAAACCTTGGGTGATTCACTTAAGGGAAACTTGCCGCTGTTCTACAAACCTCTGCACTTGGAGGCCCAACACTGTCTACAAGAATAGAAGCGTGCGTAGACATCAAGCTATTTTCTGGCGCCGTTGTCGGGGAGGTAAGGTAAAAGGTACTCACATCCTCCGTCTACTAAGCTATTTTCTAGCACTGTTGCCGGTGTGTGTGCTTGAAGGTATTTCCTTTAGATTCTACAATTATATCTTTTTGTTTCTTGTTTTTATTTCACTAGTTAGGCTTAATGGAAAACAACAACAAAAATTAGAGAGCTCTATAAAATTTATCTTGAGTTAGGACATGACGTGTTTGAAGAGTAAATTAAAAAACCTGTGGAAAATTATTTGCATGATGATAGCAATGTTATTACTATAAATTCTTTGAACACCATTATTGCTAATGCTATGGAAGAATTTAAGCTTGGGGAGGTCGGTTTTGATGAAAATGATCTTTTAGTTTCCCGGTTTTGGAGGAGAAAATTTGCTTTGATGATACTTTGCCTCCAATATATGATGTTTATAATGATTGTGATATTTTCACTCCACCTACTATTGAGGATATAGTTTATGTTGATTATGATATGCCTCCTATATATGATGTTTACAATGATGAATATGATATTTTCAGTCCATCTACTATTGAGGTTTAAATTCATTATGATTATTCTATGCCTCCAATTTATGATGATTACAATGATGGAAGTGATACTTTTACTCCCACTATTACTAATGAAACTGTTTATACTTATGTGGAGAGTAATGATACTTATATGCATGTGGATCATGATAAGAATGCTTTATGTGATAGCTATATTGTTGAGTTTATTCATGATGCCACAGAAAATTATTTTGAGAGAAGAAAGTATGGTTATAGAAATTTTCATGTTACTAAATTTCTTCTCTTTATGATGAAGGTCTTGAGCTTTCTCTTGATTTGCTTTTATTTGCTGGGTACTTTAAAACCTACTGGTCCTTATGAGAGAGGGAGACACGGTTCCATATATCTCAATAATATTAAATCTTCTCTCTTTATGTTGAAATTTTTGAAGTTGCACTTGTTTTGCCGTCCTATGCTAGTCACTTTGTGCTTTATTGATTTATTTTCTTACAAGATTCCCTTGCATAGGAAGTGTGTTAGGCTTAAATGTGCTTTATATTTGCTTCTTGATGCATTCTTATATGTTCAACTCTTATACATATGAGAGCATCGTTAAAATTATCATGCCTAGCTAAAAGGCTTTAAAGAAAAGCGCTTGTGTGAGACAACCCATTGTTTTTTTTTTTGCAATTTTCCTTTTTTTGATTCAAGGTGATGTTTACTTCTGTAGCAATGCCTTTGTGATGGCGTGTAGTTGACGGAAAAAATATTCTGCAGGAAGCTTCGTATCTTCCCCTGCTACGGCGCCAGAAAACACTCTTGATGGCCCTTCACGTAGTTACCTGCGTGAAAAGTAAATGGGTTAGGTTGAGACTCCAAGTGCAGAGTGTGTAGTAAGCGGAAGACGTGTTTTACCCACGAGGGTGACTCGAGGGTTTATATCGAACTCTCGGGGAATCAGTAGTGAAGATTTATCTTTCTTATCCTTCTTTTGGTTACCTACAAAACAAAGTAAATGTTTTGGTCCTCAACCTCACCTAGTGTTTGTCAAGCACAAGGTGTGAGAATGATATCAAGATAATATGCAATGCAAATAAGAAATAAATATGCAATGATGGTAAATAAATATGCAACGATGCTGGTAGCAATGATAAATGATATTTTTAGGTTTTATATGATGAATGCAAGATGTAAAAGTGTGTTTGTATTTTCAGATTTAATAATGGCAGAAAATGGAAAAGTGGTAAAAGTTGTTGGAAAGGTGTTTCTTATGATTAAAAATGGACCGGGGTTCATGGTTTCACAAATGCACTCTCTCTTTAATATAGTGGTAGACAATGGAACACTAGAGTTGACATATGAGATTGCAACACAACAGTTTAATGACAAGTTATAATTATATGGGCATCACGTCCTAACATAGAGACCTTTTGGTTATTAGTCTCTCTTATACTCCACCAAGATGCGAACTAAATCATAACACCTCAGTAATTAAGATAACTCAGAGTATAGCAATAAGTATCATGACATGAAGTTAAAATAAGAACATGCTAGATCTAGTCATGGAGAAAGTGGCAATGGTCACACCCACATCTCCGGTAGCATGGTATTTCTTTTTATCCCTAGTGAGGTAACAAAGTAAGGTAAAACACCCAAGTGGATCGCAGAACTTTCTCTCACGTTCACTGCACTAGCCACCCCTCGTTACTCCAACTAATGCACACGTTCCCCCTCACATGCTCTCATAAACATGCTTGATCATGACAAGTAAATAAGAACGGGGTACATAATATGCATCTACTTTCATAACTGAAACAAAACCATTGCAATCTCAAACATATATTAACTCATAAGAAGATCCACCACAAAGGTATTACATAGATGACCGTAATCATGTTCAGCAGCTCATACGGTACTAATTAGTGAAGCTCGAGAGAGAGAGATACATAAGTTACTTCCACAAACCCATAGTCCAGAGGTGGACTACTCCCTCTTCATCATGGAGACGGTGGAGAAGTCGTTGGAGAAGATGGAGACCACGCCGGCAGCGGCCCGCCGGAGTTTTCCCCCTCCAATCTGCAGCTCCAGGTCTCTGTTTCGGTGTTTCTGTGTTTCTGCGGCGCTCCTTCCAGAGAACGTCGGGGGACTATTTTTATAGGCGTTTTTAGGTCAAAACGGAGTCGGTGGCGGAAAGATCGACGGTAACGGAGCTCCGAGGCCCAAAAGGGGGGCCCCACGCGGCCAGGTACAGTGGCCGCGTGGGCCCACCTAGTTTGGCCCTCGGGCCTCCTCTTGTTTGCTTCCTTCGCTCCCACGCTTTGTTCCTTCCAAAAATGATGCTCGTAAATTTCCAGGTCATTTGTACGTCGTTTGGGTCCCTGAAACATTAAAATATAGAAATAGGGTTTTCTGCCTGCGCAGGGTTAATTCCATAAAAAATAGGAAACATATCAAATATTCCCAAAATCATTATAAAACAGTGATATAACCCTTATATGATGCAAATATGACTGGAATATAAGTAAAAATAATGCAAAGTTCATGTATGCATTTTACATGCATCAACATCCCCAAGCTTAACCTATACTCGTCCTCGAGTATGAAGGTGATAAAACTAACATGGATTTTGCAATTTAATACTATCAATGGATATCAAAGGTGATTACTATTGCTACATAGAGTCAAATGGTTCATTCTTAAAAAGTAGCAATATGCAAGATAGTTTATGAAGTGATATCAAGTATTCAATGCAAGGATGTTCAATGATAATTCACAAAGTGTAACATAGGAGAAAAAGTACTATGGGCCACATGTATGCATAATAATAAGTAAGAACATCCTACAATGGTCATAGAGTATTGATGAAAATCTGAATATAAAAGGTGGACATTTTGGAAAGATATATATATATATGAGTAGAGGTAAAGCATGAATAAATTTCATCTATCTTCTGAACTTTTCTACTTAAGTCAATGATTGTAATATGGTAATCCTTGGTGTCAAGCTCTCATTCCCCTATCATAGCATCTTGAATGATTAAGTTTAAAGTGAAAGCAATACGAGTAGTGTGCTTGAGAAAATACAGGTTGAAAGTCTCATGCCACTTGAATACAAGTACCTACTCCATGTGTTACTCAATTTTGGAAAACAAAGCAAGTTCAAGTTAAATATCATTGTAAGTAATAACAGTATCATTAAGAGCGTCAACTGGGATACCTCTTGTCCCAGGATATGGAACACGCCCATATCAAAATGACAAGACAAACAAACATAATGAACAATCTCAACACCCTTTTTATTTACCATTGGATAGCTTTTTATTGTAAGGTGTATCACAGAAGGTTCACCATAGCATGTAAGTAAATTTCCACCATGAATGATGCATGGCTTAGATTAGCGGCCCAGGCGTCTCTCTAACCATTTATACAAACTCATTTAAACTCACTTCATTTCCCCATTTATTTCACCCATGGTAAGCATCCATAAACAAAAGTACATAATATCAACTAAATGAGATGATGTGCAATGTTGAAAGCTTGCCATGTGACAGCACATATGGGCTAACTCTCAACCAAAAACATTTGTCAAGTCCACAACTTTATAATTTTAATCATAATGGGTCATATTTTATTTATGCAATGAAAGTAAAGTGTGCATCAAGTTTGCGAGAGCTATATAACCAACTTTTCCCACAACAATTAACAACATAAGCATTTTCATTCAGGGGTATAGATAACACAAATATCATGATAAACATACTCGGAATAGCATAAAGCAAATAGGTAGATATGGTGGACTCACTACAAAAGCTTTGGTTGAAGGTGTTGGAAACAAGTTTTTGCTTGTTGGAATTTTTGGTCTAGCAAGAGGGAGAAAGTTTGACCATCTAAATGCATGCATGAGTGTCCATAGAACTAACTAATCCCTGTTAAAACAAGGTAGAATAACATTTAGCATCAAAACATGAATAAAAGATAGCTTTTGATAAAATGTTTGCAAATTATTACTCATTAACAAGCTCATGAATCATGCAGTTATATGTATCTTTTAAATTAACTTCAACATCCCTTTTCCCAATCTTATAATAGCATCCAACATAATTCAACCTAAATTTACAGTAGCTTTCTCATATATAAATGATAGTGTGGTGGTCTCACAAAATAAAAATCTAACCTGAACAAACAAAAAGACGCTCCAAGTTTATGTGATAAAGTGTTTCGATCGAAAAACAGAAGTTAGACGTGTGCAAACCGAGAGTGTGTAGGTCCAGTGGGGTTGTCTTCACATCCCCAAGCTTATGGTTTTCACCATTCTTGGATAGCTCTTGGTGCATCTCCTCTAATCCCTGTGAAAAAACTTCAAAACACCGTTTCTCCCATTTCTTTTTCTGCGGGGCACATTAGTAGTGATAAACAAATAGATTTCTTGCTGCATATAATCCTTAGACAAAAATTCATCTGGATGTCCAGAACATGTATAATGTTGTATGTCTACTCATAAACTCAATTGGATTAAAAAGATTCATGTTAAAAGTTCTAAGCATGCATCAAAAATAATGAGACAGAATCTGTCCAGAAAACCAGCAGCAGCTAAACGTATTTTTCTACCCTACTTAAATTTGTCGGAAAATTCTGAAAACATTCATCCATACATAGGATGAAAAGTTTCTACTACAGTTTAAATATGAGCTCATTCGGAGTTCCAGAATAAGAATTAAAAATCATACCGTGCACAGAATCGTGCAGGAATAAAATCTCCGAACGCTATAAGCAACTTCTTCATACCAAAATGAGTAAAACTTGGCACTTTATTAAAAATTCCAGAAACTAAACTAAACACTAAGTCTCTTGTTACAGCAAGAAGACACAAAGAAAATTACAAATAAAAACAACCGGGTTGCCTCCCGTAAAATGCTTTCTTTATAGCCGTATAACTAGGCTTCTTACTTGATGTTTATTGTGGACGAAGCTCATGAGGGAGCTTGAACTTTGGTGTGTCCCTCTTCCTTGGAAAGTGTTCCAAGCATAATACCAGGATCCCATGGTGTTCTCAAACCAATCAAAATAATAGTCAAGTTGAACCCTAGTTGAGAGAAAAACAAAACACAAAAGTAATAACAACGAAGTCTAACTTTATTTCTATGCATTGGCATTTTGTATATGAATGAATCACCATAAATAGAAGTTTCCCAATGCATATTAACAATATTTACTTGCAGCATATAATTATTAGTAATATAAGGATGGTTCTTATGACCTCCTCTTTCATAATAGTTGCAAATAGTAGAAATAAATTCAACCATATAACCACAAGAATCATTCAACTTAGATAATTTAGGCACATAAAGAGGATTATTAAATTTATTATGGAATTCATTAGCATGCTTCCCTCTTTCAAAATAGTTAATAAGATCAATATCAAGTTTACTATCATGATTGCAACAAAGATTTGGAACTAACGATAATTGCAATCCACATAAGTATTTCTCAACATAAGCAAATTTCTCCTCTATGGTGTAAGTAGGAGAGTTCAAGAACAAAGTAGGACTCTCATGAGTAAGAGTACCATCACAAACAGCAAGTATATCATTTTCATCCTGACATAAATAAGTAACAACTTCTAAACATGGAGGATTATCAATAAGCATAGGACCATCATCTAAAGCATTATCATATAGCATATTTAAGCAACACTCCTCATTATCATTAATAAGTTCACTAGTAGCATTGTTAAAAAGTAAAGGAGCATTATTAGTTTCATCATAATACCATGGGTTATCATATAGGACCATAGAATTTTCAGTTTCACACTCATCATAACATGGGTTCTCATAAATAACAAAAGATTTTTTATTTTTGAGATCCAACTCTTCCCCAAACTTAGGTTGGAACACATCCATTTCAATATCCTCTTCACATACTTCCGCTTCCAAGCTTATGTTTTCATCATCCTCTTGGGGTTGCACGGGCATCCCCAAGCAAGTAGACATACTAACAAACCGAAATATGATATGCAAGACAATGACAAAACAAGATAAATTGCTTTGAAGGTAAAGATGGATAAGATGATGCTCACGTAGGTGCAACCTCCCCAAGCTTAGGTGTTAGCACAAGTTGGTGATGAAATTGACTTGGTGAGATATCCTTGGATAAACCTTTCAGCAATGATTCCCCGGCAACGGCGCCAGAAAACACTTGTTGAGCGCTAAGTTGACGAGGGAATATATTGCGGTGTTGCTTCTATGTCCCCGGCAACGGCGCCAGAAAACAGTCTTGATGGCGTGTAGTTGACGGAAAAAATATTCTGCAGAAAGCTTCGTATCTTCCCCTGCTACGGCGCCAGAAAACACTCTTGATGGCCCTTCACGTAGTTACCTGCGTGAAAAGTAAATGGGTTAGGTTGAGACTCCAAGTGCAGAGTGTGTAGTAAGTGGAAGACGTGTTTTCCCCACGAGGGTGACTCGAGGGTTTAATATCGAACTCTCGGGGAATCAGTAGTGAAGATTTATCTTTCTTATCCTTCTTTTGGTTACCTACAAAACAAAGTAAATGTTTTGGTCCTCAACCTCACCTAGTGGTTGTCAAGCACAAGGTGTGAGAATGATATCAAGATAATATGCAATGCAAACAAGAAATAAATATGCAATGGTGGTAAGTAAATATGCAAGGATGCTGGTAGCAATGATAAATGATATTTTTGGGTTTTATATGATGAATGCAAGATGTAAAAGTGTTTTTGTATTTTCGGATTTAATAATGGCAGAAAATGGAAAAGTGGTATAAGTTGTTGGAAAGGTGTTTCTTATGATTAAAAATGGACCGAGGTTCGTGGTTTCACAAATGCACTCTCTCTTTAATAAAGTGGTAGACAATGGAACACTAGAGTTGACATGTGAGATTGCAACACAACAGTTTAATGACAAGTTATAATTATATGGGCATCACGTCCTAACATAGAGACCTTTTGGTTATTAGTCTCTCTTATACTCCACCAAGATGCGAACTAAATCATAACACCTCAGTAATTAAGATAACTCGGAGTATAGCAATAAGTATCATGACATGAAGTTAAAATAAGAACATGCTAGATCTAGTCATGGAGAAAGTGGCAATGGTCACACCCACATCTCCGGTAGCATGGTATTTCTTTTTATCCCTAGTGAGGTAACAAAGTAAGCTAAAACACCAAGTGGATCGCAGAACTTTCTCTCACGTTCACTGCCCTAGCCACCCCCCGTTACTCCAACTAATGCACACGTTCCCCCTCACACGCTCTCAAAAACATGCTTGATCATGACAAGTAAACAAGAACGGGGTACATAATATACATCTACTTTCATAACTGAAACAAAACCATTGCAATCTCAAACATATATTAACTCATAAGAAGATCCACCACAAAGGTATTACATAGATGACCGTAATCATGTTCAGCAGCTCATAAGGTACTAATTAGTGAAGCTCGAGAGAGAGAGATACATAAGTTACTTCCACAAACCCATAATCCAGAGGTGGACTACTCATCTTCATCATGGAGACGGTGGAGAAGTCGTTGGAGAAGATGGAGACCACGCCGGTGATACGTCCATTTTGCATCACTATTTTATATCATAATTTGTCATTATCTATCCTTATATTTCATATTAATACATGATACTTATGTTATTTTGCCTTATTTTGCATGTTTGATGATTATTGGGAATTATCCTTCCGGAGTCAGGTTTCTGCTGGAAAAAGCGTCGTCAAGTCAGCATATCAGCGGAACTCCAAAAATCACGAAACCAATTCTGGGGGTCTTATAATGTCAGATGCCGGAGGCAGCCAAAAGGAGGCAGCCAGGTGGGCCAGGTGGGCCCCACGCCACACCTGGGCGCGGCTGGCCTGTGGGCCGCGCCCAGCTATGGCGTGGCCACCTGGGTCCACCCCCCAGGTTGCCTCTTCGCGTATATCTGCCTCCCGAAAACCTAAGCACGGGGGGTACGTCCACGAAATATTCCGCCGCCTCCACGGGACGGAAACCACCGAGAGAGAAAGAGCTCTCTGGCAGGGAGATCCTGCCGGGGAAATTCCCTCCCGGAGAGGGGAAATCATCGCCATCGTCATCGTCATCACGCTGGACTTCATCGGGATCATCATCACCACCATCCACTGCGCCATCACCATCATCTCCACCGACTCCACATCCATCTTGCTGTAACATCTAGGGCTGTACCTTGTCTAGTTCATTGGGGAGACTCTCCCGGTGTTGATTACTCCTTGTTATTGATGCTATTGAGTTTGTTTGGTGGATTAGTGTTCATGTCCAGATTGTTATTCATTGCCATATCATCTCTGATCATGATCCATATGATGTCTTGTGAGTAGTTTGTAGTTCTTGAGGACATGGGGAAGTCATGTTGTTAGTAGTGAAATAATGCTGCGTTAATATTTAATGGTTTGATATTTAAGTTGTGGTGTCATTCTTCTAGTGGTGTCATGTGAACGTCGACTACATGACACTTCACCTTTATGGGCCTAGGGGAATGCATCGTGTACCTAGCTTGCTAGTTGAGGGGTTGCCGGAGTGACAGAAACCTGAACCCCCGTTAGTAAGATAGTGCACGAGGGAGCGTAGGGTCTCAGAGTTTAAAGCTGTGGTTAGATTTATCTTAATTACTTTTCTGCATTCGCGGATGCTTGCAGGGGGTATAATCACAAGTGCGTATTAGTCCTAGGAAGGGCGGTGCGTTAGCATAGATTCACCCACACAACACTTATCAAAACAATGAAGATTAACCAGTTGCACGAAGCGAAAGCACTTGACGAAATTCCCATGTGTCCTCAGGAACATTTGTCTCTTATAAGTAACACACTCGGCTTGTCCTTTGCACTCAAAAGGATTGGGCCACTCGCTGCATTTGTTGCCGCGCTCGTTTATTTACTTGCACTGTTTTTACCTGCTGTTTCGAATACTACTGAAAACCTGTCTGCTAGCTTTTACAGTGAATTCTTGATCAAAACTACTTGCCAGCACCTTCTGCTCCTCGTTGGGTTCGACACTCTTATTTATCGAAAGTACTGCGATACACCCCCTATACTTGTGGGTCATCAAGACTATTTTCTGGCGCCGTTGCCGGGGAGTGAAGCGCTATTGGTAAGGAAATTGGTAAGGAAATTATTTACTGTAATGACTGTTATGGAGTCAAATCCATTTGGTTCGCTGTTTGGGAGGACTACTACCACTGCTACGGTAGTAGATGATCCTCCATCTGCTGAGATTGTTCCATTTAAAATACCTACGAAAATTGTTGGACGTATTATGGATAACCGCTATGATGGAACTGTTCATCCTGGTAATCATTTGCTTTATATACATGAACTATGCGGTTTGTTCAAGTGTGCAGGTATTTCGATGGACATTATTAAAAGGAAATTATTTACTCTGTCGCTGGATGGCAGAGCTGCTGAATGGTATAGTCTGCTGAAGAATGGTCCTTCATTGAGCTGGGCTGAAATTGTCCCTCTCTTTTATTACAAGTTTTATCCTCCAAGTGAGATTCATAAGGATCGGAATTCTATATTCACTTTTTGGCCTTATGAGGGAGAAAGTATTGCCCAAGCTTGGGGGAGATTGAAATTATTAATGCTCAAATGCCCTGTTCATGGGATTCCAAGTAATATTGTCATCAATAACTTTTATGCAAGACTTTCCTATCATGATAAAGATTTATTGGACACTTCTTGTTCTTGGTCATTCACTCGTATGAAGGATGAAGATAAATGGGATCTTCTTGATCGTATCCAGGAAAATACTGAAGGATGGGAGAACGACAAAGGTAGGGAGTCAGGTATAAATTATGATTTCGAATGCATTAAATCCTTTATGGAGACTGATAGTTTTCGTAATTTTAATGCTACTTATGGTCTTGATTCTCAAGTTGTTGTTAATTACTTTAAGGCCTTTGCCTCGTATCTCGATATTCCTAGACAAGGTTGGGAAAAGTATCATGAACCTTATGAAGATAATGCTAATTTTGCTCTTGCTAAAAATGTTGAAGTTCAAACTGTTGATCGCATTATACCAGAACCCTATATTGAAAAAATACCTTTTCCTGTTAAAGTAAAAGAACACTCTATTTTGGCTAGTGTGGTTAGCAAAAGTGAACGTAAACCTAGGGAACCTGATGAGCAAATTAGTGTAGAACATGAAGTAGCTATGGTTAAGGAACTTGTAACTGAAAATGTAGAAGGAGGTCATATTGTGTTTTGTGAAGAAGCTTCTAACATGGTTACACATCCTAAAAGAGCTCGAAAGCCTAGTGTTCCTGTGCTTTCTGTTAAAATAGGTGAGCATTGTTATTATGGTCTCTGTGATATTGGTGCTAGTTCCAGCGCTATCCCTTATGCTCTCTACAAGGAAATCAGGAAGGAAATTGATCCTTGCGAATTGGAAGATATTGATGTGGTTATTCAGCTTGCTAATAGGGAAACTATCTGTCCAGTTGGCATTGTCAGAGATGTTGAAGTTTTATGTGGTAAGACTAAATACCCTGCTGATTTCTTAGTTCTCGGTTCTGCTGCTAGTGACTCTTGTCCTATTATTTTTGGTAGACCTTTCCTGAATACTTGTGGTGCTATTATTGACTGTCAAAAAGAGAAAAATTTACTAGATTCGATGGAGAGTCTTATGAGTTTAATTTTTCAAAATTTGCTAAGAATCATTATGAACCTGAAATGCCTAATGAGAACTTTCAAGTTGAACAGCTTGCTTCTATTGCTGTTGGTCCTAACAATGCTTTGCAGCAATTTTTGGAAGACCACGAAAGTGAAGTTTTTGCAGAAGAAAGAAGGGAGATTGACGACATCTTTCTGCGTCAACCTCAAATGCTTAGGCATGATTTACCTGTGGAGGACCTGGGAATTGCGCCCCCTCCTAAAGAAGACCCTGTTTTTGATCTTAAGCCTTTACCTGATAATCTTAAGTATGTTCATATTGATGATAAGAAAATATATCCTGTTATTATTAGTTCTAAACTTTCAGGAGATGAAGAAGCAAAATTATTGCAAGTTCTGAAGAAACATAGAGGCGCAATGGGCTATACTCTTGATGATTTAAAAGGGATTTCTCCTGCTATATGTCAGCATGCTATTAATATTGAGCCTGATGCCAAGCCTGTTGTTGAGCATCAACGTCGTTTAATTCCTAAGATGAAGGAAGTGGTAAGAAATGAGGTATTAAAACTTCTTGAAGCAGGTATAATTTATCCTATTGCTGATAGTAGATGGGTTAGTCCTGTTCATTGTGTTCCTAAGAAAGGAGGAATAACTGTTGTGCCTAATGAAAATGATGAGCTTATTCCTCAGAGAGTTGTAGTTGGTTATAGAATGTGCATTGATTTTCGTAAGGTCAATAAGGTTACTAAGAAAGATCATTATCCTTTGCCTTTTATTGATCAGATGTTAGAAAGGTTGTCTAAGAAAACTCATTTTTGTTTCCTTGATGGTTATTCTGGTTTTTCCCAAATAGCTGTTAGAAAGGAAGATCAGGAGAAAACCACTTTTACCTGTCCTTATGGTACTTATGCTTATAGACGTATGCCTTTTGGTTTATGTAATGCTCCTGCTACTTTTCAGAGATGCATGTCTGCTATTTTTCACGGTTTTTGTGAAGAAATTGTGGAAGTCTTCATGGACGATTTCTCCGTCTATGGAACTTCTTTTGATAACTGTTTGCACAATCTTGACAAAGTTTTGCAGAGATGTGAAGAAACCAATCTTGTTCTTAATTGGGAGAAATGCCATTTTATGGTTAATGAAGGCATTGTTCTTGGGCATAAAATTTCTGAAAGAGGTATTGAAGTTGATAGAGCTAAAGTGGAAGCAATTGAGAAAATGCCATGCCCCCGAGATGTGAAAGGTATTCGTAGTGTTCTTGGTCATGCTGGTTTTTATAGAAGGTTTATTAAAGATTTCTCTAAAATTTCAAAGCCACTTACCAATCTTCTTCAAAAGGATGTTCCATTTGTTTTTGATGACGAGTGTAAAGAGGCATTCGAAATTTTGAAGAAGGCTTTAATAACTGCTCCTATTGTTCAACCACCAGACTGGACTTTACCATTTGAAATTATGTGTGATGCTAGTGATTTTGCTGTAGGTGCTGTTTTAGGACAGCGAGTAGATAAAAAGTTAAATGTTATTCATTATGCTAGTAAGACTCTTGATGCAGCTCAAAAGAATTATGCTACTACTGAGAAGGAATTTTTAGCAGTAGTGTTTGCTTGTGATAAGTTTAGACCTTATATTGTTGATTCTAAGGTAACTATTCATACTGATCATGCTGCTATTAAATACCTTATGGATAAGAAGGATGCTAAGCCTAGACTTATTAGATGGGTTCTCCTGTTACAAGAGTTCGATTTGCATATTGTTGATAGAAAAGGTGCTGAAAATCCTGTTGCTGATAATCTGTCTAGATTAGAAAATATAATGCATGATCCTATTCCTGTTGATGACAATTTTCGAAATGAGCAGTTGGCTTCTATAAAGGTAAATTCGAATGATTGTCCCTGGTATGCTGATTATGCTAACTTTATTGTTGCCAAGTATTTGCCTCCAACTTTTACTTATCAGCAAAGGAGGAAATTCTTCTGTGACTTGAGGCATTATTTTTGGGATGACCCACATTTATATAGAGAAGGAGTTGATGGTATTATGAGAAGATGTGTTCCAGAGCATGAGCAGAAGGAAATATTGGATAAATGCCATGGTAGTGCTTATGGAGGACATCACGCCGGAGATAGAACTGCACAAAAGGTTCTACAATCAGGTTTTTATTGGCCTACTCTTTTTAAAGATGCAAGAAAATTTGTTTTGACCTGTGATCAATGTCAGAGAGTTGGGAATATTAGTAGACGTAATGAGATGCCTATGAATTATTCTCTTGTTATTGAACCTTTTGATTGTTGGGGATTTGACTTTATGGGTCCTTTTCCCGCTTCAGATGGTTATACTCATATTCTAGTTGCTGTTGATTATGTTACTAAGTGGGTAGAGGCTATACCAACCTCTAGTGCTGATGGTAAGACTTCCTTAAAAATGCTTAAGGATGTTATTTTCTCGAGGTTTGGTGTGCCTAGATATCTCATGACTGATGGTGGTTCACACTTTATTCATGGTGGTTTTAGAAAAACTCTTGCTAAATATGGTGTCAATCACAGAATTGCTTCACCGTATCATCCTCAAACTAGTGGTCAAGTAGAGTTATCAAATAGAGAAATTAAGTTGATTTTGCAAAAGACTGTCAATAGGTCTAGAAAGAATTGGGCTAGAAAGCTTAATGATGCTTTGTGGGCTTATAGAACAGCATATAAAAATCCTATGGGCATGTCTCCTTATAAAATGGTTTATGGAAAAGCTTGTCATTTACCTCTAGAATTAGAACACAAGGCCTATTGGGCAATCAAAGAGCTTAATAGAGATTTCAAATTAGCTGGTGAGAAAAGGTTGCTAGAGTTAAGCTCTCTAGATGAATGGAGAAGTGAAGCATATGAAAATGCTAAACTTTTCAAAGAGAAAGTTAAGAGATGGCATGACAAGAGAATTTTAAAAAGAGAATTTTGCATAGGTGATAAAGTTTTATTGTATAGGTCTCGTCTCAGATTTTTTGCAGGAAAATTACTCTCAAAATGGGAAGGACCTTACATTGTGGAAGAAGTTTATCGTTCTGGTGCAATAAAAATTAATTCACTTGACGGTGACAAACCTCAAGTTGTTAATGGGCAGAGACTTAAACATTATATTTCTGGAGAATCTTATAATGAAAATGTTGATATTATTCAAATGGTATCTCCGGAGGAATTTATTAAAACTCAGAAACAGGAAACTGCAGAGTCTGATTTGAAGTAGGTATGAGTTTCGGTAAGAAAAAGTCCGCGTTTTACTTCGAAACTTTTATATTAGTTATTTTTATACAATTTTGGAAATATCAAGACGAATAAGTGCCGGAGGAGGTGCCCGAGGGCACCACGCCACAGCAGGGCGCGGGCCCCACCTGGGCCGCGCCCAGCTATGGCGTGGTCGCCTCGGAGACCCCCTCCGACTCCGCTTCGCCCTGTGCTTTCCTTTTCACGCGTTATTTTCTGCTATATATTTACCCGGATCTCCCGAGGTCCGTATCTCGTGTTTTCGTCGCGTTTGTTTTCGAGCTGTTTCTGCCAGGGTTGTAGAAGTCTAGAGCACCATGGTCGCCTCCAACAACCCTGACAAGGAGGGCCTGAAGAAAGATCTGAAAGACCAAGATGCTGAGGAGGAGAAGGAGAAGACTGAAGCTGTCGGTGAAGAAGAGGAAGATCCAAGTCCTATTCCCACCGCTACCGTTGCAAGCATCGGAGTGGTGCAGAACAAGCCCAGGGCCAGGCAGGGCGCGAGGATGAGCACTGGTGGGAGAGTTCCTCGTCGCTTCCTAGCTCCAAGAACACTTCCTTCAGATACCAAAAGGCCTTTTCACACTCTCATCCATAAGTATCCCTTTGAAAAAGTTCCAGAATCAGAATTGCCCAGTAGCTGGGATATGGATCGTTCTGACCATGCAGGAAAAGGGAGCTCCAAAGCTGAAGAGAAGTGGGGTAACAACTCCAAAAGCTGGGATTCACCCTCTGACAGGATGATGAACCGCATTGAGCAGAATTCAGAGCTTGTCCGCACCCTCATTGGTAGAGTTGATGAGTTAATGGAGCTTGCCGAGAAGCTCATTAGAGGGGCGCCACCACCATCACCGCCAAGGGAGTAATTCACCATGGGTAACAACACACTCCCAGCTTGTTTCAAGCTTGGGGGGGTGTTTTCAGTATCACCATCTTTATCTTTATCTTTATATTTTTGCTTAGTACCATGAGTAGAGAAGTTATCATATGAGATAGTTTGCAATGTGGAGTATCACTCCTTAGTTGGTTATCGTTGTATCCGTTGGTGTGAGGTTTATTGTGATGGAATATTAATGAGAAGCTTTATCTTTACTTTCTGCACACTTTATTTTAGCCAGCAAGTCCTTTGTCATATGCTGATCTTGTTACATTAGTATTGGCATCACTTTGGGTGCAGCAAGTAAATTTAGTTGGTTGTGGCAAACTTAGACTGGTCAGTAGTATCAATACTTTTTACACTTAAGTAGAAAAGAGGGAACTGGTTGCAATAACATTATCCCTATTGTTTTCCTCTTTGTTGGCCAATGAGTTTATTATTCTTGAATTAAAGTGTTTTGTGCCCACAAAGTAGATAGCATGGTTGTTCTATTAGATCTATAAGTGTTTGTCTCTCTCAATTCTTGTGCTTGCTACTAAACCTTGCTAGCCTAAAACCTTGTACTGAGAGGAGATACTTCTCGTGCATCCAAAACCCTGAACCAAAGCACTCCATTCGTGTCCACCATAACTACCTATCATGTAGTGTTCGCACTACTCCAAGTACATTTTCTCGTGTGCTACCTTTAACTATTCAAAACTATTATTATATCCCTTTTTGTGTCACTGTTCACCAAGCTCATAAGGACGTGGTAGCAGATGTGTCATCTTCCATGCTAACTGATTTACAAGGATTGGCAGCTTCATCTGCTTCTCCACCTTTTATTTTGCATTAAAAGAGCTGGTTAGTCCACCCTATAAATAAATAAATAAATAAATAGACACTCCTCCACGGTGATTGTTGGTCGGCAACCGAGGATTCGGTCAAGCCATGGTTTGTGGAAAGAAATGGTTGGGAGGAGTGTCATCAATAAGTGCTTGTTACAAGTGCAGTTCTATAAACTCTCGGAACCGCTCTAAAAGTTAATTAGTATGGAAGATGACAAGGATTCTACCACTGATTTGTTGACCAATAGCATACACCTCTCAAAGCAATATTTTTACACTCTCTATGCCTTCGGGAACTAAAAAGCTCTAGCACACGTTTTAATCCCTGCTTCCCTCTGCGAAGGGCCTATCATTTATTTATTGTTGAGTCAGTAAACCTATTCCCTCTATCCCGAGCAAGCACTCGAATTGTTATAGATACAATCATTTATAGTTCATAATATTTCCTATCATGTTTTGTCTACTTTGCTTGAGCACATGAAGTTTTATCTTTGAGAATATGACTTTGACAGTTTTCTTTGGAATGTGAAAGGAACAGTGATGATTGAGCAACTCTATTTCTGCAATATAGCTCTAGTATAAAGACTCTTCTTGAAAGATAAGTTAGAATGTTGATTGTTCTCTGACCAAGAACACAGTTTGCCACATCCAATTGGTTTGCTTAATGTACCTTTATTTGTGGTTGTTCCATTACTTGTTCCAAGTTAAGTAGAATGTGTAGAGACTGCTGTTTAAAATGACTTGTTTAGCTGAGTAAATACTGATGCTTCTTGTCCGTATTCTTTATTATCGACACTTCACTCCATAAACATGTGGACTTGTTTACTGAGCTCAGTTTTCGCTTGGGGACAAGCGAGTCTAAGCTTGGGGGGAGTTGATACGTCCATTTTGCATCACTATTTTATATCATAATTTGTCATTATCTATCCTTATATTTCATATTAATACATGATACTTATGTTATTTTGCCTTATTTTGCATGTTTGATGATTATTGGGAATTATCCTTCCGGAGTCAGGTTTCTGCTGGAAAAAGCGTCGTCAAGTCAGCATATCAGCGGAACTCCAAAAATCACGAAACCAATTCTGGGGGTCTTATAATGTCAGATGCCGGAGGCAGCCAAAAGGAGGCAGCCAGGTGGGCCAGGTGGGCCCCACGCCACACCTGGGCGCGGCTGGCCTGTGGGCCGCGCCCAGCTATGGCGTGGCCACCTGGGTCCACCCCCCAGGTTGCCTCTTCGCGTATATCTGCCTCCCGAAAACCTAAGCACGGGGGGTACGTCCACGAAATATTCCGCCGCCTCCACGGGACGGAAACCACCGAGAGAGAAAGAGCTCTCTGGCAGGGAGATCCTGCCGGGGAAATTCCCTCCCGGAGAGGGGAAATCATCGCCATCGTCATCGTCATCACGCTGGACTTCATCGGGATCATCATCACCACCATCCACTGCGCCATCACCATCATCTCCACCGACTCCACATCCATCTTGCTGTAACATCTAGGGCTGTACCTTGTCTAGTTCATTGGGGAGACTCTCCCGGTGTTGATTACTCCTTGTTATTGATGCTATTGAGTTTGTTTGGTGGATTAGTGTTCATGTCCAGATTGTTATTCATTGCCATATCATCTCTGATCATGATCCATATGATGTCTTGTGAGTAGTTTGTAGTTCTTGAGGACATGGGGAAGTCATGTTGTTAGTAGTGAAATAATGCTGCGTTAATATTTAATGGTTTGATATTTAAGTTGTGGTGTCATTCTTCTAGTGGTGTCATGTGAACGTCGACTACATGACACTTCACCTTTATGGGCCTAGGGGAATGCATCGTGTACCTAGCTTGCTAGTTGAGGGGTTGCCGGAGTGACAGAAACCTGAACCCCCGTTAGTAAGATAGTGCACGAGGGAGCGTAGGGTCTCAGAGTTTAAAGCTGTGGTTAGATTTATCTTAATTACTTTTCTGCATTCGCGGATGCTTGCAGGGGGTATAATCACAAGTGCGTATTAGTCCTAGGAAGGGCGGTGCGTTAGCATAGATTCACCCACACAACACTTATCAAAACAATGAAGATTAACCAGTTGCACGAAGCGAAAGCACTTGACGAAATTCCCATGTGTCCTCAGGAACATTTGTCTCTTATAAGTAACACACTCGGCTTGTCCTTTGCACTCAAAAGGATTGGGCCACTCGCTGCATTTGTTGCCGCGCTCGTTTATTTACTTGCACTGTTTTTACCTGCTGTTTCGAATACTACTGAAAACCTGTCTGCTAGCTTTTACAGTGAATTCTTGATCAAAACTACTTGCCAGCACCTTCTGCTCCTCGTTGGGTTCGACACTCTTATTTATCGAAAGTACTGCGATACACCCCCTATACTTGTGGGTCATCAGCCGGCAGCGCCCGCCGGAGTTTTCCCCTCCAATCTGCAGCTCCAGGTTTCTGTTTCGGTGTTTCTGTGTTTCTGCGGTGCTCCTTCCAGAGAACGTCGGGGGACTATTTTTATAGGCATTTTAGGTCAAAACGGAGTCGGTGGAGGAAAGATCGACAGCAACGGAGCTCCGAGGCCCAAAAGGAGGGGCCCCACGGGGCCAGGTACAGGGGCCGCGTGGGCCCACTAGTTTGGCCCTCGGGCCTCCTCTTGTTTGCTTCCTTCGCTTCCAAGCTTTGTTCCCTCCAAAAAATGATGCTCGTAAATTTCCAGGTCATTTAGACGTCGTTTGGGTCCCTGAAACATTAAAATATAGAAATAGGGTTTTCTGCCTGCGCATGGTTAATTCCATAAAAAATAGGAAACATATCAAATATTGCCAAAATCATTATAAAACAGTGATATAATCCTTATATGATGCAAATATGACTGGAATATAATTAAAAATAATGCAAAGTTCATGTATGCATTTTACATGCATCACTTTGTATCTTTATTTTCTTGCATTGTTGTGCCAAGTATTGCCTCTAATAGGAAGATGATGCTAGATTTGGATTTCTGCGCAGGAACAGATTTCTGCTGTTCACCGTTTTGCTTCTGTAAAATAACAGAACAATTATTTAAATCTGAAAAAAATTGTGCGTGGTCCTTAGATATGTACGCATCTTTCGTTAGTTTTGAGTTGTTCGATTTGAGCAACGTAAGTGGCTCGAAAAAATTCGTCTTTACGGACTGTTCTGTTTTAGACAGATTCTGCCTTTTATTTTGCATTCTCTCTTTTACTAGTGTTGAGTGGAATTCTTTTTGAGGTGGAAGAGCTTCACATAACATCAGTAGCAGTAGCTAATGTTTAAAAAGTAGTTGTCATGTTTGTGTCCTTATAGAACATGTGAGTTTTTGATTGTGCACTAACCCTCTAATGAGAATTATTCTGAGTTTGGTGTGGCGGAAGTTTCCAAGAGTCAAGAGAGAATGATGATATAATGTGATCAAGAAGAGTGAAGAACTTAAGCTTGGAGATTCTCCCATGGATCACCCCAGCATATTTCAAGAAGACTCAAGCGTCTAAGCTTGGGGATGCCCAAGGCATCCCTTCTTCATCAGCAACTTATCAGGTCATCTCTAGTGAAACTATATTTTAATTCTTTCACATCATATGTGCTTTACTTGGAGCGTCTGTGTGCTTTTATTTTCAGTATTTTATTTTTCTTTTGGTCAACTTGATTGGATCCTAGCATTCTTAATTGGGAGAGAGACACGCTCTGCTTTTTCATATGAATACTCTTATTCTTCACTTATACTTGTTGAGTATTTTTATCTAGCTATTGCTATGCTTTTAGGTCCTGTTTTTCATGCATATCTTATTCAGAGCTGTTAATTCTTTTAAAGAAAGTACTCTCTTGCTTCACTTATAATTGTTTGGAGATTTTATGTTGAAATAAGTTGATTGGTGTTTGGTTGGAACAGAAAATGCTGCATGTGGTAGATGGTATAATAGAAAAAGCTTACATATTTTTGTAGATCACTGTCTTGGATAATTTGATACTTGACAATTGTTTTGAGTTATCAAGTAGTTCATGTTTAGGCTTTTGTATCATGTAGTTAAAACCTATTAATGAAGAACTACCGTAAAATTCGTTGAAATTTGGTTTGCATGATTGGTATCTCTAAGGTCTAGATATTTTCTAGTAAAAGGGTTTGGTTAACAAGGAAGACAGTGTAGAGTCTTATAATGCTTGCAATATGTTTTCATATAAGTCTTGATGTGTCGGTTGATATCCTGTGTTTGCTTCAAATAACCTTGCTAGCCTAAACTCTGTACTGAGAGGGAATGCTTCTCGTGCATCCAAAACCTTGAGCCAAAATCCATGCCATTTGTGTCCACCATAACTACCTATATGTGGTATTTCCTTGCCATTCCAAGTAAAATTTTCATGTGCTACATTTAAACTATTCAAAAAATTATTACTCCTTTTTATGTCAATGTTTACCAAGCTCATGAGGACAGGGTGGATGTCTTTATGTCAACTGTCAAACAGACTTTACCACCAGACTAGCGGCATATACATCCGCTTATCCATTAATTTTGAAAAAAGAGCTGGCAAATGGGGTGCCCAGTCCCAATTAATTACAACTTTAACCGCTTAATTCTCTTCACATTTTTGCCCTGATTTATCAGTTAAGCAATGACAAACAGTGAAATATCTGCATGTGTAAACAAAAGAGAAGAGGGATGATCTGCCTTGCTGGTAGAAATAACGTCCTTCATGGGAGCCGCTCTTAAAAGTCTGGTTGGCAGGGGTCATATTGTACTTTCCATTTTCTGATTCGTTGACAATTAACAAACACCTCCCAAAACTTATTTTTACTCTTTATATGATTTCAAAAACTTAAAAAGCTCTAGCACATGATTTAATCCCTACTTCCCTCTGCGAAAGGTCTTTATTTTTATTTTTATGTTGAGTCAGTTTTTCTACTTCTTTCTATCTCAGAAACAAACACTAGTGTCAACTTTGGTGCAACAATTTTTATATGCTTGTATATTGCACTTATTATATTGTTTTGTGTTGACAAATATCCATGAGATATATATGTTGAAAGTTGAAAGCAATTGTTGAAGCTTAAATCTTCCTTTGTGTTGGTTATATACCTTTTACTTAGAATCTATTGCTTTATGAGTTAACTCTTATGCAAAACTCTTTGCTGCTTGTCTCGAAAGTACCATTCATGAAAAGTTTTTGCTTATATGATTCAGTTGTTTACTCATTATCTATTTGGTAGCAAACTATAGACCATTGACTTGGATCACTTCATTCATTCATATGTGCTTTACAATACTATATGATCAAGATTATGATGGTAGCATGTCGCTTCAAAAATTATATTGTTTTATCGTTTACCTACTCGAGGACGAGAAGGAACTAAGGTTGGGGATGCTTGATACGTCTCAAACGTATCTATAATTTTTGATGTTCCATGCATGTTTTATATTAATTGCTACATGTTTTATATACACTTTATATCATATTATGACATTTATTAGACTAACCTACTAATAGTTGCCAAAGTGCACAATGTTCTTGTTTTACACTTTAATGTGTAGGAATTATCAAAATTGGGCGAAGGAAACCTTGTTGGAGTCGAATCGGGACCTTCCTGAAATCTGTCTGAAAACGTTTTTCGGAGATTGTCACGTACCGGACAGAAGACGACGTCAAACAGAAAAAGTCTAGTCGCGAAAGTTGCGGGGAATTTTCTGCCAATCGATCTGGACTTAAAATTCGCCTAATTCCGAGTTCGGACGCTCCATATATCGCCGCTCTACCGAAACCCTAATGGAGATGACGGGAATCCGAGAGCATATATAAGGAGAGGAAACCTAACTCGTGGGGAGCCCCCCCACAAATTTTCCTCCTCCCAGGCAGCCGTCTTGGGGAGGAGAACCTCCTCCATAGCAGCACCATCTCCAAGGGCCGCCGCCGCCAAGGGCCGCCGCCGCCTCCACGGGCCGCCGCCGCCACCGCGCGTGGCTGCCGCCGGCCTTCGGCTCCACTCCGGGCTGCACCTCTCCATCAAGCTCCTCATCACCATGACCATGCGTGAGTAGTTTCCCTCGGGGCTGAGGGGTTATGCCGGTAGCTATGTGGTTTATCTCTCTCTCCCATTGTGTGATCTTTATGTGATCATGAGCTTTGTAATCTAGTTGAATCCATAGATGTTACTCTTCATTATCTTATATGCTACTTGAGTGGTTTTATTAATGTAAACTCCGGAGTCACCTTTGTCCCACGGTGCGAAGTTGACAGTGTGCTTACCGTGTGTGGCTCTTAGGCTAAAGATTACAGGAATACTTATCATGAGTTATTATTTGTGTTGGATGTCTCTATGAAATTGTGGTGTTTGTCTAGTACTATTTTAGGGCGCTCAAGTTGACAGTGTGGGGTTTCCTAGATATGGAATGCGACTTTAAGGTGTGCTTTTATAGCCCTACGCAGTTGATTGGTGTTCGTTATCCAACAAGAGAATAATTCAGAGTAGCATAGTGAAAAGGAAATATCTATGTATTCAATTATATTATTATTGTTGAGAGTGTCCACTAGTGAAAGTATGATCCCTAGGCCTTATTTCCAAGCATTGAAACATCGTTTACTCTCATTTTGTCTCATATTTGCTTGCTGCCATTTTTATTTCAGATTGCAATTACCACTTATAATCATCAATATCACTTGTATTTTAATATCACTTCGCCGAACTAGTGCACATATACATCTGACAAGTGTATTAGGTGTGTTGGGGACACAAGAGACTTCTTGTATCTTAATTGCAGGGTTGTTTGAGAGGGATATCTTTGACCTCTACCTCCCTGAGTTCGATAAACCTTGGGTGATTCACTTAAGGGAAACTTGCCGCTGTTCTACAAACATCTGCACTTGGAGGCCCAACACTGTCTACAAGAATAGAAGCGTGCGTAGACATCAGTCTTCCATACACACAGGAGCGAATCTAGCGCCTCTCGCTTCTTTCCCGGCTCAGGGCACTCTTTCCAATATTTCAGCAACTCGTTGATTTCTTCGCCGCACCTCTTACGCGGAGGTTAAAAAAATATTATCTGCTATAATATATGATTTCAATATATTATCTTCCGAGCCTCCGGCGACGGGCCTCTCCGCTCATCAGAAGTTAGCCTTTGCCTATATATGAATTTGGATCACAATAAAACTACAATCTCAAGTATATTCCTCTCTAAAAGCCTTCACCACCACCAAACAAAAATGATACATGGAATCATTGCATGCGCACTTGCCCATGCGGTGTACTAATCAATCTAATTGTCATCAACTCCATAAGCGACCATTCAGATAGCACAGTACATTTCTAAATAGAAGAAAACCCAAGCCATCTGGTGCAATTTATCTTCAGTCTATAGTAGGCCAGTAGCCATCCTAGTCCCTCGCGGCCTCCACAAGATGCATGAACACATGCTTACCATACCAAAAAGGTTTTGAAACTTTTCTTGAGGGAACATTGCAATGGTTATTTTGAAGTAGTCATTATAAAGGAGAACATGATAGTCTGCCCTATTACCATTGACCAGTGTCGAGATGGCTTCATACTCCTACTGGGAAAAAGTGGGTTTGCCCACGACATGATCTCCGTGGTAGAACGGGTTTTTTTGTAGTTAAAAGTCTTTTACCACGGTAGAGGTACCATGGTAGAAAAGACGTGGCTGAACAAATTACCACGGTTCCCAGACTTTATGATAATGGCACGCGCATCAACCACGGACAAGACTGTCGTGGTAGAAGAAGATAACGGACACGTGAATTTTTTTACTTTTCTGTAATCCATTTTTTTATGAACCTCGTCAGAGTGCGGGGAGCTCTCGCATTGCATTTAAGAAGAATAAGAATTGATCCAGTTAATAAGGGAAACCGGATCCAAAAACCAAACAACACTCGGTTAATTAAGGAAAACCAGTGAAAACCAAACACACCCTACTACTAATCAAGACACATCATCCGAGCCAGATACAAGAGTCCCTAGGCCCAAGACCATCGGAAGCCCCTTGTACCCAGCCAAGCCAAACATCACAACCACGAGAGCACCCACGCAACAAGAGGAGTACTCGCACCTAGCCTTATGAAGACAGAGACTAAACATTAGCTTCTACCAACTCACGAATAGCCTGGAATGTCGTCGGCATGGTAGGTTTCTTGCTCATCCAAACATCATATTCTCTTGCACATCTTCCTCGGTTGGTTTCTTTGAGATCTTTTCTTTTGGCAACTCTCCGAAAGCCTCTGCCCTCGTAAATTCAGCGCGCTTGGCAATCAGGATGTTGCAATTTTTGTTCTTCTTGTCCAACCGAACACTGCGCCTCCCGGCATTGGTGGAGTCCCCTTCAAATTTCAACTGAATCGGTGCATCGAGTAAGGAAAGCAGCATCGTGCAACTGAAGTTGTTCATGAGCTCATCCAGCAAGGTGGGCGAAGACGGGCCAGACGGCACTCCATTTCCATCATTCGACACAACAGGCTCAGAGATCTTCGAACTGTGAGGGTCACCTGACGCCGTCAACTCCTCGGGCGCCTCCCCAACCGAGGTAACGGGCAACACCGCCACAGACAGCCCCAAGCCATTGCATGAGACCACGGCTTGATTAACCTTGTCGTGCTCCTGCACACCTTGAATCACCATCTCTAGCGGAGCAAAATCCAAATCCGGAGGATCATCTGAAGCCTGCGCTCTCACACCACCCAGCACCGACAAGCTACTAGCCCCAACCTTCGTGCTAGCATCTTTGCCTTCGCTCACATCGAGAGGCAAACATTTATCATGCGTGCCCGATGCCGACGGGTCAGCAAGAGCAAGCCTTCCACAAATGGCCTCCATTAGCTCCCAGAGGCCTGATAACTGCTCAGTCCAACCCTGCACAACAGCGACCAGTTCATGAAGGGGAAGGAAAACCTCCTCCATACGAGTTGCAAACAAGGCCTGCAACTCAACGCTCAACACCTCTGTCTGAGCTGCAAGGAGAGGCTTGCAACATCCCGTGAGCATCGTCAGGGAGGCCGGAAACAGCCGCCGAACCATCTGCACCATGAGGAGCCTCCAGATTGAGCACATCCTGCTCCGCAACAACCGACGCCCATGAGCATTTGGTACGAAGAGGAGGGGCTGGCGCCGAGCGGCTGCAGGGGCGAGGCGCTTGGCTACCAGCCATGTCCCTCGAACGACATGGAGGCATTGGAGGTGAGCGGGGGTGGTGGCGAACTCCATCTCCACCAGCAGCGCGGCAGCGGGCGAGGGGACATTGTGGCGTGCCTGGCAGTCTTGCTCGCGGTGGCCGGCGCAGCGGCATCTGAGGCACCGAACGGGGCCTCGGCAGTCCGCGACGAAGTGCTCCGGTGCCAAGCATCGGAAGCAGAGGCTGAAGGTCCTCCGCTTGAAGGCGGCGGAGAGCCCAGTCTCCTTCCTGGGAGGCGGAGCCAGGGGCGGACCCAAGTAGTAGCTTGTGGGGCCTTGGCCCCCACTCAAAAATTGAAACTACATAAGAATTTGTTCATTTTCTGCAGCAAAATTATTTAAATTTTGAGAATTTATACAAGGAATGTCCCCAGTCAAATCATATGCCCCCTCTCAAAATTTTGTCTGGGTCTGCCCCTGGGCGGAGCAAGCGCCTTCAACAGCCTTGGGCGACGCCATCCTCCAACCTCCTCCCAGCCCTGCTCCTTAGCCACCAAGGGGACCACGGAGATGTGCATAGGCTTGAAATTTGGGGGGAGCTGAGGAGGGGGAGGCGGCAGGAGGAGCCTGGCGCATCCTAGGGAGGGGAAATAGGAACTCCGTCTTCACCATCGATGGCAGCAGGAGCTGGGGTTGAATCTAGATCGACATGGGGGCAAGGGATGGGAGGTGGAGAGGGAGATGTGGTGGCTAGGGAGAGGAGGGGGAGGAAGAGAGAGCCATACGAGATGGGGGGGGGGGGGGGGGGGGGGGGGGGGGGGGGGGGGGGGGGGGGGGGGGGGGGGGGGGGGGGGGAGCTTGGGGACGAGCTATGTAGCGGCAGTCAAGGCGGCGCACATCGCGTCGCGAGAACTGGCGGCTATTTCGCGAGAGCTGGGGCGCATAATCCAAATTATTTAGTTTGCTTAATACAATGAAACTGGGGTAGCCTCCGTATTCTCTATATATATTCTCTAAAAGACTGATTAAGGTACTAAAGTGAGGTTTAAATTCCCCGAATGAGATGCCCATCAAAACCTGAATAAGTTTCATGTTAAAATCGAGAAGAAACGGTCACTACAATGGGAGGGGAGAGGAGGGAAGAAATAACAGCCATGGATGTAACGTGCACCTCCTTTTTTTTTTTTTTTTGCGAATAAACGTGCACCTCCTTTGTACGTGCTGCTCGTGCGAAGATGCTCCGGTAGACTTCTGTAGGCCGGATGGGCCAGAGGAAGATAAGGCTCCAAGAAAAATAGGAAAGAAAATAAAATAAAAAAGGAATTAGGCTGCGGCTGCTCGCTTGGGTCGGCCACATTTTTTTTTTCTGTCTTTGTTTGTTTAAGCCTCAAATTAGCTCAAAATCATATCAAATAATTCCATAACAATTCGAAAAATTAAAAATGGTATTTTTGACATATTTGTATCATTTACGGCCCAAAATAATTTTGTAAATCATTCTATGTATTGTGGCATTGTAGGGCTATTTACGTTTTTTTTCAAAATAAAGGGTTTACGGTTTATTTAATGCACCCAAATTTGTTCTTTGAACTTTCAAACTTTAAAAATAAAAATGGATTTTATTTACAAAAATTCACTTACCAATATTCATGAAGATATCATATTATATTTTATGTTTTGATCAATTTTTAATTTGAAAATTTGTTTGAAACAAAACTCAAAAGTTTATTTTCTTGTAAAATTGGGACGTTACAAGTAATCTTTGTCCTTATATTTTTGCTGCATAGCCCTTTCCTCAAGAATATCTTTTAACATGTTTGGTTTACAATCTTCCTCCTGTCTGCCGGATGGGCCAGAGGGAAGAAAAGGAGGGGTCTGCAGCTACTTGCTGCGCTGGTGGCTGGCAAATCCTATTCTACGCTCATTGCAAAACTTAGCGACCTTACGTGCACCCTCCTTCCAGCGTCTCTCTCGCAAGTGGGCCAACCCAGTTAGCAATTGGATCTCCGGTTTGTGAAGCTTGTAAAAGCTTTCAGTGCGGGTTTCTTCCTAAAAAAATCGGGAAATCAAATTCTACGCAAATTGCAAAGCTTAGCGACCTTACGCGTACCCTCCTCACAACGTCTCTCCCGCAAGTCGGTCGGCCCAGCTAGCAATTGGATCTTCGGTTTGTGAAGCTTGTAAAAGCTTTCAGTGCGGGTTTCTTCCTGATTTTTTCCTATTCGTTAGTTCAATTTGTATTGTTCGATTTTAATTTTCTCTGTTTTTCATATTTTTCTCCCGGTTTATCCGTTCTTTTTTCGGTTCGTTTATTATTTTCTATTTTTCTTCTCATTTTTCAAATTTTTGAAAATGTTAAAAAAATTGCAAACTTTTAAATTCGTGAAGTGTTTTTAAATTCATGAACAATTTTTTAATCCCACGGTTTTAAAAAATCATGAACATTTTGTTAAAATTCCTGAACCATTTTTAAATCCATGATTTTTTTTGAAATTCGAGACACTTTAAATTGACTTCATGAACATTATTTCAAATTCATTGGACAATTTTTGAATTGACAAACTTTTTGTAATTTGGTATATTTTAAATTAATGAACCATTTTCAAATCCAGGATTTTTTTAAAATTAGTGACATTTTAAATTGACGGACATTTTTGGAAAATGGTTCATGAACATTTTTTTCAAATTGTTTGAACCATTTTCGAATTGACAAACTTTTTTGTAATTTAGGACATTTAAATTCATGGACCATTTTCAAATCCATGATTTTTTTGAATTAACAGCATTTTAAATTGACAAACATTTTTGGAAAATGGTTCATGAATTTTGATGAATATTTTTCAAATTCGTTGAACCATTTTTTGGATTGACGATTTTTTTTATAATTTGGGACATTTTAGATTCATGAACCATTTTCAAATTCATCAAATTTATGAACACGTTTATATTTGTGACAATTTTTTAACATCTGGGAACATTTTTTCGATTTAATTTTGTTTTTCAAAATTAACAGAAAAGAACCAGAACCAGAACAAGAAGCAAAAGCCGAACTAAAAAATTAAAGAAGAGCGAATGGATGATGCACGCGTGCGAGATTTACTTGGCCGGCCCACCCAAGTACGATCTTGAACGAGAGGTACGCGTTGGTTAGCTCAGCTACGCAAGAAGCGTAGAGTAGGCGGGTCTGCCAGATTTTTGTTCGCCGGATGGGCCAGAGGGAAGATAAGGGCCCAACAAAAATAGAAAGTCAATTAAAATAAAATAAAAAGAAGTGGGCAGCGGCCGCTGGCTTGGGTCGGCCACATTTTTTGTTCTTTTTTCTGTCTTTGTTTCATTTATAAGCCTCAAATTATTTCAAAGTCGTACCAAATAATTCCATAAAAATTGCAAAATAAAAAATGGTATTTTTGACATATTTGTATCATTTCCAGCCCAAATTAATTTTGTAAAAAAGCATTCTATGTATTGTGGCCTTGCAGGGCTATTTATGTCCTTTTCAAAATAAAGAGTTTAGGGTTTATTTAACGCACCCAAATTATTTTCTTTGAACTTCCAAACTTAAAAATTAAATTTTTATTTTTATTTAAAAAATTCAAATACCAATATTCATAAAGTATCATATTATGTTTTATCTTTTGATCTATGTTTAATCTGAAAGTTTGTTTGAAATAAATCTCAAAAGTTTTATTTTCTTGTGAAATATGATTTAGTCCAACATTCCAAATTTGGGGAACAATTGGGATGCTCCAAATCTCATAGGAGCGCGTCTCCACCATCCACGCTTGGGGGGCGGCCATGTCAATGGCGGACCTTCCTCAGCAAGCCATCGAGTCACCTGTTTTGTTTTGCAGTGGAGCACGAGCTATGGTGCCATGGTTTCTTCGCCATCGAGCCGCCATAGGAGTGGTTCCAGGATAAACCCTCGCCCGTGAACTCCGAGTTCTTCGACGTCGCATGAAACTTCGGCAAGATGTATGTGCGACAGCTGAGCGAGGTAGGCGGCCCGCCCTAGAGGCGGCCGTGGAGTGGCCTGAGTTCGAGGACACACTCCAAGGGTCCGCAATGGAGGTGGCTTGATCATCGTCGAACCCGATGAACACTAGGGTCTCCTTTTCTATTTAAGTTTTGTAATGTTCTGACCTGCGTGGCCTTGGTGCATTGGTGAGGTCCACCCCACTTGCGCCAAGAGGTTCTGGGTACGAACAAGTCTCCCTACACTGCACTTTGTAGGGTTGACACTTGTTGGAGATATGCCCTAGAGATAATAATAATTTAGTTATTATGTATCTCCAAGTTTATTATTAATGTTTATGTCTATGCTATAACTGTATTGGGCACTTGAATAGCAAATACAACGCGTTTAAGAGGAAAACCTCCAATACAGGTGTAGAGATACAAACAAGTAAAAGCGTTCCTGGTCTTGTCTCTAAGACTAGCCTATCTTGTTGTTTGATGATCATGTTTTCTGATCATGCACTTTGTATAAGTCACACAACTATAGGAGTTTGTTATCGGAATGATAATAGTACTGAACCGACCCATTGTATGATCTTGCTATGAGACAAATCATCAACGATGAAAATAGCAATTGATTATATGTTTAGTTTTCATTAGATGTATTCCTATGCCCTGAGAATATATGGTGATCGCTTATTCGACACTCATGTTTTGATTGTCACCTAACGTCTTGCCGTAACTGGGGACCATAACGGTGGCTTTTGGGTGTGAACTAGAATAATATATTGGAACATGGATTATTCAAGAAAAGACACTTACTCCTCCAGACGATGGAGAGATACATCCTCTAGGCCATCTTAGTGTTATCGTTGTCACCCAATAGTCTGGCCAGACACAGCGTGATTAATCACGGGACAATGAAAATACGGAATGAGAAAAGAGAATGATATCCGTACGAGAATTATATGTGTTATGATTAAAGGGTTTAACCACACTAGAGCACATTGTCTCAAATCTCGCGATATCATTGGTATCGTGTACGTAAGGGAATTAGCGTAATGAGTAACACACCGGTTCTGTCGTTCACTCGTGAACACACGGGAGCTAGTACGGCCGTCTAGGTCCCAATGCTGGTTATTGTCTGGTAAGCTCCTGGACATGTTTTTGTGTTTACCGAACCTTTCGGCTCACACACTTAAGCTGTGAGTGAATCTTTTATTGAGAGAATAAATTTGTAGTTTTGTGGTTATGAGAAATGGTCGGAGTCCCTTCGATGTCACAGGAACAACTCCGGAGTAATTCGGAGGTGTTCCGGTGAAGTTATCATCAGAGGGAAATAATGCCGGTATAGGGCAGAATTTCCCGAGAGAGAAATATGGCAAACATGAGATGTTCTGGTATGCCGGGAAGTGTTTCCGACGTCAGTGGATAGAGTCGATGATTTTATCTAAAGAGTGTATATGGTTCCAGACAAGTTTTGGAGATTTGCCGGGAAGGGGGGAATGCGCCGGAGGAGTGAGGGGGGTGCCCTGCATACCGCACCACACCTAGTGTGGGTCGGCCACATGGCCCCACCTCCAGGCCGGCCGCACCAAGTCCCCTCCTCTCCTTCCTTGTTTGATTTGGAGATTAAAAAGAGTCCGAATTGGAAAAGGAAAGAATAAAGGAAAAAGGCAAAAAGATAAAAGAGCATAAAGTCCTCGAGCAAAAATTGCTCGCACGGGCTCAAATCCATCTAAAATGCATGCTGGGAGACTAATAAACACCAAATCCGTCGCAATATAAGGAGAAATCGACCGAAATATCACTCACAGACGGATCTGGGGCAGCGGCGGCGATTCAGTCAGGGACGGCGCTGGCAGGGCTAGCGGCTCCTGAAACAGCGGGTGAGGTGGATCCGGGGCGGCGGCGAGTCGGTGGCGGCTTTTCGCCGGCAGATGTGCCCACGAAACGGACGAAATCGAGGGCGGCGGGCTGGCGTCGGCGGCGGCGACTCGATGGGGAAAGAGGAACAAACTCGCGCGGGGCAGAAATGTCCATACCACCAACTGCTTCCGTAGTATACAGGGCGCCTTCTGTTCGGCCGCGAAAACGGAGAAGCTACGGTTTGGAGGGGAAATTTTTCGGCAGCTCGAAATAAGTTTTTTAGTTCAGCGAGGTTTACGGTCGCTGTCCGACACTTTTTTCGTCGCGCAAATCAAAAGCGGCGGTTATTTTTCAGTTCGGGTGCATTTACGGTCACCGCTAGAGATGCTCTAAGGGCACCTCCAACGGGCATCCGCAAACGGATTGGCCGTGTCCGTTTTTGTCCGAACGTACAGAGGGCGGGCTCCAACGGGTCTCTGCAAACGGACAAGTGTCGCGCGGACATGCGGCTTGCTTCAAACCTGGCCCAAGTTTGGTCGCCGTTTGGGGAAGCCGCAGACACGTCGTGTGTCCGTCCGTGTCCGCTTCTGGCCCACACGTCAGCGAGTGTGGTCGCCTCGGCTTCTTCACGCGGTCCATTTTATTGGGGACCGGCAACCGCAGCGTCCCCATGTCCACTTCCCCACTCCCAGTATCCCCATTGTCGGCCAGGTCATCCCCTTTCTTCCCCCAAACCCTAGCTCCCCAAGCCACTGTCGCCGAAGATGAAGAAGTCGAGCCGCACGCCGCCGCCTACAGCGCGCCCGCGTCTCGAGCGAGGTTGCCCAACTCTACTGGGAGATCACGGAGCCCTCCCGTGGGGCGACGTGCATCTGCCGGGGAGCTGGCACCTCAACCGTTGGAGGATCCCCGTGCCCCCCATTCCTCGCCCCGTCCGAACACGCACGGAGGAGATACTGTGGCGGCGGTCCTTCCTGCCGCCCGACCTCCTCCATGACCCCGCGTACGCCTTGAACAACGATTTGTGGGATCACTGCTTCGAGGTCGAGCACGACCAACGCTGCCGCAGCTATTTCGTGGCCTAGGCGCCGGAGGAGGTGGCGGGCGACCCGGCGCTCGTTGGCATCGAGGAGGACGAGGACTCCGACCTCAAGGAGGAGGAGGACGGCTTGGGCGTCGTCAAGGAAGAGGCCAAGGACGCACCCGACTATGGCGCGTACTACGGCGCCCAACCCGCGCCCCAGGTGATCCCGCCGGCTGAGAACGACGGCGCTGACGACGCGGACCTCCAGGCCGCCATCAACCAGTCCAATCTGGAATAGGTGGCGATGTGGCAGGAGATCGGGCGCGCGCGCTTCGTGAGTCCGCGGAGGCGGCGGCGTAGCGAGCCCGCGGGCAAGAGGAGGCGGCGGCTCGTTGGCACGTCTCGTGATCGCCGTGCCCCCGCCGTACATCGTCCTCTCCGACGACGAGGACTAGGAGGACACGGCGACGGTCTAGCTGTGACGGTGTCGGTGCCGCCCATCCCCAAACGAACCAGTAGCATAGGTTCTTTTTTAATGCAATATTTGTGACTCTGGGCCGTGGTGCCCTAATCTAAATATTATGTTTAATTATTTAGTGTCCAATTTATTTCTGTTTCTTTTATTTGCGGTTGGCCGTTGGGTTCACCTCCACTCTAAACGGACACAGGACTCACTCATGTTCGCGGACCGCCCTAAACAAACAGAAAAGGACACATTTCGTGCGGAGGCCCGTTGAACAGAGAGAAAGAGATCGAGAAGGAGACAACAAAGATATAGCGGAGCAAAGCATGACCGTCATGGTCATGGCACAGTGCGACAGGTGCGGCTCAGAGAAGTAGTGCACAGCCTAGAGAGAGAAAGAGAGAGTTGCATCATCACCCCAAGGACACAACAGCAGCTTGCCTGCCTGCAGCCTGCTGCCCCGGCCCAGCGGTGCCTCAAAATTAGCAGGCCGGTGTCCACAGTTCACGGTCCCCTATATTTCTCTTATCCCTCTCCTGCCCTATTACTCTCCTTAAGCAGTTTTCCTTAACCTTGCCCAAGAACACAAGAAATCCAAAGAGGAGAGAAGGGAGCTTAGGTCGGCCATGGACTTCGACGAGCACGATGAGGTGAGGGTGACGAGGACATGGCGTCGATGCCGGTGAGCTCGAGTTACGAGGTGCCGCTGCATCCGGCGCAGCTGGGCGGTGCTGGGGTGGCGAAGCCTGGTGACTCTGGAGGAGGAGGGCGCTTCACGATACCAGGCGGGAGCAGCGGCGGCGGAGGAGGCACATGCGGTGTCAGGTACCGGGAATGCCTCAAGAACCACGCCGTCGGCATCGGCGGGCATGCCGTGGACGGCTGCGGCGAGTTCATGGCTGCGGGCGAGGAGGGTCTATCGATGCGCTCCGCTGCGCCGCCTGCGGCTGCCACCGCAACTTTCACCGCAAGGAGTCTGACGGGGCCGAGGCAGCCGCCGTGTCCCCAGGCGCCATCACCGCCTACGGCGCTATGCCCCGCACCAACAGTTTTCCCCTACTACCGTACCCCGGCCGGATACCTCCAACACCAGCAGCAGCACCAGTTAGCCACGGCGGCCGCGGTAGCCGCTGCCGGACACGCGCATCGCCCGCTGGCTCTCCCTTCCACCTCCCACTCCGGCCGCGACGAGGCTGACGACATGTCCGGGATGCTGAGCCCATGGTGATGGGTTCCATGATGGGCATGTCCTTCGGCCCGTCCGGTTCCGGGTCCGGCTCCGGCAAGAAGCGTTTCCGCACCAAGTTCTCCCAGGAGCAGAAGGACAAGATGCAGGCCTTCGCGGAGAGGCTCGGGTGGCGCATCCAGAAGCACGACGAGGCCGCCGTGCAGCAGTTCTGCGAGGAGGTCGGCGTGAGGCGCCACGTGCTCAAGGTGTGGATGCACAACAACAAGCACACCCTCGGGAAGAAGCCTTGACGACGCAGCACCGCTCTAGCTAGCTCCCGGCCTAGTGCTAGGTACTCCTCCCAAGTCGGACCATCCATCTTGCGTAAGCTTAGCTTCTAGCTGACGAGTATGTAGGTTTGTAGCGACTAGCGAGCAAAAGTAGTACGTACGTAGTTCTTGTTGGTTTCTAGGAGAAGAGGAGGTGGTCGCGCGCATGGTGGATTCTTGTTTCTTTCTCCATTTCATTTCATTGTGGTTCTGCGTCGCCATTGTTGTTTCCTAGTGGTAGATGTGACAGATGAGGACGTTGTGTGTGGGGAAAGAGGAGGGCTTGGCCATTTGCCGATTTGGATCTTGGGAATGGAGTACTCGATCTTGTGTTTGTAATTGAAATTCCCGGCATGGGGATTTGGATGATCTATATTTCTTGTTGGGACTTGAGGAGCAGGATAATTTTACTGCCCGGCCTCCCGTCCCCATGGGTCCATCCGGCCATTCTTCTAGGCTGCTGAGCTACAGCTAGGGCAGATGTGTTCCAGCAGAAATGTTGGCTTCCACGGCAACCGGTGAGCTCGAAGCCGGCAGCCTAGCTCTAGCACAGTGGTGCATCCCTTGTCTCTCCCGTGCTTCCACTAACGAACTTGTTCATGATCCATCAACTGGATCTTCATGCTTCCTCGTGTTTTTCTATGACTGTATGTCGGTTTGCGATCTCACGGCCGGAATGGGTAGCATCAATGCGTCTTCAACATTTTGCAAGCAGCAGCAGCAGCAGCAGTAGCAGTAATGGCCCTGTATGGGGCGCCTCCCGCAGCAGCTAGCCATGGCCGCCTGCAACTCCTGATGAGCTTTGATTAGACTATGTGATGAGTTGAATGAAGCCTCGTCCTTGCTTTTACCACTAGTCCCTTGTTCATGGACCATTTACTTCGACGACCTTTCCGCTTTTATTAGCTAGCCAGGCCCTTCTGCTCCTGCATTCATTACGACTGATCCGCCATGGCACCATTGTCCAGGCTGAGCTCCAGCGCCAAGCTAGCTAACCAAGCTGGCACGCGCATTTGATTTGCGACCTCGCCGTATTAGTATTAGCACAGGGTAATGTGATGCTGGAGAGGATTTTGCATCGGCAATGGCGCGCTTTGCAATGCAAGCTAACATAGGCTCCACGGTGGGAAAGGGTGGTGACGGGACGTACCAGGAGCCAGCCTTGCAAGCTCCCGGCCACTTTCTCTTTTGGAAGAAAGGTCGGGCGGGAGAGGGCAAGGAAGGAAGGAAAGAGAAGCGGAAATTCTGGTCATGACTTTTGGGCCGGACTCCTTTTGTTTTCTTGGCGAGCGCATGCAGGATGCAGCCTCTCGAGCTCTCTTTGATTCTAGCGTTGCGCATGGCGTCCATTGCCCATCCATGGGTGCCAATGTGCCGTTCCACTGCCGTCGTCGTCAGCGCGGCGTGGCGGAAAGGCTGGTGTGTGGAGTGGACTGCCAAGTGCAGCAGCTAGAAGAGAAGCAGGGCAGTGAGTGATGCTGCCCTTTCCCGTCTCGCTCGCTACTAGCCCGTGCTGTACTTTTGGCCGTCCCGCCATTATTGAAGTCCTTCCCTCCTTGATGCGATGCATGACCACGACAAGAATCAGGCGAGGCGTGCCCTGTGGGCATGCAGAATCTGCAGGGTGCAAACTTTTGTTCTCTACTGCGCAGAGCTTTTGGCCCTGGCGAGAGAGAGAGTGCAGCGCAGCTAGACCATGGCGTCGCCGTGCCCCATGGGGACCCGCCGGCCGCGCTCGTCACGGCGCGGATAGCTAGGATGGGCCGCGCCATGCGCAGGAGCTGGAGGACGCCTGCTGCCTGCTGCTGCGGCGTGGGGGCCGTACTCCCGAGCAGCCGAGCCGCTGCCAAGAATATGCTGCGTTAATTGGTTTGGCGCTGGCGCTCATGGAATCCAGCATTGATCCCGTGGTCCATGGCGCGCTCCATCGCTCAGCGGAGCTTTCAATTCACAACCAGTTCGGTGGGCGTGTGTACGCTCCATCCAATTCAATTTGGGTTGGAACTTTGTTGTCCCAATACCGCTGCTATTTTACCACTGATGAATGATACCGGCACGAGCTGGTGTGTTCTTGCATTGCATCCCTGGTTTATGTCCGTCCTTGGTTCGATGATTGCGTGCAAGGAACATCAGGTTCAGGTTCCATGAGGTCATTCCATATCCTCACGAGATTTCTAACATAGATCAAAATATACTCAACAAAGAGAAGCCACACATTGCCAACAAGTTCTAGTCGATCTAGGATTTTAGCTTAGGCGCCAAAGTCCACCACTGTAACCCATTAATCACTCCGGTGCTACCAAAAAAGAAGAAGATTGCAGCGCAGAATGTAGCCATTTTACCCAACATTGAGCCCTTTCTTTTCTTTTCTTTTCTTTTTCCAAAGAGGGGAACATAGCTTCATCCTCTTCATCAATCGATGCACACATTCATTTTATTGCACCATTCGGAGTTTATCTGATGGATCACAGGGTTTACGAAATAATTAATCGGCAGAACAAGATGAACAAATATAAAACGCCTATACATTATGTAATCTTCTAGCATCCACTAGCCACCACGGCAGAAGATATTCCGAGCAACCTTCTCCAAACGGGTGCACCCATAACTCATAGGTGCTTCCTTCGTATCCAAGAGAAGACAGTACCCCGTGTTTGGGAAGGAAAACAAAATGAATGTATGAACCAAATTCACATTACTTTTTTACACCTTTTTTTGGGAGGATCTTATTGTTTTGCGGGGTGTTTTTTTTTACATGGTAAGTACCGCCGTAGCTCTTTTATGACAGAAATAGAAACAATAATCAGTGTTTGCTGTTAAAATATATGATGTACTGCATTTTTTGTACTACACAACAAACAATGGATCGAAACCGTTTCTTCGGTTAATTTATCACCGGTTCTTTGCTGAAAATTTAATCTTGAACTCCTCTCCTTTTGATCTTCTGAAACTGATCAATGAAATGCAGATTCCATGAAGCTTTGACCTTCTGATCTGTATTTGAATAAACAAAATAACATGAATAAGAATTACGTTGTGAAATTGAATGCAGGAAATAAAAGAACAAGGAAGCTGTTGTTCGAAAAAAAAGAACAAGGAAGCTACCTACGTCTGTAACAACTTTAAGTACTCTACAGTGTGAGGGAAGGAATAATTAGACGATGCCCAATGATCATTGGATGGTCAAGAATAGAATTAACGAAGAAGTTGTGGTGCATGTGGTTTTAGAAAAGAAAAACATATAGTTGAACAATTTCAAATACAAAAAAAATGGTAGGTGAACACGAACTATATAAGTACGATTTTAAACTTGCGATACCAAAAAGTTAAAAAAAATCATGGTAGGTGAACGGAAATTATATTTGAACAAAAAATATATTTGAACGATTTTGAATTGGGATACGGAAAAAATTGACAAAAATAGTAGGTAAACATAAATTATATTCGAACGATTATAAGGTTAGGATACGGAAACATTGACAAAAATGGTAGGTGAACATAAACTATATTTGAACATAAAATATATTTGAACGATATTGAATACCAAAGAAAAAAGGAAGGTGAACAGAAACTATATTTGAACGATTTTAAAATTTGGATACCGAAAAATTAACAAACATGGTAGGTGAACGAAAATTATATTTGAACAGAAAATATATTTGAACGGTTTTGAATTTGGATACGAAAAAAGGTAGGTGAACAAAAACTATATTGGAACGGTTTATATGGTTGGGATACAAAAACATTGCCAAAAATGGTAGGTGAACATAAACTATATTTGAACAAAAATATATTTGAACGATATTAAATACCAAAAAAAGGAAGGTGAACAGAAACTATATTTGAACGATTTTAAAACGGGGATACCCAAAAATTAACATAACATGGTAGGTGAACGGAAAATATATTTGTACAGAAAATATATTTGAATGGTTTTCAATTGGGATGCGAAAAAAGTAGGTAAACAAAAATTATATTTGAACGATTATAAGGTTGGGATACGAAAAAACTGACAAATGGTATGTGAACATAAAATATATTTGAACAGAAAATATATTTTAACGATATTGAATAACAAAAAAAAAGGTTAACATAAACTATATTGGAACGATTTTAAAATTGGGATACCAAAAACTAAAAAAACATGGTGGGTGAACGGAAATTATATTTGAACAGACAATAGATTTGAACGATTGTGAATTGGGATACGAAAAAAGGTAGGTGAACAAAAAACATATTTGAACGATTATAAGGTTGGGATATGAAAAAATTGAAAAAAAATGGTAGGTGAATATAAACTATATTGGAACAGAAAATATATTTGAACGATATTGAATACCAAAAAAGGAAGGTGAATAGAAATTATATTTGAACGATTTTAAAGATACCAAAACATTAACAAAACATGGTAAGTAATTTTTTTTTATTTGAACGATTTTAGACTAGGGATACCAAACAATTGGAAAATCAATTTCGAATTGGGATACGAATATCGAATTTTCAGTAAAACAAGTACATTTATGGTCGAGGTATTGGTAACGTGGACCTGTACTAAGGTGCCATGTACCATGTGTAGAAGGTGGGGAAGAATGTGGAGGGCTCTGGTGACGGGATTGCACACAAAGGTTTACCCAGTTTCGGATCTCACAACGGCGGCTTGATCCTACGTGCTGCTATAATTCACTAAGGCGAATATGTGTATAGATTACAATGAGGGTTGTAAAGCGTAGCCCTAAGGCTTCCAGGAGGCCGGCTTATATAGGCGCCGTGCCTTCTCTTACAAGGAAAGACCTAACCGACCTAGTTGAGGACACCTAGACTAACACGGCTTTATGACCTAACTTGCTCCGTAAGGCGAACGTCTCCAAGCCTTCGTCTTGGTCTTCACTAAGCCGGCTTTGGGCTTAGCCTTGTGCTTCTGCCTACTGGGCCGCCCGGTAAGCCATACCACCCATGGGCCACCCTGGTAGGCGAGGAATTTGCCAACGTGGTGAGCATACCGGTTTGGCATATCCTCCAAATTTATCTTATTTTAACATTTTTAATGAGAACATTCGCTTAAAAAACCTAATAATACTTTTTCAAAACAAAAAATAACTTAAAAGAAAAATAACTTAAAAGACACATAGAGGAAATAGAAAAGGGAAAAAAGGGAAAAGAAAAGAAAAGGAAACAAACAAAATGCGAAACAAACAAAAAATGTCCGGAATAGACATACTGGGCCGGCCCACTTTGCTTAGGAGGGGTGCGTGGAGAGCATTCCACTCCGTGGTACGCGGCAACTAGGTTTTGCACCCTGGTTCGGATGCTGGACCGCATGCGCACGCCCATCAGTGTCGTCGGCGGGGGCACCTACTTGCCGCGTTAGGAAGCGGTAAAACGAACAAGAAAGCGGTAAAACCCCGGCTGGGGGAGCTCCTATTGGGTCGGCCCACTACGCGACAGAGGGTGCGCAGAGCGGAATGTCCTTTGCGTTACGCGGCAAATAGGTCTTGCCACAATCGGCGCCGGGAGCTCTTATACACCGCGTTCTGCGGCAGAAATAGTTTTCACCGCGTACCCTTTCATTGTGATGTGTTGGGCCCATATTAGTCGAGCAGTGGGCCCGCCCAATAGGATCTCCTCAAGCTGGATTTATGGTTTTACCCATTTCTTGTTTGTTTTTTTTCCTATTTTGCTTTCTTCTTCGTTTTTCTTCTCTTTCTCATTCTCCTTTTTCGTTTTTTGTTTTCTTCCTTTATGTTTTTTTTTCTTTTCTTTTTTCTATTTTATTTTATTTTCTGTCTTTTCTCTTTTTTATGTTAAATACATTTTTATGTCATGGAGAAAATATTATTTTGTTTTTGTTGAAATAACATATATTTTTCTGAAAAATCATACAAATAACATCAATGTTCGTACTAAAAACCGTTCAAATAACATAAATGTTCATATAAAAAATCGTTCAAATAAGATTAATATTCTGATTGAAAAATCATTTATATGAGGCAAATATTCTTATTGATAAGTTCAAATAAGATAAATAATCTTATTTTTTTTAAATCCGTTCAAATTGAGGTAAATATTCACGTGAAAAATTCTATCAAAATAAAAAGTATTCACATTTAGTTCATATTTCTGAAAAAAGTTTACACATATTCACGTGATGTTCTATTGTTCAAGAGAGTTCAATAAAACGTTAAGTAATGAAAAGTACATTTTGGGTCGAATTAAATGTTCACGAGTTCGAAAAGAATTTGACGGGAGTGGAAAAAATGTTCACGGTCTAACTCATGTGAAATATTTCTTTCAGTGCAAACTATGGTTTCCATATAAAAATTCATTTTTTGTCCGTTTCTTTCTAAATCAGTATCTGTTTCAATTCTTCTTTTCTATTTTTGGATATCCACAAATATAATAATTAATTAATAAACAAAAGCTAAGCCAAAGAAAAACAGAAAAATCTAGGAAAAACAGGCAACCACAAATACAAAAAAGAAACATGCAAGTAGAAAGAAACAGTGCGACTTGGAAAAAAAATAGCACGGACGACGAAACAGGAAAACTGGAAACTAGCGATCATTGTAATACGGAGTACCTCACAACGCGCTAATGGGCTGGACCTGGCGCACGGGGTACGTGTACGCTGCTGGTTTTGCCGCTAAATGCGGTAAGTAGGACCTCCCGTTCCTGGTGGTGCGTCCACGTAGATATTTTTGACTTGGGATACCAAACAATTGACAAAACATTAATATCCTAGGCCTACCTCTCTGACCCCACAAACTGCCGTCCTGGGCGTTGAAAATCTAGAAGTTCAGAATGTATATGCCTTCTGCTTTCTGCTGAAATTTGCCTACAAATCTCCAAAAAAAAATGCCTACAAATTCTTGCACTCTGACGACTTGCCGTGGAAAAAAAATGGTTACTGCACCACTCCCCTACACACTACACGAGCCATCAAACACATCCTACCTAGCCAAGATTGTTATATCAGGGAATATCTTAGTTTAGAACGGTCGGAGATTAACGTTAACCGGCGGACCAATCACATCGCGAGGTGCCGCAGTCCCACCCACGTGCGGCTACCATCGCGGTCCTTTTTTCCTCCACATCGAGTTCACACGCGCTTCTTTTTTCTTATCTCGTAACGGCGCATCTGGCCGGGAGCAGCTCCACACCCGTGCACCGTCCGCCGAGGAACGAAGCTGTCCGCCGTCCGCCGTGGGACGAAGCCGTCCGCCATCATGCTCCGGTGAGCTCCGCTCCCCGGCCATCTCCATCACGCATACATGGGCGTGGATGGTCAGAGACTTCGCGCTCGACCTCCTCATTTTTTTTTTGATAAAGGAATTTTATTACTTAAAAGGTTTAAGCATTATACCCGGCCTCTGCATAACTGAGATGCACACAGCCACAAGTTCGCCACCACACAAGTCGGATAACAGAAGATAAAAAGCGAATTACATATCTAAATGAGAAATTGTAGATCCGCCTAAGATACTGGTAGGTCTATCCGGAGTCTATGTTGCCACCCATGCCGGGATAAAAGCTCCCTGGCCGCAGCCTCCAGTCTCGACGCCACCTCCAAAAATAAGTCTCGGTGCTCCACACGCTGCAGGGAAGACCATGCTCGTAACGTTGTTGTGCATCGGTAAATAACCTGCATAAGAGAAACATTTTTATCGTTAAAGATCTTGTCATTTCTACATAGCCATAGCGACCAAATAACAGCAATCGCTCCCGCCCTACTGAATAGTTTGAACCTAGTATCCACTCCATTTAACCAGTTGCCAAAAATGTTAGCAACAGAACTAGATGGATGTAAGGTAGAACCTATCTGATGGCTGACCATATAGACCTAGCGAACTCGCACTGAAAGAATAAGTGTGTAATGGTCTCGTCATGTTGACAGAATACACACTTTTTACTTCCATGCCAATTGCGTTTGGCAAGGTTGTCTTTGGTGAGGATAACTCCTCGACGTAAATACCACGCAAACACTTTAGTTTTCAATGGTATCTTCATCTTCCAAAGTTTGTTATAATGAGAACTGTCGACTGGGATTTCGGGTAGAATAAGTGCTCTATACATAGAATCAACCGAGAATTTGCCGTTCTTCGTGATATTCCATTGAAACTTATCTGGGCCTTCCGACAATTGGATTGAATCCAATCGGATGAGCAAAGCATTCCAGGATGCTAGCCTTGTTCCAAGTAAACTTCTTCTGAACGAAACATTTGGTGGGGACGAACCCAGCACCTTCGCGATCGTGTCACTTTTGTTTCGAACGATAGAATATAGAGCCGAATATTGTTCTTTGAGGGTAGCTTGGCCTAGCCAAATATCCTCCCAGAACCGAATCTCCGATCCATCCCTAATTGAGAAAGAGCCATGTGGAAAATGAACTTCTTTGTAGCCATGAGGCCTGCCCAGAAGTGTGAATCACCAGGTTTTCAAAGAACCTGGGAAACAGCTTGATCTCCAACATATTTTCTCCTAAGTAGGGTTTGCCAAACTCCATCATCAGAAAGAAGTTTAAATAGCCATTTACCTAGCAGGGCTCTATTCTTGACCTCGAGGTCATGAACTCCGAGCCCTCCTTGGTCTTTAGGGCAGCAAACCACACTCCATTTAGTCAGTCGATATTTTTTCTTCTCACAATCTCCTTGCCAAAAGAATCTAGATCGGAAATAATCCAATCGTTTTAAGACCCATTTAGGCAGTTGGAAGAATGAAATCATATACAGTACCATGCTTGTTAGTACCGAGTTTATGAGAACCAATCTTCCACCCAGGGAAAGGAGTTTGCTTTTCCAAATATTTAAACGTAATTGAAGCCTTTCCTCCACCCTTTTCCATTCAGCATTTGTGAGTCTCCGATAGTGGATCGGAATTCCCAAATAGTTGATAGGAAATTGTCCTTGCTCACAGCCGAAAAGCTCAGCATACAAGGCGGCATTCTCTTAGGCCTCGCCAAAACAAAACAATTCACTTTTATGGAAGTTTATCTTAAGACCCGAAAGTTTCTCAAAAGCTGACAAAATTAACTTAAGGTTACGAGCTTTTTTGATATCATGCTCCATAAAAAGAATTGTATCGTCGGCATATTGATGGATCGATAATCCACCATCAACAAGATGTGGAATAACTCCTTCAACTTGACCCTCAATTTTAGCGCGTTCGATCAATAGCCAGCATATCCGCCACTATGTTAAATAGTATTGGCGATAGCGGGTCGCCCTGTCGTAGGCCTTTTTTCGTTTGGAAGTATCTGCCAGTGTCATCGTTGACCTTGATGGCTACACTTCCTCCGGAAACAAAGCTATTAATTAACGTGCGCCACTCAGCGGAAAAACCTTTCATCCTAAGAGTTTGCTGGATGAAAGACCACTTCACTTTATCATAAGCTTTCTCGAAATAAATTTTCAGGATTATCCCGTTAAGTTTTTTCCTATGTAGTTCGTGGACTGTTTCATGTAGGATCGCAACTCCATCAAGGATGTTGCGGACTTGCATAAAAGCCGTCTGAGACGGTCGAACCACATTATCTGCAACAGTGTTCAGTCGAATCGTGGCCACTTTGGTGAAGATTTTGAAACTAACGTTAAGAAGACATATAGGTCTAAACTGTTGAGTCCTTACTGCCTCGTTAACCTTAGGTAACAAAATTATCTCACCAAAATTGAGACGAAACAACTCTAATTGTCCATTGTGAAGACAGGTGAACAGCTGAAGCAAATCGGCCTGGATAACATCCTAAAAGTTCTGATAGAACTCAGCTAGGAAGCCATCAGGACCAGGAGCTGAATTATGTTTCATTTGGAAAACTGCCGTCCTCACTTCCTCCTCTGAATAGGGTTTAGTAAGTACTATTTCATGCTTCTTACATCCATCGATGGGACGAGTGTCATGTACCCGGGCGTGAGTATGGACGTGAGTTGATTGCTACTGCAGTACTGCCCCTCTCTCAATTTCATCCGTGTACTCCTTCCGTCTGAAAGTAGTTGTGTCACCAATTTGTCTAAATACGGATGTATCTAAACATGTTTTAGTACATAGATACATCCGTATGTAGACAAATATGTACCAACCATTTTCGATCGGAGGGAGTAGTAATGTACCTCTGAACATATTGTTGTGAATCGAACTTGCGACAAGAAGGTGCGCCTTGGCGCAGCGATAAAATGGTTGAAAAAAAAACTCAAAGTGATCAGATCTTTCCTCGGACCCTGCGCGAGCGGGAGCTACATGCACCAGACTATGATTAACCGTGATAAACTTGCTGGTATTAACAAAGACTTTCGCCGATCTTAAGTGAGTTGTGGTGAACCGACAGCAAGCGAGGTACGAGAAAATGGTGTGTGGGTACTACACCTACCCAGCAAAAGCGGAGGTGACCTTTGAAAAGATGAAGAGGGTGATGTGTCATTTTTCTCATCGATGGAATATAGGACATGCTTGGTTTTTCCAGAGAAAATTCCACTTTCTATACGGTACCCAAAATACAACAGTTTGATTAAGTGTTACCCATTCGTTTAACGGTATAGTTATCATCAGTACCCACCCACTCGAGTTAACCATGCATTCATGGTATAGATATCCCCATGAATCGATGTAATCATCCTACTCTTCGTATAGTAGTTACCCCACCTAGTATTAGTGGAGTTACCCATGCATTTATGATTTATCCCAACAAAATTTATATAGTTACCACATTCTTTAGGTAATATTTATCCACTCAGTACTAACAGAGTTACCCGTGCGTTCTATCCCCATGAAATCGATATAGTTACTCTACTCTATAGTCTATAGGTAATAATTACCCATCTAATATTGATGGAGTTACTCATGCATTCATGATATAGTTGTCCCCAAGAAATCTATTTATTTACCCTACTCTCTAGGTAACAGTTACCCACCTAATACTGATAGAGTTACCCGTGTGTTTATGATATGGTTATTCACCACGAAATGGATGTAGTTACTCTACCCACCAAGTACATCCTACTCTCTCTACCCACCAAGTACAGATGGAGTTACCCACCCATAAATTATGGAGTTACCCATGTACTCATGATATATCCACCACAAAATTGATTTAATTACCCTACTCTCTCGATAATAATTATCCATATAGTATTGATGGAGTTAAGCACCATGTAGTCATGGGTTACCCACGTTTCATTATATAGTTACCCACCACAATTATCCATCTACCCCCTACGTTCCAAAATGTAAGATGTTTTAGCCTTTTTTATTTGAATGGATTCGGACGTATCTAGACGCATTATAGTGTGTAAATTCACTCATTTCGGTCCGTATGTAGTCCATATGAGAAAACCTAAAACGACTTATATTATGGAATGGAGGGAGTAGTATTGATGGAGTTAACCACCATGTACAACAAGAACGATTTAGTTACCATACTCTCTCGGTAATAGTTACCCACCCAAAATATGTAGAGTTATCCATTGTTCAGGATAAAACTACCCACCACAAAATCGATGAAGTTACCATACCGTCTCGTTAATAGTTACCCACATAGTACTGATGGAGTTATCCATGCATTCATGTATAGTTATCCATCACAAAACCGAATTAGTTATCTTGCCCTCTAAATAATATTTACCAACTTAGTACTTATTGAGTTATCTATCTATATTTTAAGATCTAGTAGTAAGCATGAAAATAATATAGTTATCACTCTAATGTTTATTGAGGTGTATAGGCTTTTTAGTATATAGTTATCCACTTATACACGATATAGTTAGCATTCCACGATGATAAGCCTTCCAGTATAAAATTAGGTGGTAACTTGTAAAGTTAAAGAACGGAAAGAACGAAAATGAGATCTAGTTTCAAACCAAAACTAATCATTGGTAGGGGTGGGTAACTTACACACTACAGGCTGGATAACTCATGTGTTACTGGTGGGTAAATTTTGACTCCGAAAAAATGTCGTCGAAACATATCAACATGAGATTTAGTTTCGAAGATCTCGCCACGACTAGTCCAACGGTGAAAACGGATACTGAATCGGATAAACAGTTTGTCCTACAAAACATTTTAAAAATTTAGATTTTCCATTTAATGCGTATTATGTCACCGTTTTTGCTTGTTCAGTATTAGTAGCATGCATGCACGTGGGAGAGCAAACTGTCTTGTGCGGATTTGTGTGATGTTTTATCCTAACGTTTTATGGTTAAGCTTAACCGTAGAACGTTCTAAACGTAGTGGCGTCCTATATCAAACCTACACTAGCTAAGACTCATTTCTCGGTGCCAAATTGGAGATGTAAAAAAGACATTCTTCTGCCTTAGACAGATGGCTGCTCTCGGAACCTCTAGCTACTGCCTTCCAAGCTATATACTCTCACCACCTCAAACATTTTGATTTTGCTCACACGGATCTGCCGGAAGAATTGATGCTAACCCGCATAACAGACTAACCTCGGCCGCTACTACTGAGCTCTTGGATCAGCTGGATCGACGCACTCTGCTCGATGGGTCAAGTTTCACCTCCAACAAGCTTCAGCTAATCTGGGAATCCGTCCTCCCCCAGAAGGTGAAAATCTTTGGATGGCTTCTACATTTTGACAGGTTGAATACTCAAGCCAACCTCCTCAAAAAGACCATCATCGCCAGCTCCTGCTGCCCGCGCTGCAACCAACCCGTCGAGGACAGAAGACACCTGTTCTTCCAATGCAAAGCTGCTTAGGGCTGATCTTCAGATTGGACATGATGTGCGAATCACATTCCAGTCTAAGGCATATCATCGTCAGTCAGTTGTTCATTGTCTTGGATGTTTTACAAACGACTGATGTATGTGTCATGCAAACCGGTTGTAGGTCCTGATATGCCTTCATGTGTCTCTGGCATGCTATTTGAGAATGCCTTTTTTCTGCCTTATGTAAGGTTGAACTATGCAACGATCTAGGAGTATGTGTTGACTTGAAATCGATTATACCCATATCACAATTTTGTGTGGATTTGCTTCATGTTTTTTCACAAATATTTATCAGAGCCCGTGGGAGAAGGCCCCAGAACCTGTTTTTCCTTGATTTTGTTTCTGCATCTGAGCAAACCTGGGAGAAGTCCCCTTGGCCTAAAAATCTGTCTGTTGCCGATTCTGAAAACATATACTGGGGTATATGCCAATTAAACACTCCCATGATTTAACTCTCGTCAGGTTCAGGCGTTCGGCGAACCCGTCTTCTGACCTAAAAAAAATCGCATATTATTAATTCGCATGTGCCCTTTTGACTCGCCTAAAGGCATGGACGTGCCCATTACTAACTATATAAAAGAAGGTCCCTTTAGCGATCTCTCAGCGATCGGCCCTCTGTAGCTAGCTACAGTGGTTACTGTAGATTGCTACAGTGTTCTACAGTCTCTGATCCGTGCCGCCCGCTGCCGATCCAACGGTCCACAGGACACGTCCGTGACGGTTTTGCAGAAAACCCCTTCCTTTATTGACAAAACAACCCGTAGTCCATATCTTTACGAAGAAAAGGACCTACATGAAATTAAAGCAAAATACGAGGACTTTTTTGCAAATATATCCAGAACGACTCCTTCCCTCCTCCTTCTCCGCGCGATGCCGGAGCCGCCGCGGCGCCGCCGACGCACTCCACGGCCGCTACGCGCCTCCGCGTCCAAATCGAGGCACACGGAGGGCTCCGCCGTCCTCGCCTCCGACTCCTGCCCGTGCGCCGCCTGCCGGGACGCCAAATCCACGCCGGAATCGCCGTCGCCGCGGTCGGTGCCCGTCGCGGCGTTATGTGCTCGCCGGCGACGTTCCGGCCACGATATGCGGCCGCGCCGCCACCTGCGGGTCGTCCGCACCACGCTGCGTTCGACGCGCTCACCCCCGCTTCCTAGCTCGCTCGGACGCGGCGGCATCGAGCTCGCTGTTGCCGCGGCAGCTCCGGCCACTGCCGACGTCAGCGCGACGTCGCAGTTGGCCTGGGCTGGCCAGGCGGGCCGGCTATTGGGCTGGGCCGCTTCCTGTGCGCCGGCTCGGCCTTTTTCTCTCTTTAATTTCTGTTTTTCTATTTCCCAAAACATTTCAAACTTTCTAAATAAAACTTCAAATAAATTCAAATCAGTTTCTAAAAAAATAAAATAATAGATACCAAAATAATCATTTGAGATACTTTGCCGCCTTTCCCAAATTATTTCAAATTTAGAAAAAGTTCAAAGAATACATAAACGCTCATTTGACACCTCTACGTCTTTTTGTAAAATTTGGATTTCATAATTATCTTTTGAACTCAAGTAAAATCCAGAAAAAGTAATATCACCAATACCATTCAACATGACAAGCCCAATAAAATAATTTGTTACAAAACTTCTTATTTAAATAAAGTTTCGTAAATCATCCAAATACAATTACCCATTTGTACCATGGTTTCAAAAATATCAAAATAAAACTACCACAAATGTGAATATCAAAAAATGGCTGTTCCAGGCTTATTTTCAAATAGATGTAATTAAATCGAAGAACAAATTGTAAGATATAACATGCTTCAACTAATTTAAAACACTTCATAGATATTATTTTAGGGTATTCAAACAAATTCCAAAAAAAAATACTACATTGCTGCAAAAACATTAACTTTAACTCCATCCACCATGAAAATATGAAAAAAAAATATCAAAATGACCACAACAATAAATGCCAATTAATTACGTCATATGGCCAAATTTCCAAATTTAAGTATTTAAACCTTACAAATGTCTACCACATTTGATTATTTGACAAACATAAAAAGACATCGTACTTGAAAAACTTCCCGAATTTAACGAATTTCAAAATCCGAACATTTTTTAGCCCTAAGCTTCCTTCGCATTTTAGTAATTTCCAAATTTGCACAATTTTAAAATATGCACATTTCCAAATATGAATTCTACCACGACACCGCCGCATACAAATTTGAATTTTCCCAAAATTAAAATTCACACAAATATTCACAAAGGCTGCATCGTGCCGACGCGCATGCATTCCCTACAATTAAATGGAGCTGAATTTCAAAAAAAAAAATACATATACATATCCTGCATTTCCACTGCTTATTTGTCTTAATTAAATATGACATAACACAAACATAAACTTATGTCAATTTGAACATTTCAAATTGCAAAAAAATTTGGAGCCAACAAATTTCGCAGAATTCTTACACTTTCAAATGAAAACTACTTACAACAAAATACATACATTTTTGAGCAATATAACTTGCCGAACATTTGGAGACAACCATAATCAAACATTCAAATTTGCCAATTATTCGAAATTACCGTAGCATTTCTAAAAGTTTTAAATCGTTCAACATTTGGATATAACTCAAACACATTTTCTCTAATTATAGTTGATAATTCGTGGCAACATACAAACATATTTAAATACTTCAAAATGCTAAATATTTTGCTATTCTCTAACCTATATAAAAATTGTTCAGAAAAAATAAACACTAACTACATATAGCAAAACACAAAGCATAGTTCAACAATTCAAAATAGTCAAAATTTGGATGCAACATAGACGAACTTTGCCCATTTGTTAGCACGAATCCACAAAATATGCTAAAATATTATTTGGAAAAAAAAACATGTTTCATCATTTCAAATTGCTAAAATATTTGAGGTTCCCTCAAATAAATCAACATGCTTGAAAAAAAAATTGATACTTGCTAATGCCAAAATACAAACAAACTTAAGCAATTGAAACTACCTAATATTTGTATACATTGCAGGTGCACTTCACCTAATTATGGATTAAACAGTAATAAATGCTCGCAAAATACATTTTCTCTAATTATACTATGCAATCAAACAAAAAAAAATACCATCCATTATTTGCGCTACTTATGGTATAGTGCAAACATATTTCAAGATTTCAATTCGACAAATATTTGGAGAAAATCCAAGTTAATTCCCTCCAATTATGGATTGAATTTAATAAATGTCCATATAATGTACTCCATTTGATTATGGAGTTCAATTAAATTTTCAAGGCAAAATACAAACTTATTATATCTTCTAAAATTGTTTAATATTCAAAGACAATTTAACTGAAACCTCTCCAATTATGCACACAAAATTAAAAAAAAGGCTCCATTCACTAAATGTTCACAAAAAATAAATACCCATTTCCTCTAATTATGTATTGAATTTAACAAATTCCAAACCTCTCCAATTATGCACACAAAATTAACAAAAAATGCTCCATTCACTAAATGTTCACAAAAAATAAAGACCCATTCACTCTAATTATGGATTGAATTTAACAAATTCCCTTACAATGCATTTCCTCAGACTGTGAAGTTAAATTAAATATTTCCATATTTATAACAAATTACAAAGATACTTAACCACACCATTTTGTGGAATTAAAGTAATTCAACACATGATGTTCATTTACAATAATACACGTTTTAGTACAAATATGCAGAGAAAATAAGAAATCTTTTTTTCCCATTTAAGTGATTTTGTTACTTAATCTTCTCAGTTCTAAACCATTCCTTTAATACACTTTAGACATATGCAATACTTTAATAAAGCATTGTTCCTGAAATATTACAGCACCATATCGCCAATAAAAATTAAAAAAACTAACAAACGCGCGTCGTGACGACGCGCAGAAATTCCACTAGTATGGGCCAAAAGCCAAGCATGACTGCTTCTAGTTTCTGCTCATGAACATTATCTCTTTCCATAAGCTACTGCAATGCCGTACGTGTGGTGTGCGTGTAGTGGTCGGGCAAGGGTGATGTGCGTCTCTGTCTGAAAGTCGCTTATCTGCAACTCCCAAAATGTTTAAATTGGAGTTTAAATTGGGAGTGAAAACATATAAAATATGTCCCGTAACATCAAAATAAGTTCGAACAGAGACACCACTCTGTGCAACTAAGGGCAACTCCAACGCAACGACCCAAACAGACAGGGTCCGACCCATGTCCGGTATTTTCTGGCCAGTGCACCCAACGGGGCGACCCATTTGGTCTGCCCCGGCCTTTTTTTTCTCATACAACCACATTGCACACATTTAAAAGCAAATGAATTCATGCAAATAAACCTGCCATACCGGCATACAACTAGTGTAGCGATAGTAGTTATCGCAACAGTGGAACATGGGGTTCTCCTGATGCGGCCAAAGTGGGTCCACAACCTGGGTCCACCAAGAAGATGGACAAGGCAAGGAGTCAAAACTGGTAGATGGGCCAGCTCATCTACCTCCAAGGAAGCACGTCAAGTTCGGCATCGACAAACTACGGCTAAGGACCAGGTGGCCTTCCGAGTCATCTGTCTCCCGGAGATCAGGGTGGAGCGCCCCCGGGTCCAGGCACACGGCAAGAGGCCGGGCGTGCCTCCAGGGTCTTCGTCCGTACCGATGAGAGGATAAGCACGCCAGCTCGTGCGGGAAGCTGGTAGAAGACTTGAGCGCCAAGATAAAGGACGCGCCTTGAAGGACGCTGCCTTGGGCGTGGTTGGTGGGGCTGTCAGTACCGCCCTCCCCTCCTTTCCTAAAGGTAGACAACGATATCTCTCAAGATACTTGGAGGAGAAGAAGCCACGTCTCCTCCAAAGACCGCCGAGGGGTTTTCTCCCGCCAAAACTCCTCACACTCTTCGCGTGCGCCTATGGTATCCCCTTAGCCTATAAAAGGAGGCCCAAGGCACCGAGACAGAGGAGATCGAAGCTAGATGCAAGTCAAGACTAGACTAGGGTTCGGAGGGTAGAGAGAGAGGTGATCTTCCCAGGGCAGGATCTGCTCTTCGTCTACCTCCGGCCGGTACTCTGCCGGGTTCACCTCAGAAACACCCTTGTAATCCACTCCATGATGAACACCTCAATCCAGACATGCAGGAGTAGAGCTTTTAGCCTCCGGGCGACCTGAACCTGGGTAAAACTCCTTGTGTCCCTGTGTTGTTTGCTTGTCTGTCCCGACGAAGAACTTGGCGAACACCTCCCGGGTGAGACGTCTTCCAGCCTCCTTCGCGCCTCGTGCCGAACCTAAAAAGGGGGCATCCTTTACTCCCAGTGTCCGTCATCCAAGACACAACATCTGGCGCGCCAGGTAGGGGGCGCAAGCGCTGGATTGGTCTATATCTTCATGTTCATCGACAAGGTCTTCGCCAAGGTCTACACCAAGCTCTTCGTCATCGATAAGATCTGCTTCTAGCCTGCCGTCGTCTCCAGGGTGTTACCAGCCTCGATTTTCACAAGTGCGGTGTCAAATTCGCCGGCCAAGATGACAAAGAAGAGAAAGCCAAAGGCAGCCATAGAATTCCTGCGGTACCCAGGGCTCGGTTTCGTCCTAGAAGAATCTCCGCCGACATCCACTACCAAAGATCGAGATTTTGGAATACCGTTCGTACGCCCAGCGGCCTACGTCAGTCCTTTGATCAGCGAGGAAAGGCCTCAGGGAGATGCTACGAGCATTGATGTACCTTCCCCCTCGTGGACGCACGAGGTAAGGGAGGAACTCTGCTCGGACGTACCACCTGCAGCGCAGCCTCCGAAAGGCGAAGATCTACACCAGAACACAGAGGACGAACCTCCCTTGAAGACCCCCTCATTTATGTGCCACAAGAGATCAAGATTCCTTTGGGCAAGGACGGCCAGCCTGGAGTATGGTGTATGTACCACAGATCTGATAGACATAGCCTTGAAGAATGCCGCCAGTTCAACGACATTCAACTACGACAGAAGAATGGGGAGTGCTATATCTGTGGCGAACCAGGACATATCTGCTGAGATTGCCCCCTCACCAGGAAGCCAAAGAAAGCCAAGGCCAAACCCGGAGCACCGCAGAAAGGGAAGTCTTTTAGAACTTTCTCCAATGCTTCCACTCCAACAGAAGGAACCGAGGAGCCTTGCACATCACAGCGTACTCCAGACAGTCAAAGGCTAACTGCGGCCAGTTGGGACCAAACTTTCGTCTGCAATAATCCCACTGAAGGAGAATGGGATCTCCCGGATTACATCGTGACAATACACCCGGGACCAAGTGGACCCCCTCAGAAGTGCTGGATCACCCGGTGGCTAGCCTCTAGGCCTCAAGGATAAACTGCACAAGGGTCTTCGGACCGGCGTCTCTAATACGCCAGCAAGATGCCGGATCGCCAGATGGGTGGCATCCGGGTTTCGCAGCACCAAGGTCTCCGGACCGGCGTCTCTGATACGCCAGCAAGATACCCAATCACCAGTCAGGTGATCTCTGGGTTCCGTAACGTGATGGTCTCCGGACCGGCGTCAGCCAGCCAGTTGTGCCTTCAAGCGGCATGCAAGGACCAGCCCCGGAAAGGGTTCGCTGGATAACTGGGTATTTCGGCATGGAGACCTGTTCTCGGCAAGAATTGCCGGACATGGTAGAATTATGTCTGAAACACGACATAGAAGACCCGCCTCGGCGGCAGCGCGACAGAATAATTGCCGAAATAGGCCAAGGGAATCCAATTGCGAGCTAAGTACAAACGCGTTTGCGCGGGCCTTTTCCTAGTTACGGCGGTTTTGTGCACTTTGGCTAAGACGAAAGCGGGCATAATATTGGGGCAGCGCCTTCGCGATAACACTGTTAGTTTCCCTCTAGCAGTGGAATCGTGGGCTGAGATCCGTGCGGTCAAACCGGGGTGGGTCCTTTGGGGGGTTGCGCCCTGTGTCAGTATATCAGACCTGTCTGATTGCTCACGGCTGGTTAGCGCTCGCGCCTTTGGATCCTTCCCGAGAGTGTTAAGCCTCCACGAGTGTTATAAAACTTATGTAACTTGGAAAAGGTTATTTACATTCGAAGTACAAGTTCATACACCTCTATCGTCGATATTATTACAAAAAGCATGGTTCACGGTCCTTGGTATTGCCTTGTCCTTTTCAGGACTTCGCAGGCTCACGGATCATCCTCGCGGGATAGGCGCTCCAAGATCTCCTTCACCTGGCGGGTGATACCCAGGAGAGATGGCGTCGCAGGTCCCAGTCTTTCCTGTTCGGACAGCAGCGAAAGCTGCGGGTGACGCTGGTGGAGGGCGGTGACAATCTGGGTGGTCGCCTGCCGAACTGCCTGCTCTCCTGCCAGTCGGGTGGTCTTCCTCGCCTGCTTCTTGATGTCGCCAACAAGCTTCGCCACGAGCTCCAGAAACACAGGATAGGGAGCAAAGGATCGGGAGTGTTTTTCACTGAGGTTGGGTGGAGAAGGCATCCTCAGTTCGCTGAACTCCTTCACAATCCTTGAAGACCAATCGTACATCTTAAGCAAGACGTGGTTATCCTCGCGCCGGTGAAGCTTGAACAGGTGCTGCTCCTTCTCAAGAGCAGCCTTGGTTTTCTCCAACGCGGCCTGCACCATTTTGAGCTGGTTGGACGCTTGCTCATACTGATCCTAGGCAATCTGAGAATGGGACTTGGATGTTTCCGTGGCAGCTCAACCATCAGCTAGTTCCTGGATCTCATTCTCGCGGGAAGCAGCCCTGCGTTTGTCAGCATCGTCTCTAAACTTTATGGCGTCCTCCAGCTTCTGGACTCTCCTCTCCAGGGAGCTACAGCGAGCGTTCACTTCTTTCTCGGACTTCTTAGCAGCAGCAAGGGTCGTCTTCTGCGCTTCGATAGCAGTCTTCACTAATGCAACCTGAGACGCCAGTTTGTCTTTCTCGTCTCTGGCTCTCTGGAAGTCCCGCTTGGCCTGATCACGCCGCTCTCGCTCATCCTTGAGGTCACCGCGCAGTCAGGTTATCTGCCGGTCCCTTGATGAGATATCATGATCCTTGGCCCGAAGATCATGTTAAAGCTCGCTTAGGGTCTAGCTGGCCACGTTTTCTATACTCTGCTCGAGGCGGTCCTCGTCCTAAGCTACCGGCGTCTGGTGCTCTTCAATGGTACCAAGATGGATGCGCTCACTATCATTCAGCTCAGCTAGCCGCATTTCCAACTCCTTTTCCTGGTTGGAAACCCTCAGCTCTCGGGCATCGAGCATTTCCTCGTCCGCCACCAGCCTCATCTCTCGGGCGCCTAGACTCTCTTCGTTCGCCGCTAGCTCCGATTCTCGTGCCTGTAAGTTCTCTTCGTCCCCGAGTGACGGAGTCCCCTGTCGCGCCATCTCGGCATGAGCGAACGCTAGAAACTCCTCGACACTGGAGAATGTCTTGGAGAAACCGGAACCTTGTCCCCCGCTCTCGGGTGCAAGGAGAGTGTCAGCACGCCGAACAACCATTTCCCCAAGAGGGGATCCGCCTGCTGCAAGTCTGATCGGAACGGAAGCTGCCCGGGGATCCACGTCGCGCTCTTCCCGGGGGCTTTTCGCGTTACCAGGCCTTTCGTCTCCTGCAAACAAAAGAGCAGTCAACATCGACACGGCTGCAGACACCGCGGAACTTCATCACTTCGAAGGTTCTAAGTTTTACCGGCGGTTGTGAGGATGCCTGTTGGATTCCCTACAAGCGCACTGGCCTCGTGAGTTTGGAGAGGTGCCTCTTGCACCACTGTCCCAACTGGCGCAGTTGGAGCTACCTCAGCATCCTCTGAGACCGGATCGGGAACCAGGGACTCCGAGTCCTTAGAAGATGGGGTTAATTATCAGGCGGCCCTCAGATGTCGCCATGTACTCAGTTTTGCCCTCAGCTGCGAATCGTGCTCAGTTTTGTCCCTATTCTGTGTGCAAAGACTTATTCCGTGACTCTTGCCGTCTTCTATCTGGTCAATGGTTTGACTGTTAACTTCTGACGGTTGGGACCCACATGTCACGAATTTAATAGTTTCAGCTTTTTTTTGGAAATGTTTAAATTTCTCACAGGAGGCCCACTACTGACGAATCTGAATCTGAGATTTAAACTATACAAAATTCGAAATTTTCAAGTTTCGAAAAAAAATTTGAAAAAAATTCCGAATGTTGATAATGATTATTTATACTAGTGTGCAAAATTTGAGTGTGAAATATTGTGTAGTTTAGTCTATGTAAAAATGACAAATTTCGGGATCTAAGATTTAGATCTAGATCTAAAAAATTCGAATTTTTCAAGTTTTAGATAAAAATGTGAAAAAAATCCTGGATGTCAACAATGAACATTTATTCTTATGTGCAAAATTTGAGTGTGAAATATTGTGTAGTTTGGTCTATGTAAAAATGACAAATTTCGGGATCTAATATCTAGATCTAGATCTAAAAAATTCGAATTTTTCAAGTTTTAGATAAAAATGTGAAAAAAAATCCTATATGTCAACAATGAACATTTATTCTTATGTGCAAAATTTGAGTGTGAAATATTGTGTAGTTTGCTCTGTGTAAAAATGACAAATTTTTGGATATGAGATCTAGATCTAAACAGTACAAAAAAATTCGAATTTTTTCAATTTTTGAAAAAAAATGTGAAAAAATTCCGAATGTTGATAATGATTATTTACAATAGTGTGCAAAATTTGAGTGTGAAATATTGTATAGATTGGTCTGTGTAAAAATGACAAATTTGTGAATCTCAGATTTAACGATATTTAACGAGATTTAAACTACAAGTGTGTTATAATTTGTCCCCAAAATTATAGAAAAATTTAGCAAGGGCTTCCCCTAATCCTCAGTCTAAGGTTGAAGCATGGGGGGTTTCGGACGGGGTTTCGGATGGGGTTTAGGGTTTCCGGGGGTTTCGGACGGGGTTTAGGGTTTCCGGGGTTTAGGATTTCAGTGAGCTAGGGTTGAGCATAAATAATTTAGAAAAAATCAAACAAATATGAAACTTTCGCTCACTGTTTACTTATGCAACTACGTTGCTTAAAAAAAATTAAAACTTGTTATATCCATAGTTAAATGAAAAACATTCTCACAATTCAAGCTATCGATGGAATGAGCTAGGTTTGAGCACAACTAATTCAAAAAAAATCAAAACAACATACAACCAGCGCACATGGTCTACTTATGCAACTAAATTGCTATAAAAAATATAAAACTTGTTATATCCACATTTCAATTCCAACATTCACACGTTCACGATATCGATGGAATGAGCTAGGGTTGAGCATAAGTAATTCAAAAAAAATCAAATAAATATAAAACCAGCGCACATGGTCTACTTACATGACATAGTTATCAAAAAAAATATAAGCTTTGATTTTGAGTCGGTCAACGGTTTTGTGCAAAGTTTGACCAAACATTCAAATGAGCACAAATAATTCAAAACAAATCTAAATGACATAAAACCAGCGCACATGGTCTACTTACATGACATAGTTATGAAAAAAAAAATAAACTTGGTATATGAGTATTTTCATGAGAAATCCTTCACACAAATGACTTACCACGAACGAAGTTGCAGAGAGTTCAAGGAAGTGAGAGAGGGTTTGATGTTTTGAAAATTTAAAAAAATTGAAAAAATCACCAAAGCTTCATTTTGGTGTGACTAAGAATGACCCAGGCTTAGTTTTTCATTTTGGTATTTTAAACTTGTTTAAATGTTGGTCAAACTTGGGTTTGACCGATTTTGAAATAATCATAAAATATTCATAAAACTTCAAAAAAATGAAAATCCAGTGCACATGGTCTTAATTTGTCATGTACTAACAGATCCAACTGATAAATAAGGTCTAGATATATCAAACAAGAAATGCTTCAATATGGTGTGAATCTCACATCTCAAACTATGAACTCTCATGTGTGAAGAGAGGTGGTTTATGTTTTGAGAAATGACTCCATATTGGTCAAGGACACTATATTAGTGGAATAGATGTTAACCCTAGAGTTTGAGATCATTTGGAGAAGGTCAAAAAATGACAGGATTAGAAATGGGGCTGTTTGGGCTGCCTTTGGGGCTCTTTTGTAGCTCATTTTGGTGCATATTGATGCATTTTCATGCAATGCTTGAAATCTCACACCTTTGGCTATACCATATTGATGCATTACCATGAGTGTGTGAAATATACCATGAGTGTGTGAAATATGGCCTCGTTTCGACAAACTATGTCATGGTTTCCCATTTATTTGATTTTTTTAAGTGGGTAAAAATAAGTAAAAATAAATAAATGGCATATTCTAGTAGCCCTCTAACTATTTGACAAGGTTTTACATTCTGAAAAATTCATTTGCCTACTCAAACATGGCAATGCCATTTGGACCAGAAATGTTTTTCACAAAATCGAAATATAGAAAGTTCCAAACTAGCGAAACCTTATAACTACAAAGTTGTAGTATTTCCCATTTGGCGCACAAAGATATAAAGATTTCTTCCTAAATCGTTAGGAATATCCCGGAACGCATTGATGCCGACATGGCCATGTCCAGAGCACGCCCACAAGGTGCTCGACAAAATACCGACGGTGCCGCCCGGTCGTGGTCGTCGGATAAGCCATCCCTCGCGCATAAAAACTTGCCCGTTAGAACCATAGGCTCTCGTGGAACAAAATAGAGTGGATTTAGAGGTCGGGGGAGGTCATAAGGAAGCGAATCGAGCACGGCGACCTTTGGTTGGAGGCGAGGAAGACGGCGTCGATCCTGACGTTTTAGTCCATCCCGGCTCGCGTCCTTTCGCGTGGAGGAATAGTAGGACCCGGCGGAGCCCAATGTGGCACTGGTTCGAGTTGGGGCAGTCGGAATCAGCTCGTCCCTTCACCACCGGCCGAAGCTCGCCGCGGATGATATCGAGCGCCTTAGAGATCCTCCACCCCAATTGATAATACTAGAGCGATTAGGGTGAGCAACTGATGTCTACGCACGATTCTATTCTTGTAGACAGTGTTGGGCCTCCAAGAGCAGAGGTTTGTAGAACAGCAGCAAGTTTCCCTTATGTGAATCACCCAAGGTTTATCGAACTCAGGGAGGTAGAGGTCCAAGATATCCCTCTCAAGCAACCCTGCAATTAATATACAAGAAGTCTCTTGTGTCCCCAACACACCCAATACACTTGTCAGATGTATAGGTGCACTAGTTCGGCGAAGAGATAGTGAAATACAAGTAATATGGATGATTATAAGTGGTAATTGCAATCTGGAATAAAAATGGCAGCAAGCAAACATGTAGCAGAACTGGTTGTAAACGGTGTTTCAATGCTTAGAAACAAGGCCTAGTGATCATACTTTCACTAGTGGTACCTCTCAACATGTTAGCACAACTGAATGCAAGTAAATGATACTCGGGATTATTCTCCTTCTTGATAACACAAGAGTACTACGTGTAGGGCTGCAAATGCACTCCTCAAAGTCTGAGTAAACAAACACCACAGTTCCCAAGAACAAGCCATGATAGATATCTAAATTATTCATAGAGTCACACACAAGTGCCCACACTGTCACCTTGATACCGTGTTGTCACAATGACTCCGGGAACTAGATACAATCACTTGAGTAGCATAAACATTACATATAAATTTAGCGATACTAGCAATACTCATGATCACATAAAGATCACACCATGGGAGAGAGAGGTAAACCACATAGCTACCGGTAGAGCCCTCAGCCTCGGGGGAGAACTACTCCCTCCTCATCATGGGAGTCAGCAGCGGCGATGAAGATGGCGGTGGTGTCGATGGAGATAACTCCGGGGGCAATTCCCCGTCCTGGCAGGGTGCCGAAACAGGAACTTCTGACCCCCGAAACTAGGTTTCGCGATGGCGGCGGCGCTCCGGGAGTCTTTCTGGAGTATGATAGATATTTTTAGGGTTTTCGAGTCGAGGGGAATATATAGGCGAAAGGGCGGCGCGAGGGGTGACCGAGGGGCCCACCTCACCTGCTCGCGCCACCCCCCTCTTGGCCGCGCGAGCATATGAGGAGGAGGCCGTGGGCCTCCTCCTGGCTTGCCCTTCAGGCTCCGTGTATGCCTCGGAAAAATAGGAGGTTTGGCTTTTGTTTCGTCGAATTCCGAGAATATTGCCCGAACAGCTTTTCTGGAGACAAAAACAGCAGAAAACAGGAACTGGCACTTCGGCATCTTGTTAATAGGTTAGTCCCGGAAAATGCATAAAAATGATATAAAGTGTATATAAAACATGTAGCAATTGGTATAATATAAGCATGGAACATCAGAAATTATAGATACGTTGGAGACGTATCAAGCATCCCCAAGCTTAGTTCTACTCGTCCTCGAGTAGGTAAAACGATAACAACAAATAATTTCTGAGGAGACATGCTTTCACACAATCTTGATCAATATATTGCAAGGCTCATGTCATGAATGAAGTGACTCAAAGCAATGGTCTATAGTTTGCTAACAAATAGATAAAGAGTAAACAATGAATCATATAAGCAAAAACTTTTCATGAATAGTACTTTCAAGACAAGCATCAAAAAGTTTTGCATAAGAGGTAACTCATAAAGCAATAGATTCAAAGTAAAAGGCATTGAAGCAACACAAAGGATGATTAAGTTTCAGCAATTGCTTTCAACTTGTAACATGTATATCTCATGGATAGTTGTCAACATAAAGCAATATAACAAGTGCAATAAGTAAACATGTAAGAATCAATGCACACAAAGTTGACACAAGTGTTTGCTTCTAAGATAGAAAGGAGTAGGTAAACTGACTCAACATAAAGTAAAAGATAGGCCCTTCGCAGAGGGAAGCAGGGATTAAATCATGTGCTAGAGCTTTTTAAGTTTTCGAAAGCATATAGAGAGCACAAAATAAGTATTTGAGAGGTGTTTGTTGTTGTCAACGAATGGTAGTGGGCACTCTAACCCCCTTGTCAACCAGACTTTCAAGAGCGGCTCCCATGAAGGACGTTATCTCTACCAGCAAGGTAGATCATCCCTCTTCTCTTTTGTTTACACATGTATTTTAGTTTCTTTATAGTTGACACTCCTCCCAACCTTTTGCTTACACAAGCCATGGCTAACCGAATCCTCGGGTGCCTTCCAACATTCACATACCATGGAGGAGTGTCTATTTGCAAATTAAGTTGCTTACTGATAAATCAGGGCAAAACATGTGAAGAGAATTATTAATGAAAGTTGTAATTAATTGGGGCTGGGCACCCCGTTGCCAGCTCTTTTTGCAAATTATTGGATAAGCGGATGTATATGCCACTAGTCCATTGGTGAAAGTCTGTCAGAAGTAAATGACAAGATTGAAAGATAAAACACCACATACTTCCTCATGAGCTATAAAACATTGACACAAATAAGGAGTAATAAAGTTTTGAATAGTTTAAAGGTAGCACATGAAGTATTTACTTGGAATGGCAGGAAATACCACATAGTAGGTAGGTATGGTGGACACAAATGGCATGGGTTTTGGCTCAAGTTTGGATGCACGAGAAGCATTCCCTCTCAGTACAGAGTTTAGGCTAGCAAGGTTGTTTGAAGCAAACACAAGTATAAACCGGTACAGCAAGAATCACATAAAAACATATTGCAAGTATTATAAGACTCTACACTGTCTTCCTTGTTGCTCAAACATTTTACCAGAAAATATCTAGACCTTAGAGAGAACAAATATGCATCCCAAGTCTCAACAAGCTCTACGGTAGTTCTCCACTACTAGGCTTTAACTACATGATGCAAGAGCTTAAACATGATCTACTTGAGAGCTCAAAACAATTGCAAAGTATCAAATCGAAACAAGACAATGATCTACAAGAATGCATATGTCTTTTCCAATACCAACTACTACATGTAGCATTTTCTTTCTTCCAAACAAACACCAATCAATTTATTTAAACATAAACTCTCCAAATGATAATATAATGCAGCAAGAGAGTATTTATAAACAAGTGCTAACAGCTCGAAGAGATGCATGAAAAACAGGAGCTAAAAGCACTGCAGTAGCTAGTTAAGAATACTCAACAAATATAAGTGAAGAACATGAGTATTCACATGAAAAAGCGGAGCGTGTCTCTCTCCACACAAGGATTGCTAGGATCCGAATTTATTCAAACAAAAAAAACAAAAATAAAAGCACACAGACGCTCCAAGTAAAGCATAAGATGTGAAAGAATTAAAATATAGTTTCACTAGAGATGACCTGATAAGTTGTTGATGAAGAAGGGGATGCCTTGGGCATCCCCAAGCTTAGACGCTTGAGTCTTCTTGAATATGGGGATGAACCACGGGGGCATCCCCAAGCTTAGGCTTTTCACTCTTCTTGATCACATAATATCATCCTTCTCTCTTGATCCTTGAAAACTTCCTTCACACCAAACTCGAAATAGTTCTCATTAGAGGGTTAGTGCATAATAAAAATTCATATTCTGTGATGATACAATCATTCCCAAAGCTTCTGGACATTAGCTACAGCCACCAATGCTTTGTGGAGCAAAGAAATCCACAAACATCGTAAAAGAGCGAATGCAAAACAAAAGGCAGAATCTGTCAAAAACAGAACAGTCTGAAGACGAATTTTTTCGAGGCACTTAAGTTGCTCAGATGGAACAGGTCCAGTTTAATGAAAGTTGCGTACATATCTGAGGAAGATGCGTGATTTTTTACAGAATTTTTCGAATTTTCTCAGGGAGAAAAGCTCAAATTCGTGACAGCTAAAAATCTGTTCTGCGCAGAAATCCAAATCTTGCATCAACTTTCAATAAAAGACTTTACTTGGCACAACAATGCAATAAAATAAAGATACAAAGGAGTTGCTACAGAAGTAACAAGCTCCTTGACTCAAAACAAAAATAAAAGCAAAAATAACAGAAAATAAAAACAATGGGTTGTCTCCCATAAGCGCTTTTCTTTAAAGCCTTTTAGCTAGGCATATGATTTTGATAATGCTCTCATATGTATAAGAGTTGAATATAGAGAGCATCAAAAAGCAAATACCAAACACATTTAAGTCTAACCCACTTCCTATGCAAAGGAATCTTGTAAGAAAACAAATTATTGAAGCATGAAGCTACTAGCATAGAAAGACAAAACAAGTGCAACTTCAAAAATTTCAACAAAAAGAGAGGAGACTTGATATTATTGAGATATATGAATCCATGTCTCCCTCTCTCATAAAAACTTTCAGTAGCATCATTGATAAAATCCACAATATAACCATCACATGAAACATTCTTACCATGATCCATATGCACAAAAGTATCTATTTTCCACATAAGAAAAGTTCTTCTCATTAATAACAATGGGGCAGGATCATCATAAAGAACTCGAACATGATAGACAAGTTGTATATTAAAGGGATGGTTTTGGGTAATCTCTCCATAACTATGACAAGTTTCATGAGGATGACTGTAATTATAACCTATGTCATAGTATTCTTTATAATAATTATCAAAGACTGGAGGCATAGTATCATCATAAGCAATAGAATAGTCATCTTCCAAACTGTGTTCATTCGTAAACATATCATTATTTTTAATAGAAGGAGATGTATCAAGCATATAATCAGCAATAGCAAAAGGATTTTCAAACACCTCATCCCCAAGCTTAGAGCTTTTCATATCATCATTGGAAGAAACATGGATAGTACTAATAGTATGGCAATCATTAATATCATCATTTTCAGAATTGGTACCCCAAAGATTTTCAATATCAAAAGTAGTTTCATTTTCCCAATCATGATCACTAATATAAGTAACAGGCATAGGTTCATCATCAAGTTCAGAATCATCGAATTCAGAATTATAAGTATCAATTGTAACAGGAGCAACAAGTTTGGGAGAAGATACCGTTTCCTCTCTCCTTTTACTCCTCTTCTTCTTCTTCTTCTTTCCCCTCTTCTTTTTATCTTTAGGAGGGAGAGGTTTGAAAGGAAGCTCCTCCACATAACCTGGTTTAGTATTAGAGACAATGGAAGAAACTTGGGGGGACTCCTCTCTTTCATTAATGAGAACAAAACACATATTAGTCCTGTCATACTTTGGTAAAGTCTCATCCTTTATAATATTTTGTATGTAGGTGTTAGCATGGCAATTATTAACACAATAGAGATAACATCCATGCAACACACTATTCATATCAAGATCACTCATATCTAACAAGGAAGTTTTTCTTGATAACTCTTCACACCCCAAAAATAATGTAAGTTCATCATGTTGATTAGGAGTGATCATGTTATCACAATACAAATTTGCAGTAATTGGATTCGAAAGGCTATTATCATGACCTGAACATTGAAAATTAAAATGACCCACTTCATAGCAAAGTTCACAAATAAAAGGATGGAGGTCACAAACTTTTTCACCAAGATCTCTTAGAGCCTTGTACCATGTTCTAGTTTTTTCATTCCTATGATGGATACAATATTCATCTTCGATTTGATTAATTCCACAAGGTCTATGCATTCCACAAAAATTAACATGCTTATAAGAAATAGTATTTTCAGAAGTTTGAGCATGTTTATTGCAATCATTAACAACAATTTCATTTTCCATGCAAGTGTCTTTGAAAGGTTCATGATACACGTCCCAATTTTCTTTAGGAACATTAATATGAGAAGCAAAGGTTCTAAAACAATCAACAATAATTTGAGAATCAAGACCATATTTAGCACTAAGCTCTTGAAAACTAGCAGTTTCAACGAAAGACTTAATGCAATCATATTCATAGTTTATACCTGATTCTTTACCTTTGTCATTCTCCCAATCCTCAGCATTGTTTTGAATTCTTTCAAGAAGATCCCATCTAGCTTCAACCTTCTTGCTTGTGAAAGAACCATGTGAACATGCATCTACATAATCCTTGTAATGACCTGAAAGCCTTGCATAAAAATTAGTAACAATTATTTCCTCAGAAAGCTCATGGTTAGGACATTTGAGTATTAATGTTTTCAGCCTTCCCCAAGCTTGAGCAATGCTTTCTCCATCATGAGGGTAAAAATTATAAATGTAATTCCTATCTAGATGCACTTCATGAAGAGGATAAAATTTAGAGTAAAAGAGAGATTCAAGCTGTTTCCAATTCGAAGGTTGTTCATCCAGCACCTATACCATTCCTTTGCTTTGTCCTTAAGTGACAATGGAAATAGTTTCCTCATGACATTTTCTCTTGATAAACCTGCAACCTTAAATAACTCACAAAGTTCTGTAAGTTTCGACAAGTGAGCACTTGGATGGATTGATCCATCCCCTGCATACTGATCATTCATAACCCTTTCAACAATTTTCATAGGTATTTTAAAAGAAATACTTTCAACAGGTGGATTTGGAATATCACAAACATCATTAGAATTATCACATATTGGAGACAAAGCATTATCAAGGCAAAATAATTCCTCCATAGCTGAGGAGCAAAAAAGATTATTTTCATATAAACTAGCTTCCCCAAGCTTAGGCTTTTCCACAGCCTTAGCAATAATGGTGTCCAAAGAATTTATACTAATAACATTACTACCACTATTATGCAAACAAGCCTCCATAGGTTTTTTAATTTTCTCTTCAAAAGCATCATGTCCTAATTCCATATAAAGTTCATAAGATCTCTAATTTTTTTGTTGTTTTCCATTAAGCCTAACTAGTGAAAATAAAAACAAGAAACAAAAAGAAATAATTGCAGAATCTAAAGGAGATACCTTCCAACACTTACCTCCCCGGCAACGGCGCCAGAAAATAGCTTGATGTCTACGCACGCTTCTATTCTTGTAGACAGTGTTGGGCCTCCAAGAGCAGAGGTTTGTAGAACAGCAGCAAGTTTCCCTTAAGTGAATCACCCAAGGTTTATCGAACTCAGGGAGGTAGAGGTCAAAGATATCCCTCTCAAGCAACCCTGCAATTAATATACAAGAAGTCTCTTGTGTCCCCAACACACCCAATACACTTGTCAGATGTATAGGTGCACTAGTTCGGCGAAGAGATAGTGAAATACAAGTAATATGGATGATTATAAGTGTAATTGCAATCTGGAATAAAAATGGCAGCAAGCAAACATGTAGCAGAACTTGTTGTAAACGGTGTTTCAATGCTTAGAAACAAGGCCTAGGGATCATACTTTCACTAGTGGTACCTCTCAACATGTTAGCACAACTGAATGCAAGTAAATGATACTCGGGATTATTCTCCTTCTTGATAACACAAGAGTACTATGTGTAGGGCTGCAAAAGCACTCCTCAAAGTCTGAGTAAACAAACACCACAATTCCCAAGAACAAGCCATGATAAATATCTAAATTATTCATAGAGTCACACACAAGTACCCACACTGTCACCTTGATACCGTGTTGTCACAATGACTCCGGGAACTAGATACAATCACTTGAGTAGCATAAACATTACATATAATTCAGCGATACTAGCAATACTCATGATCACATAAAGATCACACCATGGGAGAGAGAGGTAAACCACATAGCTACCGGTAGAGCCCTCAGCCTCGGGGGAGAACTACTCCCTCCTCATCATGGGAGTCAGCAGCGGCGATGAAGATGGCGGTGGTGTCGATGGAGATGACTCCGGGGGCAATTCCCCGTCCCGGCAGGGTGCCGAAACAGGAACTTCTGACCCCCGAAACTAGGTTTCGCGATGGCGGCGGCGCTCCGGGAGTCTTTCTGGAGTATGATAGATATTTTTAGGGTTTTCGAGTCGAGGGGAATATATAGGCGAAAGGGCGGCGCGAGGGGGTGACCGAGGGGCCCACCTCACCTGCTCGCGCCACCCCCCTCTTGGCCGCGCGAGCATATGAGGAGGAGGCCGTGGGCCTCCTCCTGGCTTGCCCTTCAGGCTCCGTGTATGCCTCGGAAAAATAGGAGGTTTGGCTTTTGTTTCGTCGAATTCCGAGAATATTGCCCGAACAGCTTTTCTGGAGACAAAAACAGCAGAAAACAGGAACTGGCACTTCGGCATCTTGTTAATAGGTTAGTCCCGGAAAATGCATAAAAATGATATAAAGTGTATATAAAACATGTAGCAATTGGTATAATATAAGCATGGAACATCAGAAATTATAGATACGTTGGAGACGTATCAGCAACTGATCCTCATATGCATCTTTTCCCTATCGCTTGCCTCCTGAGGTCGTCGTGGACGGCGAAGACCGCGGGGTGGAGCTCCGGGTGAGGGAGACGACCATGAGCGGATGGAGCGTCGTGGACGGAGACGCCTGCACTTGAAGCGGCAGTTGGAGCAGGACACCACCGCGACGCACGCCGCCGCCGTTTCGGCCGCGCCGCCCTCGCTCCGCCGGCATCGAGGTCGGCTCTGCTCCGGTGTCGAGGGCCGCCGGCATGGCCAGGACCGTTTTTCTATTTCCCTTTGTTGCCTTTTTTTTTACTTGCCTTTTGTTGCCTTGGTCCCACGTTTAAGAGAGAGAAAGGTGGGTGTGTTTGTTTATTTTCAGCAAGGGCATGTGGGTCCCACTCGTCAACAGGTAACGGTCAATGCATTGACCCGACTGAAATTATTAAATCCATGACATGTGGGTCCCACCCGTCAGAAGTTAACGGTCAAACGGAATGGACTTCAGACTTGCCGTTTGGCAGTAGCTGCGACCGAACTAAGGGCAAAACTGAGGACGATTCGCACCTAGGGGCAAAACTGAGTCTGAGGAGGTCTCTAAGGGCAATCCATTAAAAAGCCCTAGAAGATGAAGCCCCGGCAGTTCCTTCGGCCCCAGCGTCTTCACTCTCCCGGGCTCTTTTGCTAGGCCACTCTGGTGTTGGACTTCTGCAGAAGACATGAGTAAAGAACATCAAGACAACACCGCATGAAAAAGTTGCGTGCGAGAAGTCGGCTGGCCAGGCTTACCGCCGGGATCTCTTCGATCCGGAAAAGGACCACTTATTCTCCACCAAGTCGCCAAAGAGAGCAGGCCAGGACATGCTCTCTGCGCCGTCTTCATCGCCCGCAAGAGGGGGCGGGATGACCCCGACATTTGGTCGGACTCCTGCGGCACCGGAGTACCCGGCAAGGATGATTGCCTTGCCATCTCAGGGCCTGGCTGGGCCCCTATCGCTGGCGAATGTTCGGAACCCGCGCACCCGGTTGACGTTGCTGGGAGGTTTGCTTCTTCGCCTTCATCGTCTGAAGGCCAGGGTTCTTTAGGAGAAACGTCCCATGCGCCAGGGCTTGGCCGTCTCGTTGCTGGCGCTCCTTGGGTGCAGGTGGGGGCTCAATCCTGGCGGTTCCAGCAATCCCGTACTCATTGCACTCAGGCATGGGAGCCCGGATACCTTCAGCAGCTGGAACCTCGAGCAGTGACAAAATGTCGCTCGGAAGATAGTACGACGCTCTTGGCAGTAGAAAGCCCATGCTCAGAGCCCATTGAGTTTCAGTCAGATGGAATCTTGCCCATGGGGAGCTGCCACCCACCTGGTTCAGCTCCCAAAGTGGGTGACGTCGGAACTGCAAAGGAGCAATTCCCCTTCGGACGAAGTCGCCCAAGATCATAGCACAGGTCACCCCTGGTTTCGAAGGGCAGCAAACATGTCAATAGCTGGAGTCAGGGCCTTGATGCATCCAAAATGCATCTACTTTTCCAAGCACTTTGCCTCATAATTTGCTCCGGAATCTTCCCATATTTGAATAAAACTGCTGAATCTGACGCTGTTTTTAGCAAAGTCTCTTTTCTGGCTATTTCTGCAGGAAATAAAATCGGGGAAAATTACCACGTCAATTTTTATGGAAAAGAAGGACAATGGACAAAAGATGGACACGAGGAAGCGCTCGAGGGCCAAATGGGTGGGTCCCACGCGGCCCCTGTACCTGGCCGCGTGGGCCCAGCCCAAATGGGCCTCGGGCGCCGCCTCGCCTTCGGTCTTCGACGTACCCCCTCATATATACGAAAAAGTGCTTGCCCTAGGAGGAGAGGAGCTTTCGCGAAACAGAACGCCGCCACCATCACGATCTTCGTTTCGGGGACAGATTGATCCAGGATTTCTCCTCCGGTGGAGGGATCCGGAGACCGTCTTCACCGCCATCTTCACCGCCTTCATCTCCATCGACCATGAGCTCCCTCTCCATCACCATGTGTGAGTAGTCCGCTGTAGGCATGTGAGGTGGATGGGGATTGGATGAGATTGATCATGTAATGCTACCCGTTGTTCGGGATTTTAGGGTTTTATCTTGAGGATACTTTTGTATTGTGTTGATGCACTCTTGCTATGTTTAATGCTTGCTACTAGGGCCCGAGTGGCATGATTTCAGTACTGAACTTATATTGCCCCATCATATATTTGAGTTTGGTATTTATCTGCAAAGTGTATCACCTGCTATTATGTTGAACCTGCGAACCCTAAACGTGACATATAGGGAAAACAAGGGGGAGATGTTTTAGTTTGAGGATTCTATGTGTTCATGAAGTGTTAATGCATTGTTCCGGTCTATTCGAAAGGGTAGACCTTAATTACCTGTAGTTCCAAGTTGGCCCCGGTGAAATGGGCAGGTTGGACAATAGATGTTGTGCAAATTCTCTTGGTTAGTACGCACAACTAAATATGGAACACATACCTACATATATCGGAGTTAGAGATAGGTCCCATTGTTATTTGTTTCTTATTATATGATCAATCTCATTCTTGCAACACCCCGCTATCACCTCATGCCTACGTTTTGAATCTCTGAGTTACACTTTCACTTTTCCGGTGAAAACTGGGAAACACTTGTTCACTGCTACTGTTCTGCTTGTTACTTGAATCATACTACTGCCATCACTATTACTGCTGCAAGTTATTGATATACAGGTGTGGTTGAGAGTGACGCCTCAATTGCCAAGGTCTTATTGATATTCTTGTGTTCCCATCGAGTCGAACTATAAATTTGGGTAATACTTCCCAACGAAGACTTCAGCGATCCCCTATACTTGTGGGTATCAAGACGTTTTCTGGCGCCGTTGCCGGGGAACCTAGCTTTATTGGTAAGACAACTTGTTATCATCTATTTGCTGCTTTTGCTTGTTCCTAACCATGGGAAAGGAAAAGACTACTCTGAAGGAATGAGGCCTTCAACTACTCGCGGAGGTACGGATTTGCCAAGTAGGCCAAACTTTTCACCTAATGTTGCTTCTGCTGTTGCTCCTAAGAAAAGAGGAAAGGTTTTATCTAGTTCACCATTGTCTAAAATGTCTACTAGTAATGAAAATGATTTATTATGTGGTAGCATAGACAAAGAAGTGACACCTGAAACATCTGAGATAACTGAAACACCTGAAAATGTGGAATCTGAGTTAGAAGATAATGAATACTGTGATGATGAATTTGAAACTTCTTCTGAGGAAGAGGAGGCATTTACTATGGCTTTTATGAATTCTGACTTGATAAATTGGATAAACTTGATAGCTATAAAAATTCTCCTCTTGATGGATATTTTCCTATTACTGAGAAAATGAATGCTCCTGCTATTAAAATTAAAGATAAAGATTATGAGTTTAGTGTTGATCCTGAAATAATTGAAAAAGCTGAAAAATATAAGTTTTATGGTAGAGAGGATGAGTTTCCTTTTGAACACATTGCTGTCTTGCATGACTTATCTGTGTTATTTGGTAAAGATGAAATCCATCAACGCTACTATTTCTTAAAGCTTTTCCTTTTACTTTGGGAGGAAGTGCTAAAACTTGGTATAATCGTTTAGAACCTGGATGTATTACTAGCAAGGAAGAATGTTTGCAGGTATTCTATAATAAGTATTTCCCTGCTGATAAGATTCATGGTTTGACTGTTGCGATTAGCAGCTTTTCACAGAAAGAGAAGGAGGATTTACCCCAAGCTTGGGGGAGGTATAGTAAGATGGTTAGGAAATGTCCTACCCATGGCTTCAAGAGTAATGAAATACTTGATATATTTTACAATGGTCTAACCGAAAACACCAGAGGCTATCTTGATGGTATTGCAGGTAATGTTTTCAGGGAAAGGACCGTTGATGAAGCAACTGAGTTATTGGAGACTATCTCTAGGAATTATGAAGACTGGAATATTGAAGAGATATTTCCGGAGAAGAAAGGAGGCATGCTCAAATTGGATAACGAAACAATGAAAGAAGCTTCCAAGGCTATTAAAGAGAAGGGAATTAAAACCTCTCATCTTAAGGAATTATCTGAAATGGGTGTTAAACTTCCTGATGATCAACCATGTTTTCCAATTCAAGTCAATGCTATTAGCTCCATAAAAGGTAATGAAAAGGTAACACCTCCTGTTGATGTATCCTACGTGAATGATTTTGCTTATCATCATAATCCTGAGGAGCATAATATTAGAATGACTATTATGGAGAACTCTCACAAAATTAAATCTCTTCGAGAAAGTTTACATGCTAGTGTGGGAGAGGTAAAAAGAATTGTTAAACACTGTGAGATGATGAATAATCAAATTGAACAAATGGTTTCTCTTCAAAATCAATTGTATGAAAGTCTTATGGTGAAGAAACAGGTTTGTGGAGTTAATACTAGGGGAGGTGCAAGTACTCAGGATCCTGATTTTCCTGAAGGCCATCCCAAGAGAAAAGAACAAGAAGCTCTCAAGAAGAAATCTTCTGCAGGAAAATCTCCCAATGAAAACAAGGACATTGATGACTCTGAAGAGCAAGATAAGGATATTTCTATTTCTGATGCTGAGACTGAAGATAATAATAATGAAGAAGAAGAATCACCTTCACCTGAAGAAGAGCCACAAGAGGATGAAAATATTGAAGAACCTGAACCTAATGATAAAGAAGACCCTCCACCATCTACTGAGAAGAATAAAAAGAAGAGCCATCCTAATCCACAAAGAGGTAAAGATAGGGATCCGTGGGTACAAAAACCCATACCATATCCCCAAGAGGTAATAAAAACTTTGGATGATGCTAGATTTGAGAAATTCTTTGAGTTGATTAAGTCTTTGTGTTTGCAAATTCCTCTTGTTGATGCTATTAAAATCCCTCCATATTCCAAATACATGAAAGACATTGTGACTAATAAAAGAAAGATTCCTACTGATGCAATAACTGCTATGCTTGCTGAATATTCCTTTAAAGGGAAAATGCCTGAAAAACGTGGTGATCCTGGTATTCCAACTATTCCTTGTCATATTAAAGAAACTTATGTGAAATATGCTCTATGTGACTTAGGAGCTGGTGTTAGTGTTATGCCTTTTTCTTTATATAAGAAACTTAACCTAAACAAATTGGTTCCAACTGAAGTATCATTACAAATGGCTGATAAATCAACTGCTGTGCCTATAGGAATATGTGAGGATGTCCCTATCTCTATTGCTAATGTGTTAATCCCTACAGACTTTGTTGTGTTAGAAATGCCTGAAGATGATAATTTGTCTATTATTCTTGGAAGACCCTTTTTAAACACTGCAGGGGCTGTTATAAATTGCACTGAGAGCAAGGTAACATTCAATGTCAAGGGAAATGAGCACACTATCTATTTTCCTAAGAAGAAATCTGTTACTATGAAATTCCAGAAATGTAGTTTGAAAATTCTGTTCAGAAAATTTTCTCGAAAAATTCCAGAAAAATTTGGAGGTAAGTTATTTTATCAGAGGAACTAACAGCCAAAAGGGAGACACCAGAGGGACACCAGGGCCCAAAAGGGAGTGTCCCACGCGGCCACAGTACCTGGCCGCGTGGGACCCACTATTTTGGCCCACAGAGGGGGTCAGGTGAGTATCCAGTGCCCATCTCCTTCCCCTCGACAGGAAACCAGCCCCAGGTATTTTTCCCAAATTTTCTCGAGCTCTCTTCCTGCTATCCTTGGATCTCCAAGTTTAGGGCAGATTTTTCAAATCTGTTTGGTGGGATTGCTCATTGGTATGTGACTCCTCCACTCATCCAATTACTTTTTGCTCTTATGCCTCATGCATGAAGTATTTTGCTGCACTAGGTGTCACCCTTTTATGCTTAGGAAATCCATAGATTCAAGTTTTCTAGTTGATATTGATGCATGATATTGATGGGGAGACTAGTTATGGATATCTTAATGTTGTATTAGAGTGTTGCATCTTGATTTTTGATGAATATTGTTTATGGGCAGCAAGGTATCATGTTCAGCAAGGGCAAGGGATCGCTTGGGATGAGCTCTAGATCAAGGAGGAGAGAACGCAAAGTTTCTATCAATAATGATGACCAACACCTTTGGGAGGATGAAGCATACTATGTAGGGGAGAAGTTGAAGATCCATACAACAAGATGGCAAGATCCCTATGTTCTTGAGCAATGGGGAATCAAAGAGGACTTCGACACCTTCGCTGCTACAACTGGTTTACTCCGGTTTGCTCAGAGCCCACAAGATACATATGAGGAACTCTCTCGGGAATTCCTCTCTACCTTCATATTTGAGGGCCCGGAGCCCCAAAGGCACAGGAAGAGAAGTAAGGCACACCCTCTTACCTTTGTTTGCAAATTTACTATGAGAGGTGAGCGCCTTGTTATGTCTCTAGGTGAATTTTGCTATGCTATTGGTGTAGAAAATTCAGGGAGTTGGAGTGAAACTCGTGCTGATACCAACCATGAGCTTGTTGAGTTTTGGCATACTATATCTGTAAACTCTCATGATAGATTAAATAGGGGTAAATTTACTCATATACAGCACCCAAGTTTGAGATATTTTGCATTGTTTCTTGCAAGAGGATTTCTTGCTAGGGATAACAATTCTGCTTGCACTGGACCAATGGTTTATCTACTAAAATGTGCAAAAGAAAATACACCGTGTGAATATAACTTGGGAGTCATACTTGCTAGATCTTTGCATTCTGCTGTGAGTAGAAATATTACTAATCAAACTCCTATTTATGCTGGTGGTATTGCTACTTTGGTGTATAATTACATTAAAAACGAGAGAGGATATGGTGATAACATGGGTACTCTAGTGCAAGAGTCCAAATTACTTGATTTTGCTTTGACTACTCGCATGGATATAAGTACGTTGTATGGGGAACATTATCTGTATAACTATTTGAGCACTAGTGGGCATCGAATGTCCATAAGGCTCCCCCGTACTGACCTTTTTGACAGGAGTACCGAAAAATGGATAGTGGGAGAAGCGCAGCCTCAGGAGGAGCCACAAGCTCCAGAGACACAGGGATACATCCCTCAGGCGGGGCCCCTGTACCCAAGCATGCAAGGCTACCCATATAGCTACTACCCTGGAAGTGGAAGTGGATACGGCAACTACCCAGGATACTAGCTTGATCGCAAGCTTGGGGGAGTACTTCTCTTACTCTCCATTCATTGTTTTATATCACCGTTTGTCGGGGATGTGACCCCGGGTACCCCAGAGTTGTTGCTTTGACCGAAGCTCCTAGGACGTCAGATGCGCTCCAACTCAAGGCAGGTGGCCTCGACTCTTCATCCTTAACCGGATCACTCTCCGCAGACACCGGGACATCCTTAACCGGATCACTCTCCGCCGACGCCGGGACATCCTTAACCGGATCACTCTCGGCAGACCCCGGGACATCCCTAACCGGATCACTCTCCGCAGACGCCGGGACATCCCTAACCGGATCACTCTCCGCAGACGCCGGGACATCCTTAACCGGATCACTCTCCGCGGACGCCGGGACATCCTTAACCGGATCACTCTCCGCCGACGCCGGGACATCCCTAACCGGATCACTCTCCGCAGACGCCGGGACATCCTTAACCGGATCACTCTCCGCGGACGCCGGGACATCCTTAACCGGATCACTCTCCGCCGACGCCGGGACATCCCTAACCGGATCACTCTCCGCAGACGCCGGGACATCCCTAACCGGATCACTCTCCGCAGACACCGGGGACATCCCTAACCGGATCACTCTCCGCAGACGCCGGGACATCCCTAACCGGATCACTCTCCGCAGACGCCGGGACACCCTTAACCGGATCACTCTCCGCAGACACCGGGGACATCCCTAACCGGATCACTCTCCGCAGACGCCGGGACATCCCTAACCGGATCACTTTCCGCAGACACCGGGGACATCCCTAACCAGATCACTCTCCGCAGACGCCGGGACATCCCTAACCGGATCACTCTCCGCAGACGCCGGGACACCCTTAACCGGATCACTCTCCCAGACGCCAGGACATCCCTAACCGGATCACTCTCCGCAGACGCCGGGACATCCCTAACCAGATCATCTCCGCCGATGCCGGGACATCCTTATCCGAATCATCACAAATATCTTCAGGAGAGGATAAGAAGAGGACGTGGAGATTCAGAGGACAACGGCTAAAAGACAAAGGCAAGGACGGCATCTCCCAGAGATGCCGGAGACAAGTGCTAGAAGACAAAGGAGTCAACTCATCAACAGTGTTTGTACAGTGCATTGTGCCTCCTCATCCACTCATTGTCCCCTGGGTTCCCCTTTATAAGGATCACCAGGGGAGAGCTCGAGGGGAGAGGCGCGCGGGTGCGCGCAGCCAGAGGCTCTTCTCCCTTGCCTCTTCTTCTTCCTAGAGTTTCTCACCATTGTTGGATCAAACAGCTCGAGGAGCATTTGTAGCCCACCGTATGCAAAGAGGAGAATACACCAAGTAGGCTAGTGCTGCAGTAGGGGTTTTACCTCCTCACGAGGGCCCCGAAGCAGGGTACATCGTGTGTGCTTTGTGTTCTTGGTTGTTCGTTCTTGTTCTTACAGTGTTCTTCGTGTTCTTCGTGTGTTCTTCGTGTGCGGTTCCACCGCGCAATCCCTCCCCGAATCCACAAGCACCCGTTCGGCCCCAGAATAAGCCACCCCGTGGCATCTGCCGTGATCCCACCACGACAGTTGGCGCCCACCGTGGGGCTGATAGTGGCGCTTGTTGGGCTAATTTCGGACGGGATCTTCGTCGTCAACGCGGGGACTCAACATCGCCATTGTCCCCGCGCTCTAGCTTGACATCATCGATAGATCCGTGGTGTGAAAAGTGACTCGGGAACTCACGAGGCATCGTCCCCGTGTGTTAACTCATTTTCGAGTTGACTGCAGTTCAAATCCGGGTTGCCCTTCAAATCCGAATCACCCTGGAGAAATCCGGGTTGCCCTTCAAATCCGAATCACCCTGGAGAAATCCGAATCAAGTCTTGGCAATCCGAATCAAGTCTTGGAAATCCGAGTTGAGGTTGGAAATCCGAGTCCGGTCCTGATATTCATGCCGGCATTAGCGTCTTCCTCGACTTCTCCAACAACCTAGCCTTGTAAGTATCATTTATATGTTTGTTCATGCTTCTAGATAGTCTCAAATAGTACTCGGGGACTGCCCCCTCGTTTCTACCTTGCTCTGTTTAGTTGTTTTCCCCGGGGGCAAAGTGTTTTGACCCGGGGACTGGATAGTCAGTCCAGTTTAGTTTTGTCTCAAAAGTTACTCGGGGACTGCCCCTTCGCTTTTTGTCTAGTGTTTCCCCCGGGACAAGATGTCTTGACCCGGGGACTGGATAACCAGTCTGTTTTACACCTTCTCCTAGATAAGAAAAGTAACTCGGGGACTCGGTTTAAACCGAGTCTAGTTTGTTGTGCATAGTATCTGCTGTTAGATTCGTTTTCTATCAAGTGCTATAGCTAGTTTGCCTCGGTTAGTTTAATTGTTGTTCCCGTCAAATTTTCTTCATGATATGTATGTTGGACTAACGTTAAAAGGTGACATCGGTTTTGTTGAGAATGTTCGTTACTGAGATATCCTGGAAATCCGAAGTATTCCAGAAATCCGAGGTGTATTGTAATCCGGGTCATATTGGTAATCCGAATCACATTTGGTAATCCGGGTCATATTGGTAATCCGAATCACATTTGGTAATCTGGATCGTATGGGTAATCCGAATCACATTGGAAATCTGGATCGTATGGGTAATCCGAATCACATTGGAAATCTGGGTCATATTGGTAATCCGAATCACATTTGGTAATCTGGATCGTATGGGTAATCCGAATCACATTGGAAATCTGGGTCACATTGGTAATCCGGATCATATTGATAATCCGGATCATATTGGAAATCCGGATCATATTGAAAATCCGGATCATATTGGAAATCCGGGTCATATTGGAGATCCAAGGTATCATGGTTATATTGGTTATCTCAAATTATCCCAGGTACCCTGGCATTATCGGTACTCTCTAGATCGCCGTTTATTTCGGTTTACCACAGTATCACGGTATCATTCCCCATCTCGGATCGCCGTCTATTTCGGTTTGTCACAATATCATGACATCATTCCATATCCCACATCGCTGTTTATTCTGTTTGCCAGCGTATCATGGCATCATTTGCATACCAGATCTTTGTTTATGTTTGTTAGCCAGAGGCAACCTTTGAGTTATGTTTTTGCAGGTTATATGTCATTCCAGCAGTGGCTGGATACATCTATGTCGGTATACGCCCAAGGTGGCTAAAACCGGCATTCGAGACATGGTTATGTCAAACCAGCAGTGGCTGGAGACATCTATGTCGGTATACGCCCGAAGTGGCTAAAACCGGCATTCGAGATATGCTTATGTGAGTCCAGCAGTGGCTGGAGATATCTATGTCGGTATACGCCCGAAGTGGCTAAGAACCGACATATGAGTTATGCCCAAAGAGGCCGAGGTACCGAGATATGTGATATGCCCAGAGGGGCCGAGGTACCGAGACATGTGTGATATGCCCAAAGAGGCCGAGGTACCAAGTTATGTGATATGCCCAGAGGGGCCGAGGTACCGAGACATATGTGATATGCCCAGAGGGGCCGAGATACCGAGACATATGAGATACATGCTTGCAGGTTTATTTCGGTCCAGCTTACGCTGGCGGCATCCGAGTTCGGTAAAAGCCAGGAGGGCTAACCGACGCTGGCGGCATCCGAGTTCGGTAAAAGCCAGGAGGGCTCACCGACGCTGGCGGCATCCGAGTTCGGTAAAAGCCTAGGAGGGCTAACCGACGCTGGCGGCATCCGAGTTCGGTAAAAAGCCAGGAGGGCTAACCGACGCTGGCGGCATCCGAGTTCGGTAAAAGCCAGGAGGGCTACCCGACGCTGGCGGCATCCGAGTTCGGTAAAAGCCAGGAGGGCTACCCGACACTGGCGGCATCCGAGTCGGTCAAAGCCAGGAGGGCTAACCGACGCTGGCGGCATCCGAGTTCGGTAAAAGCCAGGAGGGCTAACCGACGCTGGCGACATCCGAGTTCGGTAAAGGCCAGGAGGGCTAAGAACCGACATATAATGGTGACCATGCAGGCGGTGTGCCGAATTGCACAATGTCGGCAGAGACATATATGTATGGCCATGCCCATGCAGGCAACACATTTCCAGTGCAAACTGTCCATCTCGTTGTTGATTCGGGTGAGCTCGGTCAACCGGATGTCGCATGTGGCCAGGAGGGCCAGGAACCGACATATGATGATGCCCATGCAGGCAGGATGTGGTGTACATGGAGATGTCTGGATATGCTTATTTATCTTTGTAAGTCTGCGCGCGACTCTGCGAGTCCCCCACAGCCTCGGGGACTACTGTCGGGGATGTGACCCCGGGTACCCCAGAGTTGTTGCTTTGACCGAAGCTCCTAGGACGTCAGATGCGCTCCAAGTCAAGGCAGGTGGCCTCGACTCTTCATCCTTAACCGGATCACTCTCCGCAGACACCGGGACATCCTTAACCGGATCACTCTCCGCCGACGCCGGGACATCCTTAACCGGATCACTCTCCGCAGACGCCGGGACATCCCTAACCGGATCACTCTCCGCAGACGCCGGGACATCCCTAACCGGATCACTCTCCGCAGATGCCAGGACATCCTTAACCGGATCACTCTCCGCGGACGCCGGGACATCCTTAACCGGATCACTCTCCGCCGACGCCGGGACATCCCTAACCGGATCACTCTCCGCAGACGCCGGGACATCCTTAACCGGATCAATCTCCGCGGACGCCGGGACATCCTTAACCGGATCACTCTCCGCCGACGCCGGGACATCCCTAACCGGATCACTCTCCGCAGACGCCGGGACATCCCTAACCGGATCACTCTCCGCAGACGCCGGGACACCCTTAACCGGATCACTCTCCGCAGACACCGGGGACATCCCTAACCGGATCACTCTCCGCAGACGCCGGGACATCCCTAACCGGATCACTTTCCGCAGACACCGGGGACATCCCTAACCAGATCACTCTCCGCAGACGCCGGGACATCCCTAACCGGATCACTCTCCGCAGACGCCGGGACACCCTTAACCGGATCACTCTCCCAGACGCCAGGACATCCCTAACCGGATCACTCTCCGCAGACGCCGGGACATCCCTAACCAGATCATCTCCGCCGATGCCGGGACATCCTTATCCGAATCATCACAAATATCTTCAGGAGAGGATAAGAAGTGGACGTGGAGATTCAGAGGACAACGGCTAAAAGACAAAGGCAAGGACGGCATCTCCCAGAGATGCCGGAGACAAGTGCTAGAAGACAAAGGAGTCAACTCATCAACAGTGTTTGTACAGTGCATTGTGCCTCCTCATCCACTCATTGTCCCCTGGGTTCCCCTTTATAAGGATCACCAGGGGGAGAGCTCGAGGGGAGAGGCGCGCGGGTGCGCGCAGCCAGAGGCTCTTCTCCCTTGCCTCTTCTTCTTCCTAGAGTTTCTCACCATTGTTGGATCAAACAGCTCGAGGAGCATTTGTAGCCCACCGTATGCAAAGAGGAGAATACACCAAGTAGGCTAGTGCTGCAGTAGGGGTTTTACCTCCTCACGAGGGCCCCGAAGCAGGGTACATCGTGTGTGCTTTGTGTTCTTGGTTGTTCGTTCTTGTTCTTGCAGTGTTCTTCGTGTTCTTCATGTGTTCTTCGTGTGCGGTTCCACCGCGCAATCCCTCCCCGAATCCACAAGCACCCGTTCGGCCCCAGAATAAGCCACCCCGTGGCATCTGCCGTGATCCCACCACGACACCGTTATATTGCTATGATAAGTTTCTTGAAAATTCAAAAACACAAAAAGATTTTATTTGTTTCTTTTACTTCTGGTTGTTTGCCTTTTGTTTCTTAGAACGAAATAAACAACAAAAATATTTTCGTTTTCTTGAAACAAACGCAAAAACGGAGGTGCAGAAATTGCTGAAATCTGCTCGCTGTTTTATTTTTCATTTTTTTTCTCTGTAACTCCGATTGAGCTGAAATTTTAACCACTGCTGCAACACATCATAACCTACACACACGTAAAATATGAGATTTTTCTGAGGTGTCTAGGTAGGGTAAAAACAGTACTGTATGCAGTGACATTTTCTGGCAGATTTGAGTTTTTATTGTGCAGTTCAAGTTGGGAGAGGAGAACAACGATGATAAGTTGATGTGCATGAAGTGGATGAAAGGTATGACACCTTTGCCATGCTTATGTGGACTCTTTAATAACAGCAAGTGAGCACATCATAGTTTCTTCAACATCTAGAGAAATGGTAGCAAATGTTTATCTTCTCCATGTTCTAGTATGTTATATGATGATGCAAGTGAAATTTTATTTAGTGACAATACTTGGTTGTGGATTGAATAATTGTGGCTTTAAACAAAGGTCTACGCATCCCATTGTGCTTACTAAACTTGCCAAAAAGAAGTAAAAGAATTTTTCAAATGATAAACATGAAGTCATATGCTTGACAGGTTTAGTGGTTGGGAGTTAGCTGAAATGTGCTGACACATGTAAAGCTTTCAACATTGCACTAAAATATATTCAGTTGATATCATGTACTTCTGTTTATGGATGCTTATCATGTGCGAAATGAAAGCGGAAACTTAGCAAGTTTGATGAGTAAGAGTAATTGGCTAGAGAGACGCCTGGGCCGCCAACTTAAGCCATGCATCATTCATGGTGGAAATTTACAGCGCACCATGGTGGACATTCAGTGATGCACTTCATAATAAAAAGCTATGCAAATGGTAAATAAAAGAGTGCTGAGATTGTTCATTGTCTGTTTGTCTTGTTGTTTGGACATGGGCTTGTCCATGTCCTGGGACAAGAGGTACCCCAGTTGACGCTCTTGATGACGCTTTTATTACTTGCAATGACTGAAAATTTCAAACTTGCCTAGTGACCCAAGTTGAGTAGCCATGGTGTAGGTACTAGTATTCACGGGGCATGAGGTTTTCAACCATTAGTCGGTCAAGCATATGAGTCATATCAGTAATCAAATGGTTTGCTAAAACTAAGAGCAAGGTTGTAAGCACAATGATTTCACCAGTTAACAAAAGAAAGAATCAAAAGACCTCACAAGTCTTGTCATGATTCAATCATTAGCGATGTAAGAACCTTTGTTTATTTCTACAGTTGAGCAAACTCATCCAAGTATTGACACTACATAATATCTCTCTTGCAACAAATATAAATGCTTTAACATTGATTAGATATACCTTTGCTAACATCTTATCATTTGTTGTTGAAGCTATGCTTTGAATGCTTGTTGGTATTAAACTGTGTTACATATGCAATGCAAAGTTCTTGTCAAAGTCTTTTATCGCTTCTGCACTATGTTTGAGTTGTTCGAGGACAAACAACGAGCTAAGCTTGGGGGAGCTGATGCATCCAAAATGCATCTACTTTTCCAAGCACTTTGCCTCATAATTTGCTCCGGAATCTTCCCATATTTGAATAAAACTGCTGAATCTGACGCTATTTTTAGCAAAGTCTCTTTTCTGGCTATTTCTGCAGGAAATAAAATCGGGGAAAATTACCATGTCAATTTTTATGGAAAAGAAGGACAATGGACAAAAGATGGACACGAGAAAGCGCTCGAGGGCCAAATGGGTGGGTCCCACGCGGCCCCTGTACCTGGCCGCGTGGGCCGAGCCCAAATGGGCCTTGGGCGCCGCCTCGCCTTCGGTCTTCGACGTACCCCCTCATATATACGAAAAAGTGCTTGCCCTAGGAGGAGAGGAGCTTTCGCGAAACAGAACGCCGCCACCATCACGATCTTCATTTCGGGGACAGATTGATCCAGGATTTCTCCTCCGGTGGAGGGATCCGGAGACCGTCTTCACCGCCATCTTCACCGCCTTCATCTCCATCGACCATGAGCTCCCTCTCCATCACCATGTGTGAGTAGTCCGCTGTAGGCATGTGAGGTGGATGGGGATTGGATGAGATTGATCATGTAATGCTACCCGTTGTTCGGGATCTTAGGGTTTTATCTTGAGGATACTTTTGTATTGTGTTGATGCACTCTTGCTATGTTTAATGCTTGCTACTAGGGCCCGAGTGGCATGATTTCAGTACTGAACTTATATTGCCCCATCATATATTTGAGTTTGATATTTATCTGCAAAGTGTATCACCTGCTATTATGTTGAACCTGCGAACCCTAAACGTGACATATAGGGAAAACAAGGGGGAGATGTTTAGTTTGAGGATTCTATGTGTTCATGAAGTGTTAATGCATTGTTCCGGTCTATTCGAAAGGGTAGACCTTAATTACCTGTAGTTCCAAGTTGGCCCCGGTGAAATGGGCAGGTTGGACAATAGATGTTGTGCAAATTCTCTTGGTTAGTACGCACAACTAAATATGGAACACATACCTACATATATCGGAGTTAGAGATAGGTCCCATTGTTATTTGTTTCTTATTATATGATCAATCTCATTCTTGCAACACCCCGCTATCACCTCATGCCTACGTTTTGAATCTCTGAGTTACACTTTCACTTTTTCGGTGAAAACTGGGAAACACTTGTTCACTGCTACTGTTCTGCTTGTTACTTGAATCATACTACTGCCATCACTATTACTGCTGCAAGTTATTGATATACAGGGGTGGTTGAGAGTGACGCCTCAATTGCCAAGGTCTTATTGATATTCTTGTGTTCCCATCGAGTCGAACTATAAATTTGGGTAATACTTCCCAACGAAGATTTCAGCGATCCCTATACTTGTGGGCATCAGGCCTGCCCTTGAGAGCTCCTCTTTTTGGAATGCGCGAGGCGTTCTGCTGGATAAGAGGGCACGATCAAATGAGGATTGGTGTCGTCTGCTTTGATAAAGTACCAGTTGTACCTCCATTCTCCCCAGGCAGGATTGACAAGCACTTCTGGGTACTGATGTACCGAGTCCTTCCTAAGGCAGAAGGAGACGCCCCCAGAAATCCACCGTGATCTTCCCAGGCGGGGAACAAAGTTATGGCGGAACAAAGCCACCGAAGGCATAATTCCCACGAATGCCTCACGGGCGTAGGCGAATATGGCTAATATCAGCATGGCATTGGGATGCAGATGAAGCATATGCAGACCATATGCCTCCAGGATCGCCATGAAGAACTCGAAAAATGGAGGAAGAAGACCAATCACGGAGAAGTCATGAAAAGTTACCACCTCGCCGTCCTGCCGGAGCCCGCTCCCGGGACGCATCACCATGTCATCGACCTCGCGGAACTCCAAGGCGAGGGCGCGACGGATTTGGCTGGCGGCCTCCTCCGTCGCATATTCGCTCGGAGTAGGCAGAGCCTGCATCACCCTCGCGGAAAGAGGGGCTTCGGCAAGAGAAGCTTCCATCGCCATTCTTTTCGCCATAGATTGCTTCACCTTCCTCACTGCAGCTCTCTTTTCCCGCTTCAGCGCCATGAGCGGGGAAGGGCAAAGCTAGGACTTCTGGAGATGACTACCACGGCGGAGAGATGGGGCGGCGCTCGGCGAAGAAGGGGAAGCAGATTTCGGAGGCGGTGATTTGGGGATTTCGGCGATTTGGGAGAGCAACGGCTACAGTGCCGTCAAGGCGTGGCTTATAAGGCAGCCCACGCGTCACGTCGCGGCCCCATTACTCCGACTAGCGCGGGGATCGAGGAGGCGTCCCGCTTCAGGTGCTCCCTACCGTTGGATTCAAGACAGACGTTGGCCGTCCGCGCGAACCGCAACGTTCGCCTCGACCAAGTCTACAGAAGACTCGGGGGGCTCGTTCCGACTTCATCCTGACGATCCCCCAACAGACCATGGAAAGCAAGGCGCCGGGGACCCTCTTTGGCCAACTGTTTGGCCATAGCTCCGGCAGCAACTGAAGCAAGAGCCGTCGGGACTATGCCCGGGGGCTACTGTCGCAAAAGTGGAACATGGGGTTCCCCTGATGCGGCCAAAGTGGGTCCACAACCTGGGCCCACCAAGAAGATGGACAAGGCAAGGAGTCAAGACTGGTAGATGGGCCAGCTCATCTACCTCCAAGGAAGCACGTCAAGTTCGGCATCGGCAAACTACGGCTAAGGACCAGGTGGCCTTCCGGGTCATCTGTCTCCCGGAGATCAGGGTGGAGCGCCCCCGGGTCCAGGCACCCGGCAGGAGGCCAGGCGTGCCTCCGGGTTCTCCGTCCGTACCGATGAGAGGATAAGCACGCCAGCTCGTGCGGGAAGCTGGCAGAAGACTTGGGCGCCAAGATGAAGGACGCGCCTCGAAGGACGCTGCCTTGGGCGTGGTCGGTGGGGCTGTCAGTACCGCCCTCCCCTCCTTTCCTAAAGGTAGACAGCGACATCTCTCAAGATACTTGGAGGAGAAGAAGCCACGTCTCCTCCACAGACCGACGAGGGGTTTTCTCCCGCCAAAACCCTTCACACTCCTCGCGTGCGCCTGTGGTATCCCCTTAGCATATAAAAGGAGGACCAAAGCACCGAGGCAGAGGAGATCGAAGCTAGATGCAAGTCAAGACTAGACTAGGGTTCAGAGGGTAGAGAGAGATGTGATCTCCCAGGGCAGGATCTGCTCTTCGTCTACCTCCGGCCGGTACTCTGCCGGGTTCACCTCAGAAACACCCTTGTAATCCACTCCATGATGAACACCTCAATCCAGACATGCAGAAGTAGGGCTTTTAGGCTCCGGGCGGCCTGAACCTGGGTAAAACTCCCTGTGTCCCTGTGTTGTTTGCTTGTCTGTCCCGACGAAGAACTTGGCGAACACCTCCCGGGTGAGACGTCTTCCAGCCTCCTTCGCGCCCCGTGCCGAACCTAAAAAGGGGGTATCCTTTACTCCCGGTGTCCGTCATCCGAGACACGACAGTAGTCAAAGCAAATCACAAATTATTTATTACAACCAAATTGAAATAAAATTGTAGCGGATGAATGTAAATAAAATTATCATAGTTTTACAACCAAATTGTATAAAATTGTAGCAACACATCAGGCCCCTGGTTGGTTTGCCGCCAGTTGGTTTCCATAGTGTTGCCACATATGTTCAACCAAGTCATTCTGAAGAGCCTTGTGAGTATCTCGATCGCGCATCTCTGCATGAAAGTGGATGAAGTTTGCAAAGGTTGCGGCTCCACCGATAGGCTCAACCAATTCACCCTGAAACTGCCAATCTTGACCATAGATGATTGATACGTCTCAAACGTATTTATAATTTTTAATGTTTCATGCTTGTTTTATATCAAATACTACATGTTTCTATTATAGTTTTATGTCACTTTATACATTTATTGGACTAACCTATTAATAGTTGCAAAAGTGCACAATGTTCTTGTTTTACACTTTGATGTGAATGAATTCCAAAAATACAAAAGGAAACCTTGTTGGAGTCAAATTGGGGCTTTCCTGAAATCTGTCTGAAAATTGTTTTCTAAGATTGTCACATACCGGACAGAAGAAAACGTCTAATATAAAAATTCTAGTCGCGAAAGTTGCAGGGAATTTTCCGCCAATCGATCTAGACATAAAATTCGGCCCAATCATATTCCGGACGGCCAAGCTATCGCCGTCCTACCGAATCTTTAAATTGGATGATGGGAATCCGAGAGTCTTTATAAAAGGGAGGAAACCTAGGTCAAAAAAACCCACGAATTTTCCTCCTCCCAGGCAGCCGTCTTGGGGTGGAGAACCTTCTGCATACCAGCACCATCTCCAAGGAAGAAGGGGGCCGAGGGCCGCTGCCCCCCAAGGGTCGCCGCCGCCGCCAAGGGCAGCCGTTGCCCGCCGCCGCAACGGGCTGCCGCCACCCGCCGTAGCCATCGCCCCCACGGCCGCCGCCGCTGCCGTGGCTGCCGCCGGCCGCCGTCTCCTCTCCGGGCTGCACCTCTCCATCAAGCTTGCTCACCATGGCCATGTGTAAGTAGTCTCCCTCAGGGCTGAGGGCTCGTACCGTAGCTATATGGTTTATCTCTCTCACATGGTGTGATATTTATGTGATCATGAGCATTGTAATATAGTTGAATTCATAGATTTTTTCCCCTTCATTATGTATGGATATGTTGCTCAATTTATCTAGTATAATTTCCGGAGTCACTTTTGACAACACAAAGCCTTGGTGACAGTGTGGGTGGCGTGTGTGACTTTATGGATGATCTTATGAAATTGTGGTGTTTGGACTTTGGGGTGTGATAGACCTACGCATGAAATGTGGTGACCGAACTTTAAGGTGTGCTTTTGTAGCCCTACGCGATGTTCTCCGAGCAACGCCTATTTTACATGTTGTTAGAGGAAGTGTTTTATGTGTTTAATTATGTTAACATTGTTGAGAGAGACCACTAGTGAAGTATGATCCCTAGGCCTTGTTTTCAATCATCGGAACACCGTTTTTAGTCACTCTTGTTCCATGTTTGCTTGCTGTCATTTTTATTACACATTACAAATACCGCTTATTACCATCCATATCACTTGCATTTTACTATCTCTTCGCCGAATTACTGCACCTATACAACTGGCAATTGTATTAGGTGTGTTGGGGCAATTGTATACTTTTTGTATCTTAATTGTAGGGTTGCTTGAGAGGGATACCTTTGATCTCTACCTACCTGAGTTCGATAAACCTTGGGTTACTCACTTAAGGGAAAATTGCTGTTGTCCTACAAACCTCTGCACTTGGAGGCCCAACACTGTCTACTAGAATAGAATCGCGTAGTAGACATCAATGATGTCATCACGCTCATCCTTCACGATCATGTTGTGCATGATCACACAAACTGTCATGACCTCCCACATGGTGTTCATGCTCCATGTTCTAGCAGGGTGGCGAACAATAGCCCACCGAGATTGGAGGACACCAAATGCACGCTCCACATCTTTCTTGCACTCTCTTGTTAATTGGAAAACTGTGCTTGCTTCTCTCCATCGGGCTTGGAGATGGTCTTCACAAAAGAAGTCCATGGAGGATAGATACCATCAGCCAGGTAGTAGCCCTTGGTGTATGTGTTGCCATTGATATCATAGCTCACCACCGGGAGTTGCCCTCTGAAAACCTAGAGAAAACGGGAGAGCGCTGCACGACATTGATATCATTGTCTTATCCAGCCATGCCGAAGAAGGAGTGCCAAATCCAGAGATCTTTTGAAGCCACGGCCTCAAGTATGACCATGCACTCGCCTACATGCCCCTTGTACTGCCCCTGCCAAGCAAATGGACAGTTTTTTCACTCCTAATGCATACAATCTATACTTCCAAGCATGCCGGGAAATCCTCTTGCCTCGTTGATGGACAAGAGTTGGGTCGTATCATCCATATTTGGCTCTTTCAAATACTCCGGGCCAAACACCTCAACCACTGCCTTGCAAAATCTGTACACTGACAATAAGCATGTGGACTCACTCATGCGCATGTACTCATCAACAAGATCACCGGCAACTCTGTAAGCAAGCATCCGGATGGCCGCAGTGCATTTTTGGTAGGAGGAGAAGCCAAGCTTACCAAGGGCATCTCGCTTGCATTTGAACAAATCATCATGGCTAAGCACTCCTATCCGAATGCGGTTGAACACATGTCGGGCCATACAAAAATGGCGTCGGAAAATTGGGGCCTTGTATGTTGGATCACGGCAGAAGTAGTCCTTGAAAAGCTGGACATTGCCACCTTCTCTGTTACGGTCCAACGTCGGTGCACGGCCGGGGACCAAGCCTCTGAACATGGGTTGCATCCTAGCAATGTGCTCATTCACGACGAGTGTAGCAACGAACACATCGCTATCATCATCGGAGGATTCATCGGAGGAGGAGGTGTTCCCTATGTTGTTGTAATAGAAGTACTCGTCGGAGCTATCTGCCATGGGAGCTGGTGAGGAAATTGTACCTCCGACCGACGGTCGAAAACCTTGCGGGCGAGGCCGAGCCTGGTAGCCTCTGGCAGTTTCCCGGCAGTCGAAACACGGCCTACTCGGTGGAGGCAGCGCTGCGAAGAAAACGGGCGGGGTTGCGGTGACGGGACCGGCGAGAGGGGCTGAAGGGGACAGGCACGGGGCGGCGGCGACATGGGTGGGGAGAGGAGGCGCGAGAGAGGAAGTAGGGCGCAAGAGAGGAACTAGAGCCAGGGGAAATGGCTTTCGTGTCGCAGGCTGGCGGGCCAGGGGGAGGACAAGGGGAGGACTCTGCGGCCGTCCGCGCGTGTCTGCGCCGATGCAAAGCCGGCTCAAATTTGGGCCGGAATTGGGTCCGCGCGGACAGAAAAATGGACCTGGGGCCAAATGCGTCGGCGCGGTGTGCCATGCGTTGGAGTTGCCCTAACTGTAAAGGGAAGCCGCCAACACACTGATAAACCTTACAAACCCTAATCACGTCGGCTAGTGAGGCTAAGAGAAATATTTGCCATATCGACGCCATGGCCGGCACCAACCCAACGTCGCCGTAAAGCCCTATTAGGGCATGTACAGTGGAGAGCGCTCAAGGAAAACAAAAAATGTTACAGGAATGGAAAATCAAATAAGCATTCCTGCTCCCCAACGCAGGGCGCTATTTTCGGACACTTCAAGATTGATTAAGCGCTCCTATTCTCCAATGCAGCAAATTAAGCTCATCACGTGTGCCACGTGATCATGACCATTGCTCCCTGGTCTGTCGCCGGCGTCTGGAAACGCTTTGTACAGAGAAAGAAAAGGAGAGCACCATCCGGAAAGTAGTTTTTGCTCCCGAGGTCCCGTGCTCCCACCAATTTAAAAATTTCGAAAAGTATATTTAGAAGTTTCAAAAAAATCTGAAAACAATCAAGCATGTTCTCAATGATGCATACTACAAGTGTGCAAAATATCAAAGCAAAAATCTTTATATTATAGTCTACACAAAAATAACAAAATCTGTAGATTTGAAACTATGCATTGTTAACTTTAGTCAGATCTGTCGATTTGTTATTTTTGTGTAGGTCGAAATACAAACTATTTCGCACTGTAATTTTGCACGTCTATAGGATACATCGTCAAGAACATGCATGATTTTTTTTCAGTTTTTTTTTTAACTTTAAATATATTTATTTTTTTAGAATGGCAGGAGCACTAGAGCTCGGGTTCGTAAGAAATTTTCACTCAGCACCATCGATCCTTTCCTACTCTCTGGTTTGTTGCCTCGCTCGCCGGCGTATCTCTAGTGTCATGTCTCCTGCTCGTCCGTCGTACGTCGTGGTTATTTTGCAAAAAGCACCCTGAAAACTCTGGGACTCAACCCGCAGTCCACACTTACCGGTTCGCATCAAACAGGCCACCGAAAACAGAGTCAACTCCTTCACCCATCGTCAGCATCCTCCCCCCATCGAACCCTAGCACAGGGTACCGCTGCCGCCGCCGCCACGCCACCCCTCCCGTCGAGCTCTCCGCCGCCGGCCACCCGCACGCCCCCGAGCACCCTCTCCTCTCCCCCAAGAAAGCGCTGCCGCCACATACTTTTATTCCCCAAGCCGGTCATCCCCAACATCTCCCCCCAGGCCCCCACATCCAGGAGCTCAGCATCTGCCTTGCCGGCGGTAGCTGTTCTTCCATCGCAATCCAAAGGAATCCCCATCAGAGGTGAACGAGCTTCCCTTTTTTACCGTTTCTTGATCACAACCTGCTGCGTCCTCCCGATTTCTTGACCTCTCTTCGTTTTTAGATCCAAGAGGTCCCGGCGTCCATGCATAATCTGTGCGCCGTCCGGGGCTTGCCTATGCAACGGAATCTGTGGCTGATGCCGGTGACCGTCGTGCCGGCGGCGTCCGGTGTCGGGGCTGCCGCACAACCTGACCAACGTACTACAGCAGTGGTAGTTTGGCACCACGCACCTGTGCGCGGCCAAGGAGAACGGCGGAAAGATCGCGTGCAATTCCATCCACAATCCCAAGCTGCTGTGTCGCGAGGACTAGAGAAGCGTCTGGCGCGAGATCCAAATCATGCACCACCTCTGCCAAGGTCTTGTGCTATTCCAGGAGGATAAGGTACACACGCTGGAGAATCAGAGTTTAATCTTTCCTCCGAGTGCCGGACTTTCAAGCTATATATTTTGCATTTCAGTTTTAGCAGGAAATCGTATGTTATCTGCTGAACTGCCCTTTTATATTACCTCCGATCGGCAAAGATTGTACTAGCTCCTTTTCAGCGACAATTAAACCTGATCGGAGGGAGTACTAATCAACACGTTTTGTTGTCATAATAAAGCTCCAAATCAGCCAAAACAGAATGCTTGTGTAGATGCCTCATGCGGCCGTGATGGCGTACGTTGTGCAGGTCGGCGAGGTTGTCCATCGCAGTGACGTGAGGCTCATCTCTGTTCCTGACACGAGTAGATAAATGACCAACTTGTGATGTACTGTTTCCTAATCTATGGCATAAATAATTATATGGCATTGGTAGGATTAAATACATGTTTTAAAAGCACTGCAGATAAAAAGAACATACACGCCTGTGTTGTTAGGCAAGATGACCATGAGTAGGAACAATGGTCATTTTTTTGGTCATTAGTCAACAGTATAAACTATCTGCTTTCAGTGTGTTACTTGCAGTAGTAACAAATTTTGGACATGCATTGCTTGATTTTAATGGAGAATTTGTTGCAAGGCCAGAGGGAAGGAGTCCATGATTTTTCTCATAGAAAGTGATGTATACAACTCCACCTATGAGCAAATTGAGGACATGAGGCAGCCTATAACGAGACCTCTCTCTCTAGAAGAGTGTGATCAAGCAGTGGGAAAACTTAATCGCTGCAAAAGCAAAGGCTAAAGCAAAGCAGGTCTAGCAAGTTCAAAATACTGACCAATCAATGACACAAAACTGCAGGGTAAGGCTTGGGTATTGGTTAGAGTAGGGTTTGATTCCCTTATTTGAATTGAAGTATTTCTGTTGTCCTGCTCTTTTTCATGGATGGAAGTTTTCTCTCGAAATTTTAGTTTATATTTTGTTTTGTAGGTTTAAGAGCTGGCTAGCTGTGAAGTTGCAGCATTGGAAGGAATAATTCATTTCTGCACTCCAACATTATTGGTTGTGAACTAGGCTACTGTTGGTGAAACTTTCTCGTCGGAAGAGCATTATCTCCACTAATATTAAAAGAGAGAGTCTGTCAGATCCGGAGGATCTGAACCGTCCATCAGGCCCGATCAAACGTCTCAGATTTGCCCAATGTTGTATGTTGTGCATTTAATCATTAACGGGAAAAAAAACGCAGACTAAGCTCGCAACCCCACGCACGCGCCGCTGCGGTTCTCCGCACCACCGCCCAGGCGCCCACGGGTTGAGCGCCTGCGATAACCATCCTCTCCGCAATAACTGACGACGGGATCTTTGCCGCAGCGCGAGGAACACGGCAGATCAAATCGATCACACGCCGCCGCCAGGGCATCCCCTCGCAAGCATCCACGTCGCCGAGATTCGCGACCTTCGTCACCGCCACACGACGATGGCATGCGATGCCGCGCCGTCCTTCACGCAGCGGCCGCCTCTCCTCGCCATCTCGGTGACCGACGCTGAGCGGGCACGGCGCGACTCCGCGCCGCCCGGCAGGTCGCGGCCGCCGATCCACGCGATCCAGCGCGCCGTGAGAGCCTACACGCGAGGGCACGCCGCGAGCCAACTAATTTCAGGTTCTGCATATTGATCCCGCGCCGTGCCGGCTCGGCGGCCGCCGCCGATCCGTGCGATCCAGCGCGCAGTGAGAGCATACACGCGAGGGCACGCCGCGAGCCAATTAATCTCAGGTTCTGCATATTGATCGATGCTACTGTATTCAAGTCAAACATATAAGCTCTCAAACATGGCTTAACACTGAACTTACTTTTGAAGTCCGCCGCGTATTAGATTCTTCAGGCGTGCTCAAAGTTCGGTTTCATTGTTTATGGAACCGGATATGGAAGATCGCTGTTGGGCTTAATACTTCATGGTTTGCATCAGTTTTAGTGTGACCCTGTTCATGTTGTTTGTTGGCTGAGTTGCAGTTAGTGCGTAAATCCAACACCATTGCTGCCGCAGGGCACGCTGTCGCGCTTCTCACCGTGGCACCTTAGCTGGGGGTGTAAAAATCCTATGAGAAAAGCACTTTCAAACCAGCAAATAATTTCTAGCCACTATTGCAATGTTACGGCTGATGTAACATGTTCTCTGTTGATCGGGTACATGCCCCCTGTCTCTTGAAAATGTTGTTTGCCTTAGTTGGCTTACTAATGCATTTGATTTAATAATTAATTATATTGTCAAATCTGATTAACAGGATGAAGAGCTAGAAATTATTTCTGAAGGAGTGGACGCATCCAAAGATTCTGGTGGAGAAAACAAATTACGATTGCATTGATTCAGTCCGACTGTTATTTGTGGAAACCATTTCCGAAGGTAAGATTTATCTATCATTTTCACTTACAATTCGTGATGTTTGCTTAAGCAAGCATTCAAAATGCTGCTTTGATCTGCAGTGCTATAAAATGCAAATTAAGATTTCTCTAAGACACAAATCAGTTATGTAAACTATTGATAATCTGCTTTTAGGTCTTTGATTTTTTTTGCGGAACTACTGCAGCCTTAAGCTGCCATGAATACAACTTGCTTATTGTGGTATCTTCCGGCGCTTATTGTCATACTACTCACTGATCTGCCGATATGGTAAAATGTTTTGATACACATGAGCATGGTTATTGTATCTTTGTTGTCTTATGACATGATGTAGATGAGTTTAGCTACGCGTAGACCTTTAACAGAAAACATACAATAACTCATAATTAGCAGTAACGATACTCATTTCCCAAAGTATGTACCGATTTATTCTGCTACTTACCGTACCAGTTTAGCAACATATACATGTCTTATCTTTATTAATACTTATGTGGGGAGACGAAAGGAAATGTCTGCTTTGTTAGGAATGTCGTGTTTCCCCGCAAAAAAATGTAGATATTAAATCTGGAGCACACAATGTAACACAACTATGTTTGCTAGGTGCGTAATTTGGAGCAGCCGATAGTTTGAGATCCAAGACAGTAGCAGTAGCGCTCATTGTGTGACGGTGTGACCAGGAGAAATGAAGCCAACAAAGTATTGTCTCTGATAGGGAGGCGGTCAAAAGTAGATACACGATGATAGTTTGAGAGAGTGACTATGTAAAAACTGCACAAGGTTATGTCTAATGGCAAAATAAACCTTACTCGATGTCTTAAATTTTTATCTCATAGCAACTCACATGTTTTTTGTTTTGAAGTTAACATTTTATTTACACACTTCTCTAGGTGCAATTATAAAACTTTTGAAGCTGCTCATGCAACTTTTTGAAGACAAAGCACAGCACCATGGAAACCTCTTTGGAGGACCAAGTCCATCCTGATACGTGATAGGTGCCTTCAACTTTTTAATCCGTATGTCCTGCAGAGTGCAGACGGTGAGTGGCTGGCGAAGCGAAGGAACTTCGTTGGTCCCCTGGTCCGTGGCACCACCAATCTCAACACTAGGCCAGGCTATTTCCTGATGGCTAGGTTTACTTGTTGTACAAAACGAGTTTCACTTGAGAGACCGCAACTACCCGCTAAGTTTCGAAGCTAAGGGGCACATAGATGAACTTCCTGGTGGAACAATTGTAGAGCCTACGGGCTACATACCTACTAACTGTATTTTATCATCTCCTATGTAGAATAGATTCGTTGCCAGTTCCACTGCATCTATGCGAAACAAGTGAGCGTGTAGCCATCGATTATTGCATAACTATTATATTATTTTGTACATGTGAATAACGTTTTTCTGAAAGGGCATTTGCTCTATCTATCGGACATGATGTGTTTATCTCTACTGTTACTTTGGAGAAGCAAACAATAAGCTTCATAGATATCATAGATTTACACAAAAGCAATCTGAAAACATATGTATATGTAGTTCTTCACTCACAATATGACAGAACTTGCTTGTGAATAACATCATGGCAAAGGCACATGCTATGAAACATTTTCTTTCCACGACAGTCTCCAATTCATATATTGCGTGCTAACTAAGATATATGGGAAAAATTCTTTGCAAGGATATACGTGCATTGCACGTGCACGGTTACTATATGGAGAGAGGGGCAACAACCTACACGCACAACAGCAAAAGGTTTTAGGCTGGCACCTTTCACCTTATTTATCATCATTCCATTCATGGAGTTCTTCAAATTGATTAGTCAGAAGGTATCCAGTTTGCCCTAATAAAATACTTGGGTTGAGATTAAGCATTTGAGGTTTTTCGAAAATATAAATCTACTATTTTTAGGATTCAGTTAAGATAATACCAATGATACATTATGCCCTTTAAATCTGATATTTTGTTGTGTACATTTTTGGACATTACAAATGGCCACTCTAGGAGGCCTCTCGCCCTCAGCCTTTCTGGCTCTTGCATTTTATAGATTTCTGGTCCTTTACACTGATTCTGCTTTCGTGAAGCTCAAGCAACTCTCTTGTAATGGCAATTCATCTAAAACTTCTATAAGTTAAATTTCTCTGAAATCTTTGCAAGTTCCTACTAAAGGTAGCCTTTGCTCAAACGGACAGAGTTTCTATTGTAAAATTCTTTTATTATGAAGGACACCAGACTGAGATCAGAAGTTAGATAAATAACTTGATTTTCATTTTCCATTGATCTAATTAAAAATAGTAGTCGTTCAGTTGCACCCTGCAGATTATCATATGGTGCAATTAATGATGAACCATTCCGAGTCTACGTTTAGAGTTTTAGTGTTTGACTGAAATAACTAAAATTGCGTCGATCTTTTTGATAACATACAGTGATTATTGGGCAGAACGAAATACAATAGTTTATCCTTAGTGTTCTGATTAATAGGCGAAGGATTGACAGTTGCTACTTCATCCTTAGTAATCACATAAAGTCATAAACATACATTTAGGCCTAGCTGCCTACAGTTTTCAAACAGTTAATGTACTATTCCTAATACTGCCACATTCATGCAAAAAAAAATTTACATCTGTCATATAATAGACAAAAGCACCATTTAGCTGCCTTATTGTACCTCCATGCTTTATTTTTTGGTAGTCACGTATAGTCTTGGTAATGACAGGTTGAAGTGAAAAATTTGAGGGAAGAGCCTGCTGAAGTGGAAAATATATCATGGTAGTCTGTGTGTAATGTTCTTCAAATTCTTGCAAATAATGATTCATCCATGTTTTGCTTCAACCACTGTAGGAGCTACAACAAGAAATAGATTAATGAAGATCCGTAGTAGAAATGATGCCATCAGCCAGGGTAGAGTGTACTAGGCTTCTTCTCGTGGATATAACTAAGTATGCCATCTTAATAATCTCAACTTTCTCATGGTAACTCGAGTTTCAGCTACAAAATGTTCGTCGATACATGTGTGCAGAACCTTTTTCCATGTCGGTGATCACTTTAATATAGAATAAAAAGGGGGAATTTGTTGAAAACTACATGTGTTATTTTTGAAAAAAATATTATTGGTGTAGAATTATTTGTAATTCAATAGCTAGGCATGGCAATACACAGGTCACAAGTGCACTCAAAATGGAGATTGATTGTTCACCCATTTTTTGGATGTTTTTTAAATGCTTTGGGATATAGAAAGAAGATGACACATGTAGCAGCGCACGGGCATTCAACTAGTGGAAACAAACGATTTGTGTAAAGAGCACCATCGATCCTGGTCTGTCGCCTCGCTTGCCCGTGTGTGGAAACAAACGATTTGTGTACCGAAAAAACAAAAGTGAAAAGTACGAAAAAGGAAAGGGGAGCACGTACCATACTTTTTCCGAAACACAGTACAACGCAAGCGCTCATATACACGCGCACACACTCACCCCTATGAACACACGCACGCACACCCTATCCCTATGAGCACCTCTGAGAGACCGAGTTGGCGGGTCGAGTCTTGAGATTGACGAACTCACCACGGGCGCCTCGTTGTCGACGGGAACGTCGCATTTCACTGAAAAATATTCCGCCTTAAATGAGAAACATCAGCGTCAAATCTGGGGTTTGAACTCTGGTGGGCTGGGGGCACAACCATCCTCTTAAGCATCCACTGTCAAGTTCTCGGGCGCAAGTGCGTCTGTGCGTGCTCCGTTGCCGCCTGTGTGGTCTCCATCGTACTCCTCCACTACCCTTGGCCTTGGAGGTTGGATTAATTTAAGCACCTAGAAAGGCAACGTCTCACCGATCTTATTACTTTTTTATTTAATGATGAAATGAAGCACACTCAGCACTCTGCTTAATTGCTTCAAAAGTAGTCGCACTGCCACACCAGTCCAAAATCGAGTTCATATTGGCAATAAGAAAGCGTGTGCTAGTACTTTGAAAATAAAGCCAATGTTCAATGCACAGGGTACTCTACTAGTTTACCAGTGATGGTTTCATGTTAGGTAGAGTGACTCCAGTGCAGCCCGCACCAGCTGCGACCTCGCTCGACAGCTTCTCTGGAGCTCTCGTTGGACGCGCCTGTACCACCCTAGCCAAGAGTCCACGCGCAAAGCAAGCGCGGGAAAAGTCAGGCGTCATTCCAAACAGCCGTCGGGACACGCGCGCCGCGCATTTTGGTGGGGCCGGACGGACGCGGCGACGTGAGTCCTGGGATCGGATACGGGCCCGCCGAGATGTGCCGGCTACGTTGGAATGGGTCGTCGCCGGCCGTCGGCCGACCAGTGGCGGACCTACAGGGTATGCCGGGTTGGCCACGGCATACCCTGCGGCCGAAGCGTGCTTAACATATGTATTCTTGATTTAATCACAACTTGCATGGCCGTTTAATCACGGCGAGGGTGAGCTAACTCATGCAGCCTGCGCCCATGCATGTTTCGTTCAGGGACATGGTCTGGTTAGCTTTGTCTGTTAGTTAATTATTACGGCATGGGCGTTGGCCACTAATCATTAATTAGGCCTTAAAAATGTTATGATCACTATTCAAAGAAATATATACCTATTGGCAAGTTGGGACAATTCTACACTCGCTTTAGTATCTTATGGGCTAGCTGCGTGACATCATCTGATAATTAGTCAACTAATAATTAATCTTCGATAATAAGTATACGATGAAATTTCATATGCTCCGTATATTTCTGTTACATATTTTGTTACTTATTTAATAAAATGTGACCGTATTTTATAGTTTTATCAGAACATCGCCGATAATTATCTCCCGGTCGAATATTTTGGAATTTAGGGCTGCCGTCGACGGCGGTAATTTACTTCAAAATTAGAATGGACCCATTGACCGCGCATGTGTCAAAATTTTACCTTTTATTATAAGAAAAACTCCTTTTATTTTTTCATATTATATAATTGCCGACAAATTCAATATCAAAATGCATGTAAATATTTTAGTGGTATACCCTTTACTAAAGTCCTGGGTCCGCCACTGCGGCCGACTGAGCGGAGAATGCTTCCTCTCGGCGAGGGGAATGGGATTAATGGCGGGGAAGGCGATGGACTTTGACGGCCAGTAGCATCGCGAGGATGCAATCAGGAGCGGTATACATCGCACGCACGGAACGAGTCGCGCACAAAACAAAGAAAGAACACTTCTACTCTGCCGGCCGGCTGATCTTTCTTAGGGAATTGATGTCAAAAGCGACATCGATTTGGAGCAATATTCACACCTGGACATGCCATCGATCGCGTTTACTTGAGAGAACCGTGGCGTCACGAGTCGTAGGAAATTGCGCCCGCCCAGATCTCGCGTACTACTACTAGTTCCAGCCAAGTAATCCAATACGACAGTCGACAGCGTCTCGTACCACGGTACCAGCTCCATTGTTTCTTAACAAGGCAAAATACTTATCATCATAATTAGCGGGAAATCGGGCAAAACCGGAAGGGCAGCGCTAGGCGTCCTCAGGATCTTTCCGCCCGATCCCCCGGGTCGACAGCCGTACGATGAGGGACGGCAGAACCATCCGATCTAACTCTGCCAACCCCACTCATCCTCTCCAAACGCACTCAGCCCACGTCCCCATGCGCTATCGTCGACCACCATCTCCGCACGTCGGCGTGCTCCGCCCATCCCCGTCTCCGGCAGCCCGCGCGGCCCACCCTGCCCCCGGATCCGGCAGAAGCCGGCGTGCTCCGCGCGTCCCCGTCTCCGGCAGCCCGCGAGGCCCGCCCTGCCCCCGGATTCACGTGCTCCGCCCAACTCGTCTCCAGCAGCCGGCGATGCCCGCCCTGCCCCCGGATCCTGCAGAAGCCGGCGTGCTCCGCCGTCCCCGTCTCCGGCAGCCCGCGAGTCCCGCCCTGCCCCCGGGTCCGCGTGCTCCGCCCAACCTGTCTCCGGCAGCCGGCGATGCCCGCCCTGCCCACGGATCCTGCAGAAGAGGCGGGTCGTTGCTACGGCTTTGCAGCAACTGGGAGCAGTCTGCAAGCTCTGCTCCGCCCCTTCTCCAGCAGCCGTCTCGCTTGCCCCATCTACAGCAGCCGGCATGCTCGTCCCCATCTCTGGCAGCAGGCTGCAGCCCCCGATTTGGGTTCGTAGCAAACCATATACCCATTGTAGCATTGCGGTTCAACCATGGTAGCATTGCCATATATCCAAAGTAGCATCGAGTTCAACCATGGTAGCATCACCGTCTAGTCAAAAGAACCATCGTTGTTCAACCATCCAAAGTAGCATCGAGTTCAACCATGGTAGCATCACCGTCTAGTCAAAAGAACCATCGTTGTTCAACCATGGTAGCATCACCATCTAGCCAAAGTAGCATGGGGGTCATCTACTTGTAGCACCACACACCGTCCGACCCTCAGAGTCGTAGCATCGTTTGTCGCCGCCGGTAGCAAATCCCCGGTCAGAGCATCACCAACAACCATTAGCAGCAACCGAAACCTTGCCGCTTGTAGCAGCACCGGACTCCGGTTTGTAGCAGCACCGCCGCCCTCGGCTGGGAGCATCCCTGGTAGCAAAAAGAACTATTCTATTGTAGCAAAAAAGACCTCGTCGGAGACATCGACGGAGACCTTGCCGGATACATTGTAGCTAAAAAATTATGCTATTGTAGATTTTTTTTTTCTACAAACGTTTTGTGGATTTGCGTCAAAAGAAAGAAGAGATTTTATGGTGCAATGAACCTCCGGTGAGAAAGAAAAAAATGCTCCGCTGAGAAAGAAAAATTTGCTACAAACAATATGAGGATTTGCATCAAAAGAGAAAAAATCTGCTACAAACTTTTTTAAAAATTGCACCACATCAATAAAATTGCATCATGTGAAATTGCTACAATCAGTTTATATATTTGCATCAAAAGGTGAACAAATTTGCTACAACCCTTACAAAAAATTGCATCATGTGAAATTGCTACAATCAGTTTGTGGATTTGCATCAAAAGGTATTTTTTTGCTAAAACCCTTACAAAAAATTGCATCATGTGAAGAGGAAATTGCTACAATACATTTCTGGAGTTGCATCATCTGGGGAATTTGTTTGCAACATAACTTATAAAAAATTGCACCGCACGAGCAAAAAATAAAGAAGAAATTGCTGGTTAAAGTTACATCTTGAAAAAGACCATGCCAATGTCCAAAAAAAGTCATCTATGTGCATTGTTAACCTTCCTGCAACCGGTGTTGCCGTCACGGCGAGCAATAGGCGAGGCCGAAGCAGGTGACGCCGAGCAACACCGCGCGCCGGTAGCATCGTTGGCTCGTCGGTAGCAATGCCATTCGATGTCGATAGCAATGGCCTGAGCCGTCGGTAGCATTACTGTGTGACATCGATAGCAAAACGTCGCACGCCACAGGTAGCATCGCCAGCTCGTCGGTAGCAAATGTCATGCGTTGACGGTAGCATCGCTGGTTTGTCGGTAACAACGTCGCGAGATGTCAGTAGCATCCGCTTGCAGCATCACCGTGGTCCCGGTGATAGCAACGTCGTCGCTGCCTCGCAACACCCGACCTTTGCCCGTGGTAGCCCCAGAGAGCACACTGGAGAACCGGAGAACTCGCCGGAGATCTCATAGCAACAAAATTTTTGCTACAACCCTTTTCAAAAATTTGCACCACACTGAAAATTTGCAATACCCCGTAAAGAAAAATTGCAGCATGTGGTTTGTTTTGCTACAATAATTATGTGAATTTGCATTAAAAAGAGGAATTTATTTGCTACAAATCTTTCAAAAAATTGCATCACGTTAAAAAAATTACATCATGTGAGCGGCCAATTGCTACAATCATTATGAGGTTTTGCGTCAAAAAAGAAATACAATTGCTACAAACCTTACAAAAATTTGCACAACATATACATATAGCAAAAAAAAATAAAAATTGCTACAATCATCAGAGCTCCGGGGAGGCGGTGGCGTCGCCGGCCCTATGGCTCGTCCGCGAGGGAGACAAAGGGAGAGCATGGCGCGACGGAGCACTGGGAAGGCGTTGGCGTCGTCGGCCCTGCGGCTGGCCTCGTCGGCCTCGATGGAGACGAGCAGGGGCCTCGATGGAGCTTCCCCTTGACACCATCCACCGGCGCGGATAGAGGACGGTGGCGCACCGGCGCGATCCACTCGATGCAGGGATGGTGGCGCACCAATGGGTTCCACGCGATGGAGAGGACGATGGGGCGCCGCCGGGATCCACCATAGCAGAGGAGGGTCGGGGTGCCGCCTGGATAGGGCGTCGCCGGTTGTCGGAAGCGGTGGGGGCGGCGACCTCGCGGGGAGGCACGCGTCGGCAGCCGGACCGTGGAGGTCCACGGGGACGGCGACCTCGTCGGGGAGCAGAACACCGGTGGGGAGGTCGGGGGCGCCGGAGCCATGAAGGAAGGGAGAACGAAGAGGAGGACGGTGGGATCGGTGGTGAGGAGCGAGAGTTGGAGACGAGAAAAGGGATAAGGAAGAGAGAGACGCGTCACGGGAGGTAGGAAACGGACAGCGACTTGGGCGACGTGGACTCTTGAGGGACGCACGATCCGAGTCAATCGGACGGCGCGCGAGGGGGAGGACGGGAGCGCGTGATCCCCCGGGGGATTACAAGACTTTTCCAAACCGGAATAGAAACCCTCGCGACCATCATGGAACACAATCATCGTGAGGGTACAAACAGCCACCCCGGTTACGAACATAAACTGCACACACATCGTTCAAAACAAGAGTAGTCGACATGTTGCCTAAGTGTCATCGTCATTACTCATCAATGACTCCAATTTCACCGACTCTCACCACCTAGCGAGACCTCTGTCGTAAAGAAACAGCAAAGCATCATAACCGTGGAGAGGTCGCCGTCATCTGAGCTTGGAGGGGAGCTGCCACCCCACTCCATCTCGCTGAACCCGAGTTGTAGGCCAAAGCCCGCACCTCTGCCACCGCCGCAATCCCAATGCTGGGAGCCAGAGGCTCCGCCATTGGAGGCTCAAGCCTCGTCACGCCCAACCGAGCCTCAGCACACCGACCAGTACGCCGCCAAGATCCTATGGGGACGCTGGAGCTACTACACCTGTCGTGAGGTCAAGCCTCCTCCCACACATCGCGCAAGGATAGATTCCTTGTCGCCACCGTACGTCCGCCACCTGGACTTTGCCACCGCCTCCTCCGGCGGCGGGTGAGGAGGGTGTGGAGGAGAGGCGGTCGGGGGCGACGGCGTTAGGGTGTCTCCCGAGCCGGCATCCAATAGATTGAAGCAACAGGACATGTAGTCCCTAAATACAGCGGGACATGTTGGATACTAACATACTATGATAGCATCGCCACCAACGCTCCCAATGAATGGTCCGTCAACTCTGCCAGGTCGATGGTAATGGAAGCGTCAGCACAAGTTGCCGCCTATTGGGACCGGATACCCCCAACGACGCTCCCAATATGTTTTTTTTTCAAAAAACAAAAAACAACAATGTAAACTAAACTGGAAAATTTCATTCGAATTTAGGAAATAATTTACAAATTTGAATGAAATTCAAAACTAAATTAAACACTAGTATTAGTTATTGTAGAAGAAGTCGAAGACCGAGTAGTTGAGCATGTCATCACCCACGCCGTTGTCGTCGTCGGGGATTGTCATGATGCTGTAGTTTGTCGACCGCGCGTGTGAACTCGGGGTCGGTCGGTTGCGCTGTGTTGAACGACAACTTCAGGATTTGTTTGAGCTAATAGCCGCTGTTGTCGTCGTGCATCTCCGACTTTTGGCAGTTTTAGTGGCGCAATCGGCTCCTTCACCATTTTGCGGCCGAGGAACAACTGGCCCAGCAGCGGGAGGGCTGCGGCAGCTACTCGATGATGATGTCGCTCCTCAGCGGCGAAGCCGTCCACGGCTCATTGATACCCACAAGTATAGGGGATCGTTGAAATCTTCAATGTGTAAGTATTAGTATCGATCCCACGAGGAGTAGAAGGTATAAGTATTTATCCTCTCAAATAAGAGTGTCACTTCTCTTATTATCTAAGCACTAGACAAACTAAAATGATTAAATGATGCAAGTGTTTTTTTGGGTTTTGGTGTAGAGTTTGCAATAAAGTAAAAAGTTGAAAATAAAATATGATGAGTGAAAGCTCTCAAAGAGAGAAAGCCCAATCCTCTATGCAGCAAGAGGACAAGCTTAAGTGGGTGTTTCTTATGCGTGGAAAACGTTCCCAAGGGCTACATGGATTTCATGGCATAGATATTTCTAGAACAACAAGGTAAACATTTTGTCAAGTTTTAATCTTCTTTGGACGGAGCCATAATTAGGTGTAGCTAAATAAATAAACTAAACCCCTTATGATGGTTCTTATGGCCAAGTAAATGACTGCACAAGAGTTATTAAGACATAGAGTCCCACCATAGCATTAAACTCTAAGGTCCCCGATATAAATCCCCTCCTAATGGTACTTCATGTATTAGACCACAGGTTTACGTGTCCTCCCAGGTCCTACCCATTCCATCACATTAGTGTGATAACCTTCATGCATTACTCAACATATGTGTGCACCCATACGTTGTACAATAAGATAAACATAAAAGATAAAAACTTGACCAAATACTCAATACATGTTAAGTGGAAATCATTGCCAATCCATCCTATGCCCCCAGGAACATGAGAGAACTACTCACAACGCGAAGACATGATATGATTCAATGATATAAGTGATACAACACAATCTGAAAATATAATCTCCCCACAAAACAATGACAAGTAGCAATTCACAAACATGTAGAATAGTACTTAGACAATAGCTAGGGTTCGAACAATCTCAAACTATGAGGGGGGTGAAGTGGATCACGAAGATGGTGATGGAGATGGTGTTGGTCTTGACGGTGGTGTTGCTGGAGACTCCGGAGGGGGGATGGAGGAGCCTTCCGGAGGTGATCCGGCGGCGTTTCCCCCCTCCAATCTTCTCCGGCGACAGCCTTCTGACTCTCTGTTTCGTGATTTTGTGTTTCTCCGCCGCCTCCTCGCGAAACTCCTCGGGGGACTATTTTTATAGTCGGTTTTAGGTCAAGACGAAGCCACGGAGACGAAAACGGACGGCATCGGAGCCACGAGGGGGAAAAGGAGGTGCCTCACGCGGCCAGGGAATCTGGCCGCGTGGGACCACCTATTTCCCAGCTGGTTGGGCTTCTGGTCTTCATTTTTAGCCCATTGCGTTCGTCTCGAAAATTCTGAACCGTGCTCTTTGGCCTTGCCCTTTTTGGAGTTCCGAAACTCCCGGAAAGTCCGAAACACTAAAAACGTCGTTTTCTGAAAAACAGAGTTAGAACCAAAAGAGGGAGATTGTTTAGAAAATCACCGAAATCATTATAAAACATGAATATAACATCATATAAGTTGCAAATATGTAGGAATATCTAGTAATAACATGCAAAGTTCATGTATGCATTTTACATGCATCACTCATGCGCGAGAAAGAAGCAACACACATCAAGGACTCCTCTTAGTTGGTTACGATGTAGGGTATCGATCTGCGCGAGGAGGAGGAGCGTGACCACGAGCCCGACGGTGAAGCCACGGCCCCTACCGGGGTGGTGGATGGTACCCGTGTAGCGCGTGGACCTCGTAGAGCTCCTTGCAGCTACACCACTACCTCCTCTCGTCTTGGCTCCACGCGTCGGTCCGACGAGGCCGACGAAGTGGTCGAGGCCGCCTCACGCTCCGTCGTGAGGATCTTTGTTCATAGCACGTTGTTCTCGGTGTAAAAAGGGCCCGCCAGCTTCTCCGGTGTGTGACGTCGACGACCCTCCCTGCTGGGCGAGCGTAGCTTGGCCTCGCTAGGGGGACCAGCGAGATGGCTTTGGCCTCCCGCATTGATGTCCACCCGCAGAGGAGGCACATGCCAGGTGTCACTAGGAGGCCTCCGCAACAGCGAGGCAGGTTGCCACCGGCTTTGTTGTTGTTGTTCGCATTGCGCAGGAGGGCTTGGGGAGGAGGAGAACAGCGAAGTGTGGAGCTCCGCGGATTATAGAGGCGACACTGGGAGGCAAAGCATGGGAAGGTTTGTTGCACCCATTAGCGCCGGCGACACGTGTCGAGAACCGCTACACGTCTTTAATTAAGCTGACTGGTCTCGTCTCGACATTAAATTCTCTTGACCGGCCCTGTGTCGGTGACATGGGAGGTCCCCTGGTCGGGTACCTGACGTGGACGCGGTTGTAGGCAATGTCCGACATTCCCACGCCGCTCTCTATGGACCGGGGTCGAGGTGGGAGTGCCAGAAATTTTATTGGGACCATCCGGCAACTTTGTTGATATTGGGGTCTCAGCTGGGCCGCGAATTTGCGTTCCGCGCCCCAGACCTATTATGAGTTCTATTGCAAGCGACTGGTCTAGATGCTCTAATTTCCATAACATACTCTGTCCTCCGAGTCAATAAGTAGTACGTTGCTCTCTCTTTCACTAAAATGCCATGCATATTAGTTTTGGTCAGAGTCAAACTTCGTAAATTTTGACCAAACATGTAGAATCTTTTTATCAATATTTTCAATATCAAATTAATATATTAGAACCCTCATAAAATATGTTCCCATATCATACATTTTACTTTGTAGATGTTGATTATTTTCTAAACATTTTGTCAAAGCTTTAGGATGTTTAGCTTTGACTAAAACTTGTATGCATTACAATATGGCGAGGAGTGAGTACCATGACTTTAGCAAAAGGAAAAAAAAATTGCTATCTGCGAATGCTTTATACAAACAAACATACGTGGCCCTATGAAATTCCCTACAGCCTACAATAATTCTACTATATATAACAGATGGTGGGATCGCTGAGTGTTCATTCGGCCACGTCGCCTTTAATCCTGGACCGTCCGACCCCGTCCAACGGATGCGCCAGAATTGTCCACGTCGTCCCAGCCCACAGAACACTGTAGCAAGCCGATTTTAATCCAATGGAGTAGCGCCACGTCGCCCCGGTAACTCCCCGGTCACAGCCGGTCACAGACGGTCGCCCGTCCGCACGATTTTCCGCGCAGCACTTTTGCAAAAAAACGCCCGCAAAGGACCCCGTTGTAATTTCCGGGAAGCTGGGGGGTTCATCCGCAAAAATGCCACGACACCTTCCCCTGCCTTCTTCCTCTTCCGCGCGCCCATCGCGTCGCCGCCGCCGCCGCCGCCGCGGCGCGCTGCCGTGCCGTCCCTCCCCGCGCCGATTGGAGCTCGCCACCGCATTCGCTGTCGCCGCCTCCGCGTCCCAACCGCGCTTCGGCCGCCGCGACGCCGCCGACGACCTGAAATCGCCGCGCCCCCGCCTGCCATCCTCCGCCACTTCCGGCCGCCGTGACGGCCGCTCCGGCGACCACTAATTGGCGGCGCTGCCGCGTTCGGGAAGCTCGGCTCCAGGCGCACCCGGAACGCCCACGGGCGCGTCCAAAGGGGCGGCGGCGCGTCGCCGGCGATCCCAGCGCCGCCGCGGCCGACGAAGCTAGGGTTTGCCCACTGTGACGTCAGCACGACGTCACAATGGGCCCATGCTGTCATTTTTTTTTTTTGCAAAAAAAATAATAATTTGAAACGAATTTTTTAATATGCCCACAACAAAAAAAAGCCAAAAATGTCAAAGTATTTACATAAAAAAAAATAGGGACAATCAAATAAATATGCACGACAAAAATTCATAACTCAAATAGTGTAATTTTCATCTGATCTTCAACAATTCTAAAAATGCAAACTAAAAAATTCAAATATGGGCAGTAAAGAAAATAAACAGTCCCAAATTCCCACATGATGTTGACATAATTTTAAATAAACCAAACTGAAATTTCCAAATATATCCACAAAACACAATGAAAAATATGCCAACTATCGATGTGGTTTGAGAGAATTACAAATAATGCAAGCAAAAAAAAATCAAATATGCCCACAAAAGCAATAAATAGACTCAAATTTCCATATGATTTTGCAACAACTCTAAATAATCCAAGCCCAAAAAATTCCAAAAACGCACACAAAATAAAATGACAAATATGTCAAATTTCCATACGGACAAGAAAATAAATATGCACGACAAAAATTCATAACTCAAATAGTGTAATTTTCATCTGATCTTCAACAATTCTAAATAATGCAAACTAAAAAATTCAAATATAGGCAGTAAAGAAAATAAACAGTCCCAAATTCCCACATGATGTTGACATAATTTTAAATAAACCAAACTGGAATTTCCAAATATGTCCACAAAAGACAATGAAAAATATGCCAACTATCGATGTGGTTTGAGAGAATTACAAATAATGCAAGCAAAAAAATTCAAATATGCCCACAAAAGCGAGAATTACAAATAATGCAAGCAAAAAAATTCAAATATACCCACAAAAGCAATAAATAGACTCAAATTTCCATATGATTTTGCAACGACTCTAAATAATCCAAGCCCAAAAAAATTCCAAAAACGCCCACAAAATAAAATGACAAATATGTCAAATTTCCATACGGACAAGAAAATAAATATGCACGACAAAAATTCATAACTCAAATTTCCGCATGGCTTCCAATTTTGTGTATTTCCTAAACGGAAACGTCAAAACGAATTCAAATATGTTAAACTATTCGAAACATAAATAATTTCCGAAATGCCGACGTTTTTTGCATTTCAGCAATTCTGCAAACGAATAATTCAAAAAAAATAGCCCACGCAGTTCAAATATGTTACACTATTTTAAAACAGGAATAATTTCCAAAATGCGGACAATTTTTGCATTTCAGCAGTTCTGCAAACGAATAATTCAAAACAATTAGCCCACGGGCGCGGCGGAGACCGCGCGTAGTCCCCTAGTTCGAGCAATGGTAAGCGTCTAGGCACCGAATATAGTAATCACTCTCCCGCGGCAGACAAGCCAGGCATCGTGTTCCTATTCTTTTGCGGTACCCTTCTTCGCCCTTGGCGCATGCTCGCCGCAACCCCTGTGCCGCAAAGTTCCAACTTTGCAGATTCCTATCGCCCTCAAAAATCAAAATGTGACCAAAACCAGCACCACACATCTCCGAGGGCGTGTTTGTTACCTCCAGAGGCTATATGCATCAGTGTCTCCGGGCTCATGTTGTACAGCCTATTTGGTTGCCCACAAAATGGTAGTCTTATCCGAGTGGGACTAAGTTCATAGTAGTCATGTGTTTCGTTGACAGAGTTTGTGTTCAATGGCTAATCCCCAATGTTTGGTTGCACGTTTTTGGATCGTTGTGGTTAACTTGCATCCATTAGTGATGAGCTTACCAGTTCAAGGTTCATATATATGATCGACTTAGGCCAAAAACAAATACGCAATTATGACGAACTGGATAATGATTATCAAGTCTTTGAGGCGGCCAGACCCGATGAGTACTTCACCTTTGCCCACTCCATTTGTGCTCATAACTGCTTTGCATTATCTAGTAGGGCTGCTTAGTAAGGATTGGTCTATCTGTCAGCATGTTCATGGAGTAAGCCTTTTCTGCCTGTTGTTTAGTTCCAAACTTTTTGCGGTGGGGGAAACCTTCCAATTGAGCAAAGCAAGCGTCCCAGTAATAAAAACTCCTGAAAACCCTTCCTCGATACACCACATACCACTGCAGCAAAGAAGAAAACGTTTGGAACGTCCAAATTAAACTAATGGTGTGGAGCACAATGTAGAAAGCAACATAATCAAAGCATGCATTGATCATCATATACCCTAAACCTAAAGCAGCATAAGTGTTTGATGCATACTATGGTGTCAACCTAGCACCACATCAACAGAGGTGTAATACTACCACCACAAGTTCATCGAGTAAGAGGTTAGCATATGTACCATCTCAAGTACCCAAAAATATACAGGCCATAAAAAAATTTGTTGTCCAAACTACCCAAAATATACATCACATATCATCGTGATCATCATCATCAAGCAAATCGAGCACTACACGTAGTAGTGCTTGTCTAGGAAGGTCGTGAGCCAGAGCTTCTGGTGGTCCTCGGCCATGTTTACAAAGCTCAGACCTTGTGCCTTGCTATCCATGAGGTGGCTGAAAGCAACCATCTTCGGCGAGTCACTGAACCCACCTCTCCCTCTCAGGTTGCCTGGCTGCAAGGTCATCGTTCTTGTCTCCACCATCGACGTGGATGGTGTCAGACTCCTGGCTACCAAGGTCAATATATTCAGGAACAGGTGTGCCAAGAGGCTCACTGGATCCCATGGCAAATTTGCCAGTCGCCAGACCAAAGGAGAAGATGGTCTGCATCTGGTAGTAGTTCTGGATGGGCTTGTTCATATACTCGGCGCTTTAGGTGATCCTACGAACGAGAAAACAATGTTAGACAATCAGGCTAAGCTGGAGCGGATGAATGTGAAGTATGTTAGATAGGTGGTAAACCTTGATGTATCCTTTTAGGTGCTCGGCCTCTAGGACAATGCTTTTGGTTTCCTCATCCCATTGTGCGCCACTAAGCTCTTTAAGCTTACTGATATGTATCCACCTGACCTTCCACTTCATGAGATGGTTGTACACCTGAGTCAAGGTGATCTCTTGGTCGCAGTGTTCAGGTGCACCTCCTTAAACCTTTGTCTGTCCTAACTTCGGAGGCGATGATGTCGACTATCTTGTTGAGCACGAAGGTGGACAAGAACGGATCCCACTTCATGGTCGTCCCCATTTTGTTCTTCTTGCTCCTCTCCTTGGCAGGTTGGAGATCCAGCTGACCACCTCGCAGATCGACCAACTCGGAACACAGGCGAGTGCCATGAAAATCTTTCTCTTGGGTGACAGGCACCTCGAACACCTGAGAGTCCGGGACAAAAGAGAGATGGTCTGGCTAGCTTTTGTCAGTGCAAGCTCATCGCCAGTCATGTCCTACAAGGGTTACGAGCATCACAACAGCATGCAGATCTACCACAACATCATCATGATCTATCACAACTTGACTAAACATGAACATCTACCACAACATCATCATGAACACAACAAAACTTCCTAACATGCCAAATCGAGTCAAATCGCAACTAATCTTTACTGCCTAACATGTTAAATCTACTTGCTAGCACCAGATCATGGACATCTCGACCTAAAGATCTACTTACTGCTCACAAATCTAAGCTACAGACTTAGGGTTAGAAGAAACTTGTGGGCATGGTAGCACCGGACGCGGATGCATGTCGGAGAAGAGGATGTTGCCGCCTGCCGTGGACCAACGCTGACCGGAGGAGAAGCTGCCGCCGCTTACCTGGTCGTGGGGGAGATGTTGCTACGCTGCCGGAAGAGAGAGCTCCTAGGTGGGGAATGGTGGTGGGAGTTCTGGCGGTGAGCGGAAGGGGATGATATAGAGGGGCGAAAATGGAGGGCGGTGAGCGAATTTTCTCCCGTCGCAATTTCGCGTGAGCACGCGACCTCGCTCCATCTCCAGACTCGCACGAGCTTGAACAAGGATGGCACCGACGTTTCCCAAATTGCACGCGACCTCGCGCCATCTCCAGACTCGCACGAGCTTGAACAAGGATGGCACCGACGTTTCCCAAATTGCACGCAGAGAGGGTGGATATGAAGAAACGGCCAAATTGACCGTTTCTAGCGGGCCAACAACGCGGAGCAGCCAGGCAACCAAACGAGTTATTTATGTATCACATAGCCAGACCAAGATGTTCAAGCTAAGGGCATCTCCAGCCGTCCCCCCATAGCCCCCCTAGGACCACTTTTTTTCGCACCAGCGCAAAGAAATTCTCCCAGTCAGCCCCACATGCCTCGTTTTTCGCCGGTTTGGGCCGAAATTTTAACCGGCGGATCCAAGCCGAACCCAGCGCGCTGGGGGCGCTTGTGGAAGGAAAAAGGTGACGTGGGCCAGCTCTGTCGGCGAGTCAAAGCGACTTTCTCACCATTTTTCCTTTTTCCCTCCAGTTTTTCCTTTTCTCGCCATTTTTGTTCCCACATACTTCCTTCCCGCCCGCAGCTCCCGCCATTTTCCTCAATTGGCCGCCCAAGATCTGCCACCATGCCGCCGAACGCGCATCTATTTTGATTCGATCGCCACACTGTTGCTGGATTCGATAGGGCTTTTTTTGTTCGATCGCGAACTGTGAATGTTCTAATCGCCGAAATTGTGAAACTACTGCTGTTTCCTTGGTAGCGGGAAAATGTACTTTCAAATTTGTTCGGTTTCTGGTGCGCTTAGGGGCCGAAACCTGGGGCGTGGCTTGAAACTTCGCCCCCCAAATAGCGCCTGCGCAAAGGCCGAAAGACAACTCTAGATGCCCTAAGAGCATCTCCAGTCGCGGCGCCCAAATGGCCGCCCAAAGGCCGTCCGGACGTGCCATTTGGGCGCCGTCCGGACAACCTGCGCCATTTGGGCGCTCTCGATCCCACTCGCGGCGCCCAAACTAAAAAATTTAAATTTAAACTTCGGCGGATTTCATTCAAATTTTAGGAAAATTTACAGAGATTTGAACGAAATTTAAAAAAAACTTAAAACTAAACCTAATCTAATGGCGCCCGTGGCGGCGCCTGAAGGCGGCGTAGGGTGCTCGCCGCCATCCTCCTCCTTCACCTCCTCCTTCACGCCGCCGCTGCTCCCTGCGCCGCCGCTGCTCCACGCGCCGCCGGTCCACGCGCCGCCGTTGTCCTCCTCCTTGACGCGGCTCGGTCCTAGGCCGTCGTCGACGGTGAGGTCGAAGAAGGGCGCACCCTTCTCCTTGGCGGTCTCGCGCGCCGACCAGGCGCAGGCCGTGGGGCCGTCGAGCGGCGGCACGTCGTCCATCGACGCGGCCTCGACGGCCGCCGCAATGGCGTCGTCGTCCGTCCCCGCCTGCGCCGCTATGAGATCCGCCGCCTCGTACCGGCCATGGTTGGCCGGTTCCGCGGATCCCAGCGCGGGTCCTGACGCTGCTCCGGCGTCAGGTCACGCCAGTAGTGCGTGTTAACTGCGGCGGCGAAGCCGCGGTTCGCCCGCGTCAAGGGCTTCGTCAAAGGCACGCCGATGACGAACCCGTGGCCAACGCGCATATCCGGCCGCACCGGATAGCCGTTGTCGCGCAGCGCCTCCGTCTGCTCCTTGAGCAGGTGCGCGGCGCGAAGCCGTTGGCCGCGGCGCCGCCGGTGCGCCTCCAGTTGCCGGCCATGGAGAAGAAGAGCGCCGGCGGTTTTCGAGTGGAGAAGGAGCGGCGAGGTGAGGGAGAGAGAACGTCGAGGGCGAGAGTGGCGATGAGTGGAGGCCGGCGTGCGCCTTTTATGGCGGCCGGAGAGCGGTGGCATTAACGCCGCTCGCCTCGAAAAGGCGCGCCACATCCACTCCGGCGAGCAGATGACGCGACTCACTGGCCGCCCGCCGGCCGTGAAAACGAGGCGTCGCCACGCGGCACGCGCCTTTGACGACGCCTTTGACCACGGCCGAGCGTGGCCGTGTCACTGCCAGGCGTAGCCCGCGCGTCGGAGACGTGGGTTTCCTTCCGTCCGGGCCGCCCCAAGCCTCCCCAAGTTGAGGTGTGGCCTGGGCGTGCCGGACAAAAAACTGGGCCGCGCCGGACCGAATTCGCGTTTGAGCGCCGCGAGTGGGCGCGATTTTGTGTCCGACACGCCCAAACGGCTTTGTACGGCCGTTTGGACGCCCGACTGGAGATGCTCTAACCAGACACGCCCCAAATTCCCGATCCCGCCCATCCATCCAAAATTCGCCCATCCGGATAGCGATGCACGGCCCGGATTCGCCGAGCGGACGCGTCCCAGATGCAATGAAAACCCTGACGCCGACACCATCCGGCACAGACGCGTCCACAGCCGTCCCGCCTCCGCGTCAAGGCCAAGCGAGCTCTCGCGGCTGGCCAGGTCTCCCCACCTCTTCAGCCTGCCAGCCGCGAATCAGCCTTCCCCAGACAGACCGCGGCGAGCCCCAGCCGGCCGCCCGAAGCCACCTCCGCTCCTTCCCTCCCGTCCCCGCCGTCCGTGTCCGGCCCACCTACAAATAGCGCCTCCTTTTCCTCCCCCACATCTCGCAACCCAGGGAAAGAGGAAGCACGAGCAGCATATGTCACAACGCGCCACCGTCCCACACTCCTCCTCCATAGCCTTCGCCCTCCATTCCCATCTCCTGGTTTCCAGTGAGATGTGCCCCAGCTCCTATTGGGAATAGCCTCTTCGCCCAAATCAGGCACCTTTTTTAAGCTTTCTTTCTTCTGGATCTCGCCTGAGGGGAAGGAGGAAGAAGCAAGAAGCAACCGGAGCAAATGGGGGTCAAGGGATTCGTCGAGGGCGGCATCGCCTCCATCGTCGCCGGGTGCTCCACCCACCCGCTCGACCTCATCAAGGTCCGGATGCAGCTCCAGGGAGAGGCATCGGCCGCCGCCGCGCCGCAGCCCGCGCTGCGTCCGGCGCTCGCCTTCCAGTCTGGGGCGGCGCACACCGTGACGCTCCCGCACCCCGCCGTCGCGCCGCCGATGAAGCCCGGGCCGATAGCCATCGCACGCAGATCCTGCGCGCCGAGGGCGCCGCCGGGCTCTTCTCCGGGATCTCCGCGACCGTGCTGCGCCAGACGCTATACTCGACCACGCGGATGGGGCTCTACGACATCCTCAAGAAGCGCTGGACGCAGGAGAACGCCGGCGTGCTGCCGCTGCACCGCAAGATCGCCGCCGGGCTCATCGCCGGCGGCGTCGGCGCCGCCGTCGGCAACCCGGCCGACCTGGCCATGGTGCGGATGCAGGCCGACGGGAGGCTCCCGCTCGCCGACCGCCGGAACTACCGCAGCGTCGGCGACGCCATCGTCCGGATGACGCGCGACGAGGGCGTGCGCAGCCTCTGGCGTGGGTCCGCGCTCACCGTCAACCGCGCCATGATTGTCACCGCGTCGCAGCTGGCCACCTACGACCAGACCAAGGAGGCCATCCTGGCGCGCCGTGGCCCGGCCGCCGACGGGCTGGGCACGCACGTGGCCGCCAGTTTCGCCGCGGGGATCGTGGCGGCTGCCGCGTCCAACCCTGTCGACGTGGTGAAGACGAGGGGTGATGAACATGAAGGTCGCGCCAGGCGCGCCCCCGCCGTACGCCGGCGCCATTGACTGCGCGCTCAAGACGGTAAGGTCGGAGGGCGTCATGGCGCTCTACAAGGGGTTCATCCCCACCGTGTCGCGCCAGGGGCCCTTCACCGTCGTGCTCTTCGTCACGCTCGAGCAGGTGCGCAAGGTCTTCAAGGACGTTGAGTTCTAAATAAGACCACGGGTCCACGGCCCACCGCCACCATTGATGATGACGAAAACAAGCAGAGCTTATTGCTGCTGCTCTGCTCTCAATAATTACTACTACTACCTGAGCCCCTCCGATTGACGGAGGATTGTACCTTGCATTGCATCCCACTAGAGCATTTGGATGGATTCGATCGATTTCTGATTATAAAATTTTATTTGAAAATCATGTGTACTCCTCTGAATTTCAGAATTTTCTGAGGTAAAATTGTCCCCGTTGACAAATCATCAGTACGAACCTCCGTGGAGGCCGGCGGCATTTGACTACTTGCATAGGGAATGTTTTAACTCGACACTATAATTTATAAAAATCTAGTACGTACAACGGAAGTGAGCAGCAAAGACTTGAATTTATGTCCAGTGAACCCACCCAGTTCCAACCTCATTGTAAGCTGAATAGAAACTTAGGCTACGTGATCTAAAGTCACGGCCCCTCCCTCTCGTATATATATATGCCAAAGTACAAGTCGGTTACATTGGTTACATGAATAGAATCCGTATCTAGCTAGGAGACTTGGTCTACTCCAAGCCGGCGTGTAGACGCCGTGTCCTTCTCCTTCTCTAACACGCCCGCAGGCTGAACTCGGTGTTTCGCCGATGTGAAGACCGGAACGAAATTCTCGAAAGAGTGCAGACGGCAGTCCTTTTGTGAAGATGTCAGCAAACTGAGAGCTGGAGGGGACATGTAGTACGCGTAGAGCACCGATAGCAACCTTTTCCCGTACAAAGTGAATATCCAACTCAATATGCTTCGTGCGCCGATGCTGAACTGGGTTAGCCGATAGGTAAACGGCGCTAACATTGTCACAATAAACGATAGTGGCACTGCGTATCGGTTTCCGTAGTTCATCAAGAAGACTCCTAATCCAGCATGTCTCGGCAACTGCTGTGGCGACAGCACGATATTCTGCTTGGCACTTGAGCGTGAGACAGTAGGCTGCCGTCGAGAAGACCAAGAAATGAGATTGTCTCCCAAAAACACGCAGTATCCTGACGTAGACCGGCAAGTGTCAGGGCATCCTGCCCAATCAGCATCCGAATAGGCAACCAATGAATGAGAGGAAGTGGAGTGTAGTGTGAGACCATGATCAAGGGTGCCTTTGAGATATCGAAGGATTCGTTTGATTAGAGAGAGATGTGGTTCACGGGGATCGTGCATATGGAGACAGACTTGACTTGTTGGACAGCATAGGATAGATCGGGTCGTGTGAGAGTGATGTATTGGAGTGCACCTGCTAGACTGCGATAGAGAGAGGGATCGGCGACTGGAGAACCGGCAGATGCTGGTAGTTTGGCTTTGGTGTCAACTGGTGTGGAAGATGGGTGGCAGTCGCTCATACCTGCACGAGAAAGAACCTCAAGGATATATTGGCGTTGGGAAAGGTGGAGACTATGTGGAGAACGAGTGACAGAAATACCGAGAAAGTGATGTAGGGGACCAAGATCTTTCATGGCAAATTCATGGCTGAAAGTGTTGATGATGGACCGGAGTAAGGTGGAGGAGGAAGCAGTAAGAATTATGTCGTCGACATAGAGAAGAAGATACGCGGTGTCAGATCCGCGATGGAGAGTAAGGAGGGAAGCATCGGATTTGGACTCTAAGAAACCAGAGGAGCGGGCAAAAGCGGCGAAGCGATGGAACCAAGCACGTGGTGCCTGTTTAAGCCGTAGAGTGATTTGAGAAGACGACAGACATGAGTGGGACGAGAGGGATCAACAAAACCAGAGGGTTGTTGACTATAAACCTCCTCTAGAAGGTGACCATGAAGGAAAGCGTTTTTAACATCAAGTTGATGGATGGGCCAATTGTTGGAGAGAGCTAGAGAGAGCACAATGCGTATGGTGGCTGGCTTAACGACCGGACTGAAGGTTTCATCAAAATCGATGCCTGGTTGTTGAGTGAATCCACGTACTACCCATCGGGCTTTATGACGAGCAAGAGATCCATCGGGATTATGTTTGTGACGGAATATCCATTTGCCACTAACGATATTTGCGCCGGGAGGGGTGGAACAAGTGTCCAGGTGTTATTTGTCATCAGTGCATCGTATTCTTCCTGCATGGCAAGACGCCAAGAGGGATCACGGAGAGCTGTGAGATAGTTATGGGGTATAGGAGAGGAGACGATGGCAGAGAGGTTTAAACGGTCGGGGGACCAGGAAGGTGTCCGGTTGTGCGGCGGGTTCGGTGTAGAGGGGGTGGAGAAGGAGGTGTGGGTATGGTGGGAGGGGATGAAGGTGAAGAGGACATAGCAGGTGAGCTAGAATCGCGAGGGGCAAGAGGTGAGCCAGGAGGTGTGGCAAAATCGGGAGTGGGTGGGGTTAGGAGATGCCGTGGCAGGAGGAGTGGCCGTGACAGGGGTGGCTGTCGTGGCAGGAGGAGCTGCCGCGGCAGTGTGCTGTCGGTTTGCCGTGGGAACAACAGGCTGTGGCGAAATGTGGATTTGCTCGTCGCTAAGAATGGGAGGGTCGAAGACATCTGTGGCAGGGGATGGTGTTGGGTTGTTGTGTGGGGCATATGGGAAAGTGGATTCGTCGAATGTGACGTGACGGGAGATGAGTATGCGTCGGGTGGTTAGGTCAAGACAGCGGTATCCTTTGTGGCGAGGTGGGTAACCAAGAAACACACATTTGGTGGCGCGTGGTGCAAGTTTGTGCGGAGCAGTGGATGCCGTGTTAACATAGCATAAGCAGCCGAATACACGGAGATGATCATAGGAAGGAGGTGTGCCAAATAATAAGTGGTGTGGGGTAGTGTGCGGTATGGCAGCCGATGGTCGGATGTTGAGGAGATATGTGGCAGTGTGGAGGGCCTCTGCCCAAAGGTTGGATGGCATGGAAGCTTGAAAGAGGAGGGATCGAATGACATCGTTAATGGTGCGGATTGCTCGTTCGGCCTTGCCGTTTTGTTGAGATGTGTAAGGGCATGAAAAACGAAAAAGAGTGCCGTGTTGTGTGAAGAAGTTGTTTAGGTTGAGATTATCAAATTCTTTCCCGTTCGCATTGAATATTAAGGATAGGAAGATTGAAGTGGGTTTGAACAAAGGCATGGTATGCGACAAACGTAGAGAAGACATCCGATTTCTTTTTGAGAGGGAAAGTCCAAAAATAATGAGAAAAATCATCAACAATAACAAGATAATATGTATAACCAGTTGTACTAGGGATAGGTGATGTCCACAAATCACAATGTATGAGTTCAAACGGACGAGTTGAAAACGATTTCGATGAAGAAAAGGGTAGTCTAACATGTTTCCCTAATTGACACGCATGACACAAGGAGGAACTAAATTTATTTCCGGGGATGGCCGTAGATGGATGTAGTGTCGAAGTGGTGCGATGGCTTGGATGTCCGAGACGGCGATGCCAAAGGTCGAAGGTGTTGGTGGCGGTGTAGGCTTCAACTGCAGGAGGGCTCTGGAAGGTGTAGAGGGGGCCAGGGCTATTACATCAGAGAACCACTGTCCCGCTGGAAAGAGCCTTCACAGAAAAACCAGAGGGATCAAACTCAATGGAACAATTGTTATCAATAGTAAATTGTCGAACGGAGATCAGGTTTTTGATTATGTTAGGAACTAGAAGAATGTTGCGAAGATGAAAAGTTTGAGAGGGGGAGTGGAGTGCTGTGGAGCCGACATGTGTAACAGGTATGGTTGCGCCATTGCCAACGGTGACGAATTGAGTTGAAGAGGGATGAAGAGAGGCAATGTTACCAGGATCGGATGCCATGTGGGAGGATGCGCCTGTGTCCATGTGCCAGTCGTTGCCGGGGATCTGCAGGTTGTTGAGGGCGGCGATCAGGGCGGGGTCGATGTTCTGTTGCTGCTGGTACTGGCCGGCGTTGGGCTGGCCAAACGCGGCGTAGGCATGTGGCGTCGGAGGAGGGCCGAGGATCCCGGGAGGACCAGGAGCAGGTGGACGCCATGATGTTGGTGCAGGCGGGCGTGGTTGATGCTGCTGAGTGTTGGCGCGAGTCGGGGCACCAGTCCACGGATTGAACTGCCAAGGGTTGTCGCGCCCGCGACCACGCCCACCACGGCCACGCCCGCGGCCGCCGCCGCGAAAATTGTTGGAGGAGCCATAGCCGCGGCCGCCGTAGCGGTCGCCCCCGTAGTTGTCGCCCCCGGAGCGATCACCGCTAGGGTTGGGAGGAGGAGCGCCCCCGCCGTGCGGCAGGACGCTGTTGCCACTTGCCCAGAGCGCCATGGACGCGGCGTTCTTGGCGTCAGTCTTCTTCTGGGTTTCCTCGAGGATGAGCGCCGACCTTGTTTGGAGGAAGGAGGGGAAGGGCACCTGAAACGGAAGAAACGAGCGCAGATGCGCGTAAGTGTCATTGAGTCCGCGGAGGAGCGTGAGGACGAGTGTTTCGTCGCTGATGGGCTGGCCGACGTCAGTGAGGGAGTCGGCGAGAGCTTTGAGCTTGGCGCAGTAGTCGCTGATGGAGAGGTCGCCTTGCGGAGTGTTGCGGAACTCCGCCTCGAGTTGGATGGCGCGATGCTTTTTGTTGTCGCGGAACAGCTACTCGATGGCGTCCCAGATGGTGCGAGCGGTGGCGCCGGGCCGCATGACGATGCCGAGCAGATCAAGGGAGATGGCGCCATATATCCAGGAGAGCACCGTGAAGTCATCGCGCGCCCAGGAGGAAGACGGCGAGGTATCGGAGGGAGTGGCGTCGGAGGAGCCGACGACGTGAGCTGTCAGGCCATAGCGGCCAAGGGCGACGAGAAAGAGCTCGCGCCAGTTGGTGTAGTTGCCGTCATTGATGTCTAGGTGATCGGTATGAGTTTGGTGGAGGTTGTATAGGAGGGTTGGATAGGAGGGGAGGGTGTGCTCTCTGAGTTTTTGCTGAGATCGGCGAGGCGCCGATCGAGTTCGTCCTGGCGAGCCTTGAGGAGAGACTCGCGTTCCTTCAGCTCCTTCTCGAGCTTCGCGAGTTCGGCGGCCGAAGACATGGTGGTGGAGGGAAACTAGAGCTGGATATCGGTTGTAGGAGAAGAAGAGGTTTTAGGGTTTTTGACCTAGGATACGGCTGGGCTCTGATACCATGTAAGCTGAATAGAAACTTAGGCTACGTGATCTAAAGTCACGGCCCCCTCTCGTATATATATATGCCAAAGTACAAGTCGGTTACATTGGTTACATGAATAGAATCCGTATCTAGCTAGGAGACTTGGAGTCTACTCCAAGCCGGCGTGTAGACGCCGTGTCCTTCTCCTTCTCTAACACTCATCATCCATGCTGCTTGCTGGGCACATGATATGATCCCGCGTGTTTCTGAATTCGGCTAAATAAAAGCGCATCAGCCAGCAACGTGTCGCTCGCGCTGCTGCCTACCAGCGCGACAAGGACACGCATGTTACCTAACCTGATAGTAGACAAAATCTCAAAAAAAAAAAAAAAAAAACCCGAATAGTAGACCTAAATCAGAATAGAGAATAGAGGTACCCTAAAAAAATCAGAATAGGGGTTTTGTTTTTTTTACGTGAAATCAGCATTTTTTTTACGTGAAATCAGCATAGAGTTTGACAGGTACCAACGCAAAACAAAATGTTCTTTGCAAGATTGACAGTGCATGATCCCGATGCAAAATGAAGCCAAATTCAAATCTTTTAGAAAAAAAAAACCACAACTTCCTAGTCAGCAAATAAACAACTAGTCCCATCATTCCAGCAGAGCTGGACACTAACGATTTAAACATATACTCCGTATATATCAAGTCTATCGGCATCAATTTTTTTCCTTAAGAAATGGGTGCCACTTGTAATATACAATTGCTTTGTGCATATATCCGCTTGCTTTGGTTCTTCCACAAGCTGCCAGTGTCAACAACACGCAACATGTGTCATGGTTTTGGACGCAAATGAAATATTGCTTGCTCTTTAGTACTATGCTCATTCCGGACAATAAGAAACAGAAATTGTATGTGAACCTGTGCTGACCGAGAGTTTAGGAAAGGTGACAGCAAAGCAAACTACAGACAGATGCTAACCTCACACCGGGTAGACCATTGTAGCAGTTTGGAACACGAAACAGTTATTCAAGATTCTGCGTCAGCTTATAGAAGCAGTGTTCTGATTGGCCACACCTCTAGTTGCGTTTAGATTCAGTAACTGGAGACAGATGACAGAACCATCGAGCTGCTTTTGGGACTGGGCATTTTCTTGATTCAGAAGAGAAAAATGCAGCTTCTCATTTTCTATCTTGGTTAAATATGGTTAGTATTTGTATGAACAAAGAAGCGTATATTACCAAACATATGTGTCACGGTAATTGAATCACAAATTCGCAATAGACCTACAAGGCTCCAGCTACAGGTTTCAAGCTCATTAGCCGACTAAAGCAAATACATTAAACTGGGGAAAGGCAGTAGAAGTGTCTGCTTGATAAACCGCCTCACAACAAGTAATATAAGTAGCATGGTACTGCTAAGGGCTTAAGTTGTATGAAAAATATTCATTTATGATTTATCAACTTCGGACCAGCTCATATTTGAATGTAGTTAAAGATTTTTAAGAAAATTCTTAGAAAGACACATTTGTACTGTTCTAAGGCATGAGAGCACCATTTTTTTTTGGACGAAAATGCAGGCGAGGCTGCTATTTCATTTATAGTAGTAGGAGTAAAGGAGCACAAGGACTCAAAGAAAAAACAAGAAACAGACGAGGAAAAGACTCTAATATACCAAAACTGTCAAAACATCGGGTCCCCAGTCAGGTTCTCGGGGTCGCAAGAGTAAGCTGTCAGCTCAAGTCTGCCTGCCGTGCTTAAAGTGCAGCTTCTTGCAAGATCCTTGTCTTCACATCGCTGACATTGGAGGCATCTCTTCGGAATATGCGGCTATTTCTTTCCTTAGTCCACCAAACGAATTTGGCAAGAGCAACCCAGCTTTTGCGATGTTGCATCTCAGTCATCTCCCTGGTTTCAGTTCGCCATGAGTGCAGCGTTTGATCACTGCGTGGGAGGTAGCACGGCGGCCGGCCTGCCAAAGGAAGGATCTCGCATCACAGCTGTCTCGTGTACAGGGTCTCTGAGACAGAGAGGGCATTCTTCATTGTGCGGCATGCGTCTCTTTGTCAGCGTGCCCACTGTAAGGCAGGGCGCTTGAATGGCAAGCCACGCAAAAATGCGGCAACGCAAAGGAGCATCAGATCGCCACACAGTCATTATGTAGTTCCTCTCGATTGATCCACGAAACTGGGCTATGTAAGCGAAGGCAGCAGAATAAGCTCCAGAAGTGGTACATCGCCAGGTTACCATGTCCTCTATCTCCGGCTGCAGGGCAACATCTTGCTGATTTCCCCATAAACTGAACTGCTTGCACAAGCGCCTCCGGGGAGATGTCTTGTTTCAGGTGCCTCATCCATCTGTTTTCCGTGAGAGCTTGCGCAACCGTGAGGTTTTTCCTTGTACAGATTTGGAATAGGGCAGGCACTGTATCATTTGGACATGCATCGTGTAACCATGGTCCAGTCCAGAATTTGATTTTGTTTCCATTGCCTAAGATGAATCCTGTCGATGTGTTGAATAGCGCACGCACTTTGTTGTCGACTGGCAGTGGCAGCCCTTGACAAAGGCTTGTTTGGGTGACACCACGGTTGCCAAAGCCGGTTCTCAGTGCCAGCCCGCGCGTCTGCAGGTCAGGCAGCCCGAGACCACCATACGCTGTGGGTCGACAGAGTACAGGCTGTCTTCCAGGATATCAAGCACTTGCCCTCTGGCACCACTTCGTCCTCAGCCCAAAGGAATCCTCTTCTGATCTTGTCCATTGCCTTTGTGAGCCAAATAGGAGCGGCAATGACGATCATCTGAAACACAACCAATAGCAGACATCACATGTTTCACCAAGACTAGCCGTGCATCAATGGAGAAATGCCCGCGGAACCAGCCTTTGACTTTGTTTTCCGACTTGTCAAGTGCTGGCTGAAAATCACTCTTGCACAGCCTCCTATCTAACAACGGCATATGGAAGATAATTTAGATCTTTTTTTAGATAGGGGGTGCGGATCCCGGCCTCTGCATCCAAAAGATGCACACAACCACCACAATTATTTAACATTCAAGAGTACAAGTTCACAATTCATGAGTCGCTTAAGGTGGCCACAAAGATCAGCCACTCGAACAAATGAATATTAAACATCTAGACTTCTAGGTTGGAGCCATCCTCCCCGGCTGAAGATAGCCCGCACAATCGTCAGCATACGGGTACCTCCGGCATCCATAAGCCCACGCTGGTCCGCAGGGAGTAGGAATGACCATGAGTGGATCCAATAGCACGCCTTGTGTATAACCTGCAAATAATGAGTGGAGTTTGAATTGTTAAAAACAATGTCATTTCTACAGTTCCAAGTAGCCCACAAGATGGCCGCAACACCAATACGAATACGAGCTTTAGTAATTTTATCTATGCCATTTAACCAACTACCAAACAGATTCGCAATGCTCGTAGGTGGGTAAACATTAAGTGAAGTGCAATAATCTCCAAATATCACGAATAAACGGACACTTAATGAAGAGGTGTTCAACGGACTCATCCGCATCGCAAAAACACACTTTTTACATCCAATCCACCTTCTTTTAATCAAGTTGTCTTTCGTCAAAATTTCTTTTCTATTTAGAAACCATAGGAAGATTTTTTTTTAGTGGGATTTTTAATTTCCATAGATACTTACGCAGGTATCTAGTATGTCCATTTAATAAGTCCTCATAATATGACTTAATCGTAAAGTTTCCATTGGAAGTAAGCATCCATTTAAATTTATCTTCCTCATCTACAAGGTTAACTCGCATAAGCCTCTCAACTAGGTTAAGCCAATGTGTTCTATTATTTCCTACCAATACCCGGCGAAATGGGAGATTAATAGGTACTGTCCCAAGAACATTAGCTACTGTGCTTGTTTGTTGGAAGCAATGGCATATAAGGATGGATATTCAGTTTGAAGAGCAACAGGTCCTAACCAGCTATCTTCCCAAAACTGAATCTGCTCCCCATTACCTTCTGAAAAGCTGCCCGCTTAAAGAAATCATCTTTTACCTTCATAATGCCTTTCCAAAAAGGTGAATCCATAGGTTTAACTTGTACTTGAGATAACGTTTTATCTCCTAAGTACTTGTTAACTAATAATTCTTTCCATACACCCTCTTCATTCAAAATTTTATGCAACCATTTACTAAGGAGACATTTATTTTGCACTTCTAAAACCGAAATTCCCAATCCACCTTGATCCTTTGGTCTACAAACCAAGTTCCATTTAGTTAGTCTATACTTCCGTTTGAGTTGATTGCTTTGCCAAAAAAACTGAGAACGATAAAAATCTAATCGTTTTCTAACCCCCTTTGGGATTTCGAAAAACGATATAAGAACATTGGTAGGCTTGTTAAAACTGAATTTATAAGCACAAGACGGTCACCGTATGACAACATTCTCGCCACCCAAGCCGCCAATTTCTTCTCAAACCGATCCTCCACTGTTTTCCATTCCTTGTTCAACAATTTTCTATAATGTATTGGTATACCCAAATACCTAAACGGTAATGAATCGATCTCACAACCGAAAATACGACGATACTCCTCCTGATCATCTTTAGCTTTCCCAAAACAATACAATTCACTCTTGTGAAAATTTATTTTCAGCCCCGAGAGTTGTTCGAAAAGTGCTAATATTAATTTCATATTCACGGCCTTCGCAATGTCGTGTTCGAGAAATAATATAGTGTCATCCGCATATTGAAGTATTGAGACCCCCCCTTCACAAAGTGAGGAACTAAACCCCCCACTTGGCCATCCTCCTTCTCACGAGAAATTAGGATAGCCAACATATCAACAACTAGGTTAAATAACAGTGGAGACAACGGATCTCCTTGTCTTAACCCTTTGAGTGTCTGGAAATAATGACCAATATCGTCGTTAACTCGGATCCCTACACTGCCACCTTGTACAAAACGAGCTACCCACTCACACCATTGCGGCGTAAACCCCTTCATGCGTAACGTTTGCTGTAAAAAAGGACCATTTCACTTTGTCATACGCTTTCTCAAAGTCAATTTTGAAGAGGACCCATCCATCTTCTTTTTATGTAGTTCATGTATCGTCTCATGTAAGACAACCACCCCTTCAAGAATATTTCTACCAGGTATAAACGCAGTTTGGGTGGGGCGTACAACTCTACTCGCAATAGAGGTGACACGATTTGTTTCTACTTTTGTGAAAATCTTGAAGCTCACATTCAAGAGGCAAATAGGACGGTATTGTTCAATTTTACTTGCATCTTCTTTTTTGGTAACAACGTGATAATACCAAAGTTTAGCTTAAATAACGGCAAGTTTCCCGCACGCAGTTGCGCAAACATAGCCATTAAATCAGCTTTTAAAATTTCCCAGAATTTTTGATAGAATTCAGCGGGGAATCCATCCGGTCCTGGAGCTTTATTATGTTCCATTTGTTGGATTGCCTCAAACACTTCTTTCGCAGAGAAGTCCTGAGTCAAAATCTGGTTTTCTTCGTCAGATATTTGCGGCAAATCATTGATCACACTCTCGTCCAACGAAAACTTATTTGTAGCCGGCGCGCCAAATAATTTCTTATAGTACTCCGAAATATGTTTTAAGATTTTCCTGCCCAACTATCGTGCCTTCCTCTTGTTCTAATTGTAATAATCTCTTTTTTCGATGTTTACCATTCGCAATAATGTGGAAATATCTTGTATTACTCCCCCTTCCTGAATGTGTCTAACTTTAGCTCGCTGTGCCCACTTCGATTCCTCATCACGACGCAATTGGGCTAGCTTATCATCCGCCTCTCTTGGCTGCCCGCTCGGCTACCGTTAGAGGGGTTGTTTCCGCTTTAACATCTAATTCATTACTTAGTAAGATCAATTTATCTCGTACATTTTGTACTCCCCACTCAAATTCCTCGCCCATCCACGAAGAAAATGTCATAGATGGCAATTTTATTTTGCCACCGCTCAACTGGTGAGTTGCCCGTTTGGATCGCATTCCATTCACGTGCAATTGTGTCATAAAATCCTTCTTGTCGGAACCACGATAGTTCAAAAGAAAATCCAGAACAATTACCCTTAAACGCATGTTCCCCGGTATTTAATAGCAACGGTGTATGATCCGACCCCGCACGGGTAAGAGCTTGCACCGTGACCAGTGGTACTTTTGTTCCCAATCCACACTTGCTAGAAAACGATCCAACTTCTCAAGTGTTGGCGTATCTCGTCGACTAGTCCAAGTATATTGTCTTCCAGACAATTCTAAATCCTTTAGACTCAAACTCTCTATTATCGCATTAAAGATAGTAGGCCATTTAGCATTAAAATTGTCATTATTTTTCTCCTCTTATCTCCTAATAATATTGAAATCCCCCCCCCCCCCCGACCAACAACGGCAACGTTTCTCCTTCGCAAATCCTTACTAATTCAGCGAGAAATTCTGGTTTTTTGTTGTCCTGAGCTGCCCCATATACCACTACTAACGCTCAACTAAACCCATCTAACTTTGTTTTCAGGTGCAATTTGACGCAAAAATCACCTGTGATCACATCTTGTACTGTAATAAAAGCACTATTAAACCCTAATAGCATGCCACCCGACCTCCCGTGTGGAGGTATACAGTACCACACAAAATCTGAACCCGTAGCCAAAAACTTTAGGAAAGGTGTAGCGAAAGAAGACCTCCCTGTCTCAATTATAGCCACAAAGTATAGATTATTTTCTTTAACAAATTCATGAACAGCCAAGTGTTTTGCGGTGTCTCCAAACCCATCTGAATTCCAAATCATGCCCCTCATTTTAATTTTGTTCAAATTTTGGAATAAATGGCTAATCTCACACCCCTTCTCATCGCACGTTTAGAAAGTGACTTTTTCTTTCCTCTACCTCTCATTGACGCTAAAGTATCATTAAGATCCGCATGATCATCCGAGACATCAGCCTCCTCATCCACTAAATCTTCGCAAATATTAGTGGCATGTTTTAAAGCTAAACTAGATTCAGATTCATCATTTATTGGAGGCAAAGAATTTTTCAGAAAAATAACCTCCCTCTCTCGTTCTACCTCCATCATGGCTGAAATAGAAGAATCTACTTGTGCATTATTAATTCCTAACGAGATACCCAATTTTGTTGCTCTATGTTTAATTTCAGAATAAGATAATGACCGTAAAGAAAGCTTGGCGTGTGCTGGAGTACCTGATGGGGAGCCATATGCCTTGCGCGAAGAAAGCTCCATCGCGCGCTCAAGTTGAGGAAGATCCGCATTGTGTTGCTCCCTCAATCTCTGGCGGGAACGCACCTCCTTCTCCATCATCCCCCCAAACGCCAAGACCTCGCTCTCCGATGGCCTTGCAGCTAGCCCATTGACAATAGATATGTCCCTTGATGCCCCCTGCCCGCAAGATAGAGGCTGCGGCCTCAAAGGAGTCCCTTGCGGACCCATGTACAGACCACCGACATCATATGGTATCGGAGAGGTACAAGGGGACAGCAGCTTTGTCGGTGTAGTCCAATCCGCTCCCTTGGGCTGAGAAACCGGTGAAACTCCTCCTTTCTCGCTGCCTGTCTGCCCGCGCGGCAGAGAAAACAGGAAAATCTCTGCCACGGCAGAGAAAACTGGAGATTCTGTGCCGCCGGCAGAGAAAACAGAGAAATCTGTGCCGCCGACAGGAATAACCACATCGTTGTTGTCGCCGGCAGAGACAGCAGCAGACCCGTTGTCGCCGTCGGAGGAAACCGCATCGTTTCCGTCGGTAGAGACAGCAGCGTTGTCGCCGGCAGAGAAAGCAGCAGAAACATTTCCGCCGGCAGAGAAAAGCTCGTTTCCGTCAGCAGAAACGTTACTGTCGTCTGAGAAAACAGCAGACCCGTTACCACCGGCAGTGAAAACAGCAGAATTTTTGCCATGGCAGAGAGATGAATCAGAACTCTTTTCTCCGCTGTATTCAACAGACCCGTTGTCGCCGTCGGAGGACACCGCATCGTTTCCGTCGGTAGAGACAGCAGCGTTGGCGCCGGCAGAGAAAGTAGCAGAAACGTTGCCACCGGCAGGAAAATGATCGTTTTCGTCGGCAGAAACGTTACCGTCGGCAAAGAAAGCAGCAGACTCGTTGCCGCCGGCAGAGAAAGCAGCAGAATTGGTGCCACGGCCGGAAGGTGACCCATAATTTTTTGCTCCGCTGTAGCTATCAATGGTAATGCGAGACCTCGAGTCCAGCCACTCCTGCCTAGCCTCTCTGAATTGTTCCTGCACCATCGGAGAGTAAACCACTCCCGATGTCTTGACCTCGGGGAGCACATCGTGTTGCTTCCCTTGCACATCTGAAGTGTTTGTATTATCATCCGTGACCATATCATCTGTTTCATTGTTTTCTTTCTCCGTATCCCCCTTATTCAGCTCCTCAATATCCTCCTCTTCTTCATCATTCGGATCATCATCCGGAGGTGGAGACCTAGGAGGATCATCCTCCTTGTCAGCGACATCAATTGGATGCTCCACCTTAAACTTCAAGCGGTAAAACCCATCTTTGATATAGATCGTCCATCTAGCTGGAATCAAGGTATAATCCACACAGCCCACAAGTATGCGCAAAACCCTGTGTTTACGAGTGAACTTCATGTCAACTTTCATAGTTTTCCCAAATAACGATCCCAAGCTCCAAAGCGATAAGAAGTCCCCGGTAACTTTGGGAGGAATCCCATACACCCTGATCCACTTTGTCGGCAGCACCTCCATGGGCTCTATTTGAGACACCCACGGCACCACAGTTATCTCACATTTGCTATTCGGCACCTTGCAAGCGCCGAAAATAGAGAGTCTTTCTAATTCACTCTTTGACGGAAAAGGAACCTTAAACTCCTTGGTTCCTACTTGATCAACCTCCCAGTGAAATTGGTCTAATGGAAACCTTTGGAGCTGACCTACAATTTGAGGAATATTGAGCTCCCCTCTCGATACTGTAAGCTTCGCAAGGCGAGCATTATCAATCTTGGGCGTGTATGTCTCCGTTAGTGGCTGTTCGAAAAAGATCAGCCCCTCATTGATCAAGCCATGCATGATTACTTGGGGTTTAGGTGCCGTAAGCAGCGGGCACACCTCCGGAGCATGTTCCTTGCTCTCACATATATCACACACTTCAACCGAACATTCCTTTCCGATATGTCCAGGACCATCACATCGGTAACAACGAGTGCCCGCAGCTTTCTTTGGTTTCTTGGCCTGAACACCATCCGCACCTCCCTGGTCAATATGTCCACTCCTCGTGTCTTCAACTCCAACTTGCTGAGGTCTTGCCATAGGCTGCATGGGGTTCGCATTTCCCACGGGAGTAGCCCCCCTCGCAAGAAGCTCCGCTGCCGATGAAGTAGGTCCATGCTGCGACGCAGCAGCAGATTTTTGCACCGATGGGTTGTTCGCAGCCAACACCCCCGGTTGCCTAAGCGCCTCTGTCACTTGGCTAACAATTTTTGTGAGCATCTCATCAGTAAATCCAGTGGACATCTCTAGTTTAAATTCTGTCCCGAGTACCCTCCCGTCGGCCTCGAGGTTCTCCCGCCATCGAATCTGCCTGCCCGATATGGTGCTGGGCGATTGTAGTTGTACTGTCTTGACTGTCCTCCATTGCCAAAATCCGAACCGGCGTTAAAGGGGCCAAAGCCAGCACCGTATGCCGCCTCGAAACCTTGCTGCCGGTGATCAAATTGTTCCGTACCATTGAAGCCTCCTCCTCCCGGATTGCTCCGGTGATCCCCCTGACCTGCCGTCCCGCTTGGTCCTCCAACATGGTAGCTGCTACGTCCCAGCGCACCTCCAGGAAGCGGTCCTCCGTGTCCTCCATTGCCCCGGCCAAGATGGCCGCCTCCATAGCCACGGCCAAGAGGAGCACCACAGCCAGGAGCACCGCGGCCAGGAGCACCGCGGCCAGGCGGAACGCCACGCCCATCTCCAACTCCACCGCGCCCCCCGCCATTGCTCGCCATCGACGCAGCAGCAACACCTGGCGGCGAGCGATGAACTGTAGTTTTTTTGCAGAACCCTAGGATCGGGCGTATACCACGGCTTTGATGCAGATTGATCCTGCCTTTCCCAAAACGCTGATCCGCATGATCATTTGGGCTGCCAACTGGTGATCTCGGCCCAGACATAACAGTTCGGCCCGCATAGCCTCTGCCTAGTTTTCGAAAATTTGAATTGCGTGATCCGTTTCTTCCTCCCATCGTCATCGACGCCGGTGACGCATCGCCGGCGCGATGGCAACGACGCTGAACCAGTTCCCATCCCCCTTCTCCGTCGTCCCGCTTGACAGACGGCGGCATCACCGGCAGCTTCAGCATGGCAGGTCAACCGAACGGCAAACGCAAAGCCGCTGATCTGACCCGAGTTTCATATCCAATGCTCTGATCTGGTGAATGTGTCCAGTGCCAAAGCCGCATACCTTTGTGCTTGTCTGCTGATGATTCGTTTGTCTCCTCTTGATCGTCGATCCTCCATCGTGGTCTGCGTCTCTGGCGATGGCGACCTGCAGAGATAACGAAACAGAGTGTCCATTACCTCACCATCGTCGCCGCCGTCATCCGCCTCTTCGTTGCCGTCACTGGTACGCGAGTCCAGGTCGTCACTGTCGAGATCGTCGGCGAGCACCCAGAATCGCCCCCGAGTAGCCTCTAACGGCTCTCCGCTCATCCCGCCTCCGGGTGGGCACGGTGTCCGTTCGAAGATAATTTAGATCACACTCATTCAATATTAATTCCTCTTTGAGAGGCCTCCGACACGGACACAATATCTATCTTGTTCTGTGTTGACGGGTTTTATACTTCTAGGTATTGGTCCAACAGACCCAGTACAACCATTTGGTACAGGTTATCCAATTTGGGTGCAGGTGGCTCGAATATGACCAATGTTATGTTTACCGACGACAGCAATGTCTTTTTGTAGACCAGCACGGCTAACATGAATGTGTAGAAAACGGTTTTTCAGGCTTACTAGGTGAGCCCGGGACTGAAGGTGAATTTGGTGTATCCTCGATCTTGTTCAGGGATCTACAACATGAAGATGTCAATACTGAGCTCAAGGGTACCTTTGGAATTCAGATAGAGCCTTTTCCGCACTATCTTGGCCTCCCGACAGCTGTGGACAAATAAAAAGCAGGGCTGCTTCAAACATGTAAGAGATCGTGTTTGGGGAACTATAAACAAAATCGAAAAGTTAGGGCCTCTCAAATGCCAGTACATAACTGTTAGTGAAGTCAGTGCTTCAAGCTGTCCCAGCTTAAGAAACAATGTGAGCATTTGAGCCAAGTATCGTTCAACTTCTAGTATGACGCGGGCGAATGGGGCACGGGAAGTTCACTGGGTTGGGTGGCAGAAGATCTGCTGAACAAAAGGAGATGAAGGTTTTGGCTGAGGGATTTGACATTTGCAATCAAGCTTTCTTGGCAAACCAGGAAGCATGCTAACTGAACCAAACTCACTATGTGCCAGACGACTACATTACCAAAGACAGTGATTTCCTTGACGCGGGGTGCACAAAAGGAGCTTCATTATGCAACACAATATCATTTTCGGCAGAGAGATGCATCTGAAAGGGATCACTTAGTAAACTGGTCACCGGTGATCCCTCTTCAGTGGATAGTCGGAGATGCAACTGGATTCCTAGGCTGAAGTTCAGCATCTTGGGGAAAAATGGAAACGAACATCCACCCAGTGGAAAACTCCTTCAGTAATATGCTAAAAGATGGATGGTCAAAACTTCAAAACTGTTCTTTAACAGGGATATCTGTGATGTTAAGCAGATTCTCGTGACAGGATAGAGAATTAGCTGACATGGAACTACACAGAAAAACAGAATCTCCACCATCAAATCTTCTTACCACTTTTTTTTGCGGGGGTGGAAACGAAAAGTTACAAGCAGATTCTCGTGACAGGATAGAGAATTAGCTGACATGGAACTACACAGAAAAACAGAATCTCCACCATCAAATCTTCTTACCACTTACATATACAGGCGAAGAAAATGGCAGCAATATAGAGAATTCTTCCTGTTGTGCAAACAAGGGAGGGGGGAGGACATTGTAGGAGGCCAATGTGCCGAACAAGTTCACCATGCATGTCCGGAGGCTAGTGAAGAGCAGCCTTGCTACGGAAGCAGAGGTTCACCGGCAAAGAATCAAGCTAGGTGTCAGGTGTGCTGCATGTGGGCAAAAGAGGAGATGATTCTTCGTCGCTTCTGGTCTGCCCTATGCAGTCCAACATGGCATCCGACCACATAACACGCTGGAGACACCGCTAGCAGACCATCAAGAATTGATTTTCTGGTTATTAAACTTGTTTGGCAGATAGGGGACACATGAGTGAGCTTAGCATTTACGGTTATGAACCACGTGTGGCAGGTGAGAAGATATGTCAAAGACAGTACTTGTGGAGGAATAGCAGAACCTGAAGCAACCCACTCTATCTCCGAAAGAAGGTTGGTTACCTCCTAGGATGGCTCTGGATAAAAGCAAATGCAGACGGTGTTTTCGCTCAAGCACATGAAAGTTATGCCCGGCAAGGGGTGATGTGGTCCTTAGGGATCACCATTCCTGTAGGGCTCTTGTCATTTTTTTTCCTCCATAACTGATCCAAATGATGCCGAGATTACTCTGGCAAAAGAGCTTGGCTTCACAAAGCTTGTAATGGAAGCTCAGATCTTTCGATGTGTGGACCTCCCGTTGTGGAGAACTCACTGCAGAGCTTCGAAGAACTGACACTCGTCGTAACAACACGCAAATGAAACTGCCAATAGTTTGGCAAAATGACTAGGTGCCGTAAATCAACAGATATTACTTGGCTTAGTGTTCCTCGGGGTTTTATCAACTTGTTAAATGTTGATTGTACACTGAGGGTTTCATGTGTTACTGACGTGGTCTCTGGCCTCCTTATTCCCAGTAACTGTGAGGATTGACTGACGTGGAGTCATTGTATTACTCTTCATTACCTTAAGCCTGACAACCACCCACCTGCGTTCAATCCACTTCACAGAAGATATGAAATCTGCATGAGAAGATCATAACGATCTAGGTCATCCCACAAGTATTGCGGGTTGGCAACATATTACAACACAGAGCGCCTCCCTTGCTCGTGTCATCAGTTCATCAATCCTCTTTTGTGTCTATTAGCTTCACATTCCCTGCTCCAGAATATATCTTTGGCACATCTCCCATGGGCTTGATATAGTCTCAGCCGTCGCAGCAATGGCAGTGTTCATAGAGTTCAACCAAGCCACCACTGAAGAAGTAGTTGCACTCCAATTTTTCCACTCAGTAAGATTTGTGTCACACTTATAGTCTATTTTGGATACTTCAATTAAGTTCAGAAATAGTAACACAAGGTGAAAAATTTGAACATCCCTTTCGATCCATATATGCTTCATGCCCATGATAGCAAGTGTCGCCACTTCTTTTCTCTAGGTGTGCCGGCCACAAACACCACCAGTTTCTTACAGATGTTCTAGGCATAGGAACAAGACCTGAAACTCCTTGTCGCTGGCAGAAATAGAACCAGAATTCATGCAGGAAAGGGCATTGTGCCAAGATGATTGATGGTCTCAGGTTCTTGGTCGCAGTGTGCATCTCGAGAGGGCCGGCAACTGCAAACCCTCGGCACTGCAGCCGAGCTGCTGTCCAACATCTGTTCCGGATCACTAGCCAACAGACAAACTTTTCTTTCAGGGCATCACAGCATTTTCAGATCATTGGGGCATAATCTGCAGGAACTGGTCCATAAAAAGTACACGGAATAAGCTGATGCTGTAGTGTATGGTCCATTTTTGGCCAGTCTCCTGTAGAAGGTGTCCTCCATGGGCGTGAGTACCAGAATATTATGAACTTCTCTCCATAGTACCATGAACTCCGCGATGGCCTGAATTGACAGTGTTCCTCTGATTTCATTTATCCACGGCTTATCCTCCAGAGCCTCCGCCGCCAGACTTACTCTTGCTTCATATAGCTCGCACAAATTCCATAAGAGAGAACATGATTTGAGAGGGCTGCATCCATTCAGCCATCTATCCATCCAGAAATTGGTTCTATCGCAAATTCCAACATCCCACCCTCTCCCCATGAGGCATGCTTTCTACCTCCAGCGATAGGTTGAACTGAACCCCATCCAAGATCGCAGTGGCCTGACCAGCTCCAGCCATCTCCACATCATACGCAGCGCACCATTCAAGAATTTTATGTTGTGCAGTCCGAGCATGCCACTCAATAGTGCCAGACCTTGGCTTCTTCAGACCCATGCCAAAGGAGGGCTTTGCATATCTTGTTTATGCACTAAATTACGCATGGCGGAAGGACCAGTGACAGCATGAGATACATAACGACGGCAGAGAGCGCCTTCTCAATCAGAACCAGCCTCCCACTTTGCACCAGCATCAAGGTTACTAGCTGAAAGAAGCCGAGCAAAATTTTCAATCAAGGCTTGTAAATTGCATTTGCGCAAAGCCGTGAGGGATAACGGCAAACCAAGGTAAGAACAAGGGAATCCACTAATTGGAAGGGAAAAGGATCCACAATCAATGGCACATTCTATCACCGCAAGCAATTGGAGCGATGTCACATTTATTCAGGTTTCAAAACAAGCCCTCACGCCTCACCGTAAAGATCAAGCGAGCTCTAGTCACCACCAATTCAGAAGGAATGGGATGAATAAACATGGCTGCGTCATCTGCAAACAGCGAGAGGTGATACGCACCCCCAGCACTAAAGGAATGGGACCAACCTTTATTAAACACGCTGAGATTAACAGTAATTAGTGAATCCAGATTGGGTACAACTCGACATGCCAAGGCCTTGGAGATTTTTTATTAAAAAAACCATGTAACAGACTGATCGGACAATAGTCCATTATGTTGCTCGCCCCATCTTTCTTAGACAACATCAATGATCACTTGGGAGTCGTACTTTCCGACCCATTAACTAGACTAGATACTAAGCACTGGCCATACTTGGCGATGGCTTTAGACTAGTCACAATGGGAAGTATCATATACTAGTATCATGCATATGATACTATTCTATGTTACTAGTGACACAATGGGTAGTAACATATGTGTGGTATCATATACTACTGCATTTATTATGTTGTAGACTCATCTTGCATTGGAATCCGTTATGTTACGGTATCTACCTATGATACCACTATCACCTCTCTCATCATTAATTGCAGTGACACGTCAGCATTTTGCCAACATGGCATGCATGATACCGCCTATGATACTCCCATTGTGGCTAGTCTTATGCAGGGAGGCGATCGGGATTCTATGGTTGGATTTCCTCGGCACATAACTAAATAAAATATTTTTCTTGCAATACCAAGAGCCCCTAATTGCGTGGGAGTAAATACCTTGTAGAACGGGCATTCCCTTGAACCTCAGAAGGATGCAACTTTTAGTCCATTCATCTATCACCAAATAAATATTCGAAAGTATCAAGATTAACTTTGGATAACTTCCTTCTGTTCATTGGTCACTTAGTGTGATGCTGTATCCATCAAGTTGTATATATGATTGTGGGATTGTGCAATATTGCTTGTGGATTTTTGTATTATTGAAGCCATGTGTATCACATTGTAGTTATTATTCAGAAGGTTGAGCTTCTTGGGGATGCAACCTTTTCTTTGACCTTATCTTACTAAATTCATTTTTAAAACAGCACATATGGTACAAGTGAAATTTGTCTACCATATTCTTACTAACGTACAACATTCCTCTGGACATCATATTTGCAGAATAACCTGGTGAACTGGTTGGCTATATAATTTGTTACCCTGTTGGACTTGGCCAGATTAACTGGTTTTCAGCTTGCCGCAGGACAGGTTGCACAGAGATGTTCAGATGGTGACGGTCCAGCCAGGAGATCGGGTTGTCCCACATAACAGGAATCAAATACTTACTAAACAGCTATTTTAACTTTTAGGAGACGTTTTGCAATGAACTGACGTAAGGTACAACTTTCACCGTGTAGGTAAGCTATTTTCTTCTCTTAAGAGTTATAATAGGTCAATACCATGAAGTTAAATAACTAAAGGCTCTAAAAGCAGAGGAACAGAGATTATATGATTTCACACTTGGACCTTCCTCACGGAGAAAAAAAAGTAACAGACAGTTCATTACCTAGTATAAAGGCGGAAGATTTTGACGCGCTGTGAGCACCCCGAGTACTATTCACGTGAACAGTTATGAACAGTACTTGGGGTACAGTGCTCTTTCTTTTTTTTTTGAAAAAATTTTCCCCAAATTTTTTTTTCTCAAAAAAAATATACAAAAATTACATACACGAAACGTATGCGCGTCGACGGGGAGACTCCATTCCGTGAACGGTTCCCAGTTTTGTCGACTTCACCTTCTCAATTTTGGATCCAAACTCGCACAAACAATTGATGAATTTTGTCCATTTTTTTTGCAGAAAAGTCCCCGTGTTTCCAACAAAATATATACACGAAATATATGCGCGTCGACGGGTAGGCTCCATCCCCGTGATCGGTTTCGAGTTCTGTTGACTCCAACTCCTCAATTTTGGATCCAAATTCGCACAAACATTTGACGCATTTTGTCCAATTTTTTGCAGAAAAGTCCCCACGTTTCCAACAAATTATATACACGAAATATATGCGTGTCAACGGGTAGGATCCATCCCCGTGAACGGTTTCGAGTTTTGTCGACTGTAACTCCTCAATTTTGGATCCAAATTCGCACAAACATTTCACGAATTTTGTCCAAATTTTTTCAGAAAAGTCCCCGTGTTTCCAACAAATTATATACACGAAACATATGCGCGTCGACGGGTAGGCTCCATCCAATTTTTTGCAGAAAAAACCCCGCGTTTCCAACAAATTACATACACGAAAGATATACGCGTCGACGGGTAGGCTCCATCCCCGTAAACGGTTTCCAGTTCGGTCGACTCTAACTCCTCAATTTTGGATTCAAATTCGCACAAACATTCGACGAATTTTGTCCAATTTTTTGCAGGAAAGCCCCCGAGTTTCCCAAAAATTATATGCACGAAACATATGCGCGTCGACGAGTAGATTCCATCCCCGTGATCCGTTTCGAGTTTGGTCGACTCTAACTCCTCAATTTTGGATCCAAATTCACGCAGACATTTCACGAATTTCGTCAAATTCGAATTTGCGTCATTATAACAAAATATTTCATACAAAAAATTTCTCTTAAAGGGTGCGGCGTGTCGCCGCGCCGAATTCAACTAGTAAATGATAACTGTGTACAGTTTTGTCTTGTGCTAGTGTGCGAGCTGCAAAAAAAGGATTCCTTGGTAACTTCATCTCTGGTTTCAAGCACAAGGAAATGTGATTAACTTCATTTTTTCTGTTGTGTTACTACCACAGTTTCAGAATAACGCTCTACCACTGATGTGAGCACCTAAGTAGCTTATGCCAAAAAATCAAAAACATAATGGTAGCATGTATATTGGTTCTATATGAACATTTTAGAATCAATGTGATCAATCGTTTTCGCATTCATACTAAAAGTTGCATTCGAAGAAATATCTAAGGCAGTAACTTGGAACACTTGTCTGTTAGACACACTGCAATGTTGTGGAGGAAAATCTCCTGAAACAATGTACTATTTCTGTCTACCCTAGCACAGTTTCACATATGGGTAAGACTTACTTAAATCCTAACTATTCAAAAAACTTTAATACCAATGAAACAATAACAAAAAAATCAATCATACTTTGAAAAGGAGGTTGCAACTTACATATACTCCGTATCATGTCATGAAAGCAGATGAGCATTGATGGTTAGTATTCAAAGAGGTAACTGAAAGTAGTGTGTTTGACAAAAAAAACTAGACTATTGTGTGACAAGCTTATGTTGGTAGTACCTGGCGCTTGAAAGTGGCTGGTACCAGTAAACAGGGACGGATCCAGGAATTTAATTTTGGGTGTTCAAAGTCCAACCAACACAAAATATGTAGACGAAAAATTGAAAAAGGTTTGTTACTTCAGGCAAATTTTAAAGTATAAAATCGAGGTTTGACCTCTATTTGGACTTGAAACACGCATATACATGCTAAGAAACGACCACACATGATGCATATGCCCACCATACACTACAATCATTTCTTTTGGCAGAAAATTTTGGGTGTTCATCTGCACACCCTTGAATCAAGGTGGATCCGTCCCTGCCAGTTAAGGATCCACCTTGATTCAGTGCAGTGCATGGCCAAAAGCTGTGGAGTTACGCGCCAAAGCGGCTTTTTGACGGCGACCAGCTACTCTCCTCTGCTGGCTTGCTTTCCGCTGCCAGCGGTGGGTCCACCCCCCTTGGACGCCAGTGAGTGGGGTGAATCAGCGCTGTGGATCGCCAGTTTCAGTGCTGGACTTCTTTTCGGTCAGCATTTCGGCGGGAGACGCGGTTGGGGTGCAGGCCCAGATTGGGACACAGGCCCAGGTGGACCAGCTGACTGCGCCAGCAGTGGATGGGCTGGCTGAGACCGGCGTGGTGGCCCAGGACTTGGACCAGTTCAGGCAGAGCTGTATCCAGCCCGTGGCAGCAATCCTAAACAGGCCGGCAAGGCGCAGCCGTGCCAAAAGGATCTACTCTGGACCAGTGAGACGCCGCGCCAGGCACCGGGGGAAGTTCGCCTCTGGAACGTCGGTGAAGCGCCAGCAGCGTGAGCTCGCGTCTGCAGATCGCGAGGGAAGGCGAGACCATTGGGGATGAGGCGCTGAACGCCTATCTGGACCTCTTCCGTCAGCCGTTGCCGCAGAGACACATCGATGTGATCTTAGGGCTGTTTGGGTGGCTCCCTGACGCACTGCCGACGTCCGATGACTTACCAGTGGAGTGCCTTATTGTAGAGGATGAGAGTGGATAACCTGAGAGCAGCCGCCAGCTACTTGTCTTCTGTGTCTTAGGGTTTCTCACACAGGCAGCTTCACTTATATACCCCTCTGGGTCACTTGAGTTAATGGGCCACATGAGCCAGAATAGGCGACAGGCTGCACTAGAGAACACAGCCCATATACAGTCCAACACTCCCCCTCAAGATGGGTGATATATATCGATCATTCCCATCTTGTCACAAGCTCGATCACACTCTTTGGCAGCCAGACCTTTCGTCAGACAATCAGCAATTTGCTGCCCTGTGCTCACATAATCAATCTTGATAATTCCAGCATCAAGCTTCTCTTTAATGAAGAATCTGTCAATCTCAATGTGCTTTGTCCTATCATGCTGGACTGGATTATTTGCAATACAGATTGCAGACTTGTTGTCACACCATACATTGAGCTGTCCTTCTTTTAGGACCTTCAACTCACTTAGGAGATTTCTTACCCATAACATCTCACTTAATCCTAGAGACAAGGCTCTATATTCAGCTTCTGCAGTTGATCTTGATACTACTGCTTGTTTCTTACTCCTCCATGCGATCAGGTTTCCTCCAACAAAAACATAGTAACCAGAGGTTGATCTTCTATCATCCAAACAGCTCGCCCAATCAGCATCACTGTAACCATCAACGGTTAGGTGCCCATTTGCTTGAAACCATAATCCCTTCCCTGGAGTTCCCTTTAAATATCTTAGGATTCGATGGACAGCATCCATATGTCCACTTCTTGGTTCATGCATATATCTGCTCACTACACCGACTGCATATGCAATATCTGGTCTTGTGTGACACAAGTACAACAACCTTCCCACAAGTCTTTGATATCCTTCCTTGTCTACGAGTTCCCCAGATTGAGTTGTTACTTTCTGGTTTTGATCCATGGGTGTTGGAGCTGCACAACATTCCATCATTCCCATATCACTAAGAAGATCCAAGACATATTTGCGATGCGATAGGACTATTCCCTTATTTGACCTTGCCACCTCTATTCCAAGGAAATATCTAAGTTGTCCAAGATCTTTGACTTCAAAGGCTTTGCTTAAACAATTCTTCACCCTTGTTATCTCCACTGCATCATCTCCTGTGATTATAATATCATCCACATACACAGCTAGAATTGTGATCTTCTGGTTTGAATGTCTATAGAATACAGTGTGGTCCCCATTACACTGTCCATATCCCATCTCGCACACAGCTCTTCTAAATCGATCAAACCAAGCTCTAGGGGATTGTTTTAATCCATAGAGCGCCTTCTTTAATCTGCACACTTTACCTTTAGTTTCAGCTGAAGCTAGGCCTGGGGGAATTTCCATGTAAACTTCTTCTTGTAGATCTCCGTGAAGGAAAGCATTTTTGACATCTAGCTGGTGTAATGGCCATCCAAAGTTTGTTGCACATGAGATCAGGACCCTTACTGTGTTCATCTTTGCCACAGGAGCAAAGGTTTCATCATAGTCAATCCCATATGTTTGACTATATCCTCTAGCCACCAATCTTGCTTTATACCTTTCTATCTTCCCTTCAGGACTTTGCTTTACGGTATAGACCCATTTACAACTGACTGCATTCTTTCCTATAGGAAGACTAGTCAGTTCCCAGGTCTTGTTCTTCCTTAGTGCATCCAATTCCTCCTTCATAGCAGCAAACCACTTCTGATCCTGCTTGGCTGCCCTCCAATCTCTTGGAATTGCAGTTGATTGGAGAGATGCCACAAATGCCTTGTATGAGGGGGATAGAGCTTCATATGATACATAATTATCGATGTTGTGTACGAAGCCTGCTCTATCGGTTTGTGTCAACGTAACTGCTCGCTTCCCTTTCCTTAAAGCAATAGGCAAATCCAGTGACGCCACCGTGCTGCCCACTGATTCTTCATCTGTGCTCTCAGGCTCAACACTTTCCTCTAGCAAATCAGCTTCAACAACCTGTAACTCCCCTTGTGGTTGTTGCTCCCCCTGTGGCTGTTGCTCCCCCTGTGGTTCAATCCTCGGCCTCCGTGAGTACACACGTGTTGCATGTTCTTCATTTGGCTTTGGCCAACAGTTTTCTTGTGGCACGTCTGGAACAACAATTGGTATGGACCCAACAAGAAGAGGTTGATGTTGTTGTCCAGTAGAGCTGCTAGCACCATCACTGCTGCTGCTGCTTGCATTCTCCCCCTCTTGACCAGTAGGATTAGACGGCTGGTCAAGTCCTTCGAATATCATACTCAAATCTGTTTTTTCACCATAAAAAGGATCAGATTCCCAGAAAGTAACATCAAGACTTACAAATGTGCGCCGTTCAGAAGGACTCCAACATTTGTATCCACGTTGTCCAGCCGGATAGCCGATGAAGATGCACTTAACAGCCCGAGGATCAAGCTTTGTCACCGAGGGCCTGTGATCACGAACAAAGCAAGTGCAGCCAAACACCTTGGGTGGAACCACAAACTTGTTCTCACCTAGTAACAATTCACAAGGAGATTTCATATTTAGTATTCTTGAGGGCATGCGGTTAATAAGAAATGTGGCCGTCATCACTGCCTCACTCCAGAGAAATTTTGGGACATTCATGGTGTACATCAATGATCGAGCCACTTCTAGAATGTGGCGATTCTTCCTCTCTGCCACTCCATTTTGAGGTGGAGTGTCTGGACATGATGTCTGGTGTAGAATACCCTGGTCAGATAGGAACCCCCCAAATCTTTTGTTGATGTATTCTGTTCCATTATCTGATTTGAGCATCTAGACCTGCACCTTGAACTGAGTTTTAACATATGCACAAAAATTCTGAAAGCAAGATAGCACTTCATCCTTATGCTTCATAAGGTACACCCATGTCATTCGAGAGTAACAATCAATGAATGTCACAAAGTACTTCATTCCACTAATAGATGCAATGGGACATGTCCACACATCAGAATGCACAAGCATAAACGGGGATATACTTCTCAGCCCCTTGCTCACATAGGTGGTTCTTGTGTGTTTAGCATACTCACATGCATCACACTTAAGGTTGTTCTTATCAACTTCACTCATTACATCCGGAAAGACTTTACTCATTTTATCAAAAGCTACATGTCCCATTCTACAATGATGAATCATACCAAGCTTCTCCTTCCCCACTAGTGCTGCAACAAGAGCTGAACCTCCTAGCTTGCATGATTCATCACGGTCCATGTACCAAAGGCCTCTACGCCTGGTTCCTGTTCCAATCTTCCTTCCACTCAGCCTCTCCTGTATAAAGAATACATATCTGTCAACGATTACCCGACAGTCTATCTGATCAACCAGCGCACTCAAAGAGAGTAAGTTCACAGGAAATGCAGGTACATGCAGGACTGATGATAGCTTAATATTTTGTGTACACTGAACAATTCCTGTTCCTTTGATTTTCTGGGCTGTACCATCGGCAGTTTGAATTGTTTGTTGATGCATGGAAGGAAATTGTGTATATGACTCGAACTCCCCAATGCAACCAGCAACATGTTTGGATGCCCCAGAGTCTAGTATCCATTCTGAATTTAATTTATGCGTAGCTAGAGAGGCACTTTCAATTTTACCTTCATTGGTGTAGACAAAGTGTGCAAAGTGTCCAAAGCTAGCATCTGTCGGCTGATCCCCTTTCTTTACTTCATTCTGGCTTGAACTAGGCTATGATGATCCTTCATCCATGACTGACATGTTTGCTCTAGCACTCACTTGATAATTTGAATGCCCCACATTCCTGCCTCTAACTCCCCTGTAATTTCCTCGGCTATACCCCCTTCCCTGGCCACGTCTTGGAGCAGTGCAGTTGTAACTTATATGCCCTCGAACTCCGCAGTTGTGACAATCGAGGTACTCTGGCCTATTAGACACATAGTAAGCTGGTTTAGGTACTGACTCCACCTTTTCAGTCTGTTTCAGCCTAGTTTCTACCTGTCCCATAGCTGCAATGGCCTCTTCCAAAGTAGGCAGCTGAGGAAGATGCATTAGTGCAGCCCTCCTTCCCTCAAAAGCAAGATTCAGTCCCTTCAAGAATTTCAGCACCCTTCTGTCTTCAATCCACTTCTTCGCTGCAGCTACACATTCAGAATGAGGCAGCACCAAGGGGGCAAGGTGATCCAGGTCCGCCCATGCATGTTTCAGCTCTCCCACATATGTCATCAATGTTTTTTCATCTTGTTTCAGATCATGTATTGTATCTTCAATCTGGGAAACCAGCATGACGTTTCCCTTGCCTGAGTACATCTTGGACAGAGCATCCCATACCTCCAAAGATGTAGGAAGAGCTTCCACAGATGCAGCAACAGCCGGTGTCAGGGAATTTAACAACCAAGTGAGAACTAGTGAATCTGTAGCATTCCACTTCTTCCACTCCTGCCCAACCTTGTCTTCAGGCTCGTTGACCTCTCCTAACACGTACCCTTCCACTGACTTCGTCCTCAGAATCAACATCCCTCTCCTGGACCAACTGAGATAATTTCCTACCCCTTCCAGCTTGATCTCATTTGGCATGAGCTCAAGTTTATACTGCACCTCCCCACTTGGGTTTGGCTGCCTACCTTCCCCAGAAGAAACCCCATCTTCCTTCTTCAGCAGGCTAACAAGCTGCTCAAGCACCTTTGTCACAGCGACTTCGTCCCCCATCTCCACTCAGAGCAGCACAGCTCCACCACGAGAACCACTGCTTTCAGCCTGTAGCAGACCACACACCACCCCACGCTAGCTCCTCAGATAAATCACAATAGGAGCACTCTCATCTCCGCCCTGGTTGTCGCCGACGCCGCCACCATTGTCGCCGGTGGCTCTGATACCATGTAGAGGATGAGAGTGGATAACCTGAGAGCAGCCGCCAGCTACTTGTCTTCTGTGTCTTAGGGTTTCTCACACAGGCAGCTTCACTTATATACCCCTCTGGGTCACTTGAGTTAATGGGCCACATGGGCCAGAATAGGTCGACAGGCTGCACTAGAGAACACAGCCCATATACAGTCCAACACTTATTTAGGCGTGTGTACTTGTAGCCTCCGATTCTTGTACTCTCTGTGATTCGTGCCTTTAGTCATGTTGGAACTTGATCTTGTGATTGCCATTTGGAATGCGCGTGGATTGAATTCAGGGGCGCGTAGAGCAGTGATCTTTCAGGCGATGTCGGCCACTGGGGCCAAGATTGTCTGTCTCCAGGAGACAAAAATGGAGGTCATCACGGATCAGATCGTCCGAGAGTGTCTCGGGGTGGCCTTTGACGGGTTTCTATACCTGCCGGCCGTGGGGACTCGTGGTGGCATTTTACTCGCATGGCAGTCCGCATTTGTCGCGGTCTCCAATCCTCACCTGACAACTAATGCGCTCACCGCTAGCATCTCCATTGGTGGTGAGCAGGCATGGTGGTTCACGGGGGTGTACGGCCCTCAGGGCGTGGATGCTCAGAGGGCCTTCCTTCTAGAGCTTCAGGATATTAGGGACCTGCATGCAGGGCTGTGGATGGTGGCAGGTGACTTCAACCTCATCGTCAATCCGGAGGACAAGAACCAGGGTGTCCTCCACCGGGCCATGATGGGTAGCTTCCGGCGCACACTGTCTAGGTTGGAGTTGAAGGAGGTCTACCTTAATGGCCGCAGGTTCACGTGGTCTAACGAGCGTCAGCAACCGACTATGGAGAAGCTGGATAGGGTCTTTACGACCGTGGATAGGGAGGAGCGCTTCCCAGACGCTTTTCTCTCGGCGAACTCATCGGGGCCGTCTGATCACTGTCCCTTGGCACTCAGCTTAGCCCCAGACCTGCATGTGGGGCGTAGATTTCAGTTCCAGTCCTTCTGGACGAAGGCTGAGGGTTTCCTTGAGGTTGTGGAGGAAGCTTGGTCATCAGTGGAACCGGAGGTCAACCCTTTCAAAAGGTTGGACCTCAAGCTTCGGGCCACAGCCAAGAGTCTAGCTCGGTGGAGCAGCAAATTCATTGGCAACATCAAGCTTCAGATTCTGATGGCCAATGAGCTGATCCTACGCCTGGATGTGGCCATGGAGACCAGGGCCCTCTCAGAGGCGGAGAGGTGGCTAAGGAAGGTCCTTAAAGGGAAGTTGCTTGGTCTGGCATCCCTTGAGCGCTCGATGGCGAGGCAACGTGCGAGAGTGCTGTGGTTGCGAGAAGGGGACGCTTGCACCAGATTCTTCCACACACACGCCAGCCACCGACGGCGTCAGAATTTCATTGGCCACCTCATGGTCGAGGGAACGAGGAAGACTGAGCATGCAGACAAGGCTGAGGCCGTGGACCTATTCTTCGACGACCTCCTTGGCTCGGAGGTCGATCGCCCCTTCTCCTTCGACCTAGACTTTCTACGGATGCCCACTGTGGATCTCGCCCACCTGGAGATGGCCTTCTCGGAAGAGGGGTGTGGAATGCTATTAGAGGCATGCCGTTGGACAAGTGTCCAGGCCCTGATGGATTCTCCAACAGATTCTATGTGGCATGTTGGGGAATCATAAAGAAAGATGTCATGGAGGCTTTCGACTCACTCTCTCGCCGTGATGCCCGTGGATTTAGCTCCGTCAACCAAGCACTCATCACCCTCCTGCCTAAGAAGTTGGGGGCTGAAGAGGTGCGGGACTTCAGGCCTATTAGCTTGATTCACGGCTTCGCCAAGTTGGTGGCCAAGGTGGTGGCCTGCAGGGTGGCACCCTCTCTGTCCCAGCTAGTGGGTGCGCATCAGAGCGTGTTTGTCCGTGGGAGGTGCTTACATGATAACTTCATAATGGTCCAATGCACAGCTCGTAAGCTCCATAGCTTGGAGACCCCGGCAGTTCTCTTGAAGCTCGACATCACCAAGGCTTTCAACACAGTCAGTTGGGCCTTCCTCTTGGAGGTGTTGAGAAAGATGGGGTTTGGAGAGCTCCTGCTTGCAACCATATGCGCCCTTCGGTCATCCGCATCCACAAGGGTGCTTCTCAATGGACATCCCGGGGGGAAGATCTTCAACAGGCGTGGTCTGAGGCAGGGGGATCCGCTCTCGCCGCAACTCTTCATCCTGATCATGGAAGTTCTGCACCTGCTGATTGAGAGGGCTACGGCCTGTGGATTGTTGACGCCTCTCGCGGAGTCGGGGCTTAGACACCGCACGTCGATCTACGCTGATGACGTGGTGACCTTCCTCCGGCTACTACGAGAGACCTCGGAGTTTTCTCGCAGCTGCTTGCAGATTTCGGCATGGTCTCGGGTCTAAGGGCGAATCTGGAAAAGTGCTCGGCGCACCTGATACGCTGTGGAGAGCCTGAGGCTCTGTTGGTGGCACAGGAGCTACAGTGTCCGTTGCTGCCGTTTCCTCTGCGTTACTTGGGCCTTCCACTCTCCCTCAGGAAGTTGACGGTGACTCAGCTTCAATATATTGTGGATAGTGTGTCCAGTCACCTCCCCAGGTGGCGTGCAGGGCTTTTGAACCATGGGGGGCGGCTCAAACTTGTGAGAACCACTCTCTTGGCGGTATCCATCTTCGCTATGATGTCGCTTGATTTGTCGGTGGAAACGCTCGTGGCAATTGAGAAGATCATACGCGGATTCCTGTGGGCTGGGCGCAAGGATGCGCGTGGAGGACACTGCTTGGTTGCGTGGGAAAGAGCCTGCATGCCCAAGCGTTTGGGGGGTCTCGGTATTCCGAACCTGAGGCTCATGAACCTGGCCCTGAGAGCAAGGCGGCTCTGGCTCAGCAGGACGGACAGGACAAAGCCCTGGGCCGAGTTCAACATCCAGGTTCCCCGTAAGGTTAGGCAACTGTTTGAGACGACCACGGTGTCAGTTGTGGGCGATGGGGCCTCCACCTTTTTCTGGACCGATAGGTGGTTGCATGGAGGGCTCCGTCGGGTGAGGGATGTGGCTCCAAGCCTCTTCCTTAAGGTGCCCAAAAGCGCCCGTCGCTCCCGTCGAGTGAGGGAAGGGCTCGCTGGTGGCTGGCTCGAGGATGTTCCGCCGGATCTAGACGCGCACGAGCAACGCGAATTGCTGTCCCTAGCTGACAGCGTGGAGGGCTTTACCCTGTCCGTTGGGACCGCAGATGAGTTTAGATGGAGCTTGGAGGCCAACCACCAATACTCAGCTCGATCGGCCTACAGGGCTTTCTTTGAGGGCAAGGTGGGAATGGCCGGGGCTCAGCAAATTTGGCGCTCGCGAGCGCCCAACAAGTGCAAGTTCTTCCTTTGGCTAGCACTGAAGAAGAGGTGTTGGACGGCGGACCGCCTAGGGCGTCGGGGGCTGCTTAGGCCGGCTGCTTGCCCTTTCTGTGATCAGGTGAAAGAATATATTGACCACCTGCTGCTCGGTTGTGTCCTAGCCAGAGGCGTCTGGTCCTCCTTCCTGACTAGATGGGGGAGAGCAGACTGGACTCCTGCCCACGATGCCCGTCTAGAGGAGTGGTTGCCGCTAAGGACGCTTAGAGGCAATGAGGCGAAGGAGGTGTGGACCGCGATCACTCTAGTCAGCTGGAGTTTGTGGAGACACAGGAACAATGTAGTCTTTGAGGGACATAGACCATCGGTGGAGGCTGCCATCAGGATGGTTGAGGCCGAAGCCGACTTGTGGCGATCGGCTAGGTTGTTCAGGGGTAGCCTAGGACCCGTAGATAGGTGGAGGGTTGGCGAGTGATCCCTTTTTCTCTTTCGGTGGATGGCGTTTCAGGCGTATGTGCCTAAACGCGTTGTAAACGGCCTCTTGGCCTCTTCTTCTTGAAACCGATGCGTCCGCTCGGACGTATCCTTAAAATAAAAGGAAAGCTTGGAAGTTAGAATAAATTGAGTTTCTAACCTTATACCGACTTAACTGGTTTACAAAAAATGGTTTTAACCACATCCTTGTTGATTGTATCAGATCGCACCAGTAAATTCTTGCAGCCATGTTCAATAAGCATCAGAAACAAGGATGTGTGCATACATAGGAACATGATGGCAAGAATATGTGAACTGATGCGTCCATACAAAAACCTACACCTCGCTGCTAATCAAAAGACTTGAGATGCTTGATACTTCTAAAGAGACCAACTGAATTTTGTTCTAGTGCAAATTTAATATACTTAATCTACAACTACTCGAGTCAACATCAGCTTGGTAGTAAATTAGAAAGCTTCCGTGACTTTCAGAAAGGACCCTAATCAGCCAGGTATAAAGAAAAATATATTCCCTTAATCTTATGTAACTTCAGATTGACAGACGTGCATTGCACCAAAAGACACTGGAAAAAACAGCTGCTCTATACAGTTTCGACAATCTTTTCTGAGAAAAAACAGTAATCAAAGCACTACTTGTCGCGGAGATTCCTAGAGGGAAACAAATGTTTAATCACGGGGACTATTTCACCCTCAGGAGCAGTTCGAACTAAAATAAACTGAACTTTAATCGAGTGAAAAGCCCCACTAAGATCCATACAATTTACACTTTTATGTTTTATCCGTGTGGGACAAGTGATAACCTTCCTTAAGAGAGGAATGACGCCCCCAAACCTCAGCAAACCACCAGCATGAATTATTCCTACCGAAGCTCCAAAAGGTACGTACCACCTAAACAACATCTACACGGAACAAAGGTCCCAGGAACAATCTATCCCCTCTCTGACGCTGACACGTGATCTCCAGGACAAGAACATCTACCTTGCGGCTGCGGCATTACGTCGAACAGCTTGAGTGCGGCTCACGACCCCCGGAGAATTCCATCTACCAGCACGTGCGGCAAGCACAGCCAAGTAACTCACCGCTCCCAACAAGCCACCTTGTCATCTTCCACTTGTTGTGCTGCTCCTGCACGACCGAGCTTTTAAGAACATTTGATTCCTCGGTGGTCCTTGCACACCCGCGTGCGCACGAAAGGGATCGGGGTGTCTATATTTAGCAAGCTAGTGGATCGACGGTTCAACAACTGGACTGTATAGAGATGGTTTCCACGAGTTGATTAAAGCCAATTTACAGAGGAAGACGATGGTGAGATGTGGGCATGAGTCTAACAATGTAGTCACCCAAACCGATCCAGCTGAGATTGTGAGAACAAAAAGGATTCAAGAATCTTACATTGGGATTCGGAAGCACTGGAACGGATAGGTTGAGACAAAGATTAATCCCTCATTCGTCGCCGCTGGTGGCAGGAACGGACGGCCGGGAACGGAGAGTGGCGGTGGTAGTATACAGACATGGTTAGGAGGTAAGCCGAGGAGAAAGTATAGTGCTACACCCCTTTTGCTCTCCGTGCTAGCGTTAATTTTTTCGAATATTTCAAACATTCTAAGAATAAAATTATCTCAGAAAAAAAAAGAATAAAATGTGCACGCATAAAAGGTAGTATGTGTCTTACAGCCACCAAGATTATAGATTCAAAGGAATATTGAGAAACACAGAAACAATTTAGGTGGGGAACTATAGTTTTAAATGTTGCTTTATCGTGATAAATTGTCTTCACGATTTTCGTTTAATGCTAGAGCCTCCTCGACCACCTTGATCGCACATACCACGTGTTGGAGATGAGCCAGTTTTCTCGGCACACTAACAAGCCTTCTGTAGTTCCACGTCGCTGTCCCGTTGGAACAGTGCGACGCTACGTTAGAATCACAAGACAATGACTCGCTAGAAGAAGAAGATTGCGGAGGAACTTATTACACGAGTCGTAGAAAAAAAAGAGCGAGAGGGAAAAATAACGCTTCGCTCGTTCCGCTCGCCCCCGCAGGCGAGGGGACGGGCCGCCGGGCACGCCACCTCCAGTACTCCTCCTCCCGCGTGGTACCGCCGGCGGCGGACTGCTTCTTCCCCCGCGCTTGGAGGACCTTCAGAGGATTCGCGGGGAGTTCCGGCCAGCGGCGGTGCGGCTCGATCGGCGGTGTTCCGGCGCGCAGGCCGGATGAGGGCAGGTGGCGCTGCCTCTTGGCAGCGGTGGCGGCGTCTGGTGCGGGCTTGGCCGGCGGCGCCCTCCAGGCCCAGATCTGGGCCCGATCTGGGTAAGGGTGGGCCGGCTCGAGCTCCGTTCTATCGCCTCCGGTTGGGCTGAAGAGCAGCTCCTGATGGGGATGGCGACTACGGCAGCCACGTCTGCTGCAGCATGGCGGCGAAAGCTTCACAGGCCCTATCTTGGCCCGGGTTGGGCAGTGTGGACCGATGTGCTCTTGCTGTTGCGACCGGTCTGGTACTGCCTTCGACGGTGGAGGTTGTGCCCTCACACGAGGCTGGTATTGTCGTCCCTATCAACGGCTCGTTCTTCTCGGTCCGGTCGGCCTCGCAACATTTGCCATGGTGAGACGTCGTGGATGATTTCAAGACTGTTGGCGTATGTTCGTGGACGGCGAGCTAGGTGGAGCTGACGGTTCGTCGGGGTGTGGAGTGCCGGGGGTCGGGAGAAATCTCTGTCGGTTACCAGCACCGACGTGGTGACGCCTCCGGGTGCCGCCATCCTTCTTGATGGGCGTCGGGGTACCCTTTCCCACTTCCATCCGTGAACCGGTAACGGGAAAAGTTGTAGGATCAATCCGGGCAGCAGCGTTGTCGTTGCATGCCTTCTTTAAGGTGGTGCTTGGTACGCGGCAACACGGAAACGTATGTGCATTCTCTGGAGGGTGCAGCAATGGATCATCTTTGTTTTCGTCGATCTGGCCTTGTTGACATCTTTTCTCTTTTCTTTCTTTTGTTTTTCTCTTGGGAATGATTGTGTTGTTTGCCGCGGCAGTCTCAGTTGTATTGAGTGGTTGACGTAAGCCTACTTGGATAAGAAGAAGATTGCTCGCGTTCCATGCGTCCTATGTTGCTCGTGTCGTGTCTGTGGCGTCCAGAAACTCCTTCCCGTACTCACCGCGTCGAACACACGTCTCCAGAGGAGGAGGCGCACTTTCTCGGTCGCCTCAACGATCGATCGGTCGACACATCTACCGCACATCAAACCAAATCCTTTATCTCTAAAAGAAAACGTAGTGAATCTTTTTTTGGGAGGGCTGGGGGAGGGGATTTTTTCCATGAAGAAAAGTACTTCATCCGTTTTTTAATATAAGATGTTTTAGCTATTATTACGCATGTTGTCTACATGCATGATAAAGTGAGTGAACATGCACACTAAAACATATCTAAATACATTGCATGCATATGAATGTGGAAAAATACTAAAACATGTTATATTAAAAACGGAGGGAGTAGTGAACTAGCTAGCTATCTCTACTATATAATATGGCTACAGGTGATGGTTGGTACGTTTTTTGGATTGCCGATTTTACCCTCCACCAAATCACATATTACGCACATATGCCATTGTGGAGGTTATGCCGAACGGGTATACCTGCCACGGTGGATAAAACCTGGCCCACCAAGGAGGCCCATCAGATAAAGCCGGAGGGCTTAATGGAGAAGGCCTCATGGGCTTAGGCGCAAGGATAAGCTCTGGGCTGGCTTAGTGAAGTCCAAGACGAAGGCCTGGCTGCGTTCGCCTTAGGGAGCAAGTTAGGGTTTGTTACCGTGTTAGTCTAGGACTCATGATCTAGGTCGGTTAAGGCTTTCCTTGTAGGGGAAGGCTTGGCGCCTTTATAAGCCAGCCTTCCAGCAGCCTTAGGGCACGCATACAATCTCATTGTAACCTGTACACATATTCTCCTTGAGTGAATTATAGCAGCACGTAGGATCTCGCCGCCGTCGTGAGATCCGAAGCTGGGTAAGATCGTGTGTGCAATCCCGTCACTGGAACCCTCTACGTTCTTCCCCACCTCCTCTACGGTACGTATGAATCCATATAGTAGTTCCGCGTTACCAATACCTCGACAGTTGGCGCCCACCGTGGGGCCCAAGGCGTCGGGAGTTTTGTTTCAGGCGGGAGCATTGGGCGAGATCGGCAAGACTATGGCGGTTGGTCGCGCCCGCTTCATCAACAACTTTGGGTGCATCGAAGACGACGGTCCTACGTCCCAGCAAACGACGCACTGGTGTCAAGCTTCGTCGTCCCCTTCGGCACCATCAACATCTTCATGGGTTTTACGGCTGAGGCGTATGGATTCCCCAGGGGATCCGCCGCCTTTTGGCCCACCCACCACCCCATCGATTATGCAATCGAGCAACAACACAGATCGGATCAGGCCTTTGTCTATCGCGATCTGAGTGACTCTGATACCCAAAGCGATTCTGACTCCAGCTCTTATGAGCTTATGGAGCCCGCCTCTCGTTTGTTGGTGTCATTGACGCATCTGGCCCTAAGCCGGCCGAATCTGACCCTGAGTCAATATTACCTGCCTTACAGACAGGAGCAGACTCAGAAGCCGGATCTGATGGCACCGCTCCAATGGCGGAAGATTCAGATCTCGATGAGCATAAGGAGGAAGACTTTGCAGCACAGGTTGCCGCGCGAGGCTATGGCTCATCCGATCCAAACGAAGTCTTAATGACTTTCCCGGCACAGATAGCTATGGAGGATGGTGCGGCCGCGGCTAAGCCAGACGAGGCTGAAGTTTCCTCTAGCATCAAACACATTGGTGACAAGGCGGAAAAGCCAGAGGATGTGCTGGACCCTAAAGGCCTCCCCGGCTACGCCTATTGAAGAAGACCTGGAACGGTCAAAGGAGGAACACATGCGCGCATTGGAGCTTCTCAAAACACCTTTGGGACCAAATCCAACCGCGGTTGAACTTGAGGAAAGACGGAAAGCGCTCCTGGCTGAGACTGAAGTCAACATCAAGTATAAGTTGTCCCTCCTGAACAAGGAAAAAGAGTTAATCCTAGTTGGAAAGGCTCTAGAAGAGGAAGAGTACAGCGTGAGCGCAATGTTGAGAAATTCCGCAAAATAAGAAGTATACGTGACCCTCTTCTGCATCGGGATCTGCAGGGAAACTTCGAGAAGCCTTCTGCCCAAAAGTCTTTAAAGCCTTGGCAGAAATACTCCTTCAAGTTAACCCTGATGGAGTCATATTCTTCTCCACCCCAGCCAAAAACCTAGAGGCGGCCAGGGAAATCATGGGAGACGAAGCAGTCCCAATTGAAGAGCGCCACCATTATTCTAAATGCTCATCGAAAAGGCGGTAGAGCAGCAGGCTAAGGCGGACTCAAACTCAAAACTGGCGGACGATACGCGTCTTTGCAAGACAGCCGTTGCCGGCGGTGGGATCCAGAGGAACCAGCTGGTTCCAGTAGCCATGGCAATAAGGGTAAGGAACCCAGGAAGGACAAAGTTCCTGACAAGCACAGGGATGAGTCAAAGACTGGGTCCAACCGCCATAGCGACAAAGGCAAGGACGACCACCGGCAAAAGGATAACACACGCCATAAGAAGAATGATCCGCCTCGCCGTGAAAGAGATCAAGACAAGGACGCACGGCGTGGGAGTGACCGGCTTAACATGCCACCTCCGCCCGCAGCACGGGCAAGAGACGAAGGAAAAGGGGCAACAGAGATCCGCCTCAAAGGCGATCTCGCTCCCGCTCCCCTCATCGCCAAAGCCGTCAGGAGGAGCCAAGGCGTAGCCAATCCAACAAAGGGCCAGCCAGGGAAAACACTCATATCTCAGACGCCCGCATCCGTCTCGATGAGATTAAAGCGGCCAAAGAGGAGTCTTACCTGGGCCCTGTGTGCTTTGGACCGGCGATTCGCAAGGTGCAACTCCCATCCTCGCTAGGCAATGTCAAGAAAATTGTGGACAAGTACAATGGCATTGACAAACCGGACATATGGCTGCCTGATTACATCCACGCCGTTGGTATTAATGACGGTGATTACAATGCAGCTGTACGTTTTCTTCCACTCATGTTGGAGGGAACGCCCGGTTGTGGATCGACACTTTGCCAGAAAAGAGTATCCACAATTGGCAAGACATGCAGAAAACATTCATGCAACACTTCTCATGCACATACAAACGTCCAAAGGCTTACTCAGATCTACTAAAGTGTGCTCAAGTGGAGGGGGAGTCAAGCAGAGCTTTCATAGCTCGATGGACAGAGACAAAGAATGCATGCGAAGACGTTTCTGAGATCCAGGCCATACATGCTTTTATGAACAGCCTGAAGAAAGGCAACATGATGAGATATATGTTAGCCAGCCAAAACATCAAACACCTCGGCGAGCTCTTAGACAGCGCGAACAATTACGCTGCAGCAGAAGACGACGCTCGAGCTGACGACGGCGATCTGCGCATGGACATAGCTGTTAACCCGGAAAAGCGAAACAACAATCAAAGCCGGAAAAAGAAGGAAGCCAACGATGCGCCAGGACCATCAAAGGAGGTAGCCTTTGCCAATAAGAAGGGTGGCCAGAGGGGCTAGCAGATGGCAGAAGAAGAGCGATGACAGTCAAGGGTCAAGACCCATTAAAATCACCTATGACGACATCAAAGATGAACCTTGTGCCCATCATAGCAAGCTTGGCAAATGCACCCATACCAACAGGCAGTGCCGCCTTAACGATGATATCAAGAAGGATCCGACGCTGGCTTCAAGGCAAAACAGTTCAAGCGCAAGAACCGTAAAGACAAGAAAGAACAGAAGGACAACGAGGAAAGTGCTTCGGAGCCAGAAGATCAGGAGCCAAAGCACAAGAGGAGCAACAAGTTTCCAAGGGTCGAAACAAGCCTTGTCACCTTCCTTGCCACTCCTTCGGCCAAAAAGGAAAAGGCAGCCTGGAGGGAACTCAATGCCACTATGCCAGCGGTTCCCCAGTATCTCAACTGGTCCGAGCACCCCATTACATGGGACCGCAACGATCATCCTGATCATATTCCACAGAACCCAGGGAATTACGCGCTCGTTGTAAACCCAATTGTGCAGCAATGCAGGCTTTCTAAGGTGCTTATGGATGGAGGGAGTAGCATCAACATCCTCTATCTTGAAACCTTAAAGCGCATGCGCCTTTCTGAGACACAGCTAAAACATAGCACAGTCAAGTTTCACGGCATAGTGCCAGGCAGGCAGGCCAGTTCTATGGGAACAATTGTCTTAGACGTTACCTTCGGTGACGAAACAAACTATAGGACTGAGGAAGTTGCCTTTGAGTGGTGGAATTCAAAAGTGCGTATCACGCAATCTTTGGCCGCCCAGCCTTTGCCAAATTCATGGCACGCCCGTGTTACATCTACAGCAAGCTCAAAATACCTGGACCAAACGGCGTCATCACGGTCAATGGCGACTTCAAGAAGGCGAAGGAATGCGAAGCAGGAAACGCCGTCTTAGCAGAAGCAGTCATCAGCAAGGAAGAGCTGGAGCAGTACAAGAAAGAAGTTAACACCAATGAAATGCCGGATGGTAAAAAGCCTCCTTGCGCTTCGACGTTACCTTCAAGGCCAGCTCAAACTCGAAGAAGATCGTGCTGGACAACGCTGATGCAAGCAAGACGACGAACATAGGCGCGGACCTCAGTGACGCATAGGAAGGCGCGCTCGTCAAGTTCCTCCGTGAGCAACGGGATATTTTTGCATGGTCACCATCAGACATGCCAGGAGTACCCCGGGAACTTGCCGAGCACAGCCTTAATGTCGCCAAAGGTGCCAAGCCAGTAAAACAAGGTCTTCGTCGCTTCGGTCCAGAGAAGAAGAAAGCAATAGGAAAAGAGGTAGCTCGGCTTAGTGCCGCTAATTTCATTAGAGAGGTTATCCACACAGATTGGCTAGCAAATCCTGTATTAGTACCTAAGAAGGACGTGAAAGACTTGCGCATGTGCATAGATTTCACCGGCTTAAACAAAGCCTGTCCTAAAGACCCCTTCGCATTGCCGCGAATTGATCAGGTCGTAGATGCTGTATCAGGTTCTGAATTACTATGCTTTTTGGACGCTTACTCTGGCTACCACCAAATTAAGATGAAGGAGTCTGATCAAATTAAGACTTCCTTCATCACACCTTTCGGAACGTTTTGCTACATAACTATGCCTTTCGGGCTTAAAAACGCTGGCTCAACGTACCAACGGTGCATACAACGTTGCCTACACGATCAAATAGGCCGCAATGTTCACGCTTATGTCGATGACATTGCCGTTATGTCGCGAAAACGCGGCGATCTCATCGTTGACCTTCAAGAAACCTTTGATAACTTAAGAAAATATAACATGAAGCTAAATCCGGGAAAATGCTTTTTTGGCGTCCCAGCAGGAAAACTTTTAGGCTTCATTGTTTCAGAAAGAGGTCTTGAGGTTAACCCAGAAAAGATTCGAGCTATCATGGACATCAAAAAGCCTACTTGTCTTAAAGATGTCCAAAGGCTCGCAGGATCTGCAGCAGCTGTAAGCCGATTTATTAGTAGGCTTGGGGATAAAGCTTTACCCCTATACAGGTTGTTGAAGAAAACTAAGACGTTCGTCTGGACTGAAGAGGCAGATGCAGCCTTAGCACAGTTAAAAGACGCCTTAGTTTCAGCACCAATATTAGCGTCTCCTCTACCACAAGAGCCGATGCTACTTTACATGGCGGCTACCAACCTAGTTATTAGTGCAGTGGTTGTTGTTGAGCGAAAGGAAGAGGGAAAGGAGCTACCGGAACAAAGGCCGGTATATTATATCAGCGAAGTCTTCTCCGAATCCAAACAACGATACCCTCACTATCAGAAGCTGGCTTATGGAGTTTTCTTCGCAGCCAGAAAATTACGCCATTATTTCCAAGAGCACCCAATCACGGTAGTCAGTAAGGCGCCATTGGGTGACATTATAAACAACACCGATGCCACTGGACGTGTGGCTAAGTGGGGAATTGAATTGGCAGCCTTCGACATCCAGTACAAGCCACGTACAGCCATCAAATCCCAGTCCTTAGCTGATTTCATCGCAGACTGGACAGAAGCAATGGATGAACTTCCCCTCCCTGACGAGAATATTGGGTTATGCACTTTGATGGCTCCAAAATGTTGCAGGGATCGGGAGCTGGCGTGGTACTGAAGAACCCTAAAGGAGACAAGATGTGCTATGTCTTGCAGATACACTTCAATGCCACTAATAATGTTGCAGAATACGAGGCTCTGTTGCATGGATTGCACGTCGCAAAGGATTTGGGCATTAGCCGTCTTTTGTGCTATGGCGATTCAGACCTCGTTGTTCAACATTAGAAGGGGCATGGGACGCGAAGAGCCCTACAATGGCTGAATACCGACGCACGGTAGACGAGTTTGGTCGGTGTTTTATCGGCTTAGAAGTCAAGCATATCAAAAGGGAGGAAAATGAAGCAGCGGACGCCTTAGCCAGAATGGGCTCGAAAAGATCGAAGGTGCCCTCCGATATATTTTGGAGCACCTGTACGTGCCGTCTATTAAAGGCGGAGATGAGGATGACCCCATGGCTTCGCAGTCTGTTTCCGTCATGCTGGTGAAGCCAGACTGGACACAGCCCTACATAAATTTCCTCCTTAACAAGGAAGAGCCAGAGGATGAAGTATTAAGGCGGCAAGTTGTGCGCAGAGCTAAGGCATACACAATAATAAATGGAGAGCTATACAAGCGGAGTACCACAGGTGTATATCAACGATGCGTTTCGCCGGAAGAAGGACAGAGATACTAGAAGAGATCCATGGTGGATGTTGCGGTCATCATGCCTCTGCCCGAGCAATTGTCGCCAAAGCTTTTAGACATGGATTCTACTGGCTCACAGCAAAGCAAGACGCAGAAGAACTCGTCAAGAAGTGCGTTGGATGCCAAAAGTATGCAAGACAGCCAAAGATGCCAGCCCAGGAACTGCGCACCATTCCAATCACGTGGCCATTTGCGGTCTGGGGACTGGACATGGTAGGTCCATTCAGGACTGCGCGAGGCGGCGTCAAACATCTCTTAGTTGCGGTGGATAAATACACCAAGTGGGTTGAAGCTAAGCCCATAAAAAAGCTTGATGGGGCAACAGCCAAGAAGTTCGTCATTGAGTTATAACGAGATTTGGCGTCCCCCACAGTATCATTACGGACAATGGGACAAACTTCGCCGTAGGAGAGCTGGCAAAGTACTGTGGTGAAGTTGGTATTCGTTGGACTTAGCATCTGTGGCTCATCCACAATCGAATGGCCAAGTTGAGCGAACCAACAGTATAATTCTACAGGGAATAAAGCCAAGATTAGAGGTGCCTTTGCATAGAGCAGCTGGAGCATGGGTAGAAGAATTACCTGCTGTCTTATGGAGCATACGCACAACTCCAAGCAGTGCAACAGGCTACACCCCTTTCTTTCTCATATATGGCGCTGAAGCGGTACTCCCAACCGATGTCCTGCACGACACCTCGTGTAACAGCCTACGTCGAAGCAGACGCAGAAGAAGCCCGACAGGACGGCTTAGACCTTCTCGAAGAAGAGCGTGAGATAGCGCTTCAGCGCTCCGCCATTTATCAGCAGAACATGCGGCGTTACCACAGTCGCAAGGTAAGACGGAGATCGTTTCGAGAAGGCGATTTGGTGCTTCGCCTTGTTCAGCAAAAGGAGCACAAACTATCTCCCATATGGGAAGGACCCTTCGTTATCAGCAAAGCGCTTAAGAACGGGGCATATTATCTTGTGGACCTCCGTGATATGAGAAAAGAAGAAAAGAGGCCGCAAAAGGAAAAGGAACGAAGAAGCAGTGCTCAAGGAGACGAAACGTCCTTGGAACATTGAGCAGCTACGTCCTTTTTACACTTAGCAATTCTATTGTAATCACACCATATATGATTATGAAATAAAAGTCTTTGGTTCCCTCAATTATTTTTATGCATGAGTTCTCGCCGTCTTTTATTTCCATTTGATCATATATTTCGATAAAAATATCAATGTTAACCCGAATTGGCTCCGTGCTTGTGGTTACTCACATGATGCTTTTGCCTTAAGGCCTTACAAAAATTAAAATTGCATCCGTCTAAGGTATTTATCTGATCGCGTATATGCTGGCTTGTCTTAGTAGATGCTTTACGCACCAAAAGCCGGCGCCGTTTCTGTGTTTAAACAGTTTGGTTACTAACCCTGTTGCCAGCGAAGTGTTCCGTGCCTTAGGTTCTGCCAGCATACGAAAAGGCTAAAGCATATAAGCCAGAAAACTTGAAGACGGATAAGGAGCATAGTTTGCAAGCCTTTTAAAAATAAGTGCATGCGTTGCAAAACAAACATGTTCAACAGATAAAAGGCTCCTGCCATTACAAAACATAACTTAACAAGTCTTTTGTGCCATCTTTCATGACACGCTTAATGCAAAGTTTTTCCTGCATCTTATGCAGGGGACTGAGGAGGCGAAGACGCAGGGGACTTGGATGGATCCAGCGTAGCTTCAGACTCGCCTTCTTCTTCTTCTTCATTTCCGTCTTCTGACTCATCGCCATTGCCAGTGGTGGGTGCTTCGGCTTCGTCATCAGACACGTCGTCAGGACGGGGAGGCACAGGCTTCTTGGAGAAGAAGATAGCCAAGTCTACCATCTCAGCAACGGCTGAGGCAAAGCCAGAGACAGAGGCATAGACCTTTTCTTTGATGAGCTCGTTGCCGTCTCTGTCCTGGCTGGGAAACACTTGATAACGCGCCACATGTTGACTTCGGGGTAGTGGCCGCGAACAAGTCCTAGAGCAAGTTTTGCTCCGCCTCTAGCTGCTGAGCGAAGACGCTCCACCACCTCTGGGACGCAGTTCTGAAGAAGTGGCAGCAAGTTGCTGGTGTTTGTCACTTGGGGCAGCTGTTTTGGGAAGATGTTGGCGACAACGTCTCTTCCCGCAGTATACAGCCCTGACACAATTTCGCCACACTCCAAGATAAGCTCCAGGCGCGTCTCAGAGGTAAGCCTTTCCCCAAACCCAGCTGGAACTGTGGAAAGGAGGAATGAAAAAAGTTAAGGCGTACTGAAGTGTTGGAACAAAGGCGAAAAATGACAGAAATGCGAAAGTAAAAGAAGAGGCTTACTTAGCAGTTTTCGTCAATGGCGGTGCTCTCATCAGCTTGGCGTTCAAGACGACCTTGTAAGCTCTGGATTAGGAGCCCATCCTTTTCAGCCTGTCGCTGCAGTTTCAGAAGTTCTGCCTTCAGTTTTCTTGCCCTTCAGCAGCGCTGTCTTGGACGGCTTTAAGATTGGCCTCGGCCGTCTTTCGGTTCTCCTCCAGTTGCTTAAACAAGGCGGCATTTTCCCGCCTTACAACTTCTATATCGCCAGTCTCGCTGACGATCTGTTTTGCCTTCGCCACAACAGCTGGAAAGACACATTGCATGTGTTGAGCATCTTATGCCTTAAAATGAACTAAAGTCACATGCATGTGAAAGAAACATTTACCTTCGTTCGCCTTATTTTTGGCGACGGCTTGCTTGAGCACTTGCCTTTGGTTACTCAGGAGTACCACAGATCGCACGTAAGCTGCTCGCTGCTCTGCTAAGGCAAGGGCAGTAGTAAGTAACAAAGGTAAAGACAATAAAGTATAGCTACAAGGGCTTGGGGACTGAGTCTTTATCAACATTAAAGAAAGGCCATTACGTCGGCTTAGTCAAAGCGCAACGTAATGCCCGGGGACTAGTATGTACATAAAGACGGAATATTTACCTGCATCATGGCCTTTAAGGCTTTGTAGCTCTGCTTCATTGTGACGTACAGCTCGTCACAATTATCTTCCAGGTTCAGATGGTCAATGTTTGGCCAACTGGCCTTAGCTTCGGAGGCGGCTCGTTACGCTCCTTCTCATCGGCAAGCATGGCGGCGATGTTGGGTAAGATGTACCCCTCGTCGTCAAAGAGCTCTTGCTTCACCATGTTGCGGATAGCTTCACGAGTGATGGGCTCGTTCGGCTCTTCTGACTGAATACCGCCGCCTTCCCGCAGCGGCAGCCCTGGCCAACTTTTCAGTTTCCGTCTTATCAGGAAAGACGGCTGAGTCCAAATCTATATGATGATCTCAGATGGGCCTGGGGATGTCTCTTGTTGAACGGAGGGAGTGGGGGAGCGATGGCCGGAGAAGGCTCAGTTTTCCTTTGCCTGGAAGAAATTACTTTCTTCCTCTTAAGAGGTGCAGTTGGTTTGATCCTGCAAATCACATACAAAATAAGATAACATTCATACACATTGTTCGCCTTACTAAAGAAATTGAGGTTCGGCTTACTTCTGTACTGGAGCATTAAAGGCCGCATCTTCATCGTCCTCAATGTCGAGCACTTCGGCGTTAGCAGGGATGGCTTTCTCACGCTTCCGCCTTTCTGCTGCTGAAGTTGCTGCAGTAGCTCCTGAAGCCTTTCGTTTCCGAGTCTTTGGGGCTCGGGTGCCGCTTCAGGCACGTAAAACAAAGGAGCCAGCAGATTATCCGGCAAAAGGGCGAGCTGAAATCAAAAGTGGTGTTAGTAAGGCAAACATTGTGGAAGTATAAAAACAGTAGTGGTAAATGCCTTACCTTTGGAGCTGGGTTGGCGGCTGTGTACATAGGACGCTGCTCTGTCAGCTGGATCCTTTCCTTGGCAATCCTCTTAAAGCGATACACAAGGGCGTCTTGCGTAAGGTCACTCTCACTAACACGGAGGGGATCTTTCTTCTGGTCCGTGTAGTGGCACATGAGGCCTTTGCGATCTTTCAAAGGCTGGATTCGCCTTGACAACCAACATAGGATGGTGTCTGCGCCCGTGAGTTTGGGCACAGCAGTCTTTGTTAGTACTCAATCCGCCTTTGCATGCGACGGAGGTTGTCAGGAAGGACCTTCAGCGGTTTCTCGCCCCAAGAAGGCGGGGCTCCGCAGGCAAAGGAGAAAAGCGAGGAAGTCCTATGTCTTTGCCTACTGGCGCCATGTCTTTGCAGTAGAAGAAGGAGCTATTCCAGCCTTTAATGGAATCTATTTTTGGCGCCTTAGGATACCAGTCTCTGCCTCTACGAAGGTTGATGCTAACTGTTCCTAAGGAAAGCAGTTCTTCCTTCTCTGTTTGGCGCTTGCAAGTAAAGCAGTACTTGAAGAATTCTAAGCTGGGCTCTATGCCTAGGTATCCTTCGAATAAAGCCATAAAGCCAGCTATGTACAAGATACTATTGGGGCCTACGCTATGAGGCTGAAGGCCATAGTAGTCTAAGACTGATTGGAAAAAAGGATGCGGAGGCAAAGACAAACCGCGAAGGAGATGTGACGAGGAGCACTCGTTCATCGCCGGCGGGATCTGGAGCAGGGTGGCCGTACGCTGACCGCCAGTGGCAGTTCTCCTTTGGTGGGAGGATGCCCTCTTTTCCAGCTGCGTGAGGTCCGCGTCGGTGATGGTGGAAGCCGCCCAGTTGCGGGAAGATGCTTCCTCTCCCTCTCCTCTGCCTCCGCCGCATCGCCCTCGTCGGAGGGCTGGGCATTCTTCTCTGCTTCAATGGGGTGGCCGCAGAACTTGTCGCCGCCGCCGCCGCGCGAGATGCAGATGCATCCGCGGTGCTCGATCCCCTCATGGCCAGATCTTGTCCCTCCGCCGCCGCCGACGCCGCTGCCGTTGCCGCTCCCGCGGTCGCATCGGAGCTCTCCATGGGTGGGTGCGCAGGTGTGGTGGTGGAGCTCGCCGGAGTTGGATGGGATGGGCGCGAGGAGGACGATGAACAGGGAAATGACCCAATGGAGAAAATCAGTTCCCCTTTTATGGGGCCGCGCGCCGCGATTAGTGCGGTGAGATAACGCTCGCGCGATTTTCGCCACGCGTCCCGCAACGGTCAGATAGTGGGCATCTTCTCCCGCACGCCTCGGAGATCGTGTGCGGAAAAGTAGCAGTAATGGCGTCACAACGTCTCTTTGCTTGTCCAAACTGTCGTGGACTGGCTTTGACTGTGGTGACGTCATGACAAGACTCGACGCTGACAGAATCTTTCTGCCAGATTGTTCAAAGTGCAGGAGAGTTCGGCTTAATCCTTAAGGCAGACTGAATGTCTCATTTTGGAATGCTCCAAGCTCTTCTGTCCGCCTTTCGCAAAGGCGAAGCCCGTGTTTCACAAAGACGGCAAACGAAGAACTTAAACCTTTCCGGGGACTACTGTGGAGGTTATGCCGAACGGGTATACCTGCCACGGTGGATAAAACCTGGCCCACCAAGGAGGCCCATCAGATAAAGCCGGAGGGCTTAATGGAGAAGGCCTCATGGGCTTAGGCGCAAGGATAAGCTCTGGGCTGGCTTAGTGAAGTCCAAGACGAAGGCCTGGCTGCGTTCGCCTTAGGGAGCAAGTTAGGGTTTGTTACCGTGTTAGTCTAGGACTCATGATCTAGGTCGGTTAAGGCTTTCCTTGTAGGGGAAGGCTTGGCGCCTTTATAAGCCAGCCTTCCAGCAGCCTTAGGGCACGCATACAATCTCATTGTAACCTGTACACATATTCTCCTTGAGTGAATTATAGCAGCACGTAGGATCTCGCCGCCGTTGTGAGATCCGAAGCTGGGTAAGATCGTGTGTGCAATCCCGTCACTGGAACCCTCTACGTTCTTCCCCACCTCCTCTACGGTACGCATGAATTCATATAGTAGTTCCGCGTTACCAATACCTCGACAGCCATGGTACCGGTTCGGTTTGTTTTGTTCGATTCCCTCGAAAAAAGATCCCTCGCTCCTCGCTCGCCGTCCCGCGCGACCGCTGCTCGCCGTACGTCGCGCGTTTTGCAATTAACAGATCGATGACGGATCCATCACAGCGAGCAAGAACAGGCAGTGGACCTCCGCGACTGCTACGAGCAAGAGAAGTAGCACAGCTGCACAGGCCGGGGTCGGGGCGTCGGGAGGAGCAGGGATTCGGCGTCGGCGTCGCGCCGCGGACGGACGACCCGACGAAGTGGGACGTCGTCGGCTGCGTTGGCCGGGCGGCGGCCTCGTCGGGCTGGTGTCGCGGTCGTACGAATTGCTCCGGCGTCCGACGCATCAGGACGACCGGAAGAAGAGGCACGGCGGCGGCCGCGTCAACACACCACCACAGAAGGTTCTCGATCGAAGCGGAAGGCTCCGTCCGTCCTTCTCCTCACTCCCAAGCCGTCCGGCCGAGCGCCGCCCGTCGGTACGACGGTACGTTCACTTTCGACTTGTGCCGCCGGGGCAACCGAACTGAGTATTCTCCGCGCCACCAAGTTCCTGCTGATTACTGGTTCGAATCCGCGGACACGGGCGCCGGAACATTGGGACGCCGCCGGAGTCGCGTGATATTCCTGCGATTTGTCGGATGATTGGGTCGACCGTGTCTAGATCGATCAACTTATCTGACGATCATGGATTATGTTCCCGTTTTGTCTGAATTTATCTAGAAGCCTGAGCTGATTGCTGGTTCGAATCCGCGGGCACTGGCGCCGGCGCTGAGGACGCGTGCTCTTCCTGGGATTGGATTGCTCGGGTGATTAGATCAAACGTGTGTCTCGTATATGTGCTAGATCGACTTACCTGAAGATCATTAGCATGCTGCACAGGCCGGGGTCGGGGCGTCGGGAGGAGCAGGGATTCGGCGTCGGTGTCGCGCCGCGGACGGACGACCCGACGAAGTGGGACGTCGTCGGCTGCGTTGGCCGGGCGGCGGCCTCGTCGGGCTGGTGTCGCGGTCGTACGAATTGCTCCGGCGTCCGACGCATCAGGACGACCGGAAGAAGAGGCACGGCGGCGGCCGCGTCAACACACCACCACGGATGGTTCTCGATCGAAGCGGAAGGCTCCGTCCGTCCTTCTCCTCACTCCCAAGCCGTCCGGCCGAGCGCCGCCCGTCGGTACGACGGTACGTTCACTTTCGACTTGTGCCGCCGGGGCAACCGAACTGAGTATTCTCCGCGCCACCAAGTTCCTGCTGATTACTGGTTCGAATCCGCGGACACTGGCGCCGGAACATTGGGACGCCGCCGGAGTCGCGTGATATTCCTGCGATTTGTCGGATGATTGGGTCGACCGTGTCTAGATCGATCAACTTATCTGACGATCATGGATTATGTTCCCGTTTTGTCTGAATTTATCTAGAAGCCTGAGCTGATTGCTGGTTCGAATCCGCGGGCACTGGCGCCGGCGCTGAGGACGCGTGCTCTTCCTGGGATTGGATTGCTCGGGTGATTAGATCAAACGTGTGTCTCGTATATGTGCTAGATCGACTTACCTGAAGATCATTAGCATGCTTGATTCGAATATGTGCTAGACCGTCACTAACAGAGGCGGCGGCGGCGGCAGGACCACCGGGCTAGCAGGAGCCAATTTTTCCCCTTCTTTCAATGCCTACGGGAGCATGTGCATGGTCACGTGCCGCTGGGCTAGGGGAGTCAGGGAGGATTGCCGACCGATGCTTCAGTTAAAATCATTCAGTTTTTTTTTTAGATAAAGGGCTTTATTACTCAAAAGTTTAAGTATTACACCCGGCCTCTGCATCAAAAATGCACACAGCCGCAATCCAACGGAGAAAGAAAAAAAGTTGTGCAGCAATAGACGAATTACAATCAGCAAGAATAATGTAAAACGCCTATGTCATGGACAATCTCGACGGCCTATGGAGGTCCAATCCGGCGATCAAGCGGCCACCCATGTTGTGAAAAAATGTCCCTCGCCACCTCTTCCAGACGTGCACACGCCTCCGTAAAGAGGTCTTGATGTCCCACACGTTGTAAGGTGGACCACATACGGAGAATATTTGTGCAACGGTAGAGTACCTGCATATGAGAAACATCTTTATCATTGAAAACCTTGTCATTTCTACTAAGCCAAAGCGACCATATAACAGCAATCGCTCCCACCCTAATAACCGTTCTAAGCTTTTTATCTATCCCATGTAGCCAGTTGCCAAAAACATTGGCAACAGACTTGGGTGGATATAAGCTAGACGCTATTTGGATGGCTGACCATATAGAACGAGCGAAACTACACTCGAAGAACAAGTGTTTTATTGTCTCATCATGTGGACAAAACATACACTTCGTACTTCCATGCCAATTTCGTTTAACAAGGTTATCCTTTGTTAGAATGACACCTCTACGAAGATACCACGTAAAAACTTTAATCTTAAGTGGTATCTTCATTTGCCATATTTTTTTATTATCATCAACTGGCACATCGGAATGTACTAACGCCCTATACATGGAATCCACAGAGAATTTACCATTCGCACATAGATTCCAACGAAACTCATCGGGCCCCTGTGTGAGTTGAACTGAACTCAACCGTGCCACCAGGGAGTTCCAAGACGCTAGTCTCGGTCCAAACAAGTCTCGCCTGAACGTCACATTCGGAGGAGAGCATTGCATTACAGTGGCAATGGTATCTCCCTTATGACGAACAATATTGTATAGGGCTGGATATCGATCCCGGAGGGTGGTGTTGTCTAACCATTTGTCCTCCCAGAATCTAATCTCCGAGCCATCCTTAATATTAAATACCCCGAAGCGAAAGAAATGTTTCTTTGTCGCCATCAGTCCAGCCCAAAAGTGGGAATCACCAGGTTTCCAATATACCTGTGATACCGCCTTTGTGCCAATGTATTTTCTCTTAAGGAGTGTTTGCCATATCCCATCTTCAGTAAGCAGCTTAAAAAGCCATTTACCTAGGAGGGCTGAGTTCTTGACATCAAGGTCATGAATACCAAGCCCTCCCTGATCTTTAGGGCGACAAACAACATTCCATTTAGCCAGTCTGTACTTCTTCTTCTCACCATCTCCTTGCCAAAAGAATCTTGATCGGTAATAATCCAATTTATGCAAGATTCCTCTAGGTATTTGGAAGAAGGAAATCATATACAGTACCATGTTTGTTAGTACCGAATTAATGAGAACCAATCTTCCACCAAGAGATAGCAATTTTCCTTTCCAACTAGATAGTCTAGCTTGTAGACGTTCTTCGACGTGTCTCCATTCCGCATTAGTCAGTTTCCGAAAATGTATTGGTATTCCAAGGTACATAATTGGAAATTGACCCTGCTCGCAGCCAAAATATCGGCATATTGAGCAGCTGCTTCTTGAGCCTCACCGAAGCAAAACAATTCACTCTTATGGAAATTAATTTTCAATCCCGATAATTGCTCGAATGCTGAGAGTATCAATTTCAGATTCGCGGCTTTATCTAGGTCATGTTCCATAAAGAGGATTGTATCGTCTGCATATTGAAGAATAGATAAACCCCCATCAACAAGATGTGGAACTACTCCTTCAATTTGGCCATCCGTCTTAGCTCGTTCAATCATGATCGTCAACATATCCGCCACTATATTAAATAGTATAGGCGATAGAGGATCACCTTCCTTAATCCTTTTTTTGTTTGGAAGTAGCGACCAACGTCATCATTGACTTTTTAAAAAATACCTAGAGAGTACAAAGGTAAATGTTAAAATCAATAATTGGCCAAAAACATAAATCTTCCGATGATATAGAGCTAAAGATGGTGTATTTTAATGGTACAGACCCAATTCTGCTAAACAGTGGTTGACATGCTGGCTCTCGCATGATATAATAGCCTATTGTTTTTTTTTTTGACTGTATAGCCTATTGTTTACCTTACCTCTTTTTTATACCCGCTCTTTCATTTGAGAACAAGTTTACTTTGAATTCCATGAGGTTGCTCTGTGTGCACTTATATTTTCTTGCTCCAAGATTTATTTGGTTGTGGGTCAGATAAATAAATGTGTGATACTTTTGGATACCCATGATGTAACAAAGAAAATTAGAATGTAAGTGATGAGTACTTTTTTAACTTTTGTGAGGATTGTAATATAATGGGCATGTAAGAGAAGTGAAATATGAGAGAAAGCCCGCATACACTAGAGCGATGATAGAACCAAAATCCGATTTTAAATAAAACATAAGTCGTGTTATCTATTTGTAGCCCGTTGCAACGCACGGGCATTTTTCCTAGTATATATATATATGCTTCGCGCCAAAAACCACGAGAAACAAAGTCGTCACGTATGTGCGGCCGTGCACTTCCTTTTATTTTATTTTTGATATTTTTATGTACCCTGTGGAACTCGTGTCGCCGGCTAAAATGGCTAATTAAGCAAGGAGACCCTGCAAGCCGGAACTCTCAAGCACAGATTGATTAGTCGCCGACCGTCACCGGCAACTTGCATCGAGTATATATCGAACTCTAGAACAGAACAAGTTTTGTTCACAGCGCTAAAATAGAACACCCGAATCAGAATCCAGCATTATAGAATGGGTCAGGTAGTGTGTACGCGCCGATCCAGACAGGAATAAGGCAGAGCTACGTCACCGACCATTGCCGTTTGTATCGATCAATCGACCAAGGGACACAAGGCCCCACGCGTCAACACTCGACGGGCGTCGTAGGTGGTCGGTGCCGTTCGCTTTCGCGTACCTCAGAGTTGCCAGTTGCGGCGCCGACATACGTGGTGCCGCATCGTCCGCTCTCAATTGCTCGCGGCCTCCGGGAGTCGACGTACGTCGGCGCCTCGTCGGGGGACTTGTCCCCGATCCCGCATGAGACGTCGGCGGGGATGGCAGGCAGTCTGAAACCACCTATCCACAAGAGCACCGGCACAAGGGAGCACCACCACCCAGTATCGCCATCCACCAGCATGCGCCACCCCGATCTTGAGTCATCTTAATCTGTCGCTTCGTGCTACCGGTAAGCAGTCTGAAAGGCGGCAACACACGACAACGCCGAGATGAGGACAACAGCCTCGCAGTCACGCGGGAGGAACCCACCTCCACCGCCGAGAGGCAGTCATTGGCCAGACAGAGCAGCGGAGGCACACCAGGCCCCAGCAGGGCCTGGCCGAGCCCGGATGGGCCCGTAAAGCCCCGGCCGCCCTGCTGCAATAGGCAGGCCGCAACACCGCCGTCGCAGTCCCTGACGCGTCGTCGCCACCACCTCCAGGAGAGCTCCGCAGCTGCAGCTGCCCGGCCCGATCAGGCCCATCCGAGCCCTCCCGAGCCCATCTGGGCCCGAGGAGTCCAGATCATGGCCAAGCCGGCAGCCGGCGCCTCGCTGCCAAGGAGCTCCCGTCGCCCTCCGCCGCAGAGCTTCACCGCCACCTCCAGCACCCAGCAGCGCCGGACCTAGGTCTCCCGAAGTACACCGCCGCCAAGGAGGGAGAGGCCCCGACCGGCCCTCCAGGACGCGGGGAATGGAAGGGCGCCGCCGCCGGCGTCGCCCGGGCAGAGCCCGATGACCCGTGCGGGCGGCGGCGACGGGGGAGGGAGGTGGAGGAGGGGGGCGCGACGGCCGGCGGCTGGGAAGCCCCGTCGCCCTCGGGGGGGCGAGAGCTGGGTTGGAAGAAATAGGTCTGACTGCAATCCCCACTCATCTAGGTTCTAGAGACTTGGCAAATACATCTGGCCTATAAACCGGAATGGAGAGATACAGTGTGTGCCTTGACTCAATCAGTGAACTTAAAGGCAGCCAAAGTTAAATCGTGCTTCCTTTGTATTCTCTGCATTCGTGTTTGACTGTTTGTTACTGAAAGGACAAGGATGTCGCCTAGAGGGGGGGTGAATAGGCGATTAAAACTTTTCCGGTTTAGGCTTGCTAATTGCGGAATAAAACTAGATGGTTAAATTAACAAGCTAACAACCTAAATATACTAGACTCACCTATGTGCACCAACAACTTATGCTAAGCAAGACAAAGCAACAAAGTGATTGCAATAGAATACTTCAAGCACGAAGGCTATCACAATGTAAAGTGCATAAGTAAAGATCTCGGGTATAGAAATAACCGAGGCACACGGAGACGAAGATATATTCCCGAGTTCCTCCTTGTTAAGGGAGTACGTCTCGTTGGAGAGGTGTGAACCAACACAATGGTTCAACAACCACAAGGGTTTCACCTTCTTCTCCGATGAACCGCACCACAAAGGTTTGGTTCACCTTCCACTATCGGAATCCTTCAAGGCAGAAATCCGGAGCCTTTCAACAACGATCCGGGGCACAACCCACACAAGGGATTGGGGGCTCCCGAACAGCTACAAGTGACCACACAAGGGTCCAACCACCACGCGGGCGTCTAGGGTCCAAGGACCCAAGAGTAACAAGTTCACAAGTTTTCAACTTCCACGAATCCTCGTGGAGAGCACACCGATGCACCAAATGCAATAGGCAAGAGCACAAGGCTCAAATCCTTCACTCTCGAATCCCACCACAAGCAACTAATGCTTATGGGGGGGAGAAGAGAGGAAGAACAACGAAGAACACAACAAATGGAACTTCAAGAACTAGATCGAAAGGGTTCCACTCACTTAGAGGAGAAATGGATCGGTGGAAATGTAGATCTAGGTCACCTCCTTCAATCCTCCACAGATCAATGAGTTTGGGTGGAGGGATTGGGAGTAATCAAAGAAATGAGCTTTCAACAATGGAGGAGAGAGGAAAAATGTGCTCAGCTTCTTGGGGAACAATGGGGAAGAAGGGCCCTTAAAAAGGACCCCCAAAAACTAGCCGTTACCTGAAAATCACGCCCAGGAGCGGTACTACCGCTAGCCCAGCGGTACTACCGCCCCCTGGGTAGTTAGAACAGAGAAACATGCTCAAAACGGGCTCCAGGCAGCGGTACTACCGCTCCGGGTGATTTCTGGCGCTCAAAACGCGCGCGGTACTGGACTCCCAGCGGTACCCGGCGGTACCCGGGCGGTACTACCGCTGGACTAAAAACTGCAGAAAACACCCGAACGAAAACGACGATATCTTGAGCATCCGAACTCCGTTTTCGATGATCTTTGGCTCGTTGGAATCGTAACGAAGAGCTTTACAAGATCATGCAGAGAAACATCATAGTCCAACAATGGAGGATAAAACCAAATGGGGAAAGGTTAGATCTCTCGATAAAATAACAACCGATAAACCTCCAAACCAAAACCGCAATATGTTTTTCATCCGGACTCCGTTTCTATGATCTTGGGCTTGTTTCGAAGATACTCACAAGCTCTACAAGATTATGCATATACACATCATAGTCCATCATGTGAGGAGGAAACCACAAGAGGAGAGTTTGACCTCTTATAAAAGACAAACCGGTAAAACCTCCAACATCAAAAACATCACAAGATATTCAAATGGAATCCGTTTTTGATGAACTAGAGCTTGGTATGGAGATGAACACAAGCTCTAAATTCTCACATGGATAAAAGCCAAATAAGAACCAAGAAAGATTATAATGCCAAGTATGCAAAGGTTTGAGCTCTCCACAAAGATGCGATCAAGTTACTCACTTGAGAACCCCTCTTGATAGTACGTCGTCTATCCTAAACCCGGTCTACCACTAACACCACGAGACCGGTAAAATAGAATCCTATCAAGATCATACATTTGCCTTGCGCATTCCACTTGAGCTAGATGATGACGATCTTGATCTCTTCAAGTGGACCACCTTTCTTGATTGCGCTTGCTAGCACATGTTTGATGAAGACTCACATGTTGCTCCCCCATACACCAAGATGGGAGTGCCACTCTTAGGAACATCTTCACTTGACCATTATCTCCAAATGGGTGGCGAATCCTCGTGGAGAGCACACCGATGCACCAAATGCAATAGGCAAGAGCACAAGGCTCAAATCCTTCACTCTCGAATCCCACCACAAGCAACTAATGCTTATGGGGGGAGATGAGAGGAAGAACAATGAAGAACACAACAAATGGAACTTCAAGAACTAGATCGAAAGGGTTCCACTCACTTAGAGGAGAAATGGATCGGTGGAAATGTAGATCTAGGTCACTGATGACGTGAAACACACGTTCGTTGGGAGACCCCAAGAGGAAGGTATGATGTAGTCAGCAGCAAGTTTTCTCTCAGAAGAAACCAAGGTTATCGAACCAGTAGGACCAGCAACTCTTCAAAAGGTTGTCAACGGCGCCAGAAAATAGTGTTGTTGATGGGATTCTGGACTGTTGGCGTGAAATCTGCACACAACACAATCAAACTACTTTGCCCCAACGAAACAGTGAGGTTGTCAGTCTCACTGGCTTGCTGAAAACAAAGGATTAAACGTATGGTGTGGAAAATGAGTATTAAATTGCAGAGAATGGAAAAGGAACAGTTTGCAGTTTGTGGTTGTTTAATCAGTGTAAAAGAATGGACCGGGGTCCACAGTTCACTAGTGGTGTCTCTCCATAAAAGATAACTAACATGTTGGGTGAACAAATTACAGCTGGGCAATTGACGAATAGTGAGCGCATGACAATGCATATACATGACATGTTGACTACTATGATATTTAATTGGGCATTACGACATAATACATAGATCGTTATCCAACAGGATCTATGACTAATAATCCACCGCGGGTTGTCATCCGAGTCCCCCATTGGTATTAAGTTGCAAGCAACGGATAATTGCATTAAGTAAAGTGCGTAATGTAAACAAACACATATGTCCGTGGACATAGCATCGTTAGGTTATCCCTAGTGGCAACAGCACATCCACAACCTTAGAACTTTCTGTCACTGTCTCAGGTTAAACGGAGATATGAACCCACTATCTAGCATAAATACTCTCTCTTGGAGTTACAAGCATCTACTTGGCCAAAGCATCTACGAGTAACGGAAAGCATGCAAGATCTTAAATAACATATAAGATAGATTGATAATCAACTTGACATAATATTCAATATTCATCGGATCCAGCAAACACAACATGTAGCATTAGAATAATATGATCTTGATCATGTAGGGCAGCTCACAAGATCTAAACATGATGGCACAAAGTGGAGAGACAACCATCTAGCTACTGCTATGGACCCGTAGTCCAAGGATGAACTACTCACGCATCACTCCGGAGGCAGGCATGGCGATGTAGAAGCCTCGGTGACGATTCCCCTCTCCGGCAGGGTGCCGGGAAGAGGTTCTGAACCCTCCCGAGCTAGGGTTGACGACGGCGGCGTCTCTGGAACTTTTCGTGGATAGTTGCTCAGGTACTTAGGGTTTTCGCGTCGGGGGGAATAAGTAGGCAAAAGGGCGGCGGCTGGAGAGGCTGTGGGGCCCACACCACCCCAGGGCGCGGTAGAGGGGGGCCCGCGCCCTGGCCACGTGTGGGGCCCACGTGGCTCCTCTCCGTCGCCTCTTTGGTCCGTCAGATGTGTTCTGGTAAAATAGGGACTCCCGTGTAGTTTCGTCCAATTCCGAAAATATTTCCAGACTAGCTTTTCTGGAATACAAAAACAGCAGAAAAACAGGAACTGGCACTACGGCATCTTGTTAATACGTTAGTCCCAAAAAATGTATAAAAGTGATATAAAGTAGATGCAAAACATGTAGCAATTGGTATAAAACAGGCATGGAACATCAAAAATTATAGATACGTTTGAGACGTATCAGTCACCTCCTTCAATCCTCCACAGATCAATGAGTTTGGGTGGAGGGATTGGGAGTAATCAAAGAAATGAGCTTTCAACAATGGAGGAGAGAGGAAAAATGTGCTCAGCTTCTTGGGGAACAATGGGGAAGAAGGGCCCTTAAAAAGGACCCAAAAACTAGCCGTTACCTGAAAATCGCGCCCAGGAGCGGTACTATCGCTAGCCCAGTGGTACTACCGCCCCTGGGTAGTTAGAACAGAGAAACAGGCTCAAAACGGGCTCCAGGCAGCGGTACTACCGCCCCGGTAGCGGTACCACCGCTCCGGGTGATTTGTGGCGCTCAAAACGCGCGCGGTACTGGACTCCCAGCGGTACCCGGGCGGTACTACGCTGGACTAAAAACTGCAGAAAACACCCGAACGAAACGACGATATCTTGAGCATCCGAACTCCGTTTTCGATGATCTTTGGCTCGTTGGAATCGTAACGAAGAGCTTTACAAGATCATGTAGAGAACATCATAGTTCAACAATGGAGGATAAAACCAAATGGGGAAAGGTTAGATCTCTCGATAAAATAACAACCGATAAACCTCCAAACCAAAACCGCAATATGTTTTTCATCGGACTCCGTTTTCTATGATCTTGGGCTTGTTTCGAAGATACTCACAAGCTTTACAAGATTATGCATATACACATCATAGTCCATCATGTGAGGAGGAAACCACAAGAGGAGAGTTTGACCACTCATAAAAGACAAACGGTAAAACCTCCAACATCAAAAACATCACAAGATATTCAAATGGAATCCGTTTTTGATGAACTAGAGCTTGGTATGGAGATGAACAAGCTCTAAATTCTCACATGGATAAAAGCCAAATAAGAACCAAGAAAGATGATAATGCCAAGTATGCAAAGGTTTGAGCTCTCCACAAAGATGCGATCAAGTTACTCACTTGAGAACCCCTCTTGATAGTACGTCGTCTATCCTAAACCCGGTCTACCACTACACCACGAGACGGTAAAATAGAATCCTATCAAGATCATACCTTTGCCTTGCGCATTCCACTTGAGCTAGATGATGACGATCTTGATCTCTTCAAGTGGACCACCTTTCTTGATTGCGCTTGCTAGCACATGCTTGATGAAGACTCACATGTTGCTCCCCCATACACCAAGATGGGAGTGCCACTCTTAGGAACATCTTCACTTGACCATTATCTCCAAATGGGTGGCGAGCATCAAGCATATGATTTATTCGAGATGCTTCTCTTGAACTTGCACTTCATAATCTTCTCTATCTTCACAAAGATGATGTCTTGAATCCTTCAAGACATGCTTGCAATATGCTCAACTCTACACATGACCATTGTCGTGGTGGTGTCACGGCAGATGCCATAGGATGGCTTAAGTTGGGGGCTCGCTAGGACGTTGGGGGATCCGGGGAGGGTGTGCGCGCTCAAGAAGCACGCATGAAGAACAACCAAGAACTCACAAGAACAAGCAAGAACAAACCAAACCAAGAACAACCAAAGCACACCAAGATGTACCCTGCTTCGGGGCCCTCTTGAGGAGGTAACACCCCTACTGCAGCACTAGCCTACTCTCTTATATCTCAAAGGGAACAAGTACAAGTGCTCCTCGAGCTGTATGAAGCAACAATGGTGAGAGCTCTAAGAGGAAGATGGAACAGGGGGGAAATGAGGCCTCTCCTTCGTCGTCCCTCGCACTGGAGGATGTAGTGGTCTACTTATACACTAACCGGTTTACCTTTTTGCCCCTGGCCATGAGATAATGGCATTGCCAAGAGGAAAAGGACAAGCCTCTGCCCCTGTCAATCCAACGGCCGGACTGTCAGGCCTATCTTGCCCCTTCGGGCAATGGCAGCTGTAGCCCACCGGGTCTAGGTCACATCCTCTTTCCCGAATTGGCCGAGTCAGCTCCTAGGTTGCTGCGCTCCCAGGAATCCCGTGGCTTGACCTGGCTGTCAAGTCCTAGCAGGCCTATCTTGCCTCTTCAGGCAATGGCAGGCGTAGCCCACCGGGTCTAGGCCATAGCCCCTTTCCCGAATTGGCCGAGTCAGCTCCTAGGTTGCTGCGCTCCCAGGAATCCCGTGTCTTCTGAGCCTCGGGCAGGAGGCCTGCAGGACCCGTGAACTTTACTGACATTACTCGGCCCCTGTGCATTATCCGACATTACTGGTAAGCCGGGTTCTTCCAGGCAACCCGGCTAGCTGAGCCGGATCTCTTCCAGGCAACCCGGCTAGCTGAGCCGGATCTCTTCCAGGCAACCCGGCTAGTCGAGCCGGGTCTCTTCCTCTGATCCGGCTAGACTTTGCCTGATGCCTCTTGGTCTCTTCCTGTCTTTAAATATGATCCGGTCCGAGTGATCCGGTTTGTGAGACCCGGATTGACTTTCCATTCCACCTCTTTGCCCTACCCGGGGGCAACTCCCCGACAGTAGTCCCCGAAGCTGGTGCGGTCCTACAGCCTCGGATGAAGGGCCGTAGCAGGTTAAAAACCAACGCCTTTAACCGAATTCCATATCACCCAATCTTGTCTCAGGATTTCCTGGGACACTTGGCAGGGAATCTCTGCACAAAGCCTCATAATCCGGGTCTCTGATTTGACATGTCACTGACAACATATTATCCGGATCCATCAGGTACTTGAGTGTTTTTGACTAAATGACCCGCCTCCTCGGTTTCTGTGCTGACCGGCACACTTGATCCGCAGCACCGCTTCCAATTCTATGATCCACCGTGTGCTTGAAATACACGGCCACAGCTACGACCGCAAAGTTTTGGTTCACACCTGATCCAGCCACACCCCGGAAATCGTGCGGTAGTGCGCCCGTTACCATCTAGGGGCTATAAATAGGGGTGCGGGGTTCCTCTTCTTCTTCCCCGCACCTCCCACTTCGAGAACTCCAACCGCGCCGTCGACGCCGCCGCGATCTCGCCCTTGCGACCTTGCCGCGCCGGAGACCTCGACAACATCGGAGAAAAATCGCCGGAGCCGCGCACCGCGCCGCACGCCGCCGTTTCTCCACCGCGCTTCTTCTTCGCCGCACCACAACCGTGAGTTCCTCTTCTTCCGGCCATGGCGACCTCGAGCGAGTTCTTCTTTCGCCGTGAACTTGCACTGGCTCTCCCTAGATTCACTAGCAAATGAGTCCATTGCCTCGCCTTAGTGCATTGCCTAGATCTCCTTTCTAGGTTTTGCGCTAGATTGCCCCAGATCGGCTTGCCACTTCATGAACAGTTCCACCTTATTTTTACTCGGGATTTCATCTCTTTTTACTGCTGCGGTAGATCTTTCGTAACCCTAGATCCTTACAAAAAGGTGTTTTTAGTTACTAGCCGAATCACTTCTCCGCAGTAATCGGGCAACTCTATCCGGGATATCCTTTACCGAATCCCTTAACAGCTGATTCGGTTATACCATTATCCGACTTGTTCTAGACTTGATATTCCACATCTTCTAACTCGGCTATGTCCGATTTCTTGCAGGACTGATTCGGATATGCCGAAGCTTCCCCCCGGCAGCTGGGAGGGCTCTGATGTCACCAACGATGACTTGGAATGGCTGCGGAGCACCCGGCGTATAACATCTAACGTTATATGCCGAAAACCGGGGAAGGAACTCCAACCGGTCATCCAACCGGGTGAACGCGTTGTATTTCTGGCGCACTTCGAGCGCGGATTCGGACTCCCAGCGAGTGACTTCTTCCGGAGATTCCTAGATTTCTTCGGCCTGCAGCCTCACCACCTTCCGGCTAACTCCTTTGTCTCCTATCTGCTTTTACCTCCTTTATGGAGGGATATCTCGGTCTCTGGCCGACTATCGAAACCTGGGCGAAGTACTTCCACCTCCGGAAACATACTATCCCGGGTAGTGACCCGAAGGTGATGACCGCCTGTGGTGCGTCAGCATTACCCCGAGGACGGGCTCCATCTTTCCCCGGATCACTGGCCTGGATACTTGCAAGAAATGGCAAAAGTCCTTCTCTACGTGAAGAGCGCTGAAGGCCATGATGCCTCAATCTGCCCGAGTTCAAGATCGAGCCCCCGACAGCCGAACTGAATTTCAATATGATCCGGCTGACGCTCTCGCGGAGCTTCAAATCGTACACCAAACTCTAGAGGATTTTCTGGAGAAGGGCCTGCTCTCGGACGATCTCCTCCGAGCCTTCGTCTCTCGCCGTGTCAGTCCTTTACAACAACGTCAGCACAAGATTTGCCATATGAGCGGTCTGCTAGATCCTACCCGGATCAGCAAACATGACCTCACCAGAGCTTCCGTCAGGAGACGGGTAAACGCTATTGCCTTCACCGAGATGTCGGATAAGTGGAAATGGGGCGTGGAGCCGTTCCACCGAGACGCACTTCCACCTCAGGTTAGTTCATCATCCCCGGATTAACCCATACTCCACCAAAATGCCATTGGACTAATCCGGATCTGCCTTGATTCTACTGCAGCTGTTCGACCGCCAGATCACCGAAGATGGAGATCTTTCCACCAAGGTGTGGGCACGGGACCGCAGCCCGCTGCGCGAAGGCGAAGAGGATGCGGATACGGACGATTATTTGCCGATTCCGCGCGCCAAGCCTATCCGCAAGGGTAAGCAACCGTCTATTTACAACCTTTCCGAGGATGAAGATGATGATTGCTGGATCCTGGATCCTATTGATCCCATTCCGATTTCATGGTCACCACCTTGTGTTCCAGCCAAACCGGATGCTCAAGGGACATCTCGGAAACACCCTGACGCGTCCGGATCAGATGCCCCTCCAGCCAAGAGAATGAAGAAAACTGTCTCCAAACCGAATCGGCTGAAGGCCATGCCTACTACCAAGGGGTAATGCCAATTTTATTTGCTTTCTTCTTTTATTACCCGAGTCATCTTTATCCGAGTTAACTGTTTTATTTTACTCTATGCAGTGACGTCCTTGTCACCGAACAAACCCATTCATCCATCCTTTCTCCCATTCCTCCACTGGATACGGCCATGGAGCACCAGTCTCCTAAAAAGGCTGCCACTCTCCCGCGCGTGCCACAACTGCCAAAACTCCCCCGCCGGATCTCGTCCCAGAGTCGGTTATTGACCTGGAGAGTGAGGAAATCTCGGGTTCGACCCGAGATTCAACTTGGCCACGTCCTCTGAAGGAGTTGGAGAAGGAGAAAGCCAAGACTTCGGCTAAGACATTGACTAAGCCGGATCCTCTCCCTACCGCCAAGGCTCTGAATCAAGAGCAGCAGAAGAAGAAGAAACTGCAGCAGCAGCAACCTCTCGAGAAGCAGCAGAAACAGAAACAGGAAGCATCTAAACCACCCCAGCAAGCGTCACAGAACCAACCTAAGCAGTCAGACCCTGCCAAGACCTCGAGCGCATCACCTCTGCCTAAGCCGACTCCGGTTTCTTTTGGCACAACTCCAACAACCTCGGATAAGCAGATGGTCGCTAGTAAACCGGCTTCCGCCGCTCCATCAGTGACTCGGGTGCATGATCAGCTCTCTGAGGCGATTACTCGTGCCCGACTTAGCGGCCAGGTCTTGCCGAATCTCCGCACTCCGGGCGGCGACAAACTCGGCTCCGCAGAGGAATTTGTTAAGGCTTGGAACGCTGCGGACCTTGCCGAAGGCTCTTCTACAACAGCATCGCCACATCCGGCTGGGCCTAGCCGGATGTTTCAATCTCTACACTCTGTGCAGGCCTCGGTTACTGAAGCTAACCGGGTCTTCGAGGTAACAAAGCCGAATCTCGCTTTTAATTCACCATGATCACTCTATACTATCCCCAGTCCCCGAGATTCGGGTCGAATGACTGATACTCCTCGGAGTAAGAAAGTCATCCGGCTTGAATCTCTAACATTTGATCATAGACTTTGTGCTAGCCAAACAAAAAATCGTGGGACTTCCAGTCCCCGAGTCTCTTTTCAAATTGATTCGGTCAACTTTCTTTTTTATTAATCTCGGGCCTCCAGTCCCCGAGATTCGTTTTGGCTTCACGCTGTTAGTCTCGGGTGCCAGTCCCCGAGACTCTTTTTACGCCATTAACTCCTCTTCTTTCAGGAAACCACAACTGCTCGCAGCCGGATCTTTAAACAGCTAGTCCTGCAGCACCAGGCCCTCCAAGCTTCCTTTGATGCGCAAAGTGAGGAGATGAAAAAGAAAGATCAGGAGCACAAGCGCGCTTTATCGGAGGAGAAGTCAGAAGTGACCGGCTCCTGCGGGAGCTTGACCGAGTTGGAAAAGTGAAGGACAAGCTCAAAAAGACCGGGATACGCTGCAGAGGGAGAAAGACTCGATCCAGAAGGAGCGAGATACTTTCAAAGCCGGGATTGAGAAGCGGGCTGAATTGGACAAGAAAATCCAAACGCACGTTGCAGCCGCTGAGGCCGAAGCTCAAGCGGCGAAAGATGATCTGGCTGCTCACCAGGCGATCAGCGCGAAATGGCTTGCTGATCTCGCTATCCTCAATGAAGACATGGATCGTAAGCTTGCCGAATCCCTTCTTTCCCTTCTGCTCTTATCCGCCTCATAATTTTTATTCCTTCTCGTCTAACTCAGTGTTAGCTCATCTATATGTAGGAGAGTTTACCAGCATCCGGTTTCAAGCCGCCAAAGCTGTGAGAGATGCCCGAGCTGAGAGGGCTAAGATTGCTGGGGCCCTCTGCCAGAGACGTGGGATATTGAAGACCACATTACTGCACTGAAAGCTCGGATTGCTCCTTTAAAGGAGTCCCACACTGCTCTGTTCAATGCTAGTCTCAAAGCCCACCAAGTTCTGTTTCCTGAAGTTCGGCAAGCCCAGTCAGCGGACGAGCTAATCAAAGACCTGGATCGGGCAGAGACCCGGCTAAGGCAGTGGAGATCTTCGTCCGCCCGCGCTGGTGCTGACGCAGGTTTGCTATTCATCATGTCTTGGTATGAGCTCATTGATCTTGCCAAGTACGCTCCCTTCGCCAGGGTTCTTCATGGGCTTCAGATCCAGACCGGATCAAGATCCGTGAGGAAGCTGCTAACTTTATGGCCGAATTCGCCAACACCAAGCATCTTGATCTGCAAGCTCCGATCTACTCGGATGGGGAAGATTCTGAAGAGGAGGAATCAGATGATGCCTCACTTGACGACTACGCCGAGTCTGAGGCCGACTCTGGTGATTCGGCTGACTTCGCCGAACAACCTGCAGCTTGCGACTCGGCCAAGACCTCCAAGATGCCAGCCAGTGATTCGGCTGACACTGCCGAACAAGCTGTAATCCAAACTTCCAAGACGTCATCCACTGATTCGGCTAAGGCCACAGAGCAAATCACCGCCAAGACGTCAGTTGATCCGGATGTTTCCGAATCTGCCAAGCCCTCAAGCTCTCCGTCCAAAGTCATTCCTGCAAGTGAGGACCCTATCTCAACCGAGGTTCCTCCATCATCCGAGTCCATCCCTGCAACCGAGACGCCTGCAGCCTAGGCTTCGTCCTGATTTATCTTAATGAAAAAACGTTAAATCCCCGGTATGCCGGGAGCAGATGTAATATACAATTTTAAGTTCCTTCGAGACTATTTCTATTTTGCTTAACATGATCCGGACCAGGTTTATGTTGGATCATTTTAAACCGAGTCCCCGAGTGTGTTTTCTTGTTTACTATTTTTACCGGATCTTTGCTCTTGTCTACCTTTTAGGTGTTTGACAGTCGAGTCACAAGATAGGAAACATAGCATACAATACTTGAACATTCGAGTTTTGGTTTAGAATCATCTAACATAAACAAGAAAGAAATAACAGGGGTTAGTAAACGACATGTGCCGAATCGGTTTCGGACCGAGTCCCCGAGTCCATTTTCATGTTTCCCATATTCTCCACCTCTGCTCTTGACTACCATTTTGGTGTTTGTCAGTCGAGTCACGAGATCAACAACACAGCATACATTACTTGAATTTTTGGGACGAAGTTCAAAACAATTCGACACATGAACGGTATGGACAAAACAGTAGTAAAAAACACATGCATAAGAACAAGGCAGTCCCCGAGTCCAGACTCGGATTGCCGAAATTTCATTCATGATAAACTGAGATACATACATTGCACCCTTAAGAGTAAAAGGGTCGAAGCAGAGCTACATTCCAGGGTCGCTTGGTTTCCTCTCCGGGTCTGTCCAGGCCATCCTTCCTTTGTTCCTGTGCATCTACAAGGTAGTACGAGTCATTGTGCATAGCCTTGCTCACAATGAATGGTCCCTCCCATGGAGGTGATAACTTATGTCGACCCTTGCTGCGCTGCACCAGCCTTAGTACTAGATCTCCTTCATGAAATACACGAGGGCTGATCTTCCGACTATGATAACGTCGGAGACCCTGCTGATATACTGCTGTCCGAGACAGGGCCAATTCCCTTGCTTCCTCTAGCAGATCCACTGCATCTTCCCGAGCCTCTTTTGCCTCGGTTTCCGTATACATTGTCACCCTTGGTGCATCATATTCTATGTCAGTGGGTAGCACTGCTTCTGCCCCATATACCAGAAAAAATGGCGTATAGCCAGTTGACCTATTCGGCGTGGTCCTTAGACCCCATAGTACTGATGGTATTTCATCTATCCAGCACCCCGGAGTCTTTACCAGGGGTTCTATTAACCGGGCTTTTATCCCAGCTAATACCAACGCATTTGATCTTTCCACCTGTCCATTGGACTCTGGGTGTGCCACTGAGGCTATATCTAACCGGATCCCCTTATTCATGCAGAATCGGGCAAACTCTCCCACAGCAAAGTTCGTGCCATTATCCGAGATGATGCTGTGGGGGTAACCGTATCTCAAAATGATTTCTTTCAGGAAAGTTACAGCCGAATGACCATCCACTTTCCGGATCGGTTTTACCTCTATCCACTTGGTGAACTTATCTACCATCACCAGCATATGTGTCATGTTGCCCCTAGCCGGCTTGAATTCTCCCACCATATCCAAACACCATACAGCAAACGGCCAAGTGATAGGTATTGTTTTGAGCGCCGATGCGGGTAGGTGTGTCTGCTTGGCAAACCTTTGGCATCCTTCACATTTCGGACTATGTCCTCTGCATCTGCATGAGCAGTGGGCCAGTAAAACCCATGCCGAATACTTAGCCACCAGGGCTCTTGTACTGCAATGATGCCCACATTCTCCTTGATGTATCTCCAGGAGCATCTCCTTGCCCTCGGCTGGCTCCACACAACGTTGTAGCACCTCGGTTGCACTCCTTTTGTATAACTCCTTATTTATGATGGTGTAACCCTTGGATCTCCTCTGCACTCGCCTAGCTTCGGTTTCATCATTTGGTAAACTCCCCTCCGACATGAACTTCATGATTTCTTCAGCCCATTCCGGTACTGGATGTAAAGGGAATAATGTTCATCTATTTCCACTGGTTCGGCCGCCATTATCTCTTCTATCAGCCTTTGTCCATTCCCTAAGATTCGGTTAGCACCATCTTCTCTCTTCCCCTTTTTCCTAAGATTAGAGTAGCATTACCCGAGTCTCGGTTCGCAGTCCCCGAGTCTCGCCATGCAGTCCCCGGGTCCTCCCAAATGTACCCGACATCAACATTCATAGGAACAGCTTCAGATTCTTGCTTCGGGATAAAAATCGACTCGGAATCAGGTGAAGGTTTGATTGAAGGGATCCTTAGGTGATTCAAGGATATCCCGGGTGGGATTGCATCCCTAGACGACCCGAGTTTTGACAAGATATCAGCAGCTTCGTTCTCCAGCCGAGGTATGTGCTTGTACTCGCAACCTTCAAAAAACCCTGAAATTTTCTGGACATGAAATCGATATAGTGCCATATTGGCATCCAGGGCATCCCAATTTCCAGAAGACTGCTGCACCACTAAATCTGAATCACCAAAACATTCTATCCGGCGGATGCCGATGTCCTTAGCCACATTAAGCCCATGGATCAGTGCCTCATATTCGGCCACATTGTTTGATGCTGAAAAATGAATCTGCAATACATATCGCAACTGATCTTGCTTTGGTGATGTGAGTACTATCCCAGCACCCAGTCCGATTTTGGTTTTGGAGCCATCAAAGTGCAACTTCCAGTAATTGTAATCCGGCTTGGGTGGTTCATATTGCATCTCTGCCCAGTCACAAAGGAAATCCGGTAAAGCTTGAGACTTGATAGCATCTCTTCTCTCATAATGCGGGGTGTAAGGAGACACTTCTATTGCCCATTTGGCAACTCGGCCAGTCGCATCTTTGCACCCAATGATCTCCGAGATTGGAGCTTCGCATACAACGGTGATCGGATGCTCCTGGAAGTAATGTTTCAACTTCTTGGCCGCCAGGTATACACCATATGTCATTTTTTGGTAGTGAGGATAATTTTGCTTTGAGGTTGAGATCACCTCGCTTAAATAGTACACCGGTCTTTGCACGGATCTACCCTCCTCATCTCGCTCTACCACTATAACCACACTTACGACTCGGTTAGTGGCCGCAATGTAAAGTAACATTGGTTCATTCGGCAAAGGTGACGCCAGAATTGGTGCAGTGGACAACATCTTTTTTAATTCATTGAAAGCCGAATCTGCTTGCGGGGTCCACGTGAACCCGGTGCTCTTTCTCATCAATTGATATAAGGGCAAGGCTTTTTCTCCTAGCCGACTCACAAATCGACTTAGCGAGGCTAGACACCCGGTAAATTTTTGTACATCTTTTAGACATTTAGGCAATTTCATGTTTTCTATGGCCCGGATCTTAGCCGGATTCACTTCGATACCTCGGCTCGATACAAGGAAACCGAGCAACTTTCCAGCTGGGACCCAAAGGTGCACTTATCCGGATTCAATTTCAACCGGTACTTTCTCAAGTTTACAAATGTTTCCTCGAGATCCTCGAGGAGAGTACGTTTTTCTTTAGTTTTGATGACAATATCATCGACATACACCTGCACATTTTTGCCCATTTGAGATTGTAAGCACTTCTGCATACATCTCTGATAAGTTGCACCGGCATTTCTCAAACCGAAACACATGACACGATAGCAATACGCCCCATACGGGGTAATAAAAGCAGTCTTTATTTGATCTTTGGGGTTCAGTGGTATCTGGTGAAAACCAGAGTACGCATCAATAAAAGACAACAACTCACACCCAGCAGTAGAATCGATCACTTGATCAATCCGAGGTAAAGGAAACGGATCCTTCGGGCACGCCTTGTTCAGGTTGGTGAAGTCGATGCACATACGCCACACCTTGACCACCGCTGGTTCATCCTTCTTCTTCTCTACCAGAACCGGATTGGATATCCAGTCTGGATGCAACACCTCCATAATGAATCCGGCTGCAAGTAGCTTAGCCAGCTCATCAAGCACCACTTTTCTTCGGTCATCTGAAAGACGACGAGTCGGTTGCCTCACCGGCTTCACCTCCGGCCGGACAAATAAAGAGTGCTCTGCCAACTCCCTCGGAACACCAGGCAGGTCCTTAGCCGACCATGCGAAGATATCCCGATTCTCACGGAGGAAGTGACAGAGCGCGCTTTCCTATTTCTCGCCCAACCCGGCACCAATGATGGCCATGCGCTCCGGATTCTCCGGGTCAATGGGGATCTTCTTTGTCTCCTTGGGCACCTCAAATGTTGCACCTGCATCCGGATTGGTCATGGCCAGCACACCGAGCTGAGCTGACTTTGCCATTGCCACTACTTCATGCATCTTGCTCTTCTCCGCCTGGATCACCAACGACTCGGCTAAGGTGGAACCAACCGTGGCACACTGTATGGCCTTCTTGTAATCTCCCACAACGGTGATGATACCATTTGGGCCAGGCATCTTCATCTTGAGGTAGGCAACATGAGTGGATATCATGAACTTGGCTAATGCCGGCCTGCCGAGCAGAGCATGGTATGGGCTCTCCAAGTCTACCACCTCGAATTCGAGACTCTCCAGTCTGTGATTGTCCTTGGTACCAAACAGCACATCCACCCAGATCTTTCCCATTGGGGAACAAGACACCCCGGGTACTATACCATGGAAGGTGCAACTGCTCTGCTGCAGCTGATTCGGCGAATAACCCAACTTGACCATTGTGTCCCGATACATGATGTTTATAGCACTGCCATTGTCAACCAAGACTCGAGTGAATTTCACATTAATCTTTGGTCCAACCAAAGTCGGATCCACCACCAGTGCGTAGTTTCCTGGGCTGGGCATAACCCTGGGATTATCAGCCCTACTCCAAGTGATCTCCTGCTCGGACCAGTTCAGGTATTTTGGTACTGCTGGTGTGACTGCATTCACCTCCTTCGCCCTTCGTAGCTGACTTTTTTGTCAGTTGGCTCGGTCACAAAAACCACATAGCTTTGATGAGCTTCCTTGTAATCATTTCCGGGGTATCCACCTTGCCGACTTGGACCTGCATTGTTGTTGCCTCCCATATTTACCAGGTTAACCGGCTTTGTGGCTGCCGGCCTTGGAGCTCCTTCGTTCACCGGGGTTGCATTGGCTCCGGATAAAGGCGTATTTGGCCTGAAATTCGGTCTAGGAGCACCTCTCTGAGGTGGCCCTCTCTGACCTTCCGCCTGGATGCGATGATGCCAGCTACAATTCCGAGTTGAATGATTGGCCGGCTTGCGTGGGTCTGTTGTGTGATAACGGCAAGGCCCATCTATCATTGCCTCAAAAGTTAAAGGTGGACTCGGTCCATCCCACACTTTCTTTGGCCAAGCACCTTGATTCGGCCTCCAAGCTGGACCCTCATTTTTTGGTCTCTGGCTATCAGGATGATCCATATTTACTGCAGCAACCTGGTCTGAGCCGTATCTGTAATCCGGATCTCTCCTTTTATAACCGAACTCATGTCGGTCACTGGGCCTCAATGGTCCTGTTCGGTTGTTGACCGGTTGCCTCCTGCTAGTTCCCACCGCATCCAACGCTGGCTGCGTCGGATCGCCAAGAGCATATGTATCTGCTATCCGGATCATTTCAGCCAGTGTCTTTGGCATATCTCTCTGGAGCTTCTGCCAGAGCGGGGTGCCATGTCGGCAACCCTGCGCAAACCAAGAAATGGCCTGCTCCTCCACAACACCTTCACAAGAATTGCGAATGTTGCTCCACCGAGTCAAAAATTCTCGGTCTGTCTCCCGCTCTTCCTGTCTGCATGCAGACAAGAGCTGAGGTCGGTTTGGCCTCTTGTACGTGCTGGAGAAATTGCTGTAAAAAGCCTGTTCCAATCCATCCAAGAATTGATACTGCCCTCTGGCAAATTGTTCAGCCAAATCCGGGCTGGCCCTTCCAACATATGCGGGAGATACCGGACCGCCCATCGGCGATTGCCCCCCGCAATGTGCACCGAGGATACATAGTCTATCAGCCAATCCTGCGGCTTGGTGCTGCCGTTATACGGCTTTGTGATTCGGCCAAGCTGAAACAATGGCACATTTGGCTCGTTCATTATCCGAGGTCCAAAGCAGGAGGACCTGGTGGGCCTTGCTCTTCCAGCCTCTCGGACTGATAAATCCTATCCAACCTGAGACGCTGATCATCCGGAGCCAATGTCCGAGGTCCCAGCCTGGACGCAAGTGCATTATCATACGTTTGGTATCCGGCTCGCGCCATAGCCGAATTACCATCATCATAGTGGTAGCCCGCCTGGCCACCACCTTGTTGCTGCGCTTGCACCATCACTTGCTGCTCCTGCCGGGGTTGATTCTGCCCAGGAGGACGAGGTGGTTGACCTCGGCCAGCCGAATTGCCCCTTCCGGCTCCCGGATTGCCTTGACCGCCATTGTTTCTGCTCTGGCCACCTCTTCCTTGTGCCGCTAGTTGCTTGCCGGCATACTCGGCATCATAGGCCTGCAGCTGCTTGCTCTTGCCCGAATTCACGCTCTGAGCCCGGTCAACTCCGACATGTGGAGATGACGCTTGCCCCTTGGATCTCTGGCTAACAGCCTTAGCCGACACTACCACTCGAGAACCACCAGCGTCCGGATTAGCTTTCCGAAAAGCCTCATTCTGCCGGTTACACACATCAACCAGCTCATTGACTCTTTCTGCCTGCTTGCGCCAAGCATCCCCGGTTAAAGTGGTCAACTCGGCTCGCGCTGCCGCTGCAGCCCTAAGATTCTTGGCCGGGGAGCTATACACCGGCTTGCCTGTACCCGATCTATGACTAGTAGCCTTACTCGAGCTCGATCTTGCGGCTCTAGCTAACTCGTCATTGAGGTCCTTACCCCTGTTGCGCAAGTCTCTCTTGCGTGGGTGAGGCGCTACTGGAGTGAAACCATCGGTGATACCATTGGCAGCATTGTACTCTCTCATGTCTCTATCAAATGCTTGCCTAGACTCTACCACCAACCGGGCTTCTCTTTGCAACCTCAGGCGCTCTGCCTCTAACTGAGCTATAGTAAGCTCTACATTTGCCCCGGGCGCCACTGGCCGAGCCAACTTTTCGAGGACATCCTCTAAGGGAGCCTCCATACTTGACATGCCAAGTGGGCCAACCGGATCTGGTTTCTCCTTTGGGAATTTCGCCGTCCGAGTCGGCTTGTCAACCGGATCGGTTGGTGTGATCAGCTCCTCGGGTATGCTGTTGCCGGCATCTCCTTTGCCAGCTCCAGCACTTGCTCCGGTCATCATCACTTCCACGCTACTCCCGGGGCGAGCGCTACGCCGTCCGAGAGCTGCGCGGTGAGAAGGAGGGTCCTCGGCCACGAGCACCTGCGCCGGGTACTCGCGGACAAGCTCGGTGGTGACGTAGGTGAGGAAGCTGCCGAACTGGATGAAGTGTCCATCCACAGGGAGTGGTCCTCCCGCGAAGCAGCCGGCGTTGTCGCTGATGAAGGTGAACCCGCCGTAGTTGCAGACGAGCCCTGACCGCACTCGCACGCCGGAGCTGGTGACGGAACCCGTCCGGATGGAAACCCCAACCAACGCCACTGCTTGCCCCACGGTGGGCGCCAACTGTCGTGGTGGTGTCACGGCAGATGCCATAGGATGGCTTAAGTTGGGGGCTCGCTAGGACGTTGGGGGATCCGGGGAGGGTGTGCGCGCTCAAGAAGCACGCATGAAGAACAACCAAGAACTCACAAGAACAAGCAAGAACAAACCAAACCAAGAACAACCAAAGCACACCAAGATGTACCCTGCTTCGGGGCCCTCTTGAGGAGGTAACACCCCTACTGCAGCACTAGCCTACTCTCTTATATCTCAAAGGGAACAAGTACAAGTGCTCCTCGAGCTGTATGAAGCAACAATGGTGAGAGCTCTAAGAGGAAGATGGAACAGGGGGAAATGAGGCCTCTCCTTCGTCGTCCCTCGCACTGGAGGATGTAGTGGTCTACTTATACACTAACCGGTTTACCTTTTTGCCCCTGGCCAGATGATAATGGCATTGCCAAGAGGAAAAGGACAAGCCTCTGCCCCTGTCAATCCAACGGCCGGACTGTCAGGCCTATCTTGCCCCTTCGGGCAATGGCAGCTGTAGCCCACCGGGTCTAGGTCACATCCTCTTTCCCGAATTGGCCGAGTCAGCTCCTAGGTTGCTGCGCTCCCAGGAATCCCGTGGCTTGACCTGGCTGTCAAGTCCTAGCAGGCCTATCTTGCCTCTTCAGGCAATGGCAGGCGTAGCCCACCGGGTCTAGGCCATAGCCCCTTTCCCGAATTGGCCGAGTCAGCTCCTAGGTTGCTGCGCTCCCAGGAATCCCGTGTCTTCTGAGCCTCGGGCAGGAGGCCTGCAGGACCCGTGAACTTTACTGACATTACTCGGCCCCTGTGCATTATCCGACATTACTGGTAAGCCGGGTTCTTCCAGGCAACCCGGCTAGCTGAGCCGGATCTCTTCCAGGCAACCCGGCTAGCTGAGCCGGATCTCTTCCAGGCAACCCGGCTAGTCGAGCCGGGTCTCTTCCTCTGATCCGGCTAGACTTTGCCTGATGCCTCTTGGTCTCTTCCTGTCTTTAAATATGATCCGGTCCGAGTGATCCGGTTTGTGAGACCCGGATTGACTTTCCATTCCACCTCTTTGCCCTACCCGGGGGCAACTCCCCGACAACCATTCTTCATATAAACCCTTGAATAGAGCATTGATCATCATGTAATCTTCTAGAGTCCAACACATGAACTCCAATCTCTTCCTATGGACAAGATCTACAAGTATATCTCAATGCAAACATTAGTCCATAAGGATTGTCATTAATTACCAAAACCACGCATGGGGCAACACATGCACTTTCAATCCCCCATTTTGGTAATTGATGACAATCCCTTTTACGAGGGTTTATATAATGAATTAAACAACCATGCAACACAAAGAGCAAGGGTGCAAGAGAAGAAAGGCAAATACTTAAGAACAAACTAAAGCATAAAACCAAATTCCCTTAAACCCTCTAAACTTCTCCCCCATTGGCATCGATTGCCGAAATGGGAAGAAAAAATTTAGAAGGCCAATATAGTAAGAGCTCCCCCTAAATGTGTGCACTTCTCATAATATGAGTGAAATCAAATGCACATATCCAATGATGAATAGTAGGGAAGGAGATCAAACTGTATAGAGGATCCAAAGATTGCAAAAGAAAATCAAATTAAAAAAATACTTCGACAAAAGAAGCAAGCAATCGAAAGGATCCGAAAACATGTTCTCAAAATCAAGAGGGAACTCCCCAAGGTACGTGCACAATGTAGGATATGCATTTTAATATTGTGTGCACAACATGGAATCCTCACTCCCTCCTAGAAATTTTGAACACAAACCAAGGAACATCTAGCAAATAGGTCCACAAGCTTATTAAGATGCAAAAGCATAACAAATAAAACAAAGCTTGTGCCATTTAGAAACCAACAAAGAATCAAGAAGGAACAAAGGGTGGTCACTAAAGAATTGGAATACCAAATAAAGATGTAACTATTCTCATGTGTATAAGTTTCTAAGTAGACACCAATTACGAAGATATAAGTCCACAAATAAACATGTACACACAAAATAGGTATAAAGCTAGAGAACATGATATCCAAGGGAAGTCATAAATACACCGTTAAGAACTTTGCTTAAAAGCATAGCACAAAGCTCAATTTTATCTTAAAGGGATATAGATGAACTTCCAACACACACTCATCATTGCATCAAAACTATCCACAAGGGATAAAGTGAAGAGTGGGATGCTCCGAGAAAGATAACAAGTATCGCAAAAGACAAGTGATTTTGAAAAGCATCAATATTGCAAATGCGAGACATAGAGTAGAAAGTGCTAGATTAACATATATGGGATTGATGAATCATGAAAATGATGATATGTATTCCCCTTGATATGTAATCATCCCGGCTTGCCCACATTTGCAACAAGGTTGAACCAAATAAATTGCAACAAAAGAGATTCATGCCATGAAACAACCTACACAAGGTTGGAAGCTAGAAAAGTATTCATGAGGTAGATACTTGTTACCGAGATAGCATTGGTGATGTAGAGGATAAGAGTTCATGATCATCCGAGCTTGGCTCCAATAAGCACATGGTGATAACACCTTCCTTGTAAATGAGACAAGCTTCCAATGCATCTCCAATGTACCTAAAACAAATTCAGGTACAACATGGTACCCAAACTAATTGGGTCCAAAGTAGTTAGAGCACTACCATACATAGGACAAACTCCACATAAATATGTGCATATTGATATGAAATTGAATTTCATGCACATCTTAGCCATTTAGGATTTGATGGAGTTTATCCTATATATTGGATCAACGAAAGTAAGCATGCCATAAGATATACATATAGTAAATATGCATGCACAAGACTTTCAAGAACCAAACGAGATACAATTTGGACAAAACACCAAGTAAACCAACAAAGCACACACAACTGTGACAAGAAAACAAATTGCCCAAATTATATCAAAGACCCAAATCAACACATGATTGAAGGTACCACTTTGAAAAGATACCAATGAAAGCAAGAAACCAATTGATGAAAATATCATCAAGGAATAGACCAAACCCTCCACACTTTTCATGATGGCACAAGTACCAAGATGAAAAATGTTTGTCTTCCAAAGAGACACGTCATCGGGATCAAATACCAAATGAAGACCACTAATGTTCAAAAAGCATATAGGATTGCTCCCCCAAGATGTGTGCATTATTTATGATCTTGCATTTGAATACAAATGCACACACATGGGATCATCACTCTCCATACATATTATTCAAACACTAGTCATGTTCAAGGAAAGCAATAGAAACCAATACCAATTTAAAAGAATGTTGTTCTACTCAATGTAGGATTGCTTCCCAAGAATAGTGCATTATCTAAAAGTATGACTTTGAATGTAAATGCACAAAAATGGGATCATTGCTTTTCCCAACACAAGAAAGCACAAAAACAAATTTCAAGTAGAGCAACAAAGGATCCAAAAGATACAAGAAAGACAAATGAGAGTTAGATCAAAACAAAACCTTGGCAATAAAGTAAGGCAATTCAAAGTAAGAGCCAAAGTGAGTATGATCAATATATTTACCACAAATATGATTATCACTTGTCAAGACAAGTAATGTATTTAGATATTTCTCGGTGGTGGATTGCAAAGATATATTCAAGATCATATTCACAAAACATAAGCATATGGCAAAGGATAGGAAATAAAAGCCATGCTTAGATAGATATATATTCTCGATAGCTTCATAAATCATACGATAATGCAAAGCAACTCCAAGGAGTAGCTTCAAGCAATTGACTTCCCAAAAGATATATGAGAACATATTTAGGGAAAGCCATATCAAGAACTTCCATCACAAACAAGATCCAACGAGAGAGAGACATAAGGATTTAAGCAAATATGGAACTTGTATGAGCAACTTGCCACAAGGAATAAGATTATTGATAACATCAATTCTAGGTGGCAAAACCTCACATGTTCACATTTTCTAGGTTTGTAATATGCACATAGCTTATTACTCTCCCATAATGCGATAATCCATTTATTTTAAAACAAGAGGCAAACAAAACCAATTCGAGAAATTAATGGACGTTATAGAATTTGAATTTCTCATGAGCAAGACATACCACATAGAGAATAGATAATATTGATATATCAACACTAAGTGGTATTCCTCATGTACACACATTTTAGGATTGTGAAGTGCACGAAGCATATCACTCCCCCAAAATAGGATAGTCCATTAATCTCTCAAAAGAGAGCCAACAAGATAAAATATCAAATAAAAGCAATAAGGCTCAAACACAAATACATGGTGTGCAAACCAACATACACAATCTTGATTACTCAAGATAAGTAAGTAGAGAACACAACACATACCAACACTTGTAAGGTACAAAACCTAACACATGCGAGGGTGCAAGCAACTTTCAATGTATATATGATTTAAATAAAAGTTACCGCAAGGAGGAACATTGGATATGAGATAGAGCAATATAATCCAAATGACTTGACTTGAGAGAATATAATTGATGAAGATCCCTTAATTCTTCATAATATAGCCAAGTCTCCAATGCCCTCCAACAACACCTATTGATCAAGTTTTGGCTTGTTGGTCCCCAACCAAGTTGGGTCCTAAGAGGTTAGTCACAATAGGTTTGGCAACCCAAATGGTTCTTTTCTTGACACCACTTTGAGTACCAACATATTTGGCAAACACATTGCCAACCTTATCCTTCCGAAGAGAATAATCATCATTAATAATAATGGGGTTGGATAAGGTACCATTTGTGCATGAAGAAGCAAGGTGACCCTTCTCACGGCATAGGTAGCAACATCTACTTCCTCCTCTCTTCTTAGTTGTAGTCTTGACTTGAGGAGGGGTAGCTTGAGTTTGAGCTTGAGGCTTCTTTCCTTGTTGCTTCTCACTAAGAGATTTCTTCTTCAAAGGGCAAGATCTAACATGGTGCCCTTCAACTTTGCACTTGAAGCAAACAAACTTGGCCGAATCCTTGACTTGTTCTTGGCCCTTGTTCTTCTTGATAGGCTTGGACTTGATCTTGATATTGGAGTTGAATCCAAGTCCACTCTTGTCATCGGGGCGTCTTTGAACACTCAACATATTGTCAAGTGTAGAATCCCCAACATGACGCTTTTCCAAGTCTTTCTTCAAGGAAGTGACTTGGGCCTTGAGCTCATTTAATTCCTCTACATGGTTAGTATCAACAAAAACACTAGAGGAAGTAGAGGCTTCATTGTTAGAGCAACAAGGCAAAGAAAGTAATTCATCACAAGATTTAGCAAAGACGTGAGAGGATGAATCACTAGGACTAGCACATGGCAATAAAGCATTTTTAGAAGAAGTTGTGCCTTTGTCCACATGAGGCTCACAAGATGTTACCTTAGTAGAGATAGCCTCATGAGCTACCTTTAGCCTAGCATAGGATGCTAGAAGATCATCATTAGAGCTAGAATGCTTTTCATGACTTTCTTCCAATTTCCTATACTTGCTAGATAGCAACTCAAGTTGAGCCCTTAGCTCAACATTCTCCTTCAAAATAGATGCTTCACAAGAAGTGGAGTTAGTAGCACAAGCATCATTATCATTAACAATGGAAGAAGACAACTTGGAAAGTTCATCATTTTTAGATAGTTGAGTTTGGAGTTGATCATGAGACTTGATAAGGAGAGAGTGTTTACTTTCTATAACCTTGTGAGCTTTATCAAGTCTCTCTATGTCCTCAACAAGTCTAGCATTGCCAACACCAAATTCAACTTTTTCCTTTTTAAGCACTTTATATTTAGCCATAGCATGATCTCTTTCCTTAATGATTTTAGCAATAATAAGATCATTTGATTCATCAAGAAATTCAAGTTTCTCCTCAAGAGACACTCGAAGCTCTTGCTCTTCCTCAAGGGCATTCATTAAGGATGCCTTTTCTTCGGCATCCTCTCTCTCAATTTGACATTTCTCGAGAAATTGAGTTTCCAAGTCCTCAATGATTTCCCTACTCTTAATAGCATAAACAATGATTTCACTTAGAGTAGGGATAGCTTTGCTACCTTTGGGGAGAGCACCAAAAACCATCTCACCCTTCTTTGTTATGGATTCAACATCCATATTTTCTCCATGAGAATCCTCATCCACATCATCACCAGATGGATTCGAGGTAGGAGATACCTCGGAACCCTTAGCCATAAGGCAAAAGTGAGTAGTGGACAAAGAAGATGAAGAATCACTTGAAGCACCATTGAGATCCATGTCTTGTTCCAACACATGTTGGGAATCCTCTACATTGTTAGTCACGCAAGAACTAGAGGATATGGAAGTATTGTTTTCATGGCAACAAGACAAAGAAAGCATATCATCATGAGATTTAGTTAAGCAACTAGTACATGATATGCAAGGACTATCAACTCTAGCATGTATGACATTTAGAGTGCTAGAAGAGTTTAAGTCCAAAGATAGACCATTGCAATGAGATAGAGATGAAGTATAGTCAATAGAATATTCACCATCAACAAAGCAATTTCTATCACCACTCACCATATCATTACCTTGTGACAAATCACATGTTGGTGAAGTGGAAGAAGTTGTGAACTCATCACGTCCGGAGGTGGAAGGAGAACAATCATCCTCAATAATGTTGGACACTTCATATATATCTTGAAGCTTGGTCCAAACCTCATGAGCATTCCGAAAAGGCATGATTGAAGCAAGCACTACATCGCTTAAAACACATATAAGGCCATTAGTAACTTGAGTCTCGAGATGAGAGTTTATCTCATCCTCTAAAGATAATTCTTGGGAATCCTTTGGAGGAGATAAACCCACATCTACAATCCTCTTAATATAATTTGGACCCATGGCCCTAAAAAGATCAAGTATGCGAATTTTCCAAACAACATAATTTGTGCCATCGAATATGAAAGTGGGATCGTGCACTAATTCTCTAAACGACATCTTTTACTCTCTAGGCGGTAAAGCCCAAAAAGAGAGCCCGGGCTCTGATACCAATTGAAAGGACAAGGATGTCGCCTAGAGGGGGGGGGTGTGAATAGGCGATTAAAACTTTTCCGGTTTAGGCTTGCTAATTGCGGAATAAAACTAGAAGGTTAAATTAACAAGCTAACAACCTAAATATACTAGGCTCACCTATGTGCACCAACAACTTATGCTAAGCAAGACAAGCAACAAAGTGATAGCAATAGAATACTTCAAGCACGAAGGCTATCACAATGTAAAGTGCATAAGTAAAGATCTCGGGTATAGAAATAACCGAGGCACACGGAGACGAAGATGTATTCCCGAGTTCCTCCTTGTTAAGGGAGTACGTCTCGTTGGAGAGGTGTGAACCAACACAATGGTTCAACAACCACAAGGGTTTCACCTTCTTCTCCGATGAACCGCACCACAAAGGTTTGGTTCACCTTCCACTATCGGAATCCTTCGAGGCGGAAATCCGGAGCCTTTCAACAACGATCCGGGGCACAACCCACACAAGGGATTGGGGGCTCCCGAACAGCTACAAGTGACCACACAAGGGTCCAACCACCACGCGGGCGTCTAGGGTCCAAGGACCCAAGAGTAACAAGTTCACAAGTTTTCAACTTCCACGAATCCTCGTGGAGAGCACACCGATGCACCAAATGCAATAGGCAAGAGCACAAGGCTCAAATCCTTCACTCTCGAATCCCACCACAAGCAACTAATGCTTATGGGGGGGAGAAGAGAGGAAGAACAACGAAGAACACAACAAATGGAACTTCAAGAACTAGATCGAAAGGGTTCCACTCACTTAGAGGAGAAATGGATCGGTGGAAATGTAGATCTAGGTCACCTCCTTCAATCCTCCACAGATCAATGAGTTTGGGTGGAGGGATTGGGAGTAATCAAAGAAATGAGCTTTCAACAATGGAGGAGAGAGAAAATGTGCTCAGCTTCTTGGGGAACAATGGGGAAGAAGGGCCCTTAAAAAGGACCCCCAAAAACTAGCCGTTACCTGAAAATCACGCCCAGGAGCGGTACTACCGCTAGCCCAGCGGTACTACCGCCCCCTGGGTAGTTAGAACAGAGAAACATGCTCAAAACGGGCTCCAGGCAGCGGTACTACCGCTCCGGGTGATTTCTGGCGCTCAAAACGCGCGCGGTACTGGACTCCCAGCGGTACCCGGCGGTACCCGGGCGGTACTACCGCTGGACTAAAAACTGCAGAAAACACCCGAACGAAAACGACGATATCTTGAGCATCCGAACTCCGTTTTCGATGATCTTTGGCTCGTTGGAATCGTAACGAAGAGCTTTACAAGATCATGCAGAGAAACATCATAGTCCAACAATGGAGGATAAAACCAAATGGGGAAAGGTTAGATCTCTCGATAAAATAACAACCGATAAACCTCCAAACCAAAACCGCAATATGTTTTTCATCCGGACTCCGTTTTCTATGATCTTGGGCTTGTTTCGAAGATACTCACAAGCTCTACAAGATTATGCATATACACATCGTAGTCCATCATGTGAGGAGGAAACCACAAGAGGAGAGTTTGACCTCTCTTATAAAAGACAAACCGGTAAAACCTCCAACATCAAAAACATCACAAGATATTCAAATGGAATCCGTTTTTGATGAACTAGAGCTTGGTATGGAGATGAACACAAGCTCTAAATTCTCACATGGATAAAAGCCAAATAAGAACCAAGAAAGATTATAATGCCAAGTATGCAAAGGTTTGAGCTCTCCACAAAGATGCGATCAAGTTACTCACTTGAGAACCCCTCTTGATAGTACGTCGTCTATCCTAAACCCGGTCTACCACTAACACCACGAGACCGGTAAAATAGAATCCTATCAAGATCATACCTTTGCCTTGCGCATTCCACTTGAGCTAGATGATGACGATCTTGATCTCTTCAAGTGGACCACCTTTCTTGATTGCGCTTGCTAGCACATGTTTGATGAAGACTCACATGTTGCTCCCCATACACCAAGATGGGAGTGCCACTCTTAGGAACATCTTCACTTGACCATTATCTCCAAATGGGTGGCGAGCATCAAGCATATGATTTCTTCGAGATGCTTCTCTTGAACTTGCACTTCATAATCTTCTCTATCTTCACAAAGATGATGTCTTGAATCCTTCAAGACATGCTTGCAATATGCTCAACTCTACACATGACCATTCTTCATATAAACCCTTGAATAGAGCATTGATCATCATGTAATCTTCTAGAGTCCAACACATGAACTCCAATCTCTTCCTATGGACAAGATCTACAAGTATATCTCAATGCAAACATTAGTCCATAAGGATTGTCATTAATTACCAAAACCACGCATGGGGCAACACATGCACTTTCAGTTACTCTCTCACACTGTCGTTGAGAAATGACCTCAAATATCTGACCTCCCAAAGTCAAGCTTAGGCGGAGAAATTTTTGGATCGGTGACGCAGACGCGACGAGGTTGCGAGAAATATCGTTTGCTTCTGGCATGGTAATAAAAACAAGGAAGACCCGATCGGATGACTGCATTCTAACAAAAACGATCGAGAGGAAATAGGCGCTACGCAAGGTCATTCAGAGCAGTGCGAAATTAGGGAGCGGGGAAATCTACCGCCTTACCAAACGAGGCCGATTACTGGTAAAATACGTAAGAAATCAAGTAGTGCAGCAGCCAAATACATAATACGGTGGTGGTGAGGAATTTGGTGCCGTTCCACCCACCTAAGTTCGAATCCGCATACTCACAATTTCGTGGATGTTGCATAACTCACTTCATAAAATATGAAGATACCGTGACCTTCATATACGATATTTGATGCATCCAAAAATCACTTGTATGCCTGGGCTTCGTTTGACACACGTGGCAAAGCTACCTACCTACTACGTCGGCTCCCATAAATTTGATCAATCGACGAGCCCACTAGCTCTTCTGCAATTATTGTGTCAAGTGAGCAATCACAGATCAATCGCCCCTCACGATTCCCCGACTCCCATGTCCTGACCCCGAAGGACGTCAAGATTAAGTGGTGATCTTCTTTATTTGTTGATACATCTAAAAATTCAATTCATTTGGTGTTTAAATTAATTCAAATTACTTATTTTGGCCTGGTGATTCTTGTGTTAAATAACTTAAGTAGAGACAAAGACTAGAAATCAGTGCCTCAGTAAATGGCAACAATACTGTAAAGACAAGGTTATTATGAATATACAATTGAATAATTTATTACAAGAAATATAATGATGTTTTTTGGTAGCATATGAGACTAGTTTATTATTTTAGTGCTAAATTTACACTCTTAGCATCACTTTTTTTATATAGTTTTTTAAAGATTTTTTTATAGTTTTCTAATAGTACATGAACATCACATGTTGAAAATATATAATTAAGCAAGATATGGTTTCTGAAAGATATATTAAATATCATCAAATTTTAGCTATCAAATTCTGGTGCTATTCCCTGGATCTAGCTTAGGTTTGAAAATTCATAATCAAAATCCACGCGTGTATGTAATTCATTTGTACGTGTAAAAGGTTGCACATGTAGTGATTAAATGCAATAGTCTGAATCGGAGCATATGTCACTATCAACTTAAGAAAAGTGCCATTGCAGAATGACTTACACAAAACACCATCATGCAATTGTGAATTTGAATTTGTATATGTCACCGCCAATAAGGTTGGACATTTTTTTTAGATATTAGTACTTTTACAATGTCATTTTCGGGATACACAAAGTTGACGCATATATCCAACTAACCCTAAATAAATGGAAAGAGACATCTTGTTAAGACTTGAAAACTCATACTTTGTTGAAGCAAAACAGAATATTCGTGAGACCAATAGACTGATCGTCTTTGCATCAGTCGATCCGAATCAGTTCGTGGTAAAACGTTGCCATTAATTCCCCAAACCCTAGTATGTAGTGTACAGTATGTACCAAAGGAAATCGAAATATCACACATTAAATTGGTCCCCATCTCATACAGTCGATCATCAGAACCAATTTTAGGTAACCATTGCCATAAAAAAAAGCAAATATTTACCATAAAACGAAGATTTCTCCTTGGAAAACTTCACGCAGAAGAATCAACAAAATTAATGCGGAGAGAAGAAAAAAAAATCAGATCCCGGCCAAACCGAGTAAAAATCAACGCCTGGATTTGTTTGGAATTAATGGGACGGTTGATGGATGCCCGGATGTATCTGACTCGAGCACGTAAAGTACTTTCCATTTCCAAAGGTGGTAGATATTTCCGGTGTGAAAAATCGCGTGACCTTTGCTGGAGAATTGTTTGCGCGTCAAAAAAGCTTTAAAGCTCTGGAGGACTGGAGGTGAACGCGGTGGGCGTCAGAGTGTGGGACCCCGACATAAATTGGCGGGTAATAGTAGCCCGGAAAAAACACCTGCTAAAATAGTTTCCCGCGTTTCCTCTCTCCCCAGAGTCGGTAGTACACAAGGTGGGTGGGTTCCACGCCACATCCCATCGGACGGCTGTGATGTAAGCGTCGAGACCATCGGACGGCGGACAGGCGCTCACGGGCTGGTAGGGGAGGCCGACGCGCACACGGTGGTAGTACCTCGTGGGGAACCCATTCCTTTCTTGTCTTCCACCTCGGCTGGTACCGTCACCGTGCCGTTAACTATTATTCCTCGAGTCGAGTCTCTGCCAAGGTGGGAACGGATACCGCCGGCTTCTTCCTTCCCCGGTTGCTGGCTGCTGCTGCTGCCTCTCCGTCACTTCCAAAGACCAAAACTCGGGAGGAGGAGGAGGAGGAGGAAAGGGGAAAAATTGGAAACCCCCGAGCCCTAATCTCCGGCGGATTCGGTCGGGGCTCTGTGAAATCGGGCGGCGGATCCGGCGTCTGGGGCGGCCGAGGGCGAGATCTATATATGCGCCGGAGAGGGGGAGGAGCGGACTGAGAGGAGGGGGGCAATGGCGGAGGCGGCGGCGGCGGCGGGGTCGTCGGCCGCGGCCCTCGCGGTGCTGATGCTCGTCGTGGTGCCGCTGATGGCGCTGCTGCTGCGCCGGAGGCTGCGGCGCGACGCGGCAAGGAGGGAGGAGGTGCGGCGCCTCGCGCGGCTGGCCGCGGAGGAGTCCGAGCTGGCGGAGCGGGAGTCGGCGCGAGCCTACTACTCCGAGCTCTTCCCGACCGTGGTGCACGCGGCGGAGGTGCCGGAGGCGCCGATGTGGGCGCCGCCGCCGCGGTCGGTGGCGGCGGCTCCGGCGCGTGAGGAGAAGGAAGAGGCCGTGGGGCAGCCGGCGCCGGCACCGCCGGCGCCGGCGCCCGGGCTATGCGCGGTCTGCTTCAGGCCGACCACGTTCCGGTGCAAGCAGTGCAAGGCCGTCAAGTACTGGTGAGTGCCCTGTTCCGAATCCCCTTTACTACAATTCCTGTATGTAATCTCGGTGGCTTGATTGGGAAACTGGGGAAAGATATAAGTCTACGATTTGTGCAATTCGGAGTGGGAATGCCCTGTATTCTTCCACAAATTTTAGTTTGGTAGCATGTCGTAGACTGGTAGATCGAGAAGATTTGTTTTTTACCTCAATTTCATGTGCCAAGTGAGTTAGGGCTATTTCCAACCCGTCCTCCATTTAGTACTATGTCTCTAGAAGCTCTAGCTCCATAAAACTTTCACTTGAATTTGTCAGCCATTAGTTTATTATTACAGTCATCTGGAACGCCACTAGGATCCTAAGGGCTCAGTTCTGTAGTTTTGTTTAGAGGGGTTGTGCCTTTTCTCGTAAACTTGAACATTTGCTCTGTATCCCCGATTCCCAAGTTATCTTCCCTGTCGATTCTGGACAACCTATCCATCTGTTACCTTTTTTAACCAACATAGGCCACAACCCGCCTTTATGGTATTACTAACTATATCATTTAGGGAATCACATGTTTTTGGATGACCACTGTACTATTTGAATGTCACACTGTCCTGTTGCCATGGGCATTACTAGCATAGATCTGTTGCAAGATTTAGCCCAAATGTCCAGAAGGGTTAAACCACTCGTAGGCAGCAGTGGTAGATGTATTATTCTTCCATGGGCGATAAAAATAACATGCATGTTCGATTCCCTTGCTGGTTCTTTACATGAGCGACTGGTTCTATCTTTGCTCGTCTAGAAAATATGCCAAAGCCCTGCATGCTGTGATAAGACTAGTCCTTTCCCCCTTTAATTTGATTTGCTTGCAGTGGCAATCAGCCAATGATAATGTTACCATTCACATTCAGTTCTTAGTGTTTCAGAAGGGCTCAGTTCTGTTGTTTTGATTAGAGGGGTTGTGCCTTTTCTCATAAACTTGAACATTTGCTTTGTATCCCCGATTCTGAAGTTATCTCCCTGTTGATTCCGGACTACCTATCAATCTGTTACCTTTTTATAACCAACATAGGCCACGACCCACCTTATGGTATCAACTAGTATCTTCTAACAAATCACACGTTTCTAGATGACCACTGTACTATATGAATGTCACACTGTCCTGTTGCCATGGGCATTGCTAGCATAGATCTGTTGCAAGATTTAGCGCAAATGCCCACAAGGGTTAAGCCACTCGTAGGCAGCAGTGGTAGATGTATTATTAGTCCATGTGTGATAAAAATAGCATGCATGTTCGATTCCCAGTACGAGGCTCCATTGCTGGTTCTTTGCATGAGCGACTGGTTCTATCTTTGCTCGTCTAGAAACTATGCCAAAGCCCTGCGTGCTTATATTGTGATAAGACTAGTGCCCTTTCCCCCTTTAATTTCATTTGCCTGCAGTGGCAATCAGAGTTATCAGCTTCACATTCAGTTCTTAGTATTCGAGAAGAAGAAAAGATGACCCGTATTATTTACCGTTTCCGTGTATTTGGCAGACTCGAGATGCAAAATATTATTTTTGACCAATTATGTACTGATAGCCTGATACAGTGAAATGTCATACATAGTTATCTAATATGTTGAAGCTTTGAAATTGTTTTTTTTATAATAACTATATTTGTAGTTCATACTGTTATCGCGCCTTGATGCAATGCGGCCACACACATTTCATACAAGCAAGCCTACACTGTATTGAGTTAATTCGTGCAACCTGTTGCCTGTCTCAGTTGGAACAAATAACAGAAAGCTGACTGGCTAAGGTGCATGCAGCTAAACAAAAGGTCTTGTGTGATTCTGGGACTTGTTTATGATTGATGGGGACATATATTTATTTATGTTATGCGCATACTGGCATGGCTTTCATTATTAGTTCATTCTGGCCAAGTAAGTTGCATTGCCATGAGATGTATTAGTACAAAATACCCTTAGGTGCTAAATTGATTGCGGTGTCCTCTACATTATTGGATTACTTGTAAAAATGTCGCCAGTGCCTCCACATACAAATATGATGTTTGGTAGTGAGTAAATGTACCAGGCTACCAGCTAACAAGTGGTGCTACAATAATACTTTGCGCTCAATGTTTTGTGAGCAGCGGCTCAGCTGTCAAAGTATTAGCTAGAAAGTGACTATATTAGCCCCTGTGTTCGATAATATACTAAGCCACCAGGTTGAAAAGTGAAGGATGGTTGTTTTTAGTCACATCCTAAACATGAGAACTTGGGCTGTCCAACTCCAATTGCTCTTGGCCGAACTTAGACATTTCCGTCTGCTTATTTGATGATACTCTTGTATTTGCAGTAATGGTCATAAATATAGTTACATCCTGTTCTGAACCTTTATGTACATACTTTGTCTTTTTGTAAACTTAACAGTATGTTAATACAGACAAGTTGACACTTGAATATCCTGATCTGATTACCTCTGGTTCATCGCAGTTCCTTCAAATGCCAGATAGCCCACTGGAGACAAGGTCACAAAGATGAATGCCATCCACCAAGTGCTAATGCTAGGCCAGATGATGGAGCTGCAATTTCTGTTGCAACAGAAGGGATTGTTGAACAGGGGAGAGCTTCTGAAGACAATGTGGTGGCTGGGGTGTCTGAAATCAGAGTACCGGTTGCTGTTGGGTCTGAAAGTTCTGGCACCAACAATATTGTGACGAGCTTAAATGATAAAAGAAAAGATACACCTTTCAAAGAAGTATCTGCTACCGCAGAGGTTCCTGAAAGTGGCGATTCTGACAGTGTTGTTAAACTTTATCAAACTACACCTCAAGTAGCATCCTTTGACAGCAAACGGACAGAATCAAATATCAAACCTACAAATTTTGTTGAAAATGGCTCTTACAAGGACTTGGATGAGATATCCGTTCATAAATCTCAAGCTTCTGCACCAAAGATGAGTGGCTTTAACAGTTTCATCCATGAAGATCTGTCAGTTCGTTCCAAGGAACATGGTAATGCTAAGGATGGTGATGATATTGGGGATTGCTCTCGGGTTAATCATACTAGAAAACCTGCAGATAACAACAGTTCCCAAGCCGCTGTAAATGTTGTACCAGCACCCAAAAGTTATAGGACTTCGCTTCGTGTTGAAGTTGAACAGTGCAAAACAAATGCTACTGCTACTGCTACAGCTACAAACAACGTTGAAAGCTCGAAATATGTGCCATCTGTCTTAGCTGCTGATAAAGTTCATGGTGGCCGTTCTGTAACATCTAATCCATCAAAAAGTGCCGATAATCCATCAGATAGAGCAGGTTCAACAGCAAATAGCCTTGCAACATCTCTGAAGAAAATTGTCAGGCAACAAACAACACCTAAAGTTGTGAGGCATTATCCATCGGAATTGGTAAATTGAACTGAGTATACCTGCTTAGTTAGTAATCTATTTTCTTACTTTTATTTGCTAACAACTTCTACTTTTTCAGACACATTTTCCATATGATCATTTCATCAAGCTCTACGAAAAGGTTGAATTGCACCCTTTTGGTCTGCATAACCTTGGCAATAGGTAAATAGTGAATTACTATTTGTGAAAAGTAAGATGTTGGAATACTAACTGGCATACGTTTTGTTTCTGTTAAGTTCATCCCGCTCTTTGTTTGGGCATCTCTAGCTTTGTAATCTGTTTGCAACTTTGCATTTTACTTCCATTGGAGTCTGGTTGACATATGAGTAGTTCTTTTCTGGTCTGTTCCCCTAGGGGCTACCATTATTTTGGTGACACAGCATAATAACCTGTTACTAAAGAAGTGATATATGAAGTGATCAGACACATATGTTCTAGCTCTATTGATCTCTCATGCTCTGATAGTGTTGTATGTCATGATAGTATTGCTCTGCAACTTTTATGTCCTGCTGTCGGTGACTTACAAGTACGTAGAACAATATGTTAAACTCCAATACACCATGTTGTGGCAGTATTCGAGATACTATTCTTTTTTGCGAAACTTAATTGAGGTACTATTGAATACGTTGTTCTGTTCTGTCTCGCCCTGTCTAACTTCTTTCCTTCTTCCCTTCTTAACTTCCTTGTGCAGTTGCTATGCAAATGCTGTTCTTCAGTGCTTGATGTTTACTCGACCACTTACAGCATACCTTCTGGGAGGGCTTCATTCAAAAAATTGTAAGTTCACACTGCTGTGTTTTTTTACATCATTTCTCTCTCCATATTACATTTCGAATAATTACATTCATACATTGTAAACTATTGTTTTGTAGGTTCCAAAAGGGAATGGTGTTTCATGTGTGAATTTGAAAAGCTTATCGTGGAGGGCAAGCAGGGCAAGACTGCTTTGTCACCTACTGGGATACTGTCCCATTTGCACGAGATTGGAAGTAGCTTTGGCCCTGGTAAACAAGAAGATGCTCACGAATTTCTTCGGTAAGAAACCAGTTCTTATCTATGTTGGTTATGCAGAGGTTTCTGCAGTAATTTAGCTCGTAATTCGAATATAGATGTCCTTTTAGGTCTCATTTGTGAGGCAGCAGTGTAGCATTACTGGATCTATTTCTCTAAATCTTGTTCAACTACTATAAATTTTCATTTGATCTATCTTTTCTTGTTAAACCATCACTTAGTATAGGTGTTTGGAATTCATTGTTCCAACAAGGTGGTGATAAATATTCTTATCAATGAATGTTGCCAAACCTGATAGAACAGTTACCCAACAATAGGCTTTTTGGGTATGTTACTATTTTTAGTATTGTGAATGACTTTGCCGTAAGTAAATATATTAGTTAATTACTTTTGGCAAACCTTCTTTTAAAGAGTAGTTTTTTAATGACACCATACTACCTGGCATGTTTACAGGCACTCCATTGATGCTATGCAATCTGTATGCATGAAGGAAGCTGGTGCTCATCGTTTAGCTGAAGAGACCACACTTGTACAATTAATTTTCGGGGGTTATCTGCGATCTAAGGTTTTATTATAGAACATATTAGATTTTGTTATTTTATATATTCAGTTACCTGAGATTGCTTGCAGTATATTCTTATTGATTGTTTCACTCTGTTTCTTTCCTAGATAAAATGCACAAGGTGTCATGTTAGTTCTGAGCAATATGAGCGCATGTTGGATCTTACTGTTGAAATAGATGGGGACATCAGTTCGCTTGAAGAAGCACTTCAGCGGTTTACATCTACGGAAGTCATGGATGGAGATAATAGATACCAATGCAGCAGGTTTGCTTACTTCGTTGTTCTTTAGCTTTCTGTACATGTTCATTATGTGCCATTTTTGTGTTCATTGCATTGCTCAGTAGATCAGAGTACTTCTATCACTTAAACTGTACCAAGCTAGACTCTTCAGCTATAGTACTGTCATGCAATTTTAAAGGGACTGCAGGCCTCCGGACTTCTTAGGCCACCTAAACATGCTGGGAGTTAGGGGTTGATAATATTTGCCATCATTTAGTTGGGGGTTTTATGGGGGAAATGCAAACATTACCTACAGTCGGATTTGAATAACAGAAACATAATTGAATGGAAAACGATAGGTATAGGTTGTAAGATAACCAAGTGGTATGCTTATAACAGTTTCAGTTTTTACTCCTGTGGAAGATATGTTGGTTGTGTCATTTTATGCCTCTTGCTTTGAGTACCTAAGATGGTGTGTGAGACCATGTCATGTTGAGGTTTTTCAATGTAGACTGCTTGTATGCTCTGAATTGCGCCAGGTCGTTGTGTTACTTCAAAAGTTTGAGCGGCTAACTGCGAGATGGCTTTCCTAATACTAATTCTCTCTGCCCTGTAATGTCAGATGTAAATCCTATGAGCGTGCTAAGAAGAAGTTGACAATATCAGAAGCCCCGAATGTCCTGACTATTGCATTGAAAAGATATCAGGTACCGTATAAAATACCAACCTGTTTCTTTTTCTTCAAAGTGAACTGTCGATATGACATATCTCCAAGGGCTAGACGCCAAGGCCACTTGCGTAGCTCTCTTGTCTGTTGGCAAACTCTAAAATGAATGTATTTAACCTTTTCTCTTGAGTTCATAGTAATCAGTTCCTCGTTTTAACGTGTACAGTCTGGCAAGTTTGGGAAGATAAGCAAAGCCATCAGATTCCCAGAAACCCTGAACTTATCAAGTTACATGAGCACAAGGGACGACAATTCTCCTGTCTACAGCTTATATGGAGTGGTTGTCCATCATGATGTTATGAATGCTGCCTTTTCTGGTCATTACGTATGCTATGTCAAGGACACTCATGGGAAGTGGTACAAGACAGATGACAGTCAGGTATATTTACCTTTTAGAACCGGTGACTATGGTCTATGCCTACCCATTTGTTAAAAAATAATATTATTTTAAGCTCAACATATCACTACCTAAATCTTTTTGGTAAACCTTTTTTAAATAAACGGGACTTATACACCTTATTGGATTAGCAATTAGATCTTATTGAAGTATAGTATAGTGAGCATAATTTATATGTTTGTGATACAAGAGGATGCATATTATATGGCTTCAACTGTACCACATTATTGTTCCTCTAGCATGAACCTACCTGCTCTGAGGGTTATCATCTAGAAGAATCAGATATTGTGATCTTGTATTCTAAAATAGCTAGCCTTTGCTGTGTGCAGGTCAAACCTGTATCTCTCGAAAATGTCATGTCGAAGTGTGCTTACATGCTGCTCTATGCAAGGTGAACACCAGCATTCCTCTTTTCTGAACAGATACTAGCAATTTTGTGTGTGTGTTTGTTCCTGTTGAGGACATTCTAAATCTTGCATTAACTATATCAGGTGTTCACCAAGGGCGCCAAACTCTGTGCGACAAGCAATGATGGCTCAGGAACCAGCATATGCGAAGAAGGCCAAGCATAAGCCAAACTTGGGACCGCAACGAGGTTCCTTGAACAGACACCCGAGTGGCCAGTTGCATACAGATCACATGACAGATAACGTGACCCGTAGATTTGACGAATTGGGAGAGCCACCGTATCCACCAGCGGAATCTCCAAGTCCAAGTGAGAGTTCGTCGCTGTTCAGCAACTCCGATGCAGGGTCGCACAGCACCATGAGCACAGATAGCAGCGAAAGCACAAGGAATTCAACCAGCACTGATGAATACGAACAGTACATTTTTGGGATCTCAGATCAAATGTACCCAGGAGGCCCTACAGCAGCACATGAGGAAACCGAATATCTGGCCTATTCCCGGTCGAGATCTACCTTGGGCACCAGCTCATCTGGCCGGGAGGTGAATCAGGCGTGTGGTGCTGAGAGGTTTGCTGAGGAACGGTTTGAGGGTAGCCGAGGGGATTGGTTTCACGGTGGGGGCAGCTCATCCTTCTCGTACACAGACCGAAGTAAACATCACTCGAGTAGTAAGTTAACGGAACAATATAGGCAGTTAGGTGGTAGTGAGCATGACCCTGGAGAAGCCAGGGGCAGTGTCTTATTGAGAAGACCGGCTAGGGAAAGGACCGCCCAAACATTTTATTGATATATCGAGGGTTTGGGTTGTAGAGAAACAATAATGTAGCTCCTGTTATTATCTCGTTGCAATGGAAATATGAAAAAGGGCAGTTTGTAGATGTGCAAGAAATTCCAGTGGGTTGCATTCCTTCTTATTTCGTTCTTGGATCTCTTAATTTGTCGTACAAAATGCACTTTAGGGTGGATAATTAACTTTTGGTTGGTCCTTGTCGCTCAAACTTTGACCGTCCATAAAATCGCCACTTGAATGCCTGGGCACTGGCTAAATTGGACCGCTGCCATCAATCGGGCAAATGAAGAATCTGGTCTCCGTGGTAGGCGGCTATCGACGAGACAACGGCATTGATCGCGAATTTACGACTGGATCCACAGAGTTGACAACTGGATCGCCTCACATAATAAACAGAAAAGGCGGATCGCTTATTCCTTTGATTTCTAGAAAAATATTTGCACCAACCGACTGCTTCAACATCATCCCTGTAACCTTATAAAAACATACTACACGGTATGCTAAGCTAGAGCAGTATTTCATTGGGTTAAACTATGTTAGTACTTATAGTGTATTCTTCCACTAAGAGCAAGTACAATAGTACAGTCAACAGCTGGCTATAAGAGATTGCCATGTCATCTATAGCTAACCATATAGCCAACATGTACAATAGTTAGATATAAAAGTGTGTTATTTCATTAAGATATGACACACCTTTCACTCTCACAAAGTGCCTACGAGCACGTGCTAGAGCCGGCTCTTACATGAGAGTCCATTCCTCTTCTCTCTCTCTTCTCTCCTCCAACAAATACTATTTTAATCCTTGTAGCTGCTTACATAAGCTTATTGTACTTGCTCTAATAAGCAGCCTCAAACACTAATTTAGTGAGGAATGCATGAATTTTGTTGGGCGCTTCTATAGCAGCTCCGCCATAGTTAGGGCGTGTAAAATGATTGCCCTATCATTTCTCTCCGTTGATATAACCATTGTACACGCTCTAGCTAGCATAACGTGTACTCACTCCATCTCGGTTTAGTTTATTAGTCACATTTCAGATTTCTCTGCGACCTAGCCAAGTGAGAATTGGTCGAGATAATCACTCCTAAATTAGACAATTAATTAGGAAAGACCAACAAGGTCCAATCGGAAGCGTATGCACTGGCCTAATTAAATAGAGCATAGGCTAAATCGCATATAGATTAGGGAGAGGAAGTGGCCGGGAGCGTTTCTAGGATATCATCAATGATAATTGCGTCATATTCTTGAGATTATCTAGTTTTGGAGATGTGACTAATAAACCGAGATGAAGGGAGTAGTATCTTTTTAGAGGTACACGGAGGATCTACACTAGTCGCTTCACTTCACATGAGCATATGCTATGGATGCATCCTAAATCGGAGACACGTGAACGTACGGCTGATACCCACAAGTATAGGGGATCGTTAAATCTTCAATGTGTAAATATTAGTATCGATCCCACGAGGAGTAGAAGGTATAAGTATTTATCCTCTCAAATAAGAGTGTCACTTCTCTTATTATCTATGCACTAGACAAACTAAAATGATTAAACGATGCAAGTGTTTTTGGGTTTTCGGTGTAGAGTTTGCAATAAATTAAAAAGCTGAAAATAAAATATGATGAGTGAAAGCTCTCAAAGAGAGAAAGCCCAATCCTCTATGCAGCAAGAGGACAAGTTTAAGTGTGTGTTTCTTATGCGTGGAAAACGTTTCCAAGGCTACATGGATTTCATGGCATAGATATTTCTAGAACAACAAGGTAAACATTTTGTCAAGTTTTAATCTTCTTTGGACGGAGCCATAATTAGGTGTAGCTAAATAAATAAACTAAACCCCTTATGATGGTTCTTATGGCCAAGTAAATGACTGCACAAGAGTTATTAATACATAGAGTCCCACCATAAGCTTAAACTCTAAGGTCCCCGATATAAATCCCCTCCTAATGGTACTTCATGTATTAGACCACAGGTTTACGTGTCCTCCCAGGTCCTACCCATTCCAGCACATTAGTGTGATCACCTTCATGCATTACTCAACATATGTGTGCACCCATACGTTGTACAATAAGATAACCATAAAAGATAAAAACTTGACCAAATACTCAATACATGTTAAGTGGAAATCATTGCCAATCAATCCTATGCCCCCAGGAACATGGGAGAACTACTCACAACGCGAAGACATGGTATGATTCAATGGTATAAGTGATACAACACAATCTGAAAATATAATTTCCCCACAAAACAATGACAAGTAGCAATTCACAAACATGTAGAATAGTACTTAGACAATAGCTAGGGTTCGAACAATCTCAAACTATGAGCGGGGTGAAGTGGATCACTGTAACAGCCCGAAATTTGTGAACCTAAAAATGTGGATAAAATTTCCACTTTTCCTTTCTTGTGCATCATGGCATCCATATTAATTGACTAAACAATACACTAATTGGTTTGACACCAATTAAAAACGAATGCCAAACTTGTCTTAATGTAATTTCCAACCAATGAAAGCACTCAAACTTGCAAAACAAAAATTACTTTGACATCCATATTTGTCAAGGAAGTCCCAAGAGTTCAAAAATAATATTTTGAACTTGCTTTAAAAATTCAAAAGTATTATAAATTGGTAATTAAGAAAAATGCCATATTCAAAACCAATGCACAAAAGTTGCTCAAAAGATTTTATTTAGAGACACCAATTTTTGTGGAGCCTCTACATGATATGGGGAGGCTGCCAAATATTTTCATAATTTGTGAAATGAGTTAAGTGCCCCAAATAAATCCCCAAAGAGCTACTGGTTTTAAAAGAAAAAGTAAGAAACAGAAAAGGACTTATCTGTGATGGAGAAAAGAAACGCAGGGGGGTTTTTCGCAAAATTGCCGTCTCCCTCCTGTAGCTCGGGAACACGCCGCCGTGTTCCTCGCTGCGCCGCGCCACCCCACGTCGCCTTGCCGCGCTGCCGGACCCCCCCCCCCCCCTCCTCTCTGTCCCCTGTGAGGAGGATAAGGAGACCACCCCGTGCTCCTCTGCTCCCTTGCTGCTCACTCTCCTCTCTTCTCTCTTTTTCTCCACGAACCCGCACCGCACCCGAACATGGCCGAGCTCGCCGCCGGCGTTTGAAGCCACCCCGTCCAGATCGAAGCACACCCCCGTTCTCGCCGCGACGTCCTCTCCCTCCCCGTGCAAGGAATCAACGCGAGGTGCCCGCAATCACCGCCGCCATCCGGTTCTTCTCCGACCACCGAGCCAACTCCGTCGAGCTCGCGCCGCCGCTGTGGTCCTCCTCCGCCGCTGCCGTTGCTTCCCACGCGTCAAGGGTGAGCTCACGAACCTCCTGGACAAATCTGGTTCCTTCCTCTCGCGCTAGTTCGCCGTGTAGCCTGTAGCTCGCCGCCGGCCGTGGCTCGTCGTCATCGTTTCTGTGTCTCCGGTGACCAATAGTTAGTGTCGCCGCCGTAGTTAGGTTCACCGGGGTCGCGCACGTCGAATGCGTCCCTAGCTCGCCTCCGCGCCCACCGTGGCGTCGAGGCCGTGCTCGCGCCGCTGCGGTCACCGCGCCGCGCCGCGCCGGTCTTGGCCACACCACGGTCAACCCTCGCTGGGCCACGCGTGCTTGCGTGGCTGCCACCGTGGCAGCCTATGTGGCCACTGGCCCCACCAGTCAGTGGCACTGGGTAGCCAGTGCCGCGGTGAAAAACGTTTCGGGGAAATTTCTGAAAAATAAAGGAATAGATAGAAAATGCTTAAAACTTCTAAAATCCATAACTTCAAAAATACTTGTCCAAACATTACAAATCAGATACCGAAATGTTCAGAAAAATAAAGGGTGTCCATTGGCATAACTCACACATCCAACTAAATTAATTTAGTTGCTGTTTTATTAAAATAACTAAAATGGCAGAAAAGAAATACTTTTGGAAAATCCATCACTTTTTAGATAATGATCCAAAAATCATGTTTGACATACCAAAATGTTCAGCAACCAATGTACTTCATGTTTCACCTTATTTCCAATCATGGATACTTAGTTTTCATGTTGCTAAAAATAATTTAATAAAATGGCAGCACCAAACCAAATATTGAAAATGCAATAACTTTTGAATGGGATTTCAGAAAATTGTGTTTAATATATCAAAACGCTCATAAAAATATGTACTGCACATTAACATCATCACCATGCATATTTTCTCCCAATTACAACACTGCACTTTTTAGAAGTTAGGGAAAACACTAAGATAAATTATGGGGTTAATTGTGTAGGTAAATAGAAATATTCCGTGCACCCATTTAACTTGTTAGTTAATTTCAGTGCATTTAAAATGTCATGTCATCATGTGTTTGTGCATTGCATTTGTTATGCATGTGTGGTCATTGATTGTTTTCTTTCCAGTGTTTTTATACATCGATAGATCCAGCAGTCGGGGTTCCACCACAATACCCTGACGAACCGTATTACTAGCCCCCTGAACAAGGCAAGCGTAATCCCCCCTCTGAGCATGTCTCCCCCTATATTTCCGCAATTATTTCCCCCACTATAATATTGCATTTGGTTCCAAATGTCTTTTGCTTGGATTAGAGTATCCTACTAGTTGCATTAGAAATCTGTTGCCATTACCTGTATCCTTCCTAATATCCATAGGATTGAAGTGTTGGCCCGAGATAATTATACTTGCTATGTATATGCTTAGCCATGCTTAGTTTAGATGCTTAGATGTCCGGTGGATGTTTCAATGTTGGAACAGTTGATGGAATGGCCGGATGTGATGGAAAATGTGGTGACGGATAATAACATGCTTAAAGGCGGGGATGAGAGGCCACGTGGGACGTGGTGAGTTGTCTCGTTCTCGCCGCCTAAGTGCGAGTTCTCCCCTTCGAAGCCAAGACCGAGCGTGCAACCATGCGTGGGGTATATGGAGCCCTCGTCGACCGACTAACTTGTGGAGGGGCTAGCCAGGGTCCTCTAGTTCGAGTTTCCATTTGCGCGTGCATGAAGATGGTGGCCAGGACTGCGATGAGGATGGTGGTGTTTAGGGAAATGAGTGGCCACGGACAGGGTGCTGGGAGCACTAAACATGTCCCGTCCTCACTGATGATCCTAGGTTAGTCTCGAGCAAGGTAAAGGTTGTAGCCGCGCCCACTCAGCCGGCTCTCCCTGGAAGAGAGCAAATGTACAGGCATGTACGGGCAATGAGCCGGACGGTACGCGTGGATAAGAAGCTAGAGCCCCTTCGGGACTCCGGCGACTTTCCCTTTGTACACCCCTGCAGGGTAAATCTTTTCGAAAAGCCGTGTCCACGGTTAAGGACGACTTGGTGCCGGATTCAGAGACCATAGAAAACTTGAACGAATGATTAAAACCTGAGTACTAAAGGTAGTACCAAGAATGCAAGGTTGACTTCCTCGAGGGTGATTCGGGGAGGTGCCTTTGTAGACAGGTGAAGTGACTGATGGTGGTTGTTGATGAAGATGATCAAAAGAAAAGAGTTTACTTCTTACCCCCTTTCGAAAATATTCTGATTAGTCAATGCCAGATGGCTTTTATAAAGAAAACCTTTGAAAGCCAATTATTGAGCTAGTAGCTCTAGTAATCTTGCAGAGTTCGTCGAACTCAACGTTGTTTATTTGATTTCAGTGGAGGACTTCACCGACACTGAGGGTGGGTTCTATGTGGACGTCGACGAGTAGTCTGGGGTTCCCAGGTGGCAGCTTGGGACATCCCGGAGCAGCTGGCGCTGGAATGTTTATCTTTAGGCCTCTTAGGTCATAATTTGGATCTTGTTGTTTAGAACAACTTAATTTGCTTCCGCATGATGTACTGTTGGGTCTGTGACCTCTGGTTGTAATATTTGCTATCTTTCTCTATTATAAGAGTTGAACTATAATGCTTTGAGTCGTAGATTCTGTGATGTGCCAGTTGTTCCACAAGTCTTGATCTCTCTATTATGCATTGATAGTTGTGCCTGTGTTAGGGCATCAATCGGGGTGTTGCGTTGCCGATGATCAATTCCGAGCAACGCCTGCCAAACGTTTTGGCCGGGGAGTGGTCACTAGTACAGAACGACACATCGGATACCCCTCTATGGAAACGGCAGGTGTTAGGCGACAGAGAATCGCGATTTTAGCGTTGCGGACGAGGCCTGGCAGAGGCTGGTCCGTCAACATTGGTTACGGTGAATTTTATATCTCCGTTACCAAAAGTATTGGCAACGGTCATAAATTTGTCTCCGTTTCCAATATGTATCTCTATGGCTACGGTTGTTTATGTATATCCATTTGCGATGTGCCTGGGAAATTGCAGTTGCAATCTGGAAGCGCGCCTGTTCAATGCGGCTTAATTCACGAGGGATTGGAACCGCCTGATCGACGCTAATAAAATGTGACTGGAACCGCGCGAAGCCAGGCAGGTCCCGCATTCTCCCCTTCGTTCTCTCCCACATTATCTACCACACTAGCACAACCGCCATGGCGGAACCCTGGTGGCAGAACGAGGAAGTCCCGAGCGACGACGCGAGCGCGGAAGACCGCGGTGAAGTTCCATGGTGGGATCAAGACGGGCCGCCGGACTCGGACCCCGACGACTCGGACCCGCCATCTTCACGCTCTGTAGAAGACGACTCCGACGACTCGGACCCGCCGTCTTCACGCGAAGGAGAAGACGACTCCGAAGAGGACGAGTCGCCGAAGGAAGAGGAGCCGGAGGACCCGCCGGAGCCGTATTATTCTAGCCAGGAAGAATACGACGCCGACGCCGACGACGACGACGAGGAGGCGTCGAAGGAGGCGCCGGAGGAGGAGGCATCGGAGGAGGCGCCGGAGGAGGAGGCGCCTGAGGAAAAGGCAACCGGCAAGAAGCGACGCCGCGCCGCGGATGACAATGGCGCGGAGGCAGGGCGTAAGCAGAACAAGTAGAGTAGATAGTTAGTTCAATTACTCTATCGATCCTTTGTAAGTAGGCCCAGTGTGTCAGTGAAGAAATTAGAGGAAACGGTTGTTTATCGCCTCCGTTTGCGATGTTATTATATGCTATAAATGTGCCACTGCGGCAACCCTAACGCTCTCGCTCTCACTCTCACTCTCACTCCACAGTCATAGTGTGGCGGCGGCTCCAGACCTAACCCTTATCTCGCAGATCTGAGCGGCGCGTCCGGCCGGCATCGCCGCCGTGCATCTTCCTCCAGCGGCGCGTCGGCGCATCTTCCCCCAGCGGCACGTCGTGAGCCGCCGCGCATCCCCCCCAGCGGCTCGTCGGCGAGCCGCCGCGCATCTTCCCCGAGTATGTCGCCGACGCGGATCTACTGGTCTATTGCCGTGCATCTTCCCCGGGTATGTAGCCGACTAGATCTTACATTTTGTTTAAAGTAGCACAGAAAACTTGTCTAGTATTTGAAGTCTAGTATTGTGTTCTGTCTAGTGCCGATGATGAATACATCCCTCGACACTAGATCTTACATTTTATTTAAAGTAGCATCTACCGATCTAGTATTGTAGTACTGTCTAGTATTGTAGTATTGTGTTCTGTCTAGTATTGTAGTACTGCCGATGATGAATACACCCCTCAACACTAGATCTTACATTTTTTTTAAAGTAGCATATAAAACTTGTCTAGTATTTGAAGTCTAGTACTGTGTTGTGTTTGTTTTTAGTACTGCCGATGATGAATACATTACCTTCAACTTGTATAGTATTTGAAGTCTAGTATTGCGTTGTGTTTGTTTTTAGTATTTGAAGTCTAATAGATTAATTTCAACCCTTTGTCAATGTGCTAATCCTCGTTATGGTTTTGTGTAGCTAGTGTATGAAGTAGTAGTATATTTCGGCGACAATGCATAAAAATGGTGAGGCAATTGAAGGTAACATCACCTTCAAGTTCTGCCTCCAAATCGTTTCGATCGGACAGCAAGCACACGGATATAGGCGCTTAAGGTGTAAACTGTTTTCATCTTAAATTGTATTTATGTGATGTAGCATCATATTTGGCTCTTTTCTAACTAGACATCCATGTATTTTATATGCAGAAGCGCCATGCAGATCCAAACAAGCTTTAAAAGAGCTAAATACAAAGTGGGATCATATCCGTGAACCGTCGCTGTTGTGACGTTTCGCTGCACTGTTCAAAATACTTTTTTAATTAAGAGTGTCTTGGACAGTGTGGCCGAAATGTCACAGCGGTGACGTTATTATATTTCGGCGACACCGTCCAAGATGGAGCAAGCCTCGCTACGAAGAATTTGGCAAGATTAATTTGCTAAGGAGGCTTGCGAGCTCGGTGTGATTTCTTGTCTTTAGTTTCTCCATCTATTTTGTGTATGTGTGTAGCAATTTGGCTGCAGATGTGATTTGGAGAAGCATGAAACCGCTACTCGAGTCTTTTGCTAGGTCGAATTCCGTTTTCGGCGCTTTGGAACTGAGGAAGAAGGTGGAGCTGGAGAAGAGTGGAGTGTCATAAAAGTTAAGTTTAGGGAGGCATGAGAATGATAGGATTAGCGAGGCATGTGTAACTCATCTTTTGATGCTATGTAATGATGACAATTTTATATACGTTATGAATGGATTTGGTAGCAACTTTGTGCTTCTCCTGTGAGATTTTGAATGTAATTTGGCAACCGAATTGCTCCTGTAGGCTTCTGAAAGAACCTCAATGCAAACGAGTAAAATAGAATCTCCGTTACTGATGTACCGATACATCGGAAACGGAGATGGGTCCGCAACCGTAGCCAACTTATGCCTCATCGGTGACGTTTTTTTTGCCTCCGTTACCGATGAAGGCCTTCACATCAGTGACAGGGTCGTGGACACGGACCCTTTCTCCGTTGCCGAAGGGGTTTTTGGCCCGTTTCCGATGTGTCGTTCTGTACTAGTGGGTAAACCCGTAACCTCCGGTTGTATCGCCTAACCGGTGGCACACAGCATCACTGTATAGCAGTTGGGTCGGGGCGCTACAAGTTGGTATCAGAGCAGGACTGCCTGTAGGAAACCCTTCTACTGGTCGACGTCGAGTCTAGTGTTTGTGAAAATTATTTTTTAACCTAAAAATGAGTTGTGAAAACCATCTTAGGATTCTTTTTACTCCTTATCTGGTTGCATTCTAATATCGGGGCCATCTTACCTCGATTTGAGTTAAAAGTTTTACTTCTCATCTGTCACATCAAAACTTTAGGATCTCGTGGGTTGGGTTCCTCCCTTTAGTATCCATGTGAATCCGTTTCCTCCTTCGGAATACGAAACAGTCCGGTGCTAGAAACAAATCCCTTCTTCATTGCTTGGATGTTTCAAATCTAAGTGGTTACTCCTTTCTCCCGCCTCTTAAACCAAGGTCTTGAACCGAAGGTCCCGGATCGTATTGGAATTCTGGTGGGTTGAATTGTGTGGGTTATTACCCATGTGATCGTCACGCTATCGTGAATCTCAGTACGTGAAGCTGATCTTTAAACCAAGACCATTCCATTGAACTTGAGTTAATGTTGAACCATTCGGATGAATGTTAACTTGTGCCTCTACATCTCGGGATTCTCCCGAGCATGTTACTTCTGCCCTCTGTGTTCCGACCCTCGTCTGCCAGTTGGCAGCCAAGTTACATATGTGCATCGGTGTCTACCCATGCATGTGTCTCCTATGATCCGTCAAGTCATTCCTGTTGGGATGTCAGGAGAAACAAACTCCAGTGCCTTGTCCATTTCTAGTACATGCCAAATTATTGTGACTCCACAGATTAAGAGGCCTCGGTAGCTTCTATTCTGTTCTGTGTTAGAGTATCACACTCTTGAATATCAAGAAGTCGTGAGGAGTCTCATGGACTTTTGATGAAGTGATGCTCTTACACATCCTTACCCACCTTTCCTACGAGCTATTCATGCTGGAGAATGCTGGGTGTGCAAGTGATGTGGTGACCTCATATTCTTAGCAATTCTAATTGCTTTGAAATACAAGGACTCAATTGTGTCTCGTTGCCAAATTTCATGCAAGAGCAGATGTCTTCTGATAATTTGCTAATACATGGGTTTCGCAACCCTGCTCATCTCCTGAGTTTGACATCGCAGTCCATATCCTGAGAATCTAGAAGTCTTCCTTCGTTGTTCACCATTCCAAGCCTTCTGTTCATACACTCTGAGTATGAAGTATCCTATCACCTAATCAGAGCTGAACCTCAGGCATCAACGATGGTTAGTGTCCCTCGAGGTTATTGGATCATGCCTTCTGCTTGACCCAAAGAGTGACATTTCAGTGTCAAAGTTCCACCTTCTTCCTCAATTCTTATGATCTTGTGCAAAGTTCATATTTTCAATCATTATGGCCTTGTGCAAAGTTCATCTTCTCAACCATTTGAGAAACAGTTGTCTGCCAATCGGAAACTTCTTATCAAATCTCCCGTCACCCGCAGGTGCCTCCTAACTGTCAATTCAAGGGATGCTTGAAGTCTCATCCTAAGATTCTACTAGGAGGTACTGGGTCGTGGTATCTCCACCAAGATCCATCCTTCCGGAGAGGTTTCCTCCTTTCCTATGGTGTACTTTGATAGTGACCTCTAAGTGAAGCCGATGAAGATCTTCAGGATGCGCCGAATCATTCTACACCAAGAAGATCGTTGAAGACCGTCGTAGCCCTTTCCCTCTTTCCTACTCTTAGAATCTCGGGACGAGATTCCTGTAAGGGGGGTCGAATTGTAACAGCCCGAAATTTGTGAACCTAAAAATGTGGATAAAATTTCCACTTTTCCTTTCTTGTGCATCATGGCATCCATATTAATTGACTAAACAATACACTAATTGGTTTGACACCAATTAAAAACGAATGCCAAACTTGTCTTAATGTAATTTCCAACCAATGAAAGCACTCAAACTTGCAAAACAAAAATTACTTTGACATCCATATTTGTCAAGGAAGTCCCAAGAGTTCAAAAATAATATTTTGAACTTGCTTTAAAAATTCTAAAGTATTATAAATTGGTAATTAAGAAAAATGCCATATTCAAAACCAATGCACAAAAGTTGCTCAAAAGATTTTATTTAGAGACGCCAATTTTTGTGGAGCCTCTACATGATATGGGGAGGCTGCACAAATATTTTCATAATTTGTGAAATGAGTTAAGTGCCCCAAATAAAATCCCCAAAGAGCTACTGGTTTTAAAAGGAAAAGAAAGAAACAGAAAAGGACTTATCTGTGATGGAGAAAAGAAACGCAGGGGGTTTTCGCAAAATTGCCGTCTCCCTCCTGTAGCCTGGGAACACGCCGCCGTGTTCCTCGCTGCGCCGCGCCACCCCATGTCGCCTTGCCGCGCTGCCGGACCCCCCTCCTCTCTGTCCCCTGCGAGGAGGATAAGGAGACCACCCCGTGCTCCTCTGCTCCCTTGCTGCTCACTCTCCTCTCTTCTCTCTTTTTCTCCACGAACCCGCACCGCACCCGAACATGGCCGAGCTCGCCGCCGGCGTTTGAAGCCACCCCGTCCAGATCGAAGCACACCCCCGTTCTCGCCGCGATGTCCTCTCCCTCCCCGTGAAAGGAATCGACGCGAGGTGCCCGCAATCACCGCCGCCATCCGGTTCTTCTCCGACCACCGAGCCAACTCTGTCGAGCTCGCGCCGCCGCTGTGGTCCTCCTCCGCCGCTGCCGTTGCTTCCCACGCATCAAGGGTGAGCTCACGAACCTCCTGGACAACTCTGGTTCCTTCCTCTCGCGCTAGTTCGCCGTGTAGCCCGTAGCTCACCGCCGGCCGTGGCTCGTCGTCATCGTTTCTGCGTCTCCGGTGACCAATAGTTAGTGTCGCCGCCGTAGTTAGGTTCACCGGGGTCGCGCACGTCGAATGCATCCCCTAGCTCGCCTCCGCGCCCACCGTGGCGTCGAGGCCGTGCTCGCGCCGCTGCGGTCACCGCGCCGCGCCGGTCTTGGCCACACCACGGTCAACCCTCGGTGGGCCACGCGTGCTTGCGTGGCTGCCACCGTGGCAGCCTATGTGGCTGATAGCCCACAAGTATAGGGGGTGTATCGTAGTACTTTCGATAAATAAGAGTGTCGAACCCAACGAGGAGCAGAAGGTGTTGACAAGCGGTTTTGATGAAGGATTCACTGTAAATGCTCTCAGACAAGTTTTTAGGAGTTTTTGATATGACAGATAAATAAAGTACAAGTAAATAAAATGCAGTAATAATAGTTGCAGCGAGTGGCCCAATCCTTTCTACAGCAAAGGACAAGCCGGTTGTTGTACTTATAATGACCAAACGTTCTTGAGGACACACGGGAATATTGTCAAGTGCTTTCGCTTCATATAGTTGATTAATCTTCATTGTTTTGATAAGTGTTGTGTGGGTGAACCTATGCTAATGCACCGCCCTTCCTAGGACTAATACATACTTGTGATTATACCCCTTGCAAGCATCCGCAAATACAAGAAAGTAATTAAGTAAACTAACCACAGCCTTAAACTTTGAGATCCTGCTATCCCTCATGCATCGATATACCAACGGGTGTTCAGGTTTCTGTCACTCCGGCAACCCCACAATTGGCAAACGAATACACAATGCATTCCCCTAGGCCCATAAAGGTGAAGTATCATGTAGTCGACGTTCACATGACACCACTAGAAGAATAACACCACAACTTAAGCATCAAACCATTAAATATTACTCAACATAGTTCACTACTAACATCAAGACTTCTCCCATGTCCTCAAGAACTAAACGAACTACTCACAAGACATCATACGGAACATGATCAGAGGTGATATGATGATGAATAACAATCTGAACATAAACCTTAGTCCAATGGTTTCACCCAATAGCATCAATAACAAGAGTAATCAACACCGGGAGAGTTTCCCCTATGAAATAGACAAGATTCAGCCCTAGATGTTATAGCGGAGACGGGTGCAGCGGCGGTGATGATGGTGTTGGCGGTGGAGATGATGATGATGATGATCCCGATGAAGTCCAGCTCGATGACGGTGATGATGGCGACGATTTCCCCCTCCGGGAGGGAATTTCCCCCGGCAGATTTCTTCCTGCAGGGGAGCTTTTCGCTCTCTGGTGTTTTCCGCCTCGTGGAGGCGGCGGAATATTTCGATGGCCCTCCTCGTGTGTTAGGGTTCGAGGGGGTCAAGTACGCGAAGGGGGAACGGCTGAGGTGGGCCAGGGCCCCCAAACCACCTGTCGGCGCGGCAGGGGGCCCCACCGCGCCAAGGGTGAGGAGGGCCCACCATGGCCCATCTCAGCTCCCCTTTTGGCCTCCTCCATCTTCTGGTAAAATAGGAACTTCCATATGTCTCCTTCGATTTATTGATCTTCAGAAATAGTGCATCTCGACGGTGCTTTTTCCAGCAGAATCCTGACTCCGGTGTCCAATTCTCCATTATTCATCAAACATGCAAAATAGGTAAAATAACATAAGTAACACTTCTAAATATGAAATATATCGATGAATAGCAGTAAATTATGATATAAAATAGTGATGCAAAATGGACGTATCAACCCCCCCAAGCTTAGACCTCGCTTGTCCCCAAGCGAAAACTGAGCTCAGTAAACATGACCACAAGTTTATGGAGCAAAGTGTCGATAAATAAAATACGGACAAGAAGCATCACATTCATTGATACACAAGTCATTCTAGACAGCAACTTCCCTTCATATAATCTAACTTGAAATAAGTAAAGGGAACCACGATGAAGTGCATAAAGAGAACCATGATTGGTGAAGGCAAACTTAAACTCTTGGTCAGAGAACAATTAACAGATCATACTTATCTTTCGAGAAGAGTCTTTATATCAGAGCTTATATAGCAGAACTTACATGCCTTAATCATAACAGTCTCCTTACAGTCATTGATAACTTTCAAAGTTATATTCATTCGGATAAAAGCTATTGTGCGAAACAAGGAAATGAGAGATATGATTAGAAGTATCAACACATATAACTAATTGGATCTCAACAACTCAAATGCTTGCTTGAGATAGAGAGGAATGGGTTTACTGACTCAACAATAATGTAAAAGATAGGCCCTTCGCAGAGGGAAGCAGGGATTAAATCATGTGCTAGAGCTTTTAAGTTTTGCAAAGCATATAGAGAGTATGAAAATAGTTGTTTGAGCTATGTATGTCGTTGTCAACGAATCGTAGTAAAGTGAACACTAACCCCTTGTCAACCAGACTTTCAAGAGCGGCTCCCATGAAGGACGTTATCTCTACCAGCAAGGTAGATCATCCCTCTTCTCTTTTGTTTACACATGTATTTTAGTTTCTTTATAGTTGACACTCCTCCCAACCTTTTGCTTACACAAGCCATGGCTAACCGAATCCTCGGGTGCCTTCCAACATTCACATACCATGGAGGAGTGTCTATTTGCAAATTAAGTTGCTTACTGATAAATCAGGGCAAAACATGTGAAGAGAATTATTAATGAAAGTTGTAGTTAATTGGGACTGGGCACCCCATTTGCCAGCTCTTTTTGCAAATTGTTGGATAAGCGGTGTATATGCCACTAGTCCATTGGTGAAAGTCTGTTTGACAAAAGTGCTAGAGAAACTCTACAGAACCCTCATGAGCTAATAAACAGTGACACAAAACTAGGAGTAATAAGTTTTGAATAATTTAAAGGTAGCACATGAAGTATTTACTTGGAATGGCGCAAAATACCATATAGTAGGAAGTTATGGTGGACTCGAATGGCAATGGTTTGGCTCAAGGTTTGGATGTATGAGAAGCATTCCCTCTCGATACAGGTCTTTGGCTAGCAAGGTTATGTAGCAAGCATAAGAGTTGAGGGATACAAACAATTATACAAGTGATAAGAATAATCATGCAATCTTCCTTAGAAGCACAAATAGTTTAACTTAAGAATACTAAGCTTATGAGCTACAAAGAAAGAAAGATCATGGAATAATATATTTGCATGCACTCCCTCTCTCTACTTAAGTCTCAAAGTATTGTCTACTACTGACCAATGCTAAGTTTGCCAAAACCAAAAAGATTAACTTGGTGCTCTAAAAAGTGATCCCTATACTAACAACAAGGTTATCAATATGAAAGAGAATTGCAAGCTAAAATAAAGTATGCAGAAAGTAAATGATAAAACTTCTCATTAATATTTCATAACGGCAACTCACACCAAGGGATACATAGATAACCAACTAAAAGAGAGATACTTCCACATTGCAAACCATCATATAAGATAACTTCCCTACTCACGATATGACTTTATGGAAAAGTAAAAGGTAAAGATAATGATGTGATACCGCGGCACTCCCCCAAGCTTGGAACAAACCAAGGGGATGCCAATACTTATGATGAATTACTCCTTCGGTGGTGGTGGTGAATTGTCCTCATCATCAGACTTCCAGGGAAGGGGTTTCCCATCAACAAAGGACGACTTGGATTCGATTATCCTGAAACTAGCAGCAGCGCTTATGTTTTTAAACCGAGTTTCATACTCACAGTTTTGATTCTGGACATCATAGAGTTGCGCCTGCAGTTTGTTGGTGGTGTTGATGAGGTGAAATATGTCTTCCCAGAGTTGTGCAGTCTCCTTCTTATGTTCAGCGACCAGCGCGGACACCATTGAGTGGAAGACTCCCACTTCACGTTCCGCCAGCTTTTTGTATGTGAAGACCTCTTGCTCCAGCTTCTCCATCCTGGCTTCCAGGCTCCCTTCTCCTTTGGGTCCTCGCACGTCTTCCGTCTGCAGCTTTCCATCAACCATCTGCGACTCCTTGGGATGCATCTTCAGCTCATCCATGTATGGGGTGACGACGTTCACAAAGAAACTGTCCTTTGGAGGCTTCGATGAAGACATGGCAGCTCTAGATCTGAAAACAATATCTGGACAGAAACAGCTCGAAACGAAACACGATGAAAAGGCGAGATACGAACCTCGGGGGTTCGGGTGAGTTATATAGCAAAAAGTTTTACAACATAAGGAAGGTACAGGAGGAAACCTGATCGGAGACGAGCTCCGGGGTGCTCAAACCACCAGGCGGCGCGGCTGGGGGCCCACCGCGCCGACCTATGGTTTGGGCACCACGGGTGCCGTCTCCCATCCGGTTCGGTCTCTTATTTTTCCATATTTAATAAAAACGACGAAAATATCTTCTAGAAAGTTATTCGCGAAACTTTTCTTACCGAAACTGTTACCTATTCGAATCGAATTCTGCAGTCCCAGAAAAATGTTCTTCAATGAAAGTTTCCGGAGTCACCACTTTAATTGTATCAACCTCTTCATTAATAGAATCTCCAGAAATATAATGCTTGAGTCTTTGACCATTTACCACTTGTGTAGAGTTATCTTTCAATGAAGCAATTTTTATTGCACCTGAACGATACACCTCCACAATAACAAATGGTCCTTCCCATTTTGAGAGTAACTTTCCTGCAAAAAATCTGAGACGAGACCTATACAATAGAACTTTCTCACCAACATTAAATTCTCTTTTAAGAATTCTCCTATCATGCCATCTCTTAACTTTTTCTTTAAAGAGTCTAGCATTTTCATAAGCCTCACTTCTCCATTCATCTAAAGAACTTAAATGCAACAACCTTTTCTCACCGGCAAGTTTAAAATCTCTATTAAGTTCTCTCACTGCCCAATAAGCTTTGTGTTCTAATTCTAAAGGCAAGTGACAAGCTTTACCATAAACCATTTTATAAGGAGACATGCCCATGGGGTTCTTATAAGCAGTTCTATAAGCCCATAAAGCATCATTTAACTTACTAGCCCAATTTTTTCTAGATTTATTAACAGTCTTTTGCAAGATAGATTTAATCTCCCTATTTGACAATTCTACTTGTCCACTAGTTTGAGGATGATAGGCTGAAGCAATTCTATGATTAACACCATATTTAGCAAGAGTCTTTCTAAAACCACCATGGATAAAATGAGAACCTCCATCAGTCATAAGATATCTAGGTACACCAAACCTAGGAAAAATGACATCTTGAAGCATTTTTAAAGAGGTCTCACCATCAGCACTTTTAGTAGGTATAGCTTCTACCCATTTAGTGACATAATCAACAGCAACAAGTATATGAGTATTACCTTGTGAAGAAGGAAAAGGACCCATGAAGTCGAATCCCCAACAATCAAATGGTTCAATAACAAGAGAATAACTCATAGGCATTTCATTGCGTCTAGAGATATTACCAACCCTTTGACATTCATCACAAGATAAAATAAACTTTCTTGCATCCTTAAAGAGGGTAGGCCAATAAAAACCTGATTGTAGAACTTTCTGCGCAGTTCTATCTCCAGCGTGATGCCCTCCATAAGCACTTCCATGGCATTTCCTCAGTATTTCCTGTTGTTCATATTCAGGAACACATCTTCGCATAATACCATCGACTCCTTCTTTATATAAGTGTGGGTCATCCCAAAAGTAATGCCGCAAGTCATAAAAGAATTTCCTTCTTTGCTGAGCTGAAAAGGTTGGAGGCAAGTACTTGGAAACAATAAAGTTAGCATAATCAGCATACCAAGGACTATCTCGCGAACTTACACTTATTGCAGCCAATTGTTCATTTGGAAAGCTATCATTAACAGGAATAGGATCATAAGGAATGCTTTCCAATCTAGACAAATTATCAGCAACAGGATTTTCAGCACCTTTTCTATCTATGATATGCAAATCAAATTCTTGCAAAAGAAGTACCCATCTAATAAGCCTTGGCTTAGCATCTTTCTTTTCCATAAGGTATCTAATTGCAGCATGATCAGTATGAATAGTGACTTTCGAATCAACTATGTAGGGTCGAAATTTGTCACAAGCAAAAACTACAGCTAGAAATTCTTTTTCAGTAGTGGCATAATTCTTTTGAGCAGAATCAAGAGTTTTACTAGCATAATGAATAACATTTAACTTTTTATCTACTCGCTGCCCAAGAACAGCGCCTACAGCATAATCACTAGCATCACACATAATTTCAAAAGGTAAATTCCAATCAGGTGGTTCAACTACAGGAGCGGTGATTAAAGCCTTTTTCAAAGTTTCAAAAGCTTCCTTACAATCATCATCAAAAACAAAGGGTACATCTTTTTGAAGAAGATTAGTAAGAGGCTTGGAAATTTTAGAGAAATCTTTAATAAACCTCCTATAAAAACCAGCATGACCAAGAATACTACGAATACCTTTAACATCTTTGGGACAAGGCATCTTTTCAATTGCCTCCACTTTAGCTCGATCAACTTCAATACCTCTTTCAGAAATTTTATGTCCAAGAACAATTCCTTCATTAACCATAAAGTGGCATTTCTCCCAATTAAGAACAAGGCTAGTTTCTTCACATCTCTGCAAAACTTTGTCAAGGTTGTGCAAACAATTATCAAAGGAAGTTCCATAGACGGAGAAATCGTCCATGAAGACTTCCACAATTTCCTCACAAAAGCCATGAAAAATAGCAGACATGCATCTTTGAAAAGTAGCAGGAGCATTACATAAACCAAAAGGCATACGTCTATAAGCATAAGTTCCATAAGGACAAGTAAAAGTAGTTTTCTCTTGATCTTGCGCTCTCACAGCAATTTGAGAAAACCCAGAATACCCATCAAGGAAACAAAAGTGAGTTTTCTTGGACAACCTCTCAAGCATTTGATCAATAAAAGGCAAAGGATAATGATCTTTCTTAGTTACTTTGTTAACCTTTCTAAAATCAATGCACATCCTATAACCAACTACTACTCTTTGAGGAATTAGTTCATCATTTTCATTAGGAACAACGGTAATTCCTCCTTTCTTAGGAACACAATGCACAGGACTTACCCATCTACTATCAGCAATAGGATAAATAATACCAGCTTCAAGAAGTTTTAATACCTCATTTCTTACCACTTCTTTCATCTTGGGTATTAAACGACGCTGATGCTCAACAACAGGCTTTGCATCAGGTTCCATGTTGATGGCGTGCTGACATATAGTAGGAGAAATTCCCTTCAGGTCATCAAGAGTATATCCCATAGCTCCGCGGTGTTTCCTCAACACTCCCAATAACCTTTCCTCCTCTGTACCTGAAAGTTTAGAGCTGATAATAACAGGATATATTTTCTTATCATCAATATAAGCATATTTAAGATTATCAGGCAGAGGTTTCAAATCAAAAACAGGATCCTCCTTGGGTGGCATTGTGGTACCCAAATCTTCCACAGGTAAATTGTGTTTGAGCATAGGTTGACGAAGGAATACTTCATCAAGCTCATTCCTTTCTTCCCTGAAGTTCTCACTTTCATGATTCTCCATATGTTGCTGCAAAGCATTGTTAGGAGCAAGAACAATAGATGCAAGTTGAGCAATTTCAAAATCCTCACTAGGCAATTCAGTTTCATAAGGTGCTTTAGCAAATTTAGAGAAATTGAATTCATAAGATTCACCAGCAAATTTAGTAAAGATTTTCTCTTTCTTACAATCTATAACAGCACCACAAGTATTCAGAAAAGGTCTACCAAAAATAATAGGACAACTATCATTGGCAGCCGACCCAAGTACAAGAAAATCAGCAGGGTATTTAGTCTTACCACAAAGGACTTCGACATCTCTAATGATACCAATTGGAGAGATAGTTTCCCTATTAGCAAGCTGAATAACCACATCAATCTCTTCAAGTTTACAAGGAGCAATTTCGTGCATAATTTCCCTGTAAAGCTCATAAGGAATAGCACTAGAACTTGCACCAATATCACATAAACCATAATAGCAATGATCACCTATCCCAACAGAAAGCACAGGAACACTAGACTTCCTAGAACTTTTAGGATGTGAGACAATATTAGAAGCATCCTCACAAAAGATAATGTGTCTATCTTCTAAATTTTCAGTGACAAGATCTTTAACCAATGCTACAACAGGTTCAACAGTTATTTGCTCATCAGGTTTGGTAGTTTTCTTATTACTTTTACTAACAACACCAGTTATGATAGTATGTTCCTTAATCTTATTAGGAAAAGGAACTTTTTCAATATAAGGTTCTGGAATAATGCGATCAGCAACATTAACCTCAACACCTTTAGATATATGAGAAACAGATTCATCTTTATATGGTTCATGATAATTTTTAAAACCCTCCTTCGGCAAACCGAAATAGGAAGCAAAGGCTTTATAAAAGTTTGCAACAATTTGAGAGTCAAGACCATAAGTAGTGCTAATTTTGCGATAATCATCAGTATCCATAAATTTTTAACACACTCAAAGTCATAGTTTATACCTGACTCCCTACCTTTGTCATTCTCCCATCCTTCAGTGTTCTCCTGAATCCGATCAAGAAGGTCCCACTTAAACTCTTCTTTATTACGAGTGAACGATCCAGCACAAGTGGTATCCAATAGAGTTTTATCTTGAAAGGAGAGTCTTGCATAAAAGTTATCAATAACAATATTACCAGGAAGCTCATGAATGGGACATTTGAGCATTAATGCCTTCAATCTCCCCCACGCTTGAGCGATACTCTCTCCATCATAGGGCCAGAAGTTATATATGAGGTTCCGATCCTTATGAATCTCACTTGGAGGATAGAATTTGGAGTAAAAGAGAGGTACAATTTCCTCCCATCCAAGAGAATACCCATTCTTCAGCAGTTTATACCAATGTGCAGCTTTACCAGACAGTGATAGAGAGAATAATTTCTTCTTAACTTCTCCCATCGAGATACCTGCACACTTAAATAACTCGCACAATTCATGCAGAAATAACAAATGATCTCCAGGATGGACAGTTCCATCTCCTGCATAGCGGTTATTTGTGACACGTTCAACAATTTTCATAGGAATTTTGAACGGTATTACCTGCTCATCTGGCGCCTCCTCTACTACCTTAGCAGTGGTAGTTGTTTTCCCAAATAGGAATTCAAGAGAAGACCCCTCCATAATGAGATATAGCAGCAGGCAAAAATAAAAACAGCACGTACAATAAATGTTTCCCTTACCAATTCCACTTACCAATAGCGCTACACTCCCCGGCAACGGCGCCAGAAAATAGTCTTGATACCCACAAGTATAGGGGGTGTATCGTAGTACTTTCGATAAATAAGAGTGTCGAACCCAACGAGGAGCAGAAGGTGTTGACAAGCGGTTTTGATGAAGGATTCACTGTAAATGCTCTCAGACAAGTTTTTAGGAGTTTTTGATATGACAGATAAATAAAGTACAAGTAAATAAAATGCAGTAATAATAGTTGCAGCGAGTGGCCCAATCCTTTCTACAGCAAAGGACAAGCCGGTTGTTGTACTTATAATGACCAAACGTTCTTGAGGACACACGGGAATATTGTCAAGTGCTTTCGCTTCATATAGTTGATTAATCTTCATTGTTTTGATAAGTGTTGTGTGGGTGAACCTATGCTAATGCACCGCCCTTCCTAGGACTAATACATACTTGTGATTATACCCCTTGCAAGCATCCGCAAATACAAGAAAGTAATTAAGTAAACTAACCACAGCCTTAAACTTTGAGATCCTGCTATCCCTCATGCATCGATATACCAACGGGTGTTCAGGTTTCTGTCACTCCGGCAACCCCACAATTGGCAAACGAATACACAATGCATTCCCCTAGGCCCATAAAGGTGAAGTATCATGTAGTCGACGTTCACATGACACCACTAGAAGAATAACACCACAACTTAAGCATCAAACCATTAAATATTACTCAACATAGTTCACTACTAACATCAAGACTTCTCCCATGTCCTCAAGAACTAAACGAACTACTCACAAGACATCATACGGAACATGATCAGAGGTGATATGATGATGAATAACAATCTGAACATAAACCTTAGTCCAATGGTTTCACCCAATAGCATCAATAACAAGAGTAATCAACACCGGGAGAGTTTCCCCTATGAAATAGACAAGATTCAGCCCTAGATGTTATAGCGGAGACGGGGTGCAGCGGCGGTGATGATGGTGTTGGCGGTGGAGATGATGATGATGATGATCCCGATGAAGTCCAGCTCGATGACGGTGATGATGGCGACGATTTCCCCCTCCGGGAGGGAATTTCCCCCGGCAGATTTCTTCCTGCAGGGGAGCTTTTCGCTCTCTGGTGTTTTCCGCCTCGTGGAGGCGGCGGAATATTTCGATGGCCCTCCTCGTGTGTTAGGGTTCGAGGGGGTCAAGTACGCGAAGGGGGAACGGCTGAGGTGGGCCAGGGCCCCCAAACCACCTGTCGGCGCGGCAGGGGGCCCCACCGCGCCAAGGGGTGAGGAGGGCCCACCATGGCCCATCTCAGCTCCCCTTTTGGCCTCCTCCATCTTCTGGTAAAATAGGAACTTCCATATGTCTCCTTCGATTTATTGATCTTCAGAAATAGTGCATCTCGACGGTGCTTTTTCCAGCAGAATCCTGACTCCGGTGTCCAATTCTCCATTATTCATCAAACATGCAAAATAGGTAAAATAACATAAGTAACACTTCTAAATATGAAATATATCGATGAATAGCAGTAAATTATGATATAAAATAGTGATGCAAAATGGACGTATCAGTGGCCACTGGCCCCACCAGTCAGTGGCACTGGGTAGCTAGTGCCGCGGTGAAAAACGTTTCGGGGAAATTTCTGAAAAATAAAGAATAGATAGAAAATGCTTAAAACTTCTAAAATCCATAACTTCAAAAATACTTGTCCAAACATTACAAATCAGATACCGAAATGTTCAGAAAAATAAAGGGTGTCCATTGGCATAACTCACACGTCCAACTAAATTAATTTAGTTGCTGTTTTATTAAAATAACTAAAATGACAGAAAAGAAATACTTTTGGAAAATCCATCACTTTTTAGATAATGATCCAAAAATCATGTTTGACATACCAAAATGTTCAGCAACCAATGTACTTCATTTTTCACCTTATTTCCAATCATGGATACTTAGTTTTCATGTTGCTAAAAATAATTTAATAAAATGGCAGCACCAAACCAAATATTGAAAATGCAATAACTTTTGAATGGGATTTCAGAAAATTGTGTTTAATATATCAAAACGCTCATAAAAATATGTACTGTCCATTAACATCATCATCATGCATATTTTCTCCCAATTACAACACTGCACTTTTTAGAAGTTAGGGAAAACACTAAGATAAATTATGGGGTTAATTGTGTAGGTAAATAGAAATATTCCGTGCACCCATTTAACTTGTTAGTTAATTTCAGTGCATTTAAAATGTCATGTCATCATGTGTTTGTGCATTGCATTTGTTATGCATGTGTGGTCATTGATTGTTTTCTTTCCGGTGTTTTTATACATCGATAGATCCAGCAGTCGGGTTCCACCACAATACCCTGACGAACCGTATTACCAGCCCCCTGAACAAGGCAAGCGTAATCCCCCCTCTGAGCATGTCTCCCCCTATATTCCGCAATTATTTCCTCCACTATAATATTGCATTCGGTTCCAAATGTCTTTTGCTTGGATTAGAGTATCCTACTAGTTGCATTAGAAATCTGTTGCCATTACCTGTATCCTTCCTAATATCCATAGGATTGAAGTGTTGGCCCGAGATAATTATACTTGCTATGTATATGCTTAGCCATGCTTAGTTTAGATGCTTAGATGTCCGGTGGATGTTTCAATGTTGGAACAGTTGATGGAATGGCCGGATGTGATGGAAAATGTGGTGACGGATAATAACATGCTTAAAGGCGGGGATGAGAGGCCACGTGGGACGTGGTGAGTTGTCTCGTTCTCGCCGCCTAAGTGCGAGTTCTCCCCTTCGAAGCCAAGACCGAGCGTGCAACCATGCGTGGGGTATATGGAGCCCTCGTCGACCGACTAACTTGTGGAGGGGCTAGCCAGGGTCCTCTAGTTCGAGTTTCCATTTGCGCGTGCGTGAAGATGGTGGCCAGGACTGCGATGAGGATGGTGGTGTTTAGGGAAATGAGTGGCCACGGGACAGGGTGCTGGGAGCACTAAACCTGTCCCGTCCTCACTGATGATCCTGGGTTAGTCTCGAGCAAGGTAAAGGTTGTAGCCGCGCCCACTCAGCCGGCTCTCCCTGGAAGAGAGCAAATGTACAGGCATGTACGGGCAATGAGCCGGACGGTACGCGTGGATAAGAAGCTAGAGCCCCTTCGGGACTCCGGCGACTTTCCCTTTGTACACCCCTGCAGGGTAAATCTTTTCGAAAAGCCGTGTCCACGGTTAAGGACGACTTGGTGCCGGATTCAGAGACCATAGAAAACTTGAACGGAATGATTAAAACCTGAGTACTAAAGGTACTACCAAGAATGCAAGGTTGACTTCCTCGAGGGTGATTCGGGGAGGTGCCTTTGTAGACAGGTGAAGTGACTGATGGTGGTTGTTGATGAAGATGATCAAAAGAAAAGAGTTTAATTCTTACCCCCTTTCGAAAATATTCTGATTAGTCGATGCCAGATGGCTTTTATAAAGAAAATCAGCTTTATGCAAAACAGCCATAAAACCTTTGAAAGCCAATCATTGAGCTAGTAGCTCTAGTAATCTTGCAGAGTTCGTCGAACTCAACGTTGTTTATTTGATTTTAGTGGAGGACTTCACCGACACTGAGGGTGGGTTCTATGTGGACGTCGACGAGTAGTCTGGGGTTCCCAGGTGGCCGCTTGGGACATCCCGGAGCAGCTGGCGCTGGAATGTTTATCTTTAGGCCTCTTAGGCCATAATTTGGATCTTGTTGTTTAGAACAACTTAATTTGCTTCCGCATGATGTACTGTTGGGTCTATGACCTCTGGTTGTAATATTTGCTATCTTTCTCTATTATAAGAGTTGAACTATAAATGCTTTGAGTCGTAGAGTCTGTGATGTGCCAGTTGTTCCACAAGTCTTGATCTCTCTATTATGCATTGATAGTTGTGCCTGTGTTAGGGCATCAATCGGGGGTGTTGCGTTGCCGATGATCAATTCCGAGCAACGCCTGCCAAAGGTTTTGGCCGGGGAGTGGTAAACCCGTAACCTCCGGTTGTATCGCCTAACCGGTGACACACAGCATCACTGTATAGCAGTTGGGTCGGGGCGCTACAATCACGAAGATGGTGATGGAGATGGTGCTGTCCTTGACGGTGGTGTTGATGGAGACTCCGGAGGGGGGATGGAGGAGCCTTCCGGAGGTGATCCGACGGCGTTTCCCCCCTCCAATCTTCACCGGCGACAGCCTTCTGACTCTTTGTTTCATGGTTTTGTGTTTCTCCGCCGCCTCCTCGTGAAACTCCTCGGGGGACTATTTTTATAGTCGGTTTTAGGTCAAGACGAAGCCACGGAGACGAAAACGGACGGCATCGGAGCCACGAGGGGGGAGAAAGGGTGCCTCACGCGGCCAGGGAATCTGACCGCGTGGGGCCCTCTAGTTTCCAGCTGGTTGGGCTTCTGGTCTTCATTTTCAGCCCATTGCGTTCGTCTTGAAAATTCTGAACCGTGCTCTTTGGCCTTGCCCTTTTTGGAGTCCCGAAGCTCCCGAAAAATCCGAAACACTAAAAAAGACGTTTTCTGGAAAACAGAGTTAGAACCAAAAGAGGGGGGATTGTTTAGAAAATCCCCGAAATCATTATAAAACATGAATATAACATCATATAAGTTGCAAATATGTAGGAATATCTAGTAATAACATGCAAAGTTCATGTATGCATTTTACATGCATCAACGGCTGATCGAGCGTACATATTTATTTCTGGATACGTTATGAAACAAATTCCCCGATTTTGGCTCGTACGAAATGCAAGAATCAATGTGCTTTGTTTAACGTATTCAGATAAAGACAGGTGGTCTTTGCTTCATGCCATCTACGACTCATGGCAGCGTGCACATAGTCAAGACAATACTTGGCAAGGATAAACGAACATTTCAGTTAGGGGTCGTTTTGGAGATATATATATAACTTTCCCCCATCCGAATTCCTTCCATTTGAAAGGGCATGTGGTGCCCCATGCGTGGTTTTGGTAATTAATGACAATCCTTATGGACTAATGTTTGCATTGAGATATTCTTGTAGATCTTGTCCATATGAAAAGATTGGAGTTCATGTGTTGGACTCTAGAAGATTACATGATGATCAATGCTCTATTCAAGGGTTTATATGAAGAATGGTCATGTGTAGAGTTGAGCTTATTGCAAGCATGGCTTAGAAAAGAAGATTGAGTGAACATTCATGTTTATCTCCAAGCCATCATCTATATCAAGAGAAGAATATGAAGCGCAAGTGGATACATGAAGACGGAGCTAAGCGATGCTCTCCCATAATGGTGTATGGGGAAGCATTTGGAGAAGTCTTCATCAAGCATGTGCTAGCAAGCACAATCAAGAAAGGTGTTCCAACTTGAGGGAGTCAAGATCGGCATCATCTAGCTCAAGTGGAATGCGCAAGGCAAAGGTATGATCTTGATAGAGTTTCTATTTTACCGGTCTCATGGTGTTAGTGGGAGACCGGGTCATAGGATAGACGGCGTACTATCAATAGGGGCTCTCAAGTGAGTAACTTGATCGCATCTTTGTGGAGAGCTCAAACCTTTACATCATTGGCATATCATCTTTCTTGGTTCTTATTTGGCTTTTATCCATGTGAGAATTTAGAGCTTGTGTTCATCTCTATACCAAGCTCTAGTCATCAAAAACGGATTTAATTTGAATATCTTGTGGTGTTTTTGATGTTGGAGGTTTTACCGGTTCGTCTCTTGTAGAGAGGTCAAACTCTCCTCTTGTGTTATCCTCCTCACATGATGGACTATGATGTATATATGCATGATCTTGTAGTGCTTGTGATTATCTTCGGAGCAAGCCCAAGATCATAGAAAACGGAGTCCGGATGAAAAACTTGTTGCGTTTTCATGTTGGAAATATTATCGGTTTATCCTTGAGGAAAGTTCTACACCTTCCCATGTGTGGCAAATTAACTTTATTTATGGTTTATCCTTGTAGGAAAGCTCTTGTCGTTATCTTTCCAACCTCGTTGGTTTCATCCCATTTGGAGTTTTCTCGCAAAAGTTATGGGCGTTTCTTTTTCGGGTTCTGGGTGGCCAGCCCCCAGGCCGGCCTGGCCGGCTCCCAGGCCGGGCGCCTCTGCTAGGTGGCCAGCCCCAGGCCGGCCAGGCCGGCTCCCAGGCCGGCTGGATCGGATGGGTGGCCGGCCCCCAGGCCGGCCAGGCCGGCCTCTCTGCGCAGGCCAGCCCACAGGCCGGCCTCCGCCAGGCCGGCCTCCCTGCACTGCCAACGGGCAGATTTTTGAGGGGACCTATTTAAGGGGCTTTCTTCCCCAATGGTTCTTAATCTTCTCGAGCTCGTTTTTCTCCTATCTCTCCTCCATTGTTGACCTTTGGAAAAGCTTGCCTTTCTTTCAATCCCTCCCATGATTCTTGCATATCTTTGAGGGAAAGTGAGAGGAGATCTAGATCAACATTTCCACCAATCCATTCCTCCTCTAAGTGAGGGGAACCTAGTTGATTTTGGTCTTGGAGTTCTTGGTGTTTCTCCTCCTTTGTTCTTCCTCTCTTATTCCCCCATAAGCATTTGTTGCTTTGTTGGAATTTGAGAGTGAAGTACTTGAGCACTTCTTGTGTTCTTGCCATTGCATTGTGTTGCATCGGTTTGCTCTCTCCACGAGGATTCGTGGAAGTGAAAGTTTGTGAACTTGTTACTCTTGGGTCTTTGGACCCTAGACGCCTTTGTGGTGGTTGAGACCTTTGTGGTCACTTGTAGCCGTTCGGGAGCCCCCAATCCAATTGTGGGTTGTGCCTCAGATTGTTGTTGTAAAGTCTCCGGATTCCGCCTTGAAGGAATTCCGATAGTGGAAGGTGAACCAAACCTTTGTGGTGCGGTTATCGGAGAATAGGGTGAGCCTTTGTGGCGTTGAGATCGACCTTTGTGGTGTCTCACATCTCTCCAACGAGACGTGCTCCTCTAAAAAGGAGGAATTCGGGAATACATCATCGTCTCCGTGTGTCTCGGTTATTTCTATACCCGAGCTATTTACTTATGCACGTTACATTGTGATAGCCTTCGTACTTGAAGTATTCTTATTGCTTTCACTTTGTTGTTTGACTTGCTTAGCATAAGTTGTTGGTGCACATAGGTGAGCCTAGTATATTTAGATTGTTGGCTTGTTAATTTAAACACCTAGTTTTATTCCGTAATTATAAAGACTAAACTGGAAAAAAATTAATCGCCTATTCACCCCCTCTCTTAATGACATCCTTGTCCTTTCACCATTGCACTTCCATAACAGAAAAGGCTGCCTAGACAACGATAACATGCCATCATCATGCAAGCCTGCAAGTACAACCTGGCTGGCAAGCAGCGCTTTGGATTCTTTGTCCTGTAGGTGCAGGGGGATTCCAGGCATGCAAAATCATGGCCAGGACCAAGAGATTGGATAAGATCGTTGGCCGAATGTGTCAGCGAAGAGTTTGGATGACCTTGGCACAAAAAAGATCAGAGAAACCACAGCGTAGCTCCGGCAAAAGAAGGATGCGGTCAATGGACAAAAGATGAAAGGTTAAAAGCAGGAGGGCCTAGCTCTCCTCTACCACTACCAGTTCCTTTCGCTCCGGATCCAGTGGCCAATCCTCAGTCCTGTACTCCTGCAGTGTCTCCACTATTCTACCTTGCTTATATCGCGCCGCCCACCAAAAGGTCGTCCAAGGAGAGATCTTCTTCCAACTAGGCGCATGGAATCACGATCGCGTACGTAGCCATTAGCTAGCTAATTGTTTTCTTCCTTCAGTTCCGACCTTGGCCATTCTGCCTGGTGCCTGCAGTGCTGCAATATTCGTTGCAGCAGGATCCGGTGCACAGTGGAACATGGACGGGGAGAAGCGGCATACTGACCAACGGCAGGAGCTGCAGAGGAAGCCGGAGTGCTTCTCCGGCGAGGTGAACAATCGTGACGGCGCGGAGGAAAAGAAGGACGCGAGTAACAACCCACCGGCGGGCACGGGGAGAGACGGCGGCGGGCCAAGCATTGAGACAGGGAAGAAGAAGCGGACGCTGGGACGTCCGCCGGGGTCCAAGAACAAGCCCAAGCAGCCGGCGGTGGTCACGCCGGAGGCGGAGCCGGCGCCGGCCATGCGGCCATACATCCTGGAGATCCCTGGTGGCGGCGACGTCAGCGGCGCGCTCGCGGGATTCGCAAGCCGCCGCGGCCTCGGGGTCTGCGTGCTCGCCGGCACAGGCGCGGTCGCCAACGTGTCGCTCCGAACTCACAGCTGCCCTTCCGCAGAAGGTGGCGCCACGATCGTCTTCCGCGGCCGGCACGAGATCCTCTCCATATCGGCCACCTACCTGCCTCCTTCCATGTCCGCGGCGGTGCCCCGCGCCCTCGGGGGCCTCACGGTATCACTGGCCGGCCCTCGCGGCCAGATCCTCGGAGGCGCCGTGGCTGGACCGCTCTTGGCAGCCACCACTGTGGTGGTCGTGGCCGCCACGTTCACCGACCCCACCTTCCACCGCCTTTCCGCGGACGACGTCGACGCGTCAGCGTGCGTCTCCGGGAGCGGCGAAGTCGACATACACGATGGTCTCCAACTGGATCCGCAGGGGCAGCATCAGGCCAGCCGGTTGCAGCCGCACGGCATGGCTGCGGCGGCGATGGCGGCTCAGTCCGTGCCCTTATATGCGGGTCAGTCTCATGTTGCACGTTCGCCGGCGGCAAGCAAACCACGCCCACGGCCGCCGTATGAATAGGAGTATAGGACCCAGCTATCCTGTCACAGTGTCATGCACTCATTTCGTAAAGTTGTAGTGCTCATTCTTAACTAGGTAGTCCATCTAACTCCCTGTGCATGGACTGTGTTTAACATTTCTGTTTGTCTATAGTTTCTCTTGATTACTTGTTTTTGCATTTGTTTCTACTTTAAGTTGAGAACTTGTGGCGGTGTGCATCCCAGTTATGTGTATGTGTGCATTGAACAAAGCCAGCCCCGTGCATGTGTGATTTGAATGATGCCGACAATGTGATGTTTTTATTTAATGTAGCCCACAATGTGAATGTATGCAACGAATGGTGCCGACAATGTGATTTTTTTGTATTGAATGATGTGGCTATGGGTAGATTGATACCACCGCCATGGGTTCGCTTATCCATGGTGATATTTACTCCAATGCCGGCCAAGACGGCTCGGCCATAGAAGATACACAAGAGGAAAAGAAGACGAGGAAGTCAAGAGGAAAGTCATGGAAGGTCGAGGAGGATGTCTCGTGTTGTGTGAGTTTTGGATGGCAATAAGCGATGACCCCATTACTGTCTGCGCAACAAAGTTGTGATTTGTATTTTAGTCAGATCCATAAAGACTTAAAAAAAGGAAGGTATATGAGTCACACAATAAAATCTACATGGGTCAAGAGTGCTATCTCAAGAGTGTTATCTAATACTGGTGGGGCGCCATACAAGAGATTTGTAACAAATTTCATGGGTGCCATGATCAAGTTCAAACAAGAAATGAGAGTGACAAGACCCCCGTCGACAAAGTAAGATGCTATAAATTCGTATATATTTTTATTGACATGTGCTTTTTAATCTAGTTGTGAGATGCTCTTCCATTGGACACGCGACAACAAGATCTTCAATTTGATATGTTGTTTGTCCAAACTTCAAAATTGTCAAAAGTGGACAACACTTTGACTTTTATGAAGCGAATGGAGGCAACGGGCGAGCATGAGTGCATCGATCTAGAAGCAGAGCCATTGCCGGGGTCGGCTATGAATGACCAATTGGGACAAAAAAGCAAGGACGGCAAAGAAGGCGGCATCACCTTCGTCCCTCCAAGATTTTCTTGCCGAGTACATGAAGGAGGTCTCGTCGTCCTCGACTCGCAAAGAGCTGATGCACCAATAGAAAAAAAAGGTGGTCCACCTTTTTTCATTTGCAAGGCCAGAAACTCAAGGCGACGGATGACGATAAGGAACTAAAGAAAAGGGTCGAGGAGTGCGAAATCATGTCCACCGACACGATAGTGATCCCAAAGTGCTACTTTACCGAGAAAGTCGAGCGCATCATGGAGGAGAGGAAAGAAAATGCCAAAAGAATGAACTTTATACATTTGTTATTATATATTGTGGCCGGACTTGGTGGTATTTTGGTGGACATATTTGATGTTGATCAAGACGTTAATTTGGTGCCTTCTACATTTCGGTGACCGGCCGTTTGGTGGCTAGACTTGTTGTCATTTTTTATCTTGTTCGAACTACAAAAAATAGCATAAAATGGATAGGGACGTCCGTTGGAGTGCCGCGGGCTCCACCCATTGTGTCGGACATGTGTCCGATGACACATTTTTTCGAGGCGCTGTCTGGAGGGTACACAACCCATTGCCTGAACAAATTTTGTCACGAAGCCCAGTCAAACTACAGGCTTGTTCTTCAGGCCCATTCGAACCGGATTCCTACCAACGCCAGGCCATCCTCTCCACCCCATTTCTCCGTTCCTCTTGTGCGGTGGTGTACAGCGCGGTGGTGGCGGCGAGGCGAGGGGATAGAGACAGGCAGAAGGCTCGGCGACGTGACTGAGGCCACAGGCCGGCGAATATGAGCGGGAAGAAGGTCGCCGAGGTGGCCGTGAAGGCCGGGAGGAGGGCGATCGACTGGGACGGCTTGGCCAAGATGCTCGTCTCCGAGGAGGCGCGCAAGGAGTTCGCCACCCTCCGTCGCACCTTCGAGGACGTCAACCACCAGCTCCAGACCAAGTACTCGCAGGTATCCCACCCGTCGCCTTCTCGCGCCGCCTGATTTGACCTAGGGTTCCCAGATCTGTCCGCCCCTCTTCCAGGGCTTCTCGTCATCCAACTGTCGGATCCGATCCTTTGTATGCTATTAAGTGTAGGAATTTCATGACGAATCGTCAATAGAACAAATCCAGTTTGTTGGGAATTCTGTAGTTCGTGTGCTGCTGATATAATTGAGTTACGTTTTGGCGTATTGAATAGCTTGTGGATAGGCTATTGGCTGAGATGTAACATCTTATGCTGCATTTTTTGCTCGGTAGTCGTTGTTGATTTTGTTTTGCAAGCAGTTATGCTAATGTTTCCAGATGATGCTGGGTTTTAACATGTTATATTGGGTTGATTGTTTAGGACTGTGCTTATTGTCGCTCATAAATATACAGAATCAGTAGAGTCATTACATGTCATATCTTGTGTGTAATCAACCTGTGTTCAAGCCCTTGGTGACAAACCTCACGACGATCCATCAGCTATTCAATGCCATTCTTCTGATTGATAGAATAGCTTATGGATTTATGCTGCCATTTGGTAACTGCTTTCATAATAGTTATCTATTGATCGCAGTAAACGATAGTTCTTTTTCCCTTTTGAAGAATGGCATGACTTAATAGTTATCTATTGATCGCAATAAATGATAGTCCTCATGAAGTTTTTCTTTTAGTGCAAACAGACATGTCTTAATAGGCAACAATCTTCACGTGCAACACGATTGGTTTGCGGTGGATTAAGTACCACTCCCTGTCATGTTGAATTCTTCTACTCATTTTCCCTTGCTGCTTATATCTTAAAAGTCGTCCAGGTGTTTCAATATAGCCTCAAAGACATGTATTCACCTGACTTATAGTTGTGTTCTCACTCGTTGTAAATTTGTACGTTAGATGTTTAATGTGCTGTCAGTAAACTGTATTTGTTGTATTATTGAAGGAACCTCAACCAATTGACTGGGAGTACTACAGAAAGGGAATTGGATCGAAAGTGGTCGATATGTACAAAGAAGCTTATGACAGTAAGCATAATTATTCTAGATGCCTACTTTGTGTTTCTAGAAACAAGGGTTTTATTTGATCGAATAGGATGTTTTTTTCGGGTACCATTGAGGATGTTTGCATATTTTTGTATCTCTCAAGCAATGTTGAACATTTCAAGTGATTGACAACGTCTTGTTGTAATTTACTTGATACCACCGTTTGATTTTCTTCTAGTTTACTATTGGTTTTTAAATATGAACCTAGTTGAAGACGCTGTTAAGTGTGGCTCATGTGATGCTTCTTTGTAGTTGAAGTTCCCAATTTATAATTATGTTAGTTGGTTATCGATGTCGGCATGTGGACACTTGTCAGGTTTATCTCTTTTGTGCCTCTTACAGTTATTCAACAAGGACACTCACACTTGACGTCCCATTTAGACCTTTGTGAGATTAATATATCTACATTGTATTGCTATGTTGCTCAAAGTCTTATTCCCTGCCTTGCCACTGATTCAGCTGACTGATTAGAAGAATCAAGTTACGGTGGGTCTGAAGTCTGAATTAATATACTTTATGCTGCACTGTAATATGTTACCTAGTTCTTACATATAGGACACACACTTGATAGGCTGCTTTTTTATTTATTAGAAGGTATTACTTTATTGTGTGTGATATTCTTAAAATGGCGTGGTAGTCACATCAATACTGCATTATACAGGGCACCTCTATCTTTTGCAATTTGGATGACGTTCTGTAAATATTTTTGTTTGATCTAATTGTTGAGATACTAAGCATAACATAATTGCAGGCATTGAAATCCCCAAGTATGTTGACACTGTGACTCCTGAATACAAGCCAAAATTTGATGCTCTAGTAAGGACCTATCACTCTTGCTATGTTTTGTCTTCGCAAGTTGATTTTATGTTTCCTTGTTTGCATTTTCCCAGTTTGGCTACACAAGGGCATTATTATTTCCTGTATGCTGTCATTACCCACTTTAGAAATTGATGTGCTTTTAATCTCTTTATTTGTCTCATGTATAGTTGATTGAACTGAAAGAGGCAGAGAAAACATCTCTGAAGGAGTCAGAGAGGATAGAGAAGGAGATTGCTGAACTCAGGGAGATGAAGGTGAGGATGATCTTTACTGGAACTTGAAGTTCATTTATCAGGAAAAATGCATTTACATTTCTTGTTTTAGAACATATTTACATCACCCTGTTAACATCTTATTTATGCACACAGAAAAAGATCAGCACAATGACAGCCGATGAATACTTTGAGAAGCATCCTGAACTCAAGCAGAAGTTTGATGATGAAATCCGTAACGATAACTGGGGCTACTGAAGCGAGTACCTCAACTTTCCTTTTCTTGGAGGAACCAATAATTTTCTGTGTCCCAGTATGTACAGATGAATTTCACTTTCCCAACATTTGGTGGTCGGTCCCATGACTTGCAAATTAGGTCCATTTAAATTCGAGCTGGTTTGAACTAAATCTGCCCTGTTCTGGGCCTTGTTATTTTGAAGGCTGATGTTATATCTGGCGAATATCATGTTCTCTGTTCAGTTCCCTTTCAACATGAATAAGAGCATCTCTAGGCTAGATACCGGATAAGCCCCCGGCCCGGAAATTAACTGCTTTTTTTTTGGGTCCGGGGCGAAAATTGGGACGGAACAGATCCCGGTAAGCCCTCCTACATGAAAAATTTTCCAGGGAGCAGAATATTTCGCCCACCGTGATCTACTTGTTCTGTTTCCTTGGCCGATTTTCCTGCACCCCTGATTCTTGGCGCGAACCCTCTCATGCGAAAGTTTCAGCTTAGCTACCCGCTCGAGCTTGGCGGCTCCGCCGCTGCCGATTTGGCCGTCCTGCAGCCGATTCGGCACCATGGACCTGTTCGAGCCTCAGCCAGTCCTCCCGCACGTCGGATTCGTCTCCCCGCCAGCCCCAAGAGCACAACCGCGACCTCCCGCGCCTTCGGCGGCCGGCGTCCCCTTCGGCGTACCAATTTTGGCCGTCCCCGACCAGAAACGGAAGCGGACGCTCGGGGTGGTTGGCGTCGTTCGTCCTCCTGCCGCCTCGCATCCTCCTCCTGCCGCTGCGGTGGCCAGCGCGGCTTCCGGGGCGCGAAGACGAAGACGCACGCCACCAGGCCGAAGTAACCGAAGAAGGCCAAGGTTCCAGCGGGCCTAGGCCGTGCTCCTCGTGGATCGGCTGCCGGTCAAACCCTCCGCCGGCCCCTCCGTCGTGCCCAACGTGTTCGACAAAAGTCCGGAGAGGTGAAAAATTCATTTCTTTCTCCCGTGCATTCAACATTTGCGTGGTCCGAAGCTAAGCAATTCACATGTTTCAATTGTGTAGCTATCACGTGCATTCAACATACTCGCAAATGTTGAATGAGAACTCGGTTGATCTCTCGACTACTCCACTTGAGTTCGATTACGAGTTGCCCGAGGCCGAGGCGGAGGAGGGAGAAGGGGATGGCGAGGAAGACCTACAAGAAATTGGGGAGGATGTGTTTGAGGGAAGCCAAGCACGGTATGGAAAGAGGGCCGACAACTACACCGAGTTGGAGGACACCACATTGATCCGAGCATGGGAGAGTGTGACCCTTGATGCGGGTGTGGGCAATGATCAAACGAGGGCAATGATCAAAGTGTCACAAGCTCATGTCGGTGCCGTCACTACGTTCATTGAGGTCTCTCCAAGGCCGGTGGGATTTCATCAAGCAAACATGTAGCCGATGGTCCGGATGCTTGATTGCACAATCGATGACTATGTGAGTTTCTTTCACCCATGCATGTTCATGTTTCCCTTGGTGGCAATTGAACTCACACACTTGTTTGTTTTTGCAAATATAGGATCGCATTGCCCATGAAAGGTTCAAGCAAATGGCAGCATCCAAATTCCGGCCTTTCATGCTCCAACATTGTTGGAAGATCCTTGAGTTTAGCGAGAAGTGGAGGTTGAGGGATGAAGAAAGTGTAGCTCTATCTAAGATGGAAGATGATGAAGATAGTGATGATGCACCTGAAAGGACATTTATTAATCCCTTGTGTTTTGTGTGTTAGGCGACAACACTAGTGACGATTTAACATGTGAATCAAGTGATGCAGGCTTTAAGTGTGTAAAACATCTTTGCATCAAACCAAAAAGGGAGTTGAAAAGAGCCAGTTTTGTTGCTGAAGAAAATCGGATTATCCGATGTTGGAAGATTCGGATTATCCGATTTGCAAGTCGCTGAAATTCTGCTAAGGACTAGAAGAAACTTCACACTGAAGTATTCGGATTATCCGAGTTGGAAAGTATCGGATTATCCGATGTCAGATTTCGCGAACTGCTAAGGACTAGAAGAAATTTACACTGAAGATGTTCGGATTATCCGAGTTGGAAATATCGGATTATCCGATATCAGATTTCGCTGGAATTCTGCTAAGGACTAGAAGAAACTTCACACTGAGATCTTCGGATTATCCGATGATAGTCTGATCGGATTATCCGATATCGGATAATCCGATGTTGACTTGAATCGGATTATCCGATTTACCTGTCTGCAACGGCTAGAATCTGGGGCAGTATATAAAGGCCTTCTCCTACATTGGAGAGGGCACCACGACCAGAAATATCTTCCCCACCATTGTTGCAAGCTTAAACTTGGTAGATCTCTCTCCCTAGCCACTCAAACACCTTGTCCTTCTAGGACTTGGGAGAGTTGACCTAGATCTACCCTTCCACCAAAGCGATTTGATTTCCATATCCATTCCTTAGAGGAACTTGTGCATCTTGGGTTCATTGGAACCCTAGACGGTCGTTGGTCGTTCTTGTGGCTTTGGGAGCCGCGGGGACTAGCCGGGAGCCTCCAATTCGGTTGTGGAGACGTGCCCCGGCCTTGTGATTCTTGCGGCTTTGGAAGCCGTGGGAATTGGTGAGAGCCTCCAATTCGGTTGTGGAGTGTGCCTCATCCTTGTAAAGGTTTGTTGCCGACCTCGAGGGCATCATATAGTGGAGGAGATACGGTGTGCCATATCACGGCTATTCGGGGATCACTTGTGACCCCGCACCGCTCCAACGAAGACGTAGCTTCCATTGGGAAGTGAACTTCGGGAATCATCTCCGTGTCACCGTGTGCTTATCCTTTTTATATATACCTTTACTTGTATTGCTAGCTTACCTTGTTTAGTATATCTTGTTAGCTAGCTTCTTGCTCATCATATAGGATTGTTCACCTAGTTGCATATCTAGAGAACTTATATTTGAGCAATTCCTTAACTTGTTGAAAAGAAAATTAAAATTGGTAGTTGCCTATTCCCCCCCCCCTCTAGTCAACCTACTCGATCCTTTCAATTGGTATCAGAGCAAGGTCTCTTTATTAAGGGCTTAATCGCCTAAAGAGGAGGATGGCTAGTGCGGAGGATGTACAACGTGCTAAAGATGAGGAGTTAAGACTTGCTAAGGAACAAGAAAAATTTGATAGAGAACAACTTGACAAAGAACTAATCGAAGCGGGAATAATCCCTCCCGAGGGTGATGCCCCAATCACCATGAAGTCCATGATTGAACTTTTTGGGTTCATGAAAGGCAAAATGGTGGATGAGGTGTATACTCGGGTATCTAATCAAAATGGCTCCTCATCACCGCTAGCCCTATTAAGGGAGCTAGTGACAAGGATAAAAATGATAAACCTTGAGAAGCCTTCTCTTAACTTTGCTCCACCTAGCTCTTATCTCACTCAAGTTGCACTCACTCAACCTCATATAACCAACCTTGGTAGACCCCCTCCTAAGCTTGATAATACTCGTTATTTCACTTGGAAGAAATCTATGGAGTCTTATTTTCGCAGCTCATCGGTGCATCTTTGGAGGGTGGTTCTACATGGTTTCAACCCAGTTGATCCCAACAACTTGACCAAGCAAGAAGAGATTGATGAGCAACTTGATGCAAATGCCAAGTACATTCTTGAGAGTGCTATGACCGCAAATGATGAAGATCATGTGCGGAATCTCAAAACTTGCAATGAGGCTTGGCTCTATCTTGAAACCGTGTATGAAGGAAATGAGGGCATTCAACGCTCCAATGCGGCCGTCCTTCAACATCAAGTTGACAACTTCATCATGCTAGACGAAGAGACTCCGACCGAACTTTACCGAAGACTCTACAAGCTTGTGGTGACATGTAGGGAAAATGGAAAGAAGGATATGGATGATGAATGGGTCAAGGCCAAGTTCCTTCAAGCAATTATGCCATATAGTGAAACTATGGTGATGAACCTCCATGCAAGAGCGGATTACACAACAATGACTCCCAATGACATCTTGGCTCAATTTGTCACCTATGATACATTGAAGTCCACATCCAAGTCTTTCAACCAAGTCCGTGGCCCAAAGACTCTTGCTTTGAAGGCTCGTGTGGTAGACCATCCAAGATATGAAGAAAGCCCGGTCTATGAAGGTGAAGAAGACTTGGAGGGTGAGCTCAATGAAGTTCTTGCACTTGCCGCCACCCGGTTTTGGAACAAGAAGAACAAGAGCGTCAACCCTCCACCAATAAAAAGAATGTGCTTCAATTGTGGAAAGGACACTCATCTTGTGAAGGATTGCCCCTATGAAAGAAGAGAGGATAATGGTGGTCAACTCATTCTAAAGAAGAACAAGTACCACCCCAAGCCTACCTACATGAAGAGATCACCTCAAAAGGCTCTTGTGGCATCCCATCAAGAGGAATACGAGTCCGGAGGTGAGGAGGATAAAGAACCAAGTGAAGAAGTAGGAATGGCGGCTCTTGCAATGGGCACCCTTCCTCCATCATTGGCCAACCTCTTCTCATCTCCAAACGACGACAAGATCTCCAAGCCTATGTGCCTCATGGCCAAGGAAACAAAGGTGAATTCCCCACCAAAAATTACTATCTCCTCTAACCCATCACTATTGGATTGTGTTGAGGATGTAGGGAAAATTGAAGAAGAGGATAAAATTTCTATCTTCATTAGCAAGCTCCAAGGTCCAACCAAGAAAATGGTTGAGGCCCTCATGTATCAATATGGAGAAGCCAAGCATCTTCTTAATGAGAAGGATGTTAGGATTTGTGAGCTCGAAGGGCATGCATGTGATCATGCCGACAAAATTGGTGAGCTAGAAGATCAACTTGTTGAGGAACAATTGCTCCGTGAGCAACTTGAGGAGACACATGCCATGGATCTTTCCAAGGCAAAAGAAACTCGTGAAACCTCTATTCAAATTGCTATTGATCTAAAAAGTAAAAATGAGGAACTTGTAGAGAGTCATAACAAACTCTTTGAGGGTTTTGAGCAACTTAGGGAAACCCACAAGGTGACCTCAAGTGAGCTCACTACACTCAAGGAGTCATATGCCAAACTACAAGCTCAATTTATCTATGCTAGCTTCACCACTTCTCATAATGATAAAGATGCAAATTCTTGTTCCACTAACCCTTTATGTGTCAAGGCATCTCTTATTGAGGAAAACACTAGGTTGAAGGCCCAACTTGAGAAGGGCCTAGCCACTTGTATCCAAGGGGAAAAGAACCTCAATGATCTTTTGAGCAATCAAAAGGGAGTGGTTGGCAAAGAAGGAATTGGGTTCACACCCAACTCTAAGAAGGTCAACAACAAGAAGAAGAAGGCGACTCCCCCTTCCAAAGATATTGTTTTTGTGAAGGAGGGGGAGTTAGCCAAAGCAAATGACAACTCTATTGGGAGTGGTAATGTCACTAGGGGCAATGCCACTCACAATAACTTTGCGGGAAAATACAACCCCTCATATGTTCTTTTGAAATCTACAAATGGTTGTGTTTTTGCTAAATATGTTGGCTCTTCATATGGAGATGATTATCACTATGCTATTTGGGTTCCAAAGACCCTTGTGACTAACAAAAGAGGACCCATTCCAAAATGGGTACCTAAATCAAAGACTTGATTATTGTAGGGTTTCTCTTCCGGTGGATCTTCATGGCTCATTGATAGTGGATGCTCATCCCATATGACCGGAAGCAAAGAACTAGTAAAGGACTTATTGAAACAACTACTCTCATTCTCTCATGTCACCGTTGGCAACAATGCAAGACTCAAGGTAGTGGGAGTTGGTAAGTGGTGATCACTCCGGAGTTATCCATTGAGAAGGTCCTCTTGTTGAATCTCTTTCATACAATTTACTTTCCGTTGGTCAATTATGCAATGCCGGTTACACCGTTATTTTTAATAAATACCACGTGACCATCCTTTTCACTCAAACACTCAATGTCGCCTTTGTTGGATTTCGTGAAAACGGTTTGTATGTGGTTGATTTCTCAAAAGAGACCACTCAAATCGCTACATGTTTAATGGCTAAAGGCGACAAGGGGTGGCTTTGGCATCGCCGACTTGGCCATGTCGGTATGAGAAATTTACAAACTCTTGTAAAGGGTGGACACGTGGTAGGACTAACCGATGTTAATTTTTCCAAAGATCGTCCTTGTAGTGCTTGCATAGCCGGAAAGATGCATGAGAAGAATCACCCCAAGAAGACCATTATCTCCACTAAGAGGCCTTTGGAGCTCCTTCATATGGATCTTTTTGGGCCTCCCACATATGATAGTCTTGGTGGCAAGAAATATTGTTTGGTGATTGTGGATGATTATTCAAGATATTGTTGGACTTTCTACATCAAGAAGAAGAGTGAAACTCAAAAGATATTCATTGACTTTGCAACCCTAGTTCAACGCCAATATGACTCCAAGATTTTGGCAATTAGAAGTGACAATGGTACGGAGTTCAAGAATTACACTATGGATGATTTCCTAAGTGGGGAGGGCATTCAACACCAATATTCCGCTGCATATACTCCCCAACAAAATGGTGTTGCCGAAAGGAAGAACCGCACTCTTATTGATATGGCAAGAACTATGATGGCCGAATTTAATTCCCCATACAACTTTTGGGCCGAAGCCATCAACACCGCTTGTCATTACTCAAACCGGCTCTTCTTCCGTCCTCTCAAGGACATGACACCATATGAACTCCTCACCGGTAAAAAGCCAAATGTATCTTACTTTCGAGTCTTTGGATGCAAATGCCATGTTTACATTAAAGGTTGCAAAATTGCTAAATTTGAATCTAGATCTTTTGATGGTATATTTGTTGGATATGCCGCAAAGTCTCATGCTTATAGGGTCTACAACATATCCACCGGGTGTGTTGAAGAATCTATGAACGTGGAGTTTGTCGAGGATAATGGCTCCCAAGCGGAGCATATTGATCATGATGATGTAGGTGATGATGCTCCATCTCAAGCCATAAGAACTATGGGGATTGGAGAACTAATTCCTATTGAAGGACCTATTGATGATACTCAAGAAGAAGGAACAAGTTCTACTCAAGTTGAGCCATCCACCTCAATATTGATCAAGAAGATGGTCAAGACCCACCCAACTCTAGTGGTGAACAAGAACATAATGAACCCACAACTCCAAGAACTCCACTTCGGGTTGACCATGAGCAAGATAAAGGCAATGATGAAGATATTTGTGTTGGTGAAACAATTGGTCAAGCCTGGAACGCCGGGTCATCCGGCGTGCATCAAAATTGGATTACCAACAACACTTCAAAGAAAATATCCTTGGGAGTATCCGTAGAGGTGTGTCCACACGCAATCAATTATCTAACTTTTGTGGTCATGTCTCTTGTTTGTCTAGCTTAGAACCTCTCAAGGTATATGATGCTCTTGAAGACATGGATTGGGTTGCGGCTATGCATGAAGAGTTGAACAACTTCGAGCGCAACAAAGTATGGTCATTAGTGGAAAGACCCAATGACTCCTCCCATAATGTCATTGGAACCAAGTGGATATTTAAGAACAAGCAAGACTCACATGGTCAAGTCATTCGCAACAAAGCAAGATTGGTTGCACAAGGCTACACCCAAATCGAAGGAGTCGACTACGGTGAAACCTATGCCCCCGTTGCTAGACTTGAATCCATTCGCTTACTAATTGCTTATGCATCTACTCATAATATTGTCTTATATCAAATGGATGTTAAAAGTGCTTTCTAAATGGTCCACTAAATGAATTGGTGTATGTTAAACAACCACCGGGTTTCGAAGACCCTAAATTTCCTAACCACGTCTACTTACTACATAAGGCTCTTTATGGGCTCAAGCAAGCTCCACGTGCTTGGTATGATCATCTCAAGGAGTTCTTAGTAGACCGTGGCTTTGAAATTGGGGTAATAGATCCCACTCTTTTTACAAAAAGGGTAAATGGAGATTTTTTCGTATGCCAAATATATGTTGATGATATTATCTTTGGTTCCACTAACCGTGAATTTAGTGATCAATTTGGCAAGCTAATGACCAAGGAATTTGAGATGTCCATGATGGGAAAATTGAATTATTTTCTTGGCTTTGAAATCCACCAATTTCGAGAAGGAACATTCTTATGTCAAGCCAAGTATATTAAGGACATGCTCAAGAAATTTGATATGAACAATGCCAAGCCATATAAGTTTCCCATGGACTCCAAGGCGGATCTTCACTTAGATCCGGATGGTAAGGAAGTTGATCAAAAGCTTTATCGTTCTATGATTGGATCTTGCTTTACCTTTGTGCATCTAGACCGGATATTATGTTTAGTGTGGGTATGTGTGCAAGATTCCAATCAAGTCCTAGGGAAAGTCATGAAACCGCGGTCAAAAGGATTCTAAGATATTTGTTGGATACTCCCAACTATGGTCTTTGGTATCCCCATGGTACAAGCTTTGATCTTGTTGGTTATTCGGATGCGGATTGGGCGGGTTGCAAAATGGATAGAAAATCAACTTCGGGTACATGCCAATTCCTTGGTAGGTCCCTTGTGAGTTGGTCTTCCAAGAAGCAAAATTGTGTGGCCTCGTCATCCACCGAAGCCGAATACATCGCCGCCGGTAGTTGTTGTGCACAATTATTATGGATGAGGCAAACTTTAAAGGATTATGGTGTCATTTGTGACAAAGTGCCTCTTTTATGTGACAATGAAAGTGCTATTAAAATTGCACACAACCCGGTTCTTCATGGCAAGACCAAGCACATTGAGATTCGGTATCATTTTATTCGAGACCATGTTGAGAAGGGTGATATTGCAATCAAGTATGTCAACACCAAGCATCAACTCGCCGATATGTTCACGAAGCCTCTTGGTGAAGCAAGATTCAAGGAGTTGAGAGGAGAACTAAATGTGGTGGACATATCCAATTGGATTTAGTGGATTTCTTGCATACCTACCCATATTAGACGATACTTATTTGGTTTAGATGTAGGCATGGACATAGGGGGAGTGCGGTCCTAATCCATTGGCTATCCCTCCCCCCATTATGCCGATAGTAAGAACTCATTTTGTCTCTATATTTTCATTTCATGAATTGTGAGCTTAAATGACGAGTAGTGGCCGTGAACCCGAGATACATCTTCGCGGTGTCACACCACAAACTCATACATGGTGGCCTTGGCCACCGCCCTCTTCTTTATGAAGAGTTGGTTCTTTTCGGTCTTAATTGAAAATCATTTGGAATTTTGGTCCTATTGTTGGTTTTATGGGAAACCCACTCATCTTGGCATTTCCGTGTTCGATTTTTGCAAGTTTGAGTGTGGAGTACCAATGTCAGTTTGACAATCTTATCCCAAGCCTATCTTCCTAAAAACACTTCATCTTATGCACACAAGTCTATTTTGAAACTGAGGAGAAAGGGTTAGCAGGCCAGAATTTCTAACGAAATCCTGAAATCGGATTATCCGATTCTGACTTGCTCGGATTATCCGACTATCGGAATATCCGATCCAAGTCAAAATCGGATTATCCGATTTGGCGGTTTGTCTCCAAATAGAGCAGGGGTCGGGGTGAAGGGCTCATTCGAGCGTTTCTTCCACCCCCGACCCTCTCTCTCCACCAGCGCGTCGCCTGCTCTCCCCGCGCCTCCCCGGCATCTCCGGCCGCCCCAACTCCGGCATTTGGCCGGATTGGTGCTCCTCCTCCCCGGGAACCATTCACCGAAGCTTTTTCCTCAATGGACGAGGGTAACTTCTTCTCTCTCATCTCCTAGGTGTTCCTCACCTAAATCTTTGAAGAAGTTGTTTTGGCTGGTGGTTGTGGTTCCCCTTGGTACTTAGAACACTAGGCTAGCCCCCCTTATTGTCGATCTACTGCTAGACCTAGGACTTGAATCACTTTGTTGCTGCCAGATTCAGATCGGATTTTCCGATTCAGTCTGAACCGGATATTCCGACCAGTCGTATTATCCGATTCATACTGAATCGGATTATCCGAAATTGCTCAGTGCTATTTTTCAGCCACATATTGATTTGTCCAGGACTTAGTAGACTCAACTTAGGGATGCTCTTTGTGACGCCCCAAAAATCGGTACCATGCGGATTTCAGCGATCCCGCCAAAAGCCGCATAATAACGATCTTAGGACGCCCACCAGACATAACGTGCACGCCAAAAACATGCGCGTTATGTGGGTGGAATTGTGATAACATTACAATAGTTCACGAAAGAATCCGCAACAACAACAGAAAGAGGATATATATACAAGATTGACTCAAACGAGTCAAGAAACAACTGATACATTACAAAGATACAAATCACAGCGAAAGCAAACTAGCGTCGGTCTACGGACAAGATACAAATTGGACTGAGAGTCCTGAAGATAACCATGGCGTCCAATCCCTGCCCAGGCCGAGCCGGGGGGATTCCCAAGCTAACGTCGTCAGACTTCAAACCTGTTGACTGTTCAGTGCAAAACAGCCCCAAAAGATTGGGTCAGGTAATGGAATTTACCTGGCAAGTAAAGCACACTTGGAACCAATACAAAGGCTCCCAAAATATAAAGGATTGGTGGACTGAAGCAGCAGCAGCACTAAGCCATCTACAGAAGACACGCTACAACTTTCGTCTATAAGATAGGGATGAGATCGAGTAAAGAACCAACTAGATACTAACACCAAACATAACCCAGCCGATTATCACTCACTCGCTTAACCCACGAGTAAGCAATCCAAAGGCACTCACACAGCGAAGCAAGTTTAAGTGTTATCATTATTAGATGTACGGCTCCTAATCTTGTTAGCCAGCATCTTCACCAAGTTGTCCATAACCGCGGACGCGGCTTTTCGAAAAGATTTAACCCTGCAGGGGTGCACTATTGTTTAACCACACGCATCGAAATTGCCGCGGAGCGATCGACACGACCTTTCACTTCTCTTTGGCCAAGTCCAGGGAACCACCTAGCTAGGATCTTACCCGCATCAAGAGTCCGGCCGAGGCTCCGATACAGACCCAACCGTTGTGTGACCCTACCTTCCCAGGCCTCCTCTAGGGTAGCTACCCGGTTGAGCGGTGCCCACAAACCTATAGAATGTACGCACATCAGTTAAGTACCATCGTCATCATTATCAACATCTTCACCTGCATGAAAGGGGATGTGCGTACGCCAAATGGAAAGCCCGAACTACTTTGCGGTGCCCTGGACAAGGCTTCGGATCGGTTCGCGGTCGCGGGGATTCCCATAAAGGTCCCACATGTGGACAGCGCGCTCAAACTTGGATCCACGGACAAGAACTACAGCGACACCAAAAGGACCAAAAACCACAAAAGGGCCTCCTACCGGTGCCTTATCTTAAGGTAACATGATCGTCCCACAACATAAAGTAAAGCAGATAGCCACTTACCAGGGCTTCAAAGATACAAGTAATAACAAGAACATAAAGGTAACAACCTAAGCATGCGCTACGACTCGCAAGGCCAACAAGGTAAACAAACAACAGGGTGATAGGATGTGGAGGTGGGGCTATATCATGGCAGCAGGGTAAACATGGATGGGATCGCACATAAGCATCGTAACATAAGGATAGCAGAGATCAACGACAAGGATGAAAGACAATGCATTGGGAACAAGAGAACATTGCTTGCCTGAGAAACACGGTAGAGGAAGCAGAACTTGTCGTTGCTCACATCATCTCAACGTCTTATCCGCGAAGAAGCAACAAACACTGGAAGCGCAAAAGATGCATCTTACAACTACGGCAAAAGATCCAGCATGATCATGATATGATGCATGACATGGCAAGATGCAAGACAAGATGCAACTTAAACCAAATTAAGCGGAACCGAGATTCCGACAATTAATATTAAAGGTTCAAGTTATTTATCTAACCACAAAGTTAAATGTTGATTAACATGTGAGACATGGCATGGGTGAGCTACACAAATTAAATGGAATAGGGCAATAATTAATTAAATACCCAACACATTCCATAATAATTATTTTAGGTGATAATTGCAAAAGACCACAAAGCAACAAGCTAGAGGATGCAAACATGATCATGGATGACATATTAATATTACTTGCATTTTTCTGATAAAGATAGATATATAATTTGTATTATTTAGAGTTATACAACAATAGATATGAGTTTATACATTTTCTGTAAAAAGAAAAGGAGAAGGAATTGACAGAGAGGGAGATGGGCCGGAACTGGCAGAGAGGAGGAGCGCTGGCGGTGGATAGCTTTGGGCCGCTCGGGGCGACCGGTTGCTCTGGCAGGATATGGGCTGTGGCCCATCAGTGGCGCCGGATGGGGAAAAAAGAAAGAAAGAAAAGGGAAGAATTTTGCGGTGGATGGGGATGGAACTCGGGTCTCCCGGGATGTGGATCGAGTGCACAGCCACGGGGCTACAGCTCGCCTTGTGATTGGATTCAACAGCGACACAACATGAACTGAACAGGCGACGCTAACTGAATTTTTATACAGGAAAGCTTCAGGCTTTCTGAAGTAGAGCGATGGCGACGATGTCCGAGAGAGCTCTGGTGACGACGAACAGAAGCGGGCGATGGTGAAGACTCCGGGGTGCGGTGATGCTGCTGGAGGGTGGCTCGGACGAGGAAGAAAGGTAGGGGAGGCGCGGGAGCGGCAGCTAGCTCGCGCGCAAGCTCAACACGGCTGCGGCCATGGCAGGACGGTGACCGCTCGACGGCGAGAGCACCCAGAGCTAGAAGGGGAAGGGGAAGAGGAGCGTGGAGTCGCGGCTCACCTCGGGAGGTCGACGGAAAGGCTCGAGAGGACGAAGGAGGACGGAGTCGAGGTAGAGGAAGAAGACGACGGCGAACTTGGCGTCGAGGAAGACGTGCTCGGCGGAGGCGCTCCCGGCGGCTCCAGCTCCGGCTTCTGCGGCGATCTTGGCGCGGAAGAAGACCCAGTTCCATTCCCGCGCTCAGGAGGCCTTGGCGATGAAGGAGAGGACGGCACGATCGAGCTCCAGCAGCTGTCGATCATGGCGGTGGTCCTCGGGTGAGGTGGAGAACAGGAAGCAACGGGGAGAGAGGGGAAGAGAGTGGTGGCGGCGGCGCTGGAGGGAGGAAGGAGAAGGAGGCTAGGGTTGGCAAGAGGCGGCCGGGTGGTGGTTTTAACCAGGGGAGAGGAGCAGCTGCGGCCGTCAAATCACGCACAGTGCCGACGTGGAGGTGCTCGATTCACTGCCGTACATGAAGAAGAAGGAGGTGGGCTGAGATGAAGAGATGGGCCCGAATTGCTCTCCAGGCCTAGAAGTGTATGCTGCGAATTTCTCTTTTATTCAGGAATAAAAAAGAGGTAAAAGGAGATAGAAAAGAGGGATAAGGTTTTACAAAATAATTTACAAACTTTAATTTTGATTTGAAGTAGTTTTACAATTGTTCCCAAGTACTTAGTTTGGAGTTTTATTTAAAATAGAAAGAGAGGGAGAAAGATTTATTAATTGACAAAACAAAATAGGGCTTGCAAAAATAATATTTTTAGTTCTTTAGCAAAACATGCAAGGTGATAACAAGATGCATGATGACATGATGATGCGAAAAAGAAAAACAAACAAATCTAATTGGGGAAAAACCCCAGGACGTTACACTCTTCTAGTGTACATTGTACCATTACTTGCTCTGTGACTTGTGTGTACTCATCTATGCTATCCATCTATTATTCTATCTCACAGGTGGTTCCGGTAGTCGTGATTCGGGTAGTCCTCCACAGAAACATGCTAGAAAAGACAAGCAACCCATGAAGAAGAAGCAAGTTGCTCATAGAACCAAGAAGCTCAAGGAAACTCGCCCCAACTACTTGACCATGAACCCAGTTGACTATGCCCAAGTCCGTCAGTCCAACTGGTATACGAGTATGCCAAGAGATGAAGATATTGAAGATCCCAACTTCTGGTGCATGGAGCAGATATATATATACAATGACATCTATAAGCATTATAACCACCCTATTCGCCCGATGCAGCCCTACAGAATGCGAGATATCAAGGCCAAGGCCAGTTATGCTCAAGCTGCAGATGTGATTGAACAGATGGACTTGGTTTCACTCATTGAAAAGCAATGCCCCTACAATGTGTCAATGGTTCTGCAGTTTTTCTCCACCTTGGTGATCGAGACTGACCACAAAAAGACCATGAAGTGGATGACGGGTCGCACTCAGTGCACATCCTCCTTTGCTCGGTTGTCTACTCTTCTTGGCTATGCACCCTACCGCAGCAACCTTCCTCCCAGTGGTTACCGTATGCACACTGTTGAGAAGTTCAACAAAAACATAATGAAGGATATGTATGGGGCTGGTGCAACTATTGGCGAAAAAAAGGGCCTCCTGCCCCTCTATGACCAGCTTGCGATCATCTTCCGCTCAACTATTGCTTCCAGTGGAGGTAACAATGACAATATAGTTGCTCCTCTTGCAAATCTGCTTTGCCTTGCTAAGAAAATTGTTGAGAATGAAGACCCTGAAGAGGATTTTACAGTGGATGTGATGCATTTTATCTTTCGTGAGTTGTATGACTCTATGGTCAGTGGGCTCACTATTCCGTATGCTCCTTACATCATGATGCTCATCAAGGACACTCTGAAGAACCACAACTTCAGCCGGTATGATATGGAGCCCCATCCGTACAAGAAGGTTTATCAGAAGAGGAAAGAGGTCATTCCATCTTCTGCTGCTGCAGCTCCTGCCCGTGGTTCCTTCATGGGTGATGCTCGTCGTGGTGCCACTCGTCCGTCTCCGGTTCCTTCCTTTGATCCGCCCAAGAAACTCAACTGGTTCCAGCGGAACATCCTGTGCATGAATGCTGACATCCGGAGGGGACAATATGACACTTATCTTAGGCAGGAGAACATTCTCAAGCACCTTCCTCGCCTCCCAAATGATCCTCCAGACTCTGCTCCTCTCTCTTTTGCTCAGTGGAACGAGGGCTCTCAGTTTCCATGGACTCAGCTTGAGTCTCATCTGCTCGAGACAGCGTCTGCCGGCCCTTCCCGGCCATCCTACACTCGTGCCCGTACTTATGAGTCTTCAGAAGAGGATGGTGATGACAATGATGATGATGATGCCTCTGCGACGGAGTGATCTACTTGGGTCGTAGCATCGCTCTTTTCCCTTTTTGGCGTTTCGATGCCAAAGGGGGAGAAGTAGTTCTATTAGGTCTCCGTGTGGGATTTGCATGGGTTTCGGGCACAAGCATATGCTTTTACCATTCTTGTTGCGCTTGTGTCCATTTATGTCGAACATATTCGTGAACTTATTTGTGTTGTGTTTTCATGTGGAACCTATGTGTGTGAACCTTTAAGTTATGAGACATATGGATTTCTAATATGGTTATGAGTTGTATTCTTGTGCTAAGGCTTATTTCTACTCTATTATGCACAAGGTATAGTCCACTATCGAAACCCAACCTATTTTGATATGTCTCCATCTAGTTTCCTTACTATTTGAAATATCCCTCCTCCTATATGTATTGCATTTGTATTCCAATACAATTTAATTATATGCACACATTCAGGGGGAGCTTCTCATGTCTTAAGCTCGGGAATCTAGATAATATATAACTATGCTTTCCTTGCAAATCCTAGTGTTGTCATCTAACACCAAAAAGGGGGAGATTGAAAGGACATTTATTAATCCCTTGTGTTTTGTGTGTTAGGCGACAACACTAGTGACGATTTAACATGTGAATCAAGTGATGCAGGCTTTAAGTGTGTAAAACATCTTTGCATCAAATCCAAAAAGGGAGTTGAAAAGAGCCAGTTTTGTTGCTGAAGAAAATCGGATTATCCGATGTTGGAAGATTCGGATTATCCGATTTGCAAAGTCTGCTGAAATTCTGCTAAGGACTAGAAGAAACTTCACACTGAAGATATTCGGATTATCCGAGTTGGAAAGTATCGGATTATCCGATGTCCAGGATTTGCTCGAAAACTGCTAAGGACTAGAAGAAAACTTCACACTAATGATGTTCGGATTATCCGAGTTGGGAAGTATCGGATTATCCGATATTCAGGATTTGCTCGAAGGCTGCTAAGGACTAGAAGAAAACTTCACACTGAGGATCTTCGGATTATCCGATGATAGACTGATCGGATTATCCGATGGAATCGGATAATCCCATGTTGACTTGAATCGGATTATCCGATTTACCTGTCTGCCACGGCTAGAATCTGGGGGCAGTATATAAAGGCCTTCTCCTACATTGGAGAGGGCACCACGACCAGAAATATCTTCCCCACCATTGTTGCAAGCTTAAACTTGGTAGATCTCTCTCCCTAGCCACTCAAACACCTTGTCCTTCTAGGACTTGGGAGAGTTGACCTAGATCTACCCTTCCACCAAAGCGATTTGATTTCCATATCCATTCCTTAGAGGAACTTGTGCATCTTGGGTTCATTGGAACCCTAGACGGTCGTTGGTCGTTCTTGTGGCTTTGGGAGCCGCGGGGACTAGCCGGGGGGCTCCAATTCGGTTGTGGAGACGTGCCCCGGCCTTGTGATTCTTGCAGCTTTGGAAGCCGTGGGAATTGGTGAGAGCCTCCAATTCGGTTGTGGAGTGTGCCTCATCCTTGTAAAGGTTTGTTGTCGACCTCGAGGGCATCATATAGTGGAGGAGATACGGTGTGCCATATCACGGCTATTCGGGGATCACTTGTGACCCTGCACCGCTCCAACGAAGACGTAGCTTCCATTGGGAAGTGAACTTCGGGAATCATCTCCGTGTCACCGTGTGCTTATCCTTTTATATATACCTTTACTTGTATTGCTAGCTTACCTTGTTTAGTATATCTTGTTAGCTAGCTTCTTGCTCATCATATAGGATTGTTCACCTAGTTGCATATCTAGAGAACTTATATTTGAGCAATTCCTTAACTTGTTGACAAGAAAATTAAAATTGGTAGTTGACTATTCACCCCCCCTCTAGTCAACCTACTCGATCCTTTCAGCACCAAAGGGAGAAAGAAACAAGGATATGTCGGATGGAAGAAGGATGGAGAAAGATCAAGCTAAAAGGACGGCCGAAGCCTCCAATTTGAGAGACCAAATTGCTTCAATGATGAATCAAAGGAAGCAATGATAGCCAAACACTTAGAGGTCAAGGTGGCATTGGCCGAAAAGAAGAGTGAAGGCAAAGAGAAGAAGTGGGTGACAAGATGCTCCTTTAAAGAGCGCAAGATCTCTATTGAGGAGCAAAAGATGAAGGAGGAGAAGAAGGCCAAAGAGAACCGGTTCATGATGCTTGATCCCAACTCGATGGAACCAATGGCAAGGGAGTTTTGGGAACTCACAAGAGCGGAGATCATGTTTCAGATGAGACAAGAGTTTCATGATCTTATGGTTGGTTATGGTACTCCGGCCAATGATGTTGGTGGTGGTGATGTTGGTGGTGGTGGTGGTGGTGGTGGTGGTGATGGTGGTGGTGATGGTGTTTCGGCCAATGGAGGGGGTGGTAGTAATGATGTTGGTGGTGGTGCTTCGGCCAATGGAGATCATGGTGGTGGTGTTGATGGAGGTCTTGGAGGTGGTGGTGCTTTCTCAAGCTTCGGATGTTATTGATGTTGATCGTTGATTCACCATCAAGTTGATTGATTGCGCATTCTTTTGGACGATTTTATTGCTATCTAGATTGCGCATGATTTTGGTTGTGTAGTAGTTTAATGTAATAGACTTAATTCGGTGAGACATGTTGAAACTTTGATTTGATTCGGTGATGAGAAATGTTGAAACAATGTCAAATGTGATTAATTTGATAAAACATGAAAAAAAATGGGCTGAACAGATACAATAAACTCGTATTCGGTACGAGTTTACCACATTTGTTCTTGCCCGCGCCGCGTAGTACCGGAAAAGCGTTTCCGGGTTAACCGGATACGAGATATCCGGTATCAGATTATCCGGTATCTGCTAGAGATGGTCGACTTCCGAAGACTTTCTACCTCATTCTTCGTACAGTTCTGCAGCTTATTAGTTTCTGGGTTGTTTAATATTGATGTTCTCCTATGGTCTTGAATGTTGTTCTTTTTTCCTTTGTTGTGAATATCTTTACTATTAAATGGGAGTTTGTACGTTGGTACGTTGTCTGCCTTTCTGCCACCTCGATCGATCGATCTCGCACTGCCATCGCTAACGCTAACATGGGCTGTTTCCTTTCTCTTCTATCGTGAGCGCTAAAGAAATCAATCAGGTGAATCTTCCCTTTCCTCGTTAACGCCAAAAAAGGCAATCTACCGTATCTCTCTAGGTTTTTCCTTTCCTCGTTAGCTATGAGTAAGGAAGGTCAAAATCAGCAATTTGGATACATCGAGAGAGGAGATGAAGCCAGGAGAAGAGCACACGACGCCAACGCCCATGTTTTGAATCGAGCGAGCTCGCCCTCCTCTTACCAGCCAACCAACCACCTCGCGTTTCTATTTCAGTTCCTCCGATGGGGAACCTGAGGCGCGGCAGTGGCGGTCTAGGCACGCCGGGAGGGGAGCGCACATGGCGTCGTCGTCACCGGCAAACAAGGCCTCGGATGTCGCGCGCTTCGTGGCGGCCGCGAGGAGGTGCAGATTCGAGTGTGATGTTGTACCAGAAGGTTGTCGTTATTGCATGAGACCACCGTCGGCGCCGCACGGTGGACTGCCGTCGAGATGTGGAAGGAGATCACCAGTGGTAGTAGTTGTGAGAAGGAGTTGGCCCCGGCAAAGCCGAAGAGATGATGCTGAGGACTTCCTGGCAATGGAGAAGGAGGACGCCGTCAAGGTTCCGGGCCCATCCGCGGCTTTGGAGGAGTAGGTGGCGATGGTGTTTTTAACTGGATGGAGGACGTGTCGGCGGCGGCGGGAGGGGGAAGAAGAGGCAGCCGACGACGCCCCGTTCATCTCTCTCATCCTCGTCGTCGGCGCCGTGCTCTCCTTCAGGCACCACGCCGAGAACTCACACCTCCCCCTCACCGTGCCCTATACGTCTGAGGCGGTGACACCGGCCGCGGTTCAACGAAGCTGGCCGCATGGAGGTGGTCCCCGAATAGGGTGCCTTTATCTACGTTACGCTCTGCTCCTCACGGGCATGGAGCTCTACCCGGCGAGAGGAGGCGACCATGAGTGACTGACGCGGTGCACCGAAAAAGCAATTCTAACGGAGCCGCGCCCTACCGGGGTCGCTAGCTGCTGCCACGTGCGGCCGGTGCGGCCGAATACGTATGCATGCACTGTATTTCTCCCATATTTTAACGTATAAATAATATTTTTTATCAGAAAATAATAATTATTAATAAATTCCAAATATTTTTTAAATAGATTTCCACAAAATATTTTTTATAAATGATTCAAAATTTCATTTTTTTTCTAACCAGTTTCTTATAATTCTTGGCGACATGTTGTTGTTACGAAATCTTTTTGAAATTAAAATTTTTTGCAACGCAAATTTTAGTTATTTCAGAAACATTGGACATATTTTTGGATTATTTCAGTTATGTTTCAAGAAATTATGGTATTTACAAAAGACTTGCGTGAAACATTTATGAATTTTTTTTGGTCTCGCAAGAAAGCACAATGAAATATGCATGAAATCCTTATTATACTCATACGTATGTCATATCGGAATGAAAACGTCGATTTTGATAATTTAATTTCATTGAAATTTCAATTCAATTTCACAGTCGATTTTTAAAACTTTTCAAAATGTGTCCAATATTGATCTTGTTTTGAAGATCTCGTCATCAGGAACTCAAATATCAAAAAATATCATAAATTGGACATTCAATTTAAAAGATATTATCATTGAGAATAAATCTGAAAAGGAAGGGTGGGTGGATAAAATAATTGTACTTTTTACTGGATATGTACCCACCATTCACTTACGCGTGGGACACAAATGTGTTGTACCCCACCTGTCATTGAGTGAAAAAAGTATGTGGATAGGTAGGTTGTATTTAGCATGTACTCCCTCCGTTCCAAATTACTTGACTTGGGTTTGTCCAAATACGGATGTATCTAACGGAGGGAGTATAAGATACCCTCCAATTTCATATTAAAATAACAATAAAGCGCATGCATACTTACTCGGCGGCACGTGGCAGCAGCTGGAGGCCCCGGTAGGGCGCGGCTCCGTTAGAAAAACCGTTTTGCGCGGTGCACGGCAGGAGATTCATGTGGTGTGTGTACGGCGTGCCTGGGACGCCACGAAGGATACCACCACGGCGGCACTGTCGTTCAACCGCGCGTCCATGGCACTCCCATGCGGCCAGGACACCGCCGCGGAAGCACGCGTCAGATCTCAGTGGTAAGCTCCCACAATCTATATCGGTGCCTGTCACACCCTGGCGTCAAGTAATCCCCTTCTATATCCCGATTTATTTAGACCCATGTCTATTGATATTCCATGTTCTCCACTACCACTCACAATATATATCTCTCTCAAAGGATGCTAATGCTGACGGCCATGGAACCGAATGCTAGAGAAACAAATTTTGTTATTGTTGTCAGTACTTAACTTTCTAGAAAATGATCTTGTTTCTTGTAAATAATGATTTGAAGATGGATAAATTGGAAATCCCGCTGTTTCTTGTTTGCTGGTTGCTTGTCCGTCTACTGTTGGTAGATGTGAGAGTTGAAATTGTCTATAAATTGATGTGAGCGATGAACTTCTCTATAAATTGATGTCTGGATCTATTTGTCTGGGCGTTCTAGGTATGGCATGATCAAATATGAATTGTTCAATTTCATCGGATTTTAAGATCTCGATAGGAGACTTATGTATTGTTTTCCTTTTGTTCCTATTTTTTTTCCTTTTATCATATATGCAAAATTGTACATTGGGTGATTCAAACAACTATTAAAGAAACAAGTAGCAAATACCCCTTTGTTTCTACAAGATGCAAATGTGACCGTTGTTTCTATGAGTACATGTTCGTGAAAGCAATTACTCATGATAAAATAATGAAAACTAGAGCATAAATTCATTGAGGTCACATGGCTATGTTGGCTCATAGAGCAGCCCAAATTAGGTAGAAGCATGATGGGGAGAGAAGTATGAGTTAAGTAGATATAAAGTTTGTCAAAATAGTTACTTACAAACAGTTTTGCTATACAACAGTTGCCTTGTTTTGGGACCATCTTCTGGTCAAGTTTTCCTGGTTAAGAGAGAGATAAGAGAAGCCGACAAATGAGAGGGACACCACTAAGTGCCGGAGAGCATTGGAGAGTTCCGAGGCGAAGACGGGGCAACGCCGGGAAGGCCTCGGACAGTAAATCGCCGGAGACGTGGACGGCGAGCGGAGCGAGCTGTTACATCGCCGGTGTAGGCGAGGAAGATTGTTAGCCGTGCGGTGGGGGGACTTCTCGCTCTGGCGCGCCACCGCTAGATTAGAAAGCTTCCTCGTCGAGGCGGGGATGTCGCAGCGAGCGGGATCAAGACACAACGTCGCAGCTGGAGGAGAGTAGGCGAGCAGGAACCCGTAGGTGGATGAAGGCTGGAACTGGAAGATGGATGGGAGAATTGACAGAGAAGAAGATGACCGGTAAACCATCGAATGATGATCTGATGTCTCGAAAAAAGTGACTGAGATATTAACAAATTTTCCACCCGTGATATAGCCACACCAATTTGCAAATCAAGTTTGATGTTTACTTACGAAATATATTGTTTGATATTCCGTAGCAAAGCACGGGCATTCAGCTAGTGGTGTTGAATGTTGATGTTGTGCCGAATAGTTGATGGCTATTTCTGTGCATGGACACAGGTAGAACTCAGCCCAGTAGCAATTGATACTCGAGCTATGTGGGCCCACATGTCATGTTTAGGCGGCAGCAAGCCAAGCCCAAGGCCCAGCTCGATCGAGTACTGCCGCTACACGGAAGCGCACCCACTCGCCCACGGCGCCCCGCGATGGCGGCCGTGCGCGTAGCCCCACGCCTCCGCTCCATTCCCCTCCTGCTCCCCGGACCAGACGCCGCCGCCGCAGTCCACCGAAGCTACTCCTTCCGAAGCTCGGTCGCCGCCGCCGCCGCCGCGTCCGCACGCGCCATGTCTTCATCCTCCACCACATCGTCGTCCCCCTCTCCGTACACGACGCTCGTGGGGCGCGTTCGCTTCGAGCGCGAGATCAAGCGCAGCAAGTTCATCGCAATCGCCGCCTCCGTCCCCGACGAGCGCGCCGCCATGTCCTTCCTCAACGAGGTGCTCCTCCCTCCCCACTTTTCTTCTTCTTCGAGCGAGGCCTTAATCGTAAGCTTAGTTTTTTTCTTTTTCGGGAGAATCCTAAGCTAGTTGCAGCCTCATGTAGGCTCATGTTCGTCAGACGATGATATGTAACACAACTAAATGCTCAATCAGATAACTCGGCAGTTTTAACTCTTCTTCATAAAGTGTGTTGTGCCTGCCTGAACCGTACCATTTGTTAATTGTATTATTATGCTCTATTAGGTTACCCTTGTTATACTGATTATTTATCAAGGTTCACTCACGATATATGTGGAATGTATATTGCTTCTGATGATTCGATTCTTAGCTAGGATTTACACGCATTGCGTCTGACATGTTAGAGCATCTCCAGTGGCACGCGCCAAATTCGTGTCCGGCACCCCCAATTGTGCCCTCTGGGGGTGCCGGACATGTGCCCGGCACAATGGGGGTGCTGCCCCTAGCGCCCCCCCCCCCCCCCCCCCCAAGCGCACCCACGGTTTCCACTCACGTACGGCGCCCCGCGATGGCGGCCGTGCGCGTAGCCCCACGCCTCCGCTCCATTCCCCTCCTGCTCACCGGACCAGATGCCGCGGCGGCAGTCCACCGGAGCTATTCCTGCCTCCGCTCGCGCCATGTCGTCATCCTCCTCCACATCGTCGTCCCCCTCTCCGTACACGACGCTCGTGGGACGCGTTCGCTGCGAGCGCGAGATCAAGCGCAACAAGTTCATCCCAATCGCCACCTCCGTCCCCGACGAGCGCGCCGCCATGTCCTTCCTCAACGAGGTGCTCCTCCCTCCCCATTTTTTTTCTTCTTCGAGCGAGGCCTTAATCCTAAGCTCTAGTTTTTTTACGCGGGGGAATCCTAAGCTCTAGTTGCAGCAGGCTCATGTAGGCCTGATTCTGGTTGCATGTTAGAGCATGTGGCGGACCCAGGAATTTGTTGAAGCCTGGGCGCACCGCAGTGTAACTAAAAAATTTCTCGGACAAATGTAGGCTATATGGAGCAATTTTTTTAAAAAATAGTAGTTTTAATGCGGAAACACGAATATTACATTACACGCTCACAAATATTTCAAAAGCTTCATTGACTTGTACATTTGGATGATATCCATTGTTTTGTTTCCTAAGAGCGGGATCACCCACTATTTCATCCGAATTAAACACATCCTCCGCCTCATGCCTCTCTTCCTCCTCATTTGCCACATTTGGTTGCGGCAAGCTTCTTCTATCAACCAAAAAGCTCCCAATTTCTGAAATTTGTAAGATTTTTATCAAGATTGATCATTAATTCAATCCATTGCAGGTTAGCTATTTAGAAACTTATGCACAAATCCTATCAACAAAACCGGAATGTTCTAAATTGAGTTAAAAACCGGAATTAAACAAAAATTGAGGCATGGAAATTACCCATTTGTCTTCTTCTGTTGAAGTCGAGCCTGACGATGCGGCTGGGCCTGCCTGGGACGGCCGCCGTCACCGTCGCGAAGATCTGCAGCCAGTGGCGGACCTCCTCCCGGGTTTCCATCGTCCATGGTCTGCCCGGCCGCCTGCCGGCCTGACGCCATCGTCCGTCGGGGGCTGCCTCGCTTGTGTGGTTGGGGAATCGCCGCGGCCGCTCGGGCAAGGGTTTCAGAGGTTGATGGGGATTGGGGAATCGAGGGTTCGGGATAGAGGCAAACAGACGAGGACGAGGAGCAGTTTGCATCAACTCGATCGAGTGGCCTGCTGCGCGCGCGACATGGCGAGGCACGACCGAGGCCCAATTCTTCAAAGGCCACCACACGGTGAGCAGTTTTTATTTCTTTTGCCGATCAGTTCTGCCCCAGCCAGATCGAAACTGCTAGCTTAGTAGCGATCAGATGCACGAGGTGGGCGGGATCGAAGCCTGGCAAGCGGGCAGCAGGGGCGCTGCGTCCGCCCATGAGCATGCCCCTTTTCTCTACCTGGTTCGTCAGACGATGATATGTAACCCAACTAAATGGTCCATCAGAGAACTCGGCAGTTTTAACTCTTCTTCATAAAGTGTGTTGTGCCTGCCTCAACCGTACCATTTGTTAATTGTGTTATTATGCTCTATTAGGTTACCCTTGTTATACTGATTCTTTCTCAAGGGTTCACTCACGATATATGTGGAACGTGTACGTCTGATGATATGATTCTTAGCTATGATTTACACGCATCGCGTCTGACATGTTACTTGTTGTATATGCGGGCCTAACCTTGAAGTTCTATACTCATCAATGTACTTACGATTGGATCACTACTCCAACCCGAAACTAGAATTTCCGTGTTCTCTGTTGACTAGGTCTACATGGTTTTGTGTTATAGGTTAAGGATCCGCGTGCCACTCATAATTGCTGGGCATACAAGGTTTGCAGTTCTTATCAAGCTTGCTATTCATGTGTAATGTATATGATTATCAATGATGAGTTGGTCTTGTATGCATGTGTATTTAGGTGGGAGAGCAATTTCGTTATAACGATGACGGCGAACCTTCAAGCACAGCTGGAAAGCCAATATACTCTGCCATCATTTCGTCTGGCATGGATATGGTCATGGTAGTTGTAATTAGGTAGCGGTTTTGTGAAGCAATTCTCTTCATTTTTTCATGATTGTTTTATCATGACTAATAGTTTTGCCGGTTTGTTAGTATTTAACTCTGTATAAGTTAAGTGAACTTTAGAAATCAAAATTTAGAAAGCGGCGTGAGCATATATTTCACTGCACCTTTTTGTGAACACACGGTACATGTGATTACCTCAGTACATTAATGTGCTCCTTTAAACATTGAAATAGATATTTTGGAGGCATAAAATTGGGAACTGGTGGGCTGGTGAGAGCTTATGGCGGGGTTGCTTCTGAATGCCTTAAGGATGCTCCGACTTGTCTCGTGAAACCCAAGGTGATCAAGCTGAACCTTTTTTGCATCTGTTCTTTCCTGATTTGTGCAATAATGTGAAGAAGCATGGAGTGCGTATAGTTCTCACTAGGTGGGTATTTTTCATTTCAGGCTTGTGTGGGCATGGAAGTACCATTTGATCTCTTGGGCACAGTCTATCATCAGGTAATAAACATATGCAAAATAGTAGTACTGGAGATGCCATACCTACTTTTATATGATTAATTAAAACATAAATACAGAACTGCCATGACAAACATATATGATATATCATGTTGCATTTATGGTGTGTCAGCTTATTGCTGTTGACTAGAGACAGTTTTGTTGAAATACCTAAACTTGGTTCATGTACTTTGAGTTGTTACATACTCGCATGCAAAAAATGGAGATATCACAGTAAATCGAACTGTTTGATCTGCCATATGTTGGGTTGATTTTGTAGCAGTGTAATGTGTAAATTTAATTCCAAGCTGTACTTGTGTGTCTTGTGGCAATCTAGCACTGTCAGATTATTCATGTACATTCAACATGGTTATGATTCGCTGAAGCCTAAGCATGACTGAGTTAAATCTTCAAACAGCTGCAGCATTTCCAAGCTGAAGATATTAAACAAGACTACGACACTGGCAAAGATGGTACTGTTGTTGTCATGTTCAAAGTGGAATATGAAAAAATTGAGAGTCTTGGAAGCGCAGTGAATTCAGCTTGCAGCAGGAAAATTGAACTATTACTATAAGAGGCAAGGAGGGCTAAGATAAATTGTTCAGTTTGTCTTTAACATGCAGCTAGTACAGCTTCTGTTTGTTGAGTGTAAGTATTGATATGATAATTGTTAAATTGTATGTACTTCCAAGCTTTTAATTATGCTTTGATATTTTTTATTGCTATATTGCTCTGGAGTCTTTGTAGCTTATTGTTCGTCTGGCATGTAGGCACCAGAAGTATACACTCCCTAGTCTGACTGTAATTCCAACTCCATATTGGAGTGCCCTATATAAACCGTAAGGTCCTGCTTTAGTGAGGTGATTGTTCATCCCCAACAGTACAGATATACTAGTTTCACATGATGTATCTATCATAAGTTAAAATTAATGAATTTTTAGTGTAGTTCATTTTTTTATTGTGTGATATTGGTGTGTTATGCTATGAGATTTTATGATGATAATTATCCATGAGCGTTATCACCATGCTAACATCAAATTGGTTTCTCTTGATTCAATGTGTCAGTTTGATGGATAAACCTTACTTTCGCATTTTATAGAGTCGATGCTTTGTTTTCCCCCTTTGTTTTCTGTTCACACGTTCTGCACAGCCAGGAGTATCGTGTTGCATTGTTTGGTGTTTATTATTTCTCATATGAGTCCAGGACTTCCCAGATGATTAGTATACACTGAAGCTTATATGTAGCTAAGAGCATCTCCAGTCGGAGCCCCCAAAATCGGCTCCCAAACTGTCCGCGGGCACGTCCGGATGTGTCCGTGGACTATGACCGGACCACCCTCAAAGTTGGGCTCCTACAACCATGTCCCCCAAATTTTCTCCCCAAACTCATGCAATGACATGCAACGTCGATCCGATACATACCGGATCCAAATTACAAAATAAAATGGTCCAAATTCTTCACGAAAGTAAATAAGTTCAACTGTTTGTCCGATACATACCGGATTCAAATTACAAAGAAAATGGTCTGAATTCAAGGGGCGGTTGCACCGGATCCATCTAGGACGAGGTCACGGTCGGAGATCCTCTTCTTCATCATGTGGATCCACTTTGCACTTGGCTCATCCTAGAGGCTAGCATCTTGGAACATGATCCTTTGTTCCTCTGTGATTCTTGCGAGAAGAACTTTATGTTGCTCCACCGCTAGGCTGGATTCCAACTTCTTTTGCTCCAACTGGACCTTCATCCAAGCCTCCTCCTTGACCACATCCAACCTCTCCCTCTCCAAATACATCCTCTCCTTGAGCCGGAGGCGATCAAAGTCCATTATTTCCCTTTGCAAAGCCAAGAAGGCTTCGTACCTCTCGGCCTTCTTGTCCTCTCTTTCTTTCTCCAATTTCTTCATGGTTGCATCTTTGTTTGAGAAGATGTCCGTCCAGGTGGCGGACAACTTCGTTGCGGCGCCGTCACGAGCCACCCTATCCTTCTCCCATCTCCTCCCCATCATCATCCTCTTCTGGCCGCTTCCAGCTTCGGACGGCCCATCTTCTTCATCAACTGGAACAGATGAGCTTGATCCATCATTGTTCTTAAATTTCTTAGCCGGATTCTTGTGATCATCATATTGGGAGATTCACTTCGGCTTCCCGCTCAATTCAAGCCAACAATGTGCCATGGTGAAGGGTTTGCCCTCCGTTTGATGGTACAAAGTGGAGGCCAAAATACTCTAGCAAGCAAACAAATAGAAGCAATTACACAAATTGTTTGGAGAGAAGCATGGCATGTGATAAATAGTTGCCGGAATTACTTACATGGGAATCAACGTTGACACCACTTTGATTCCTATTGACCACATGTGCATGGAAACCACAATACTTGTTCACACATTCTTGGATCGATGCCCACCTATGTTGGAGAGAGCCGACGTTGCGATCGGACACTATCATATGGTTTGACATAGTGTTTTTGATGATGAAAGTGGGCATGTATCTTCTCCCACAACTTCGAATGCTTTTGCTCGGTTCCACATATAGCATCCATGCTTGTGGCCAACCAAGCCTGGCAAAGCAAAACATCTTCAAAAGTTGAATAAGAAATGCCTCACGGCTTGTACACTCTCTTGTCCTTCCCCTTCTTCTTTGTCGGAGCGTCGGACGGCTCCTCCTCACCCACACTGTAAAAAGGGGAAGTGTGGATGCTGGCGGATCCTGTGTTGACGGATTGCCCCCATTTCGGATCAAATCCATCATCAACTCGTCCTAAGAATGCTAACAATTAAACTACCGTCCTAAAATTGACCACAAACTATGCATTTGAGATAGAGATCCGTACCCCAAGGTCGCCTTGACTTCCGTCGAATAGGTTGTGGACGTGGTTGCTGTCGGTGAGGCCGGAAGTTGCCCGCGTCCGCTGGAGCGGCGGAGAGTCTACCACCACCTCATCATCCTGCGTCGGGCCGACCTGCGACGGGTAATCGTCTTTGATGTGGTACGGATCCTCCCGGTTTGTGGTCGAAGACGTGGACCTCCTTCCCGCAACGCCGGCTGGCGGAGGTGGCGTCAGAGTAGGGCGCCTGGCCTGGGGTGCGGGCGTGCTCATACCCTCGGGCTCCTCCTGCGTCTCCGCATTCGCAATCCTCTCAGCCTCCGCCGCCTTCTTCTTCTCCTTGTCTGCGAGCTCGCGCTCCCGCTGCTTGCGGCGCCGCATCCTTCGCGCGACCGTCTCCGGCTTCAGGTCCGAGTCCGCGCCGTTCCTCTGCTCAACGGACTCGGAGGATGCGCCCTTCTCCGTCGAATCGAGGACCTCCATTCTCTCTTCTTACGGTGGCGCCAGCTACGGATGGGGATTTGTGGGGTGGACGCGGCGGGAGGAATGAAATTGGCGGGCGGGAGTGGAGGGCGGAGGGGATTAATGAAAGTGGCCGGCGTCCTTTTTTTGGGTTCAAATTTCGTGGACCTGCGTTGCCAGATCCGACGTGGCGGACGCGTCCGGGCCGCCCCAAACTCGCCCCACATATGGGCTGGGTTTGGGCTTTGCCGGACCGCCCGAATGTTTGGGGGCCGCGGTTGGGTCCATGATTTCAGCCCAAACCCTGTCCGGGCTGTCCGCCCGGACGTTTAGGGAGGGTTTGCCAACCATGGTTGGAGATGCTCTAATACTTGTTGTGTAAGCACATATTTGTAAATTGCACCTTGGTTTGCCTGCTTCTTGTTGATGTAAATGTTGTTATTAATAGCATTCTGTCTTTATTTTACTTTGTTGAAATATTTTTTTCTTTATGTGATATAAGAGGAGAGGATTGTAGGTGGTATCATTCTATTCTGTCAAACAAGATAAGAGCATTGCAGATGGTATCATACTTTTCTGTTGACACCACTCTGTCAGTCATAAAAGGACGGCAGAAATCTTATTACGGCAACTTCTCAAACCAAGCAATGCTTTAAATAAAAACAGGATAGTAGATGCACTTGGCTGCATTTACAATGACCAAGTGCAAGCCAGGAACACCCAAGTAACAGAACAAACATTACAAACACACTGATAATAACTAAACATTACAAAACACACTGATAATAACTATGTATGACGAATCAATCCCTGGCCAGCAGTCATAAATAACAGTCTCGTGCTATGAATACCTTCATGGGCTGGTGGTTTGTGGAGGTGGGGACATGAATGGAATAGGTGGCATCTGGAACCCAGGAATGGTAGGGATTGTTGTCGGTATTGTGATCGGAATTGATGGAATAGTAGTTGGGATTGAGGGCATTGGTGGCATAGTAGAAGGCAATGTAGGAATTGTTGGCATGGTGGTTGGAATCACCGGAATTGGAAGAGGTGTACCAGGTGCCATGGCGACCTTAGGGATAGGAATGGATGGTATTGGTGGCATTGTCAACTTTGGAACTGCGGGAATGGAAGAGGCTGGAGGCAGTGATGTCGGAACTTTTGGTATGGAAGGCTGAGCTGGTGCGGCCTCTGGTGCAGCTGCTGTGTCTAAAAGATGACGAGCCGCGTAGCTGCCATTGAAGGTTGTGAAGGCTAGGAGCAGCACGAGGAGATGATGGACACTAGGAGCCATGGTTAGTGACTGTACGTGAGCTAGGCACGCTGCTATGTTTATTTCGCTCTGCGATATGATATTTGTGCTTCTAAGAGAGTTTGATGCTGGGGCTATTTATACCAAGATGTGACCAGTGGGTAAGAGCAATGGTTTCATTGGTAGTTGACATGTGTTGGCTTCTGAAGTTCCTAGTCTGGTTGTTCACCACCCAGTGTACTTAAAAGATGTTAGATCAGGGAGTTACGAAATTCTTCACTTAGCAGTTGAGCTGATGGGCGGCAGAGTTGTTGCATTTCTTGTTCTGATCTTTTGACAACCCAGCTTGTGCACATCGTGAACTCGTCATGGGTGGAAATACCGAGCTAGAAACGTGAACTACTTGGAAAGGGCATTCTGGGATAGTCACTAGTTCTTGACTTAACTTTCTTCACTTAAGTATTGCTGATCTATGGAACGTCTTATGTCCCCTCGTGACAGTGGCATGCACTTGGATTGCCAAAACCCTTTTTGATTCGTAGGATAGAAAAGATGTAGGAATAGGAAAAGCATATAGGATTGCCATGTCATGCACACTCCAATTTTATAGGATTTGGTTTGTACCAAAGTTTGTTTGATTCCACCAAAGAAATTGTAAAAAGAGTTTGGAGTGGATGTTAGAATTCCTATGGAAAGTAGTACAAAAGATTTTTTAGAAAAAGTTCCTATAGAATCAAATTCTACAAATCAAACAAGAAAGAAAGGAAAAATTTCTATAGGTTTGAATCCTTCAAAAATCCTACGGAATTTCTTTGAATCAAACAGGCCTTTAGACGGCTGACATTTTGATGGGGGAAAGGAACCATCAGGCACGTGAGGCTTTGCCGTGAGTACAAATATCCACCGTCCAATATAATCCAACGCTTCAGGCCTTCTGCTCTACCTCTAGGTTCATTCAGCTATAAATTTATCTCTCCTTTTGCTACTAAGGGCATCTCCAGCCGCCCCCACGTGCCCTTTTTTTTCGCCGGCGGATGTTTTTTCTCCCAGTCGCCCCCCAGGATCCCGCTTTCGGCCGAATTTGGACAAAATTTCATCCGGCGTTTCCAGGCCGAACCCAGCCCATTGGGGGGCGACTGGGGGCGCCGGCGAAAGAAAAAGGGCGCGTGGGCCAGCTCTGTCGGCGAGACAACGCACAGTCCCCAGTCCCCACACAGATTCGCCCTCCTGCGCTATTTCCCCCTCGCCGACATGCTGCCGTCGGCACCACTCCTCTCCCCTCCGCCGCAAACAAGCCGCTAGAAAGGGCACCAACACTCTCCCCTCCGCTGCAAACTAGCCGCAAACAAGCTCCGCGGGCAGTTTCGCGCCTACCACGCCCGCGAGGTGTTCGGCGTTTTGCCCGCTCGGCGATGGACTCCGACGACGAGGACATGTTCGCCGCTCTGATGGGAGAGTAAGCCGAAGTTGCCGTCGATGATGAAGAGCACATGATGATCCTCGCCTGTCCCGTACGTGCAGAATGCAAAGCCGAGGCATGGTGGCTCGGCGCCAAGGCGCCGCAAGAGCAAGCAAAGACAGTGGATAGAAGGCTACTGCATGCCGCAAGAGCAAGCAAAGGCAGTGGATGGAAGGCTACTGCATGCTGTACGTCGATTACTTCGCTGATGATCCGTTGCACGACGAGACGGTATTTTGGCGCCGTTTCAAGATGAACCGGAAGCTCTTCCTCAATATTGTTGGTGCCATCTGAGAGTTCGACACCTACTTCATTTGCAAGAAGGATTGCACTGCCACGGTAGGATTTTCCTCACTCCAGAAGTGCACGGTCGCTACGAGAATGCTTGCATACGGTGCTCCCGATGATACACAGGATGATTATCTACACATAGCCGAGTCCACCGCCATTGAGTGTTTGTACAGGTTTCTGCAGGGCAGTGGTGGCACTGTTTGGACCAAAATACTTGCGATCACCCAATGCTGAAGACATTGCTCGGATTCTAGCCATGAATGAAGCAAGAGGATTTTCTGTGATGCTTGGAAGTATCGACTGCATGCATTGGGCATGGAAGAACAATCCATTTGCTTGGCAGGGATGTACAAAGGCCATAAAGGAGCTTGCAGTGTAATACTTGAGACAGTGGCTACACGGGATGTCTGAATTTGGCATTCCTTCTTTGGCATGGCAGGATCTCACAGTGACATCAACGTCCTGCAGTGATCGAATGTCTTCACCAAGCTTGTTGAACTACGAGATCAATGGGCACCTGTACACCAAGAACTACTACCTGACAGATGGCATCTATCCAAAATAGTCAACATTTGTGAAGACTATCTCAAACCCTCTTGTGGGCGCGAGATCTTGGTTTTCTCAGTGCCAGGAGGCTTGCAGGAAGGATGTCGAGCGGGCATTTGGTGTGCTCCAAGCTCGATTTGCTGTTGTCCAGTACCCCGCTCTGACATGGTCGAAATCTCAGATGTGGGAGGTGATGAACGCCTGTGTGATCTTGCACAACATGATCATTGAGAGCGAGCAGGAGCAGCCAGTGATTGAACACAGAACCATGTTTCAGACAGGGTTCTCTTGCATATGTTGATCACGAGGGGCCGGCATCATATGGGCTGACTTTCTTGCTATGCGTCAGAAGATCCGAGACCCACATATTCATCAACAACTGCATAACGATCTAGTGGAGCGCCTGTGAAGGATCAAAAACAACACCTAGTTTGATGTGTTTAAATTTGTATTTCAAAACTTGTTAAATTATGATCTTACTTTGTTGAACTATTTGTATTGATTTCTATGTCGAACTATGTGGTAAAAAATTATGTAGTGTGAAATTTTGGGGCGGAATCGCCGGGTGGTGGGACCGCGGCTGGGAACGGATGCCCGCAGGCCAAAAATTAGCGCCAGCGGCCCCCAAGTGGGCCATTTTAGCACCGACAAAACGCCTGGGGGCACACACGGCTGGAGATGCTGTAAGGCCTGCTTGAATGCCCGTAATTAACTACCCCCACTTGGTATTCCCGCCGCTCCCGCTAGAAAGAAAGGGGACGTGATGGTCCGTGATTAAATCCCCCGTTTTGGCTAGTTTACGACCAACCAAGCGGCGTATAGTATACTGCCTTTAGGTGACATGGAGTACAATTCAAATCTGACCCTTACTTCTAGAGGATATTTCAAGTTTTAACACTTTACCTACAGATCAAAGATAATTTTCTTATTCCACATGGGCGTTGAGTTCGAGTAACCTATGTGGTTGCCTCTGATGACATGGCTGCAGTTTCTATCCATGTGTCTTCCTCCCCACGGCCATCATTACCACCACCGCAACGTTGGCTTCCCTTGGCCCCATTGTAGAGATGTGGCAATATTGTACCGCCAGAGTTGTTTCAATGGAAAATCGCAAGGTGATACTCATCAATTGATGGGAAGAACTTCATAGAAAATAAGAGGATAAACAAGGGAATAGAGGAAATAATCGGTAATGCCAGGAGCATATAGTTCTTACCCTGAAGTCATGCATGGTACTGCCCAATACTTGGTGATGGTACTACCGCTGTTGGATTACACTTACTAAATCTCACCCATCCAATTTGGAGGTAATGGATGGTCTATATGAACCTAGGGATATAGTAAAAGAACATTCTTATAACAGAGAAGGCACACTTTGTATATATGTGGACCAGGAGAGTATTATGTAAAGCTTTGCTGCTTTTCGAAAACAGTGGAGGGAGTAACAACAATGTTGGTTTCGTGGAGACCCTAATCCTCCTTAAAACTACTCAATGCATAAATTCCGCTACTAATGAAGACCCGAGACATTGATTGCACATGATTATTATTGAAACTGCAAGTTTCAAAGGAAAATTCTGCAAAACGAAAAGGTGGCTAGGGTTTGGGTAGCGGCTTGGCACACACGGCCCGCGCCTTACTTTTTCTTCATATAGACAAGAATTACAACTGAGTCGTTTTGAACAGAACTCAACTGTATGAAATCTAGGCTAGTTGTACAACTGCCATACTGGAGCTTACATACAAATTATATCCTTTAACAGCCTCCCTCAACCTCAACCGGCAGCAAGATTGAAATTGTTTGAAATGAACTAAACATGGGAAATCTACAACTAGGGCTGCAACGGAGTTGAGTTCGAGCGAGTTAACGTACGCTCAACTTTGCTCATAAAAAAATCGATGAGCTAAGACCGAGTTGTGTTATATAGATCGATGATGTGATATATAGATCGATGATGTGTATGAATGTGTGATTGGCCAACGTGTGATATGAGCATACCTTCCCCACTTGCCGTGTGAACACGGTCCTTGCCAGAGTAGTTCCGCTTGACGGTGAGTTTGTGTTGGGTTAGGGATGAATTCGGCCGGGCAGGGGCGCATACCGCTGAGAAGCCCATGGCTCCATGAGCGGGTAGCTCTTCGGGAGAGGAACCACTTGCGCCTTCCAGAGAAGATGGTTCTTTGTCAAGAGCTTTCCGTAGAGAGGTGGCCGAAGGCGAGCAAAGTAGTTGAGGAAGATCTAAAGCTCACCATGAGAGAGGGAGCAGACGCAGGCAGAGACATGGCAATGCTAGCCGTCTAGGAGGTGAGCACGGTAGTCGTGTCAAAAGTGAGCGCGGGAGACGTCAAAGAGTGTGCCCATGGTTATTTGGAAGAAAAAAAGTGTGCCCATGGTTTGGCCCCGGTGGCAGAAGAATTTATCACCGTGCATGGAGATTGGATCGCTAGTTTGATACTCACTCTATTTCATTTCTGAATATAAGGCGTATAATTTTTTGTACGAATATTAAGACACGAGAATTTTGCATAGGGTAGACTCATTTTTCCATAGAAAAAACTGGGAGAGACGTGTCCCTAACAGTTACGAATTGAAAACAATCCTTTAAACCTCTTCGTTATTGATTGAAACTTATTTTTGGATCCGTAAAATTATCCATAAATCGCAATACACCCTATATTTTGGAATTTTACTCAAAAAACTATACGCCTTACATTGAGGAACGGAGGGAGTACAATGCAAAACGAATAGGCGGCTAGGGTTTAGGTATTGCTCGGCACACATGCCATGGGTCTTACTGTTGTATTATGGCCAGAGCGACAAATTTAACTCTGACGCGAAAATTCAAGCCAAAATGAACTATTTCCAATTGTTTATCCGGATCTTACTCTTTTTAGAACTGCCGAATGTTCTGGCTTTTAATTTTGCACAGAAAACGTCGGAGTCAATTGCGATTCTAACCATGGCAGACGACCATATATGGATCAGAATAACAACACCATTGACCATGTCGGTTCTACGCGGAGTTAAACGCCGGAAGGTTTGGCAAAGGCTTGACGGTTCTAAAAAGGGTGATATGAGGCTAAACAATTGAATACGGTCCATTTCGGCTTAAACTTTCATTGATTTGTCGTCGTGGCCTTGTATAATTGACTTACATTTGGTCAACTTTGGTACACTGCAAAGTCGGTAAGGCTCCGTTTGGCATCAAAGTATTTTTGAAGTATACAGAGAATACTTTGAGTTTCTGAAAATATTGAAGTATTGAATACTTTCAGGTGTTTGGATCCAATAAAAAATGTGTTTTAAAACTGAAGTATTGTCTAAATCTGTAGTTTTTTTTGAAGTATTGGAGAAAGAGGTCTGACCCTCTTTTTTCGAAACTGAGAAAGGAGAGAAAACTGAAGTATGGCTTTGCCATGAGTTGGAATACTTTGGTTTTGAAATACTTCAGTTTAGAAAATACTGTGCACTCAAACTGAGCCTAATACTTTCAAAGTGTAGCAAAATTCAAACTGGTCTTCATAATTTTGAATGTGATTTAAGCAACTTCCATGGAAGTAGTAGTTCTTTTGAATTGCCAGCCAAAGAAATGGTAGGCCACATGCCACAGCAGCCGTAGTTTCTCGAATATTAAGATGGAATAGTGGTAGCCATCTGCAAACGGTAGCAAACGACCGATTCATGATGCTCGGCCTACTCTGAACTACCGATGGACATCAAACAACAGTGTAGCACACGAGGCAAGCTGTAAAATTCAACTAGTGCCACAGTGTAAACCTGACAAGTCTACAAAACACTATGTGCTACTATTACTAAGCAGGCTAAGTACAAGTACCGACCATGACAGAAGAAAGTACGCGTACGAAGCTTAGACTGTACTACTAACACTAAACAGGTAAGCATGGAACTGTAGAGCGTGTATCGACGCCGTTTTGCCGCCTCGCATTGCATGCTAACTAGAGATCGAGCGCTAGACTAGACTGGACTGCTGCAACTCAACGACGTGTGGCGAGAGGCGCGGCCGCTTGTATCCTTCCGCGGTGGCGGCGGCAGCGAGGAGCTCCTCCCGGTTGAGCAGCACGGTGCGCAGTGCGGCGCGCAGGGTGGAGAGCGCCACGGCCCTGTCATTGTCCGTTGCCGCGTCGTTGTCGTAGACGTAGTCCAGCTCCAGGACGCTGCGGGTCCTACCGCCGACGGTGGCGACCTCGGCGCGGACGGGATGCGCGCTGGTGACGGAGCGGACGGCTCGGCCAAGGTCGGACATGAGCCCAGGGCGGTCGGCGCAGCACACCCACGCCCGGACGCGGCGCCGCCACCGGGATTCGTCGTCGTCGTCATCAGGCCGTGGGAGCCAGTGGTCGCCCTCATCCTCCTCCACGCCCACCTCGTCGCGCTCCCCGGGGACGACGGCCACGCCCGCCATCGCGTCGTCCGCCCTGCCTCGCAGCTCCCGGACGTGCCGCACCACCTCGCCCAGCAACGCTGCCTTGTCCATCTACACGAACGTGGCCAATTACGTGCGGCCGTGCGATAGAACTCCTAGCACTGTACAAAGCTTCATGCATGCATGCCCTCGTGGGCACGCAGGTACGTACCCGGGAAGCCGAGGGGACGAGTGTGCGGAGCGTGGCGAGGTGGGCGTTGATGCGCTGCCGCCGCTTGCGCTCCGCCTCGCTGTGGCTCCGGACCGACGGCGTCCCCTTCCTCGAGGCTACCGGCGCCGAGCACTCCGCGTCCGTCGCCATCTTCTCTCCACCGTCCTCGATCGTCGTAGCGGCAGTGGAAGCGTCGAGCTCTGCTGCCGTTGGAGGGGGCCGATGTTTAAAAGGGACGAGGCGGGAAACCCGAGTCAGCAGCTAGCTGAGCGGTGCGGTGCGCACCACTTTTAATGGTGGCGTCTGTTTGCGCTGGACGCCGACCGACACGCGGCTGCGCTGGAGTATGCGCTTTTCCTTTGCCCTGCGACTGGATCGTGGATGGCATGGCGTCAGCGGTGCGGCGACGACGGCTGTTTTGGCGCCTGGCGATCTATCGGGCTAAAGAGGAATTCGATCGGCACGTCGCGTCGGGGGGACATGGGAGGGACATGGCGTCTGCTTTCATCGCTGCGAGGCGTCAGGTGCTGCAGCCTTTGCGATTGGAGATCCCATCATACGGAGTACTACTTCCTGCTCCGGCGCCGAGGATGCTAGCTTCTGCTTTTTACGGAGAGCGTCGGCGCCGCATTCACCTTCTTCGGTTCTTCTCCTCTACTCCATGAGATCGGCTAATGTCAGTGCCGTTAATGTTTCCACAGTAACAATCTGTGCACACACCATTCTGTTTGCAACGGAATCAATGAACTCACTGCTATCGTCTCAAAAAAGAAAAAATGAGCTCGCTGCTAAATCTTGGGTCAAGTTGCAGAGAAGACCGGCTGCGGCTGGCCCCTTAAAGAAAGAGTACTGTAACTTTTGTTGTCGTTGCAAAACCGTAAAAAGTTGTGTCGCCTAGTACTCCCAAACAGTAGAGTCGAAATTCCTAGAGCTTTTTTAGTGCAGTAAAAATGGTCGATGGATTGGATGGATCCACAGCTTTTTCACACTCCACCGATCAACCAACACCATGGACAAGTTACCGAGATCTGTGTGGCGTGTTCCCTCGCGACGCAGCAACCAGGGGGCAGGAGAGGAGACTGTGGCAGAGAAGCAAAAGAAAGTTGACAAGTTTACGGGGCAAAGCGAGTGGCCAGGACATGTCGCGCTTCTCCTCGGTAAAACTGGATTTGTATATCCTTCCACGTTGGAGTGAATTGCGCGAAACCCCATGACATTGGGACCCTTGTTGCACAAAACCATCACTGTTGTGATTTTGGTGCAAAATCCCAACTACTAGATCTATCCTATATATCAAATCTGAGCGTTTCAGCACCCCCTCTAGGCGGCCACGTCGCCCCGATTCTTCTCGGCCGTCCGATCGGCCGGCAACGGCCCATGTTCGCAGATAATCGCACTTCTACAGTGCTCGGTGGGAGGATTGATTTGTAATTCGCAAAAAGATCGGGGGGTTCCATGCGAAAACGTCACTGCAGCGCAACATCTTGCAAAAAAGACCCCGCAAATGACTAATTCGCAAATTCAAAAACTTTCAGGGACCTTTATGTAAAAACGCGCACACATCTCCTTCCTCGCTCCCGCGCGCAGCCGACCTCGCCGCCGCCGCCGACGCCTGCCGCCGGCGCTCCGCACCTCCCCGCACAGATCGACGGACACGCCGCGCTCCGCCGCCGCATCATGTTCCTCCTCGCCCACTCTCGCGTGCCGGGAGGCCGCCGTCTCGCTGGAATCGTCGACGACGTGACCACGGGCCGCCGCCGCGTCCGCACGTCGCCGGCGCTGTTCCGGCGACCAAATCGTGGCGGCGCCGCTCGCTCAGGGCGTCCCGCGACGAGGCGCGTCCGACGCGCCCAGCGGCGCGTGCTGGGACGCCGTTGCGCGCCGCCGCGGGAGCTCCGCCCGACCATGACGTCACGGTGACTCTTTTTTTTTCTTTTCCCAAAACTTTAACAGATTTTAAAATATATCTCAAAATCAATAAAATTTCTCCAAATCAAAAGTTTATGTAGAAGCACTAGATTCTTTTCTAAAATATTTCAACATTTTCAAAACAATAGATTTTTTAACAAATTTTGAAAAATCCAAATCAATAAATTTTGAAACAAATCTCCAAACCAATTCAAACCACTTCCTAAAAAATTTTTAAAAAAATGAAGAATATCCACTCCAAAACAAAATCTTACAACGATAGATTTTTTAAACAGAATCCAAATCAATAAATTTTGAAACAAATCTCCAAATCAACTCAAATCACTTTCTAAAAATTTGAAAAAAAATGAAAAATAACCACTCCAACTACTTTGTAATCTTTTCCAAACTTTTTACCAAAAATAAAAATAAATCTTAAACACTAGGAATAATTAACAAATTTATATAATGAATTTGCGAATATATTCAAATATATAATGAATTGGAATATTTAAAATAGTTTCTATTTGAATATACTGATTTGTACAACATTTATCATTTTCTCAGAGTATTTTATGCATATTTTCCTTATAGTTAGATTTAAATCTATTTATTTTACTTTTAATTCAAAGCCACAATAATTATCCAAATATATACTAAATTGGAATATTTAAATGAGTTTCAAAAATTAACGTTGCCTACTTACAGCATACAATCAAATCCGAAAGTTCGAATATTTCAAAATTTTAAATGCACTGCAAATCTAAACATCCAAAAAACGTAAAGAAGAAATCACATATGAATAACTTCTCACTATCAACAATTTAAAAATTCCAAGAACTTACAAATATAAACTTTAAAAAAAATACATTAAAATGTAACCAACTTTTGAATGTCGACAATTTCAAATTTATTAAATTTTTTACAGCACAATATTTACAAATATGACAAATATGTAAACAAAAAAAATACCACATACGTAAATATTCAGAAATAACTGTTTTAAACTCATTTTCATAATTGCATCAAAAAACAAATTCTAAATTAGAACATACTTCAAATAATTTAAAACACTTTACAGAAATTGTTTTATGCCAATTAAATATTTTCAAGGACTACTACGAAGTTAAATTTTAAAAAATGCTTGATTGGATGAAAATTTGCAGAAAATGCAAATTCATAATCTCTAATTATGTATTAAATTTAAATTAAATTTAACAAATTCTCATATAATGTATTTCCTCCAATTGGGCACCCATGCTATACCATTCCCGGATCTTAGAGCCGTTTTACCAACCGCCGACATGAACGAAATCGGATTTCATTGCGGGAAATTAGGAATTCATGAGGAAGAAAAAGGTGAGGCTACCTAATAAAAAATACAAACATATTGTATCAATTCGAACAAGACAATATTTAGATACAATATAACTAAACTCCCCCCTGAAAGTGCATGTGTTGCCCCATGCGTGGTTTTGGTAATTAATGACAATCCTTATGGACTAATGTTTGCATTGAGATATACTTGTAGATCTTGTCCATAGGAAAAGATTGGAGTTCATGTGTTGGACTCTAGAAGATTACGTGATGACCAAGGTTCCATCCAAAGGGTTTATATGAAGAATGGTCATGTGAAGAGTTGAGCTTATTGCAAGCATGGCTTGGAAAAGAAGATTGAGTGAACTTCATGTTTATCTCCAAGCCATCATCTATATCAAGAGAAGAATATGAAGCGCAAGTGGTTTCATGAAGACGGAGCTAAGCGAGGCTCTCCCATAATGGTGTATGGGGGAGTATTTGAAGATGTCTTCATCAAGCATGTGCTAGCAAGCGCAATCAAGAAAGGTGGTCCTCTTGAAGAGATCAAGATCGTCATCATCTAGCTCAAGTGGATTGCGCAAGGCAAAGGTATGTTCTTGATAGGGTTTCTATTTTACCGGTCTCATGGTGTTAGTGGGAGACCGGGTTATAGGATAGATACCGTTCTATCAAGAGGGGCTCTCAAGTGAGTAACTTGATCGCATCTTTGTGGAGAGCTCAAACCTTTGCATTCTTGGCATATCATCTTTCTTGGTTCTTATTTGGCTTTTATCCATGTGAGAATCTAGAGCTTGTGTTCATCTCCATACCAAGCTCTAGTTCATCAAAAACGGATTTCATTGGAATATCTTGTGGTGTTTTTGATGTTGGAGGTTTTACCGGTTCGTCTCTTGTAGAGAGGTCAAACTCTCCTCTTATGGTTTCCTCCTCACGTGATGGACTATGATGTGTATATGCATGATCTTGTGGTGCTTGTGATTATCTTCGGAGCAAGCCCAAGATTATTGAAAACGGAGTCCGGATGGAAAACTTGTTGCGTTCTCGGTGTTGGAAATATTACCGGTCCTCCTCGAGATAAGGTCCACACCTCCCATGTGTGATATCTCGGTTTTGTAGCAAAGCTTTTGTCGTTACCTTTCCAACGCAATTGGATTCACCTGATTTGAAGTTTCCTTGCAAAAGTTATTGCAGTTCCAGTGAGCTTTTCTGCGTCTGGCGGTAGTACCGCTGCTGCAGCGGTAGTACCGCTCCACCTGGAACGATACTACCCAGCGCAGCTGGTACTCCTCCTGGCGGTAGTACCGTGTGGTACCGCTGTCTTCAGACAGCGGTACTACCGCTGGTGGTACCGCCAGGGTACCGCTAGGCACGTTTTGCTCTCTATACTCCTTACGGTACCCGGCGGTAGCGACCACGTAGTACCGCTGGAATATCTCGAATTTATTCAAGGCTTGTCCAGCGGTAGTACCGTCCGTCCACCGGTAGTACCGCCCCCTGGTTGCGACGGTTGTACCGTAAGGTACCGCTGCGCCTGGGAGCAGTACTCTCCTGAGTACCGCCAGGAGTACAGCAGCGGTAGTACCGCTGGACCAGCGGTAGTACCGCCGGGCACGAAAACTGCACATAACGGTCATATTTCTGGGGAATCTATTTAAAGGGGCTTTCTTCCCCAACGGTTGACACAGCTCTTGAGCAAGTTTTCTCCCCTCTCTCCTCCATTGTTGAACCTTTGAAAAGCTTGCCTTCTTCTCATTCCCTCCCATGGCTATTGCATATCTTTGAGGGAAATTGAGAGGAGATCTAGATCTACATATCCATCCATTCCATCTCTCCTCTAAGTGAGGGGAACCTAGTAGATCTTGATCTTGGAGTTCTTGGTGCATCTCCTCTTTGTTCTTCCTCTCTTCTCCCCCCATAAGCATTTGTTGCTTTTGGTGGGATTTGGGAGTGAAGGACTTGAGCACTTCTTGTGTTCTTGCCTTTGCTTTTGTGCATAGGTTTGCTCTCTCCACGAGGATTCGTGGAAGTGAAGTTTGTGAGCTTATTACTCTTGGGTCGTTGGACCCTAGACGGTGTTCTTGTGACCTTTTGTGGTCAAGGCCTTTTGTGGCTAGTTGGGACCTTTTGTGGTCCACTTGGGAGCTCCCAATCCTTTTGTGGGTTGTGCCTCAAGATTGTTGTAAGGGACTCGATTTCCGCCCAAAAGGAAATCAATAGTGGAAGGTGAACCGAGCTTTTGTGCGAGGTTCATCGGAGAATAGGGTGAGGCCTTTTGTGGCATCTTGAGTTTGATACTCACACCCCTCCAACGAGACGTACTCCCCTAAAAAGGAGGAACTCGGAAATACATCGTCGTCTCCGCGTGCCTCGGTTATTTCTATACCCGAGCTCTTTACTTATGCACTTTACATTGTGATAGCCTTCGAGCTTGAAGTATTGTATCTTGCTATCACCTTGTTACTTGTCTTGCTTAGCATGAGTTGTTGGTGCACATAGGTGAACCTAGTTTATTTAGGTTGTGTGCTTGATAATTTAAACACTTAGTTTTATTCCGCATTTATCAAGCCTAAACCGAGAAAAGTTTTAAACGCCTTTTCACCCCCCCCCCCCCCCCCCCCTCTAGGCGACATCCTTGTCCTTTCACCCCCAAATATGCAATTCAATTTAATAAACGCTTACACTGGACTTAACTCTCTCTAATTATGTAGTCAAATTTAAATAATGGTTAACTAGACGCATATTGGATAAAACACAAATTCATTCCTTCTAAAAAATGTATTGAACTTAATAAATGATAATACAACATATTCACCATTTAACTTCAATTCAACGAATGCTCAAATTAAACTTAACTCACTCTAATGTCACCATTTCTATTCAAAAAATGTATTTTGTAGCAAAAACAAAAAAAAAATTCACAAAAAATATCCACCAAGGTCAATCTGGAAAACTTCCCAATTTGAACATTTTTTGAAATCTGAACAATTTTTAAACGTAAGCTCTCTTTGCATTTCAATATTTTCCAAATTTGCACACTTTTAAATAAGGACATTTTCAAATTTTAATTTTACCACACGGGGCGCGGCGTGTCGCCGCGCAATTTTTCCTAGTATATCTTTATGCAGTGAGTCCAAATCAAATTTTTAACTCATTTAAAACCCATTCTGACACACACAATGGGTCTGCCTGTCATTGATCTAGTGCAACGAAAATATTTGGAGTTTTGGACACGACTCACAAACATGATGCATTATCCAAGGCTTGATCCATCTATTGCATTTACATATAGTCGGATATAGTTCCTCGTATATACGGTATTTAAGATTTTTTTTTTCAATAATAGGTTCACTACACTGAAATATATATATATAAAAATCATGTTTTCTGGCATATCGTTTTTTCTATGATTTCTTTAGTGTTTATTAAGTGCATTTTGTTTGCAAAATAATCCGATCACATATTGTTTTGTTTCACATAGATGTTTAAAAAAAAAGGGTCTATTACAACCTAAATTGCATCCACAAGAAAATAATTAGTTTCATGGATAATTATTGTGTATGAAATTTTAAGCTTTTTAGTCTGTCCAAAAAAAATAGTCGCACTCGAGCACTAATGAAGAGTCCCAACCCGTCGGAATGGTTGTTAAGTGTGGCATATCTCGGATTTGTGCTTTCGATCACAGTTTGCCTCAATAGTTGGGATTAGTTGTGGTTTTGCGCTACAAGTTCGCCGGTGATAGGATTTTTGCGAAATTCCCGCTCAATGTTGTACTATACTCTATCCATACATGACGACATTCTTGTTTTGCATGATATAACTATGACTACATGATATAAACAATGAGACATATATATGTTGAAAATCATATTATTGAATTTTAAAAATATATAGACCTCCCTAATGGGTTTCTATCTTAGAGGCTCATTAATACTCGATGTCCAGTCCAATTCGGATTCTTACCCGAATTAGGCTTCCAACTCGTTAAGTGCGTGACTCTATAGTTGCACGCACGTTTAGATATAATATACTTGGTAGTAGCGGCCTCTAACAAGACGTGTAAACTCCTAAACAAACATAAAGATCATAAACCATTACAACATTCGGTACATGTCATTCCCTTTGCCTCACGATATTCGGTCAATCTCGAAACTAAAAACTCTTTCTCGATCATGTGATCCGGAATCACTTAATAGGTTAACTCTTAACGTTGTAGCACAACCATGCATTTCTAGACCCTATCACCCGAAGGGCGCTCGGAGATATCTCTCTAAAGTAGAGAGTCCGGAATACCATTTTGACTGACCATTCCTTGCAACATGCTTCACAACAAAACCGAAAGTTAAATTTGTAATTATCCAATGTGGTGTAGCGTTTGATGAACTATAAATAGTTCAACTCACATATCGAGTAAATCCAACAATCTCAAGCATAAGACAAGGTGTACACATTGTGTAGAAACCACCAGGAGAACTATTGATATGCCTCAAGTTGGGTTAGTCCACCTCATGTTCATAACATGTGTCCACATAATTGGTTTGACATCTCCATGTCGATGTAGCCATCAACCAATACATGGGCTATTCTAGTATTTATATGTGTTCTCACATGAAATTCAATTAGGGACAACATTATAATAACTATACAAGTATAGAATTTCACAAACAAGTCATGCAGTTTCCAATTAATAAAAAAATACATTGTTCAAGAAACATTTAATCAATCATGGATACAACGAGACATCACCGTTTGTATGATTGCGTCTATTTATAACACATATTTGATCCCAACCCACCGGACCTCGGCGCCGCACGTCCTTGTAGCCTTGCTTTCGCCGTAGCACTATGGTCCATAAACACCACCATAACTCTGTTGACGCCGCCGCACTCTCTGGTGCCACACACAATCGGCATCATCATTGAGCGCTCGCCACACCGCACTGCACGAACTTCACGGATCTTACTCCCTACAATCCATCACACCGTCGGGAGACTCGGCCACCGCGACCCGGCCAATCGTCGTCGGCACCACCACAGCTAATTTCTATATATAAGCCTTCACGGTTGATTGTTTCGTTTAGTTTTTTGTATTTATTATTGCTAATTACTTAGTTTTTTGTATTTATTATTGTTAATTACTTAGTTTTGTGTTGATCTGGTAATGATTAAAATACTACTCGAGTCTATTACGAAAATTCTGTTATTTTTATAAATGCTCGAGCATTGTACTATCTTTATAACTAGAAAAATACCTCGTGCGTTGCAGCGGGAATCTCTTTAAAAAACATTATGTAAATGAAATGGGTAAGACATATGAAATATTCAGTTGTCGAGATTCAGTTGATCACAGTAGTCAAGACACTGAATTTAATTCATGTCAAATTGTTGAATATTTGAGAACTAAATATTAGTGACGTGGACAATTATATGGCTGAAAAGATGACATGGATAGGTTGCATGAAAGATGTACTATTATTACTTATTCTTAGTGGAGATTACATGGACAATTGATTGGCTAAAATAGTGGGTGATGTGGATACCTTGCATGTTGAGATAGAAAAATAATAATTAATGCAGCTTAGTGGGTTTTTGATTTAGAAGAGATATAGATTAAGGGTCCGATACTAAAGATATTATACTTAGGGCGCAACTTGGGAGCACTAGTGAGCGCACGCCACTCCTATCCAGTTTTATCATTAGAGAGCCATGCAAAGGTAGTCTAAATTTAAAAAAATACATACCTTCAAACCGAGCGTCCAAATCAAAATCGGGTTTTACAATAAAGTTCCTCGCGACAAGATTTTCCAAACTAAATCCCACATGAACACGTTCTGGTATTTCCTATTAAAAAACAATTTTCTGTCATGATAAAGCAAGTTTACCGTAAAAATATGCTTTTTTGCACACATTGGTATGTTCACGAATTGTTTGATTAACAAGCAAGTTACAAATATATAGTTAATTTTCATAGTTCTGAAATAGTACTTAAAACCTTCACAATTTAGAGGGCACAAACTGGTATGTTTGAAAAGAGCAACTTTCTGAAATGCAACTTTTTTCACGGAAAGCCAATTTGTGGTATAAAAATTACTTTGTAGAACGGATCAAGAAGTTGACACTTATTTTGGTACAAAAATCAAATTCGCATAGTTGATAACTATTGCTTTGTAAAAGTGATAGACAAGTTGAGAGTTATTTTGAAAAAAAAAACAATTTCTTGTCATGGAAAAAGCCAATTTGTATATAGCATCTTGCATATCCAATCATTATAAATTTATAATGACGATTAAAACAACATTTCAAGAGACTCACTGGACCTTTAAAAAAGGTAATTTGTATGATGAAAAGGGAAGTTTGTGAGATTAAAAAAACATGTTCATAGTATAAACTTATTTCTTTCATTATAAAGTTGCTTTTAGAAAATATTCGCCGAAACATGTTCATATGGAATCTAATTCGAAAATCTTGGGGTTAGGAACACAATGGTAAAAACAGACTCTTATTTGAACACTTGGTTTGAAGTAATAGATTTTGAAAAATCTGAATATGTTTGTATGGATTTGGAGTATTTATGGGAGTGTGAAGCATCTCGATTAAGAGAAATGAATCCAGACAGCTGCATCTGCTTCCTGTGCGCCGAAGAAAGAAAGAAACACGTGCGCCATGCAGCATTTTGATTATTCTTAACACCATTTCTCTCATCTCTTCTCCCCTCTCATCTGATGGGGACAACTTAATTAGTACTATTGATTTTTCCTCCACAAAATAAGAGCATGTCACTGTTAAAGGGTGAAAGCAAGAAAACTAGGGAGATACCTAGCGGAAAATTGTGTCTAGCGATCAATCCCTTCTGCTGAGCTGACATTGCCATGCAGCAAACAGCACCCGTATGATCTTTGACCCTTGGCCCTTAAATGGAGCGCAGGAATTCCTCTGTAGCCGTGACATCATGACGAGTTGCCAACAGGCTCTCTCTATGCGTATGCAACTATGCGTGGTACCGCGTTTGCTTGCTACTAGTAGCACAGAACAGTCTCGCAGCCACTGAGAACTTCCTCAGTAGAAGATCCATAAGCCAATTATGTCCTGCTCAAGAAACCGACAATGGCCAACAAACAACAATGGGTATGCATGCATGGCAACGCTGCTGTATTGAACCCTGCATGCACTATTTACCTTTACCAGCATCATATGTCGTATGACATGCAGCATGCATCATTGAGTATTCATATCACCGTTTCAATGCCAAGGTTGACATGTACCGCAGGCACTGGCACCAAAAGAACATAATCCAAGTTTCCCAACTTAATAACCAGATGGTACATCACTGAGCGATTGTTAATCGTCTTTGCGCTGATACATAACTAACGGTGCGCTTGCGTAGCAGTTAAATTCGGACAAGTTCTTCTGCCAAGAAGAACAGCGACGGGTCACTGCGGTGTAAACTAGTAGATCCAGCACCATAACTAGGAGTTTCCATACAGATACTAGTGGGCTTTACAAAATCTAGTAGGTCCGAGCGAGCAACTTGGAATTATCTGTTGGTAGCTGCAACGAATCCCTTAAATGGAGAACCTGGTGGAGCAACCAGACCCAGCTTCTGCATAATCTTGATTTGGCGCGCACTATGTTGCTCAGACCCCTCCATGGCCGCATCCCTGCTCTGATGGAGTTCGTCGAATTAGTGTATGAAAAATTGAAAATTCAACAATATATTCACTAGTATGGAGTATCTACTTACAGGAGAAGAGCTGTTATGCTTTGTGTTCTGGTAGTCCTTGGTCTGCCAGATTTGTCACTCTCCCCTTTCTAGGTCTCTTTGCAGCGTTTGAATCAGCCTCCAGTCCACTACCAGTTCGCTTGATGCTTCGTCCACCCTCTGTATCAGCAGTAGTTCCATTATCACAAATTCCAAAGATCACGTCACCTACATATGCCATTTCATCTCTCGGTGAGTTCCCTCTACCACTGAACCGTTTTTGTGCCGACTTCGCTTCACTGGTGTTCTGTCACCTACTTCAGTTACATTTTCACTTGCACTTGTATCATCGAGTTGTGATGTGCTGTCATCGGTTGCATCTAAATAGTCCTTTGCATTGGTACGGCCTGATCGTCTCAATCCTTCCTTTCCGTCCACTGGTGTTCCCAATGACCCCATCGTAGGACCCTTTTTATCTCGCACAACAGAAGCTTTCTTGTGTGTCTTATCTTTTAAACCTTCAGCAGAATCATCACTCAAAGCTTTACGAGTTGCTAATATATATATGTCACAATTGAAGCAAATTATATTGATTTTATTGATGACAAAGAGAATGAAAACTTGATTCGGGGAAATAAAACAGCACAGGTGATAATTTGGCATATTGGCAATGAAATGATCCATAGAACATATTCTTCAACTGCACCATTATGAACAGTATCACTAACAGAAACATATCACTATTGGCAATAGCCACTGATAAAGAGGAATAAAATGAATGGTCAAATCAATGTTAAGCTCCGGCTTCACAAGGACCACCATGTATACAGAACATATTAGATTCTTCGGACAAAAAATATCACCTTTTGTGCTGACAGATTCCTCATCATGATCACTGGGCGACTTAAAATGAGTTAGCTCCTGCACTGTGGATTAAACACGGATCACAACAACCTCTAGCAAATTGTAACTCATAACAAGCTCAATGCAAAGGCTATTGCCCTACCTTTTGAAGCACCTTGTGGAATGCTTCCATGGCCGTCTTATTTTCCTGCTTCAAAATCTGCATACAATGAGCTCATATGAGAAATATTTGAAGTTCAAAAAATCAGGGTAGATATCATTCATGAGTGGAGATATCATTCATGAGTGGAATCAAAAGGCAATTAGTTCTCTTGGAAGTTAAAGAACAAGCAGTTCATACAGCATAATCTTTTGTATACCTACTACCAGTAGCACATAAGTAGTGACAGAGGGCGAGTGTTCGATTGATATGACGTGTTTTGGTAGAATTTTCAGAGTAAGACAATTAATCAAACTAACAAATTATTACTCCGATCAGTGAAATTGGTTATTAGTTATGCAACAATAATAAAATTAAATGCATGATTTACCTGTACCTCTTAAAACATATGTGTGAGTTGTTCTACTGGTACATTCTGTTAGTTAAAACAAAGCATATTCAATTCAAAAGAACTGATAGAATTTCATTATCAAGTACCAACATATGTTATATTTACGCAAGTTTTGTGAATATATGCGCATCAATTCAGTTCTTTTTGTTATATCGGTTTCCTGAAGTTAAAAACCTAACAAAACCAAATACGCCATAATAATTAATCTTGGTTATTTCTGTATTTTGGCTGATTTAAGTTTCGTTAATTCAATTCAGTTAGTTACTGCTCACTACTTATCAGCATCCTTATAGAAGATGTGCATACCATTTCGAATTCCATGTTAGACTTCCAAGGGTCAACATACAAGCTGAAAATAAAATAATGAAAACAATTAACCTTTATCATAAGATTATCGCCACTAGAAAGAAAAGGAAAGCTTAACATGTAAATAGGACGCCTTACTATTGGCATGTGCCATACAATCGCACCAGGACATCATGGCTGGTCCTCTTCTTGGGCTTGCTACTGACGGATGCTTCATCAATGACCTTGAATTCAGAAATAGAAATTGGTCAAAATATATGCACGGGAAGCTAGGATCAAGAACAAGTAACAGTACGCACAAGTCTACAATGTTTTGTTTTCGCAAAGTTCGTGGCATTGGCGCTTGACCAAACTGTTAATCTTACGCACACATGATCAATATAAGTGCTCCACTACAGATGCAACCATCTGTCCAGCATTCAATTTTACGCTGTTGTGCAACACAGCAAGCATATTCACTGGTATCGCTACAAAGGTATTCTAGAACTAGAACAATACTATCTACATCATCACCACTATAAATATGATAATATGTGGCAGTATTACGCTCACCTTCTTCTCCCCTCTCTACTTGTGGGACCTTTTTTTTTCTCAAAACCATTGTGACTGTTCACGCCGGGCATAAAACCCGATACCCGAACCCCGAACCCGAGAAACCCGGACCCGTACCCGTATATCCCGAACCCGAGAAACCCGAGTGCTTGATCGGTTATCACATCTAGAAACCCGAATTTAGTACAGGTAATCTGGGTATCAGTCTCCAGAACCCGAATATCCCGATTTACCCGAACAAAAGTGACTAGCAGCACGTTTTGCAGCCCAGCCCAGCCCAGCAGTCCAGCACGCTCGCATTTCTCTCCCAGAAACCCTATCCCCAGCATTCCCCAGCCCCCGCATGCGAGTCACGCCGCCGCCCGCCTCAGCCACTGCCGCCGCCCGCCGCCAGACCAACCACCCTGTCCCTTCTTCTCCGACGCGACGCGACGACGACGCGGGCACGCGACACCTCCATCTAACCCGCGAGGCCGCGACGACGCTGACGAGTGACGAGAAGCAGGATCCGACGTCCGCCGCCCTCTTCTGCTTCCCGTTCCCGACGTTGTACTGGTGCAGCGGCGATAGATCTACGGCGTCAAGCACTGAATAATCGACGACCAATGTAAGTTTCGATCCAATCCTCCTATTCTCGCCTATACTTCATGAGTTCATGTTCTGCTGTCATATTCTGCTGTAGATGATTAGATGGTAGATAATGGTGATATTATAGAATAGAGATGCATTTTGAATGGAGATTTTGTGTGGTTAACTGGTTGTTCCAATCTTGTTGTTAAGGTTCTTCCAATCTTGTTGTTAACCTGATCATGCTTATGTACTGAATGTAGATGACTTGTGGCTTGTGCAGGTGCAGCTTGTAGTTGGAGAGCAACTCCTCAAGTCCTCATATCGTTGCTTTGCTCGATGGAATCCCGGCCGGCTTGGAGGCTTGGAGCCTTGCTGACTTGGAGCCTTGCTGACATGAAGTTTCAACTTGTTTTGCTGTCCAGAACTGAGTGAATTATGCTGCTCTTTGCATTGTTTGCAAGCTCTTGTTTAGTTGTTTGTTGTCTAGAGTCTAGACTCTATCACTCTAGAACATGTCTAATTGCAGTACTATGAATTATGCTGTCATTTTCGTGAGCATGCTAGCTGTTATGCTGCTGTGATGCTGTCAGATTTTATCTTCAGTTTTTATTTTCATTCTCTCCAGAATTCTCGGGTATTCCGGGATTACCCGGACCCGGACCGAAAATACGGGTACCCGAATTGTCGGGTAGCAGGTTTTTGGGACACATCTCGGGTGTGATGTTTGGAAACCCGAATCAGTTTTTACCCGAAAAAACCCGACCCGAAATTTCGGGTAACCCGAACGCCCGGCGTGAGTGACTGTGCAGATGTCACCTCATTCACTAACTTCAATTTAACATGATTTAATCTGCCCGAATGGTTGCTACCCACAAACACAAACAGCTCATAATTTTGGCCGAGACGAAACTCAGTCGAAGAACTGAGATGAAACCAAGGGTGTGTCATCAAGTGTGGCGCCAAAGAGGTTCAACATGTTGGGGTAATCTAAAATGCTGATCCGTAGCAAATAAAAGGTATTTAGCTAGTTGAAAGATGAAGTGCTTGGAAGGTGTATGCATCATCATACCTGTGCTGGCCACCATGAGGAGACACCATGCTTAACCCATGTTATATCTCCTAAATGGAAATTCTGCCTTGGCTTATTTTCTGAAAGTTCAGAACCTGATGTCCGTGCAACCATACCACCATAACTTTTCTCTGTGGTTTTCTTCACCATAATGATCAATTCAAACCTGCAACGCCACTAAACAAGAAATGATTAGTATGGATATTGACAACTCTGACTGCTGGTTAGCTTGATAAAAAGCTATTTGACCAAAAGTAAACTTAAAACCACTGTTACAAAAGACGGTCACGTAAATTTACTAAGTGTTAGGTTCCAACAACAACCCGCCTAGCACCTAACAGTGGCTGCACGTTCGGTTAATTCAGCCAATACTGTTCGGTAAGTACGGTTATGTACTTTGGTGAATACGGTCCGAGGCAACAATGTGGTTCGGGGAGGTTTTGGTGAATACCATAGTAAGCAAAGTTGACGCGAACTTTAGATGACTTGACTACGACAAATGAGACAATTACATACAACAAATTCTAATTTAGGTAATTGACATCAATTATTCAATAGAAGCAAAGAGCGGCAGCAAGCAGAGCACAACTGCACAAGCACTAAACGATACACTAGCAGTCAGTCAGTGACTCATTCGGCACATTCAAACAGCAAGTCCACCACAGAATTACAGAGTCAGTAGAACTCCCTGAGCGAGTCATGCACGCAAGCACATTAGAACACCAAGTCAGCAATAGAAAGGAGCGGCAGCTAAAACCGCCGCCGCAGCCAGCCAGCAGGGTACCAGTGACAAGCAAAGCAGCATCTTTAAGTCCACAGCGGCGCAGCCGGCCCACACGCACCGGCAGTTTTGCTTGCCGTCGTACGGCGGTTGTCGCCTAGTCGCCCGTCGGTCGGGGAACGCCAGAACGGAGAAGGGAGTGGAGAACGAGGGACGAGATGCGTACAGGCCCGCAGGGGGAAGGAGCGGTGCCGCGAGCCGCTGGCCGCCGCGGTCGCGCCTAGGGTTAGGGCTAGGAGGCGCCGCGCGTATGGAGGAGAACTGGAGATGTGCGAAGAACAGCGAGATAATGGAGGACTACCTCGGTGGAAGCCGCCGCCTTGAATCGCCGTCGGTCGCTCGCCGGGCTGGAGGGGGGCGGGCGCGCGGTTTCTGCAGCGAAAAGAGGCAGCGGGTTGGTGTGGCGAAAAGAGAGGATGCGGACGAAAAATGCAGATAGGATGGAGGGAAGCACCTGGCTGCAGGATGCCGCCTGCCTGCTCGCCGGAGTCGCCGAAGGGCTGGAGCAGGCTGCTCCGTCCCGGGCGAGGCTGCGGCCAAGAACACGGGGGGCGGGGAGGTCGGGTCGAGAGTGGAGCGACGAACTGAAGATTGAAGAGAGCTGCGGATGCCTGGGGGCAAATTGGTATTTTCAGTTCCAAAGAATCGAACATGTGAACACGGGTGAAGAATCGACAGACCAAAATGAGACACCATCAAGAATCAAGATGCATGCTTGGTGTGGAAGACTCGATCTAATTATATTTGATTTGCACAACATTCTTGTAAGATCAAGGTTGGTTTAGAAAAAAGTTTCTACAAAGAGTTTAGCGTCTATTTGGATTTATTTGTGTGGGATTTTGATCCATGGATTATTTTGAAGACCCTTTGGAACTTTGAATCATGGGACTGAGGTCCTCCGAATCATATGAAATTCATGTAGAATCACTCAATTAACATGTATTTGGAGAAAATTAAAAATATGAACTTGGATCTCATGAATAGCATAAACATTCTGTTCTCGACATCTTTTTGTGCAACTATTGCATCTCACAATGCGGCACCGTGCAGATCCAGCCAGCTGCAGGGTCGGGGTGGCATGCTTGCCGATGAAAATCGCGCCGACTTCCGTCATGGCGGACAATGGCGGCGTCTTTGACGTCGTTTCCTTCCAAGGCATCATCATTGCATTTCGCGTTACCTCGCTCGGGCTGCTCCGGGGGAAACCCTAAATGATGAGGGTAGGTCCCGATTTTCACGGATTTGTGCGGAGGGGACGACGAACACGAAGAACACGCGAAGAACGATGAACACAAAGAGGGGAAATCAAACACACGAGGGTAAATAGCAAGTAGCAACCCGGCAAGAATCGATTGGTAACAAATCCCCGTGGGCAGCCCCTAATCCTCCTCTCCCAAGCACACCTTACTCTTAGGATTGTTTGTCCAATTGGTCAATCCAACCAACCCGATAGAATCACCGTAAGATGAAAGATCGGCAAGTAATCGCAACTACAAGCGGAGCCTTGGTATCCACGCAGGGATCTTCTCCTCAAGAGGAGGTCTTGGTTCATCTCCACATGTGGAGGCCTTGATTCATCTCCATAGGAGGAAGGAGACACTTTGAGAAGAAGGAGCAAGGCTCTACTTTAGTTCCCAAATCATAGTCTAACCCTAGATCTAGTCCAAGGGGTGCCTTAAATAGTCCAAGCAACTAGGAGGACGAACGGATAAGGTTGCACAGCAGATCTGGCGGAGAGGTTCCCACACTGGCGGTAGTACCGCTGGCTTAGCCGGTGCTACCGCTGGTGCGGGCAGGCGTCGCTGCTTCCCACCTTCCCGGTACCAGTTGGTACCGCCGCCGCTACCGCGGGAGGTACCGGATGAAGCATCCGAAGTGCTGTTTCGGCGGTAGCGCCAGCGGTGGTACCGCTGGCGTGGGCGCACCCATCCCACGTCCCCGGTACCGGTCGGTACCGCCGCTGGTGCCGCTGGCGTGGGACGTGTTCTTGCTTCTGGAGCCAGGGGCGGTAGTACCGCTTGACCCAGCGGTAGTACCGCTCCCTGGAGCTGCTTGCTCTTCTTTCTTCTCCTCTTCCAAGCCACCGCCTTGACGGGCTCCGTTCCTCTTGCGCCTTGGCCATCCTCCCGTGTACACGTGCTCGTCGTGGTCACCCTAGCATCATCAAGGGACGCAACATGACGTAGCATACTATCCAATGGGTGAGGAATGGGGCTCAAGTAGGGGAACGAGCTCACCTTTGATGTCCATGGTGACTTGTGACGTGTTGGAGGTCTTGACATGGTGATGGTCGTGATCCGGGCTACATCACTAAATCTGGGTCTCCCGGATTGGATGATGGTGGCGCCTTTGGTGTCGCTCTCCCTCCCGAGGGCATCGTTTTGGAGCAATGGCTGGAGGGACCTGAAGATGAAGCGATGTCTCATCTACTGCATCGACGACGGCGGGGCGCCGTGATGCCGCGGGGTCTCGGTGATGGATGCGGGGTGATGGACGCGCGCAGGACGGTGGTGCTATCCAGCGACGTGGCGGTGTTGAAGGCGGGTCTGGCAAGTTCATTGCATTTGATCACTCCTGAAGATGAATCGGTGGAAGACGGCGGCGGCGGAGTATCAACGTGCGCATTGGCATGTGTCGTGTGTCAGCTGGACCGGTTTGTGCCCTCAGCTAGCCATTGGGCAGCTTGGTTGAGGCCTTCGGATTTAGATGATGTACGTAGGTGTGTGAGGTCAGAGCACTTGGCTCCAATCAGGTCCACCCCCTTCATCAAGGTTGTAGGTGCAGCGAATTATCGCCTTGACGGTGACTTCCGGCTGATCGATGTTTCTCTTTGTAAGGCTTGGTGGTTTCTGTTTTCTCTTATTATTAATAAAACGGTTGTGTGCATCTTTGGATGCAGAGGCTCGGGGTACACCCTCCATTTCGAAAAAAAACTATTGTGTTTATGTTCCTATAGCATTTCAACAAGCCGTGTTGCGTCAATAACTAACTAAATTACAGGTCAAGTTATTTTCGTACCATGCACATACGGACATATACACATATTTAAAATGTTCTACTACTATATATTTCTCAACATTTTAATAGTTCAAACCAATTAGAAACACACACACACACACACACATATGATATAATTGTTGAAATAGTGAGCAATTATCGAATTAATATAAATCCAGAATAATACCAGGACAATAGTGCTAAACAATATGAGAAACAAGACAGCTTGTATGAAGTATTGAACTAGCACATCTATCAATTTTGCATAACAATCAAACACATGAACCAAGAAACAATAAGGTGATTGGAACATATGTGTTGGTCGGGTTGACGACATCATTCATGGTGTTCCCCGCCATTATGATGAATGTGTCAGTTGAATTGAAGTACCCCCTCTGTTTTTATTTACCATGCGTTATGCGTTTTTATAAGTCGGCCTTTTAAAACTTTGACCAAGTGTATAGGAAAAATATCAACATCCATAATATCAAATGCTTGTATATGAAAATATATTTTATGATGGGTCTAATAATATGGAATTTATATTATATGTGTTGATATTTTGCACTATATATTGGTCAAATTTACAAAGTTTGATTCTGACTAGACCCAGAACTTAGAGAAATTGTGAATGGAGGGAGTAGCTTTCATCGCCGAGAAAGTAATCGATCATATGCGAACACTTGCATCGATTACCAATTAATCAGATGCGAACACTTGCATCGCTTACCATAACAATGACTCACAATGACCCCCGAAAAAATAATAGGCAAACTCTATATGGATCTAAGTTTGCAAGTAGGGTGTGTTGTTTGTCACATTTTCTCATGCTTCATAAAGATGAGAAACACAACCCCTTACAAGTTGGCATCATCTTCCCTTCACCAGTCATTTGGGACCAAATTTAAACACATGACATACAACCACAAATAGCCATTTAAGATTTTCAAGAATTTATTGCTTTATAAGGTCCAAAATCCCGAAAAGTGGTTTTGACTCCCGAGCTCCAGTGATCCATCTATTTTAAAAAAATCAAAAATATATTTAAAAGTTTCAAAAAATCTGAAAAAACTCATGCATGTTCTCAACAATGATGTATACTACAAAGCGTGTAGATTCTGGATGCAGATATCTTTATATTATAGGCTACACAAAAATGCCAAAATTTAAAGATTTGAAACTATGCATGGTTAACTATACTCATATAAATTCGTCTTTTTTGTGTAGGTCAGGATACAAAGCATTTCGCATTGTGATTTTGCACGTCTATAGGATGCATTATTGAGAATATGCATTCTTATTCAGCTTTTTTTTAAACTTTTAAATATATTTTTTGAATTTTTAAAGCATTAAATCCATGTTCCAACCTTGGTCGCTTTGACAATGACAACCCTAAATCGTATAGTGATATGTGGCTGATGAATTTGTGTAGATCTCTAATGTACATTTTGATGTTCTACTGAGTAGAAAAAAAATGCAAAAATAATAGGCTAAGAAAGATCCCTACATGGTACGGTCGGCCTTATATGTTAACTGTTTACATGGTAGGGCTTTATTTTCTAGACTGTTTTCGTGGTAGAACTATGCAAAACCTACAGACTTTTCATTGGTGCAATTATTAGTTGATACAGCTTCTTTATATTTATAGTAGTTAGAGCATCTCCAACCAGAGTTGCCAAATTCGGCCCCCAAATTGCAGAACTCAAATGTAATACAGATTGAGACAGAGTTTGGGTCGGAGCTCATAACAGTACGGATTTTTTTTTTTGAATTTTTCCACATATATTAAACCAGCAAAGAGTACACGATTACATCGATTACAAAAACAAAACTGAAAGAGACTAGCAAATCTATGAGATATTCAAGCCCTTTCTTCAACCATGACACAATCTTATACTTTTCTAAAGGCAGCCGTAAAACAACGCCGAAACCAACAAACCACAGACCTGTGAATACCACCGAAGGTTCACCCTTTTTAATTTTGAGCCGCAATGCCAAGACTTTGTGCACGCACGCAGCCATTAAATTAATCAAGCAACATCGGCAAGAGCACCACCACTGATATTCCAGGGACAAATAACCGAACCACTTTGTCGACGTCGTTGGGAGCCGAGCGAACGAATCACCATGACCGAAGACGTAGTAGCCGGGATAGATATTGCGAGGACAAACCTCTTCGCGGCAACCATGAGAAACAATCCAAGATTGATCTGGCGAAGCAAGATCTGAAGAACCATACCTAGACAGACTTAATCTTCCAAAGCCACCATTGACGTCGGGAAGGGTATCTCGCCATCGAACGAAGCGTGGAAGATCACTTATTACAGACGATATCATCTCCATTAACGAAGAAGATGACGACCAAAACCAATCTCTAACATTAAGTACCTTCGAAGAGCGCCGTGCGCAGGTCCGAGGTCCCCACCCCTCCTAGTGCCAGAACGGCACCTAGAGGAGGCGAGGACCCGTCGAATCTTTGCCGGCGACGACGATGGAGCTGCAGATGTCACCGGCGACGGCGGCTAGGGTTGAAACCCTAGGCCACCGCCACGGTCGCCTTCGTTGTCGCCCTTCCTTCGCTCGTACCGGTTCGTTGTAGCAGGTGAAACTAGTCGATTCACCGGTTCTCTCCTTCATAACAGTACGGATTTCATAGATATGGCTAGACTATATACAAAAATTTACCAAAAGTGGGCAAACCCGGCGCCGCCGCCATCGCCTGCCGGTCCCTTCTCCTGCCTCGTCAGCGCTTCACTGCTTCGCCGCCGGCCCCTTTCGCTTGTCATCCCGGCGCAGAAGCTCGAAGGCCGCGTAGGGCTCGGAGTTGGAGGAGCCGCCGCTGTTGGAGCGAGCGACGATGGTGCGGACGGCGCGGGTCTTCTCCTCGGCGAGCCTGGCCGCGCGGTGGTTCTTCGCCGCCTCCTTCTTGGACTCCGCGATGGCTGCGTCGAGCATGGCCTTGTTTTTGCGGCGGAGGCGCCTGGCGTCCGTCTACGCGGTCGTGTACGACCGCGCCAAGACGGCCAATGGGATCGGCTCGTTGGCGGCTGCGAGCAATGCCCGCTCCGCCTCAGCTGGGTCCGCCTTGCGGAGCTGTCGAGACGCCTTCCCCTTCGTCTCCGGCGTGCGCATCCGCTTCGTAGACGGCGGGGTCTTCGGCAGCAGCCTCCATCCGCTGGCCCCGTCCTGCAGAATCTTCCACCCTGGTGGAGCTTGGACAGGGGGGCCGCGGGGCGGCGGAGATGGGGAGGCGCGGATCTCACCGGAGCCGAGCGGGGTGGAGGAGTCGATGAGGCTGCAACCGATCTTGCCGGCTGTGGACGCCGCCGCGCCGGCGCAAGCTCGGACCAGCGGCTGCATTGGCCTTGGCTAGCCGCCGCAGCGCTGGATCCGCCCACCTCCTTGAGCGACTGCTCGACAGCGATGCAGAAGGCCTCCTCCTCGTCGTCTTCGGGCCTGGGTGAGCGGCGCGGCGCCGCCGGTCGGACACCTTCTCCTCGGACGTGCTCCAGTCAAAGAGGCCGACATTTCGCCGGAGCGGAGATGGCGAGGAGTGTGGATGGGTGGGGAATGGAGTGGAGTGAGGCTAGGGTTTTCGGCGGTGGGGTATTTGTGGGGACGGAGGTGCCACACGGCGGAGGTCAGCGTCTCAGCGGCGACGGTCAGCCTTTCAGCGGCGACGGTCAGCCTCCCGTCGTGGGTCCATGGTGTCAGCGTCGACGTGGCAGGCGCGTCCGGGCGGCCCGAAACCCGCCCTACATATGGGCTGACTTTGGGGTGTGCCGGACCGCCCGGTCATTTGGGTTGAGTATAGGGGGTGCGGTTGGGTGGCGGTTTTTGACCCAAACGCTGTCCGGGCTGTCCGCCCGGGCGTTTGGGCCAGCTACGGGGGCTCGGTTGGAGATGCTCTTAGCATGCTTCGGCTAGGTGAATGGCAGAAGGACTGAGGTACTTTGTGTTCTCAGTATGATTGCATGAGATCGAGTTGAACCACAATGCGTTAGGATAATTACCATTGGTTTTACGTATTGTGTTGCTTTATAATCTGCTGAAAATGGTTTAGACTAAAAGAAAAATAGAAGCAATATTTTTTGTGACAAGTGTATTGCTTGATATTTGTTTTTGTAAATTAAGGTATTCATTGACGATTAAAAGCATCTTACAGATAGGGCCGTGAACTAATTCACGTTCAGGTTGCAAATCTTTGCAGAGCCGGACATACCCAATTGCAATGAGAAGCACTGGAGCAGCTTTGAGAAGGTGCTGTGAAGACACCAGTTTCAGATCATCTCTAGGACAGTTATGAGCAGCAACATTGAGATCTCTATCTATGTGATAGATCACAGACTCCTGATGAAGTCCTGCTGAAAATTCAGCTAGATAGAACCTGCAAAGGAGAGCTTGATTTCCTGCCAAAGAGAGTGTCATTTCGTGATATAGTCTGCACAGAAGGGGTCCCCTGAAGAAACGAGCGGGAATTGAACCGGCATAATTTACATAAACTTTGTCACTTGTATTACAGGCACATGACACCGATCAGGATCACGCCACTGGCGAGTCCAAAAGTGCTCCACCATACCGTTTTGCTTGATCAGGATACTATTTTGACAATCAATGCTTCAAATGGACAATTTTCACAAAGGTGTTCTCTGAACTTCTGGTTGAGCCGAGCCGAGCCAAGTCCATTCAAAGGAACTACCACTCACCAGCAGAATTGTCAGGTCCTCCAACAATGACAGATGCCGTACTGAGCTCAAGAACTTATGGATTGACCAATAAAAGCATAATGTCATTTCTAATGAACATTTTGCAATTACATACAGAAAGCCTGGAACAGCTTGGCGTCTCCAATGTACATTTCGCCAAGGGAATTATCCATCTAATGATCCTACAAGGGGCTGCATCTCGATTCTAGACAACATATAACATCTACGGAGTACAATCGCACAAAGAGAAGAAATCTACCATAGGCTAAGCTTCCCAACAAAACTGAAGCACATAGCTGCCCTTAACAAACCCCTAGGCTAAGCTTCCCAACAAAACTGAAGCACATAGCTGCCCTGAACATCAGCTTACAAACAGATGATGTGTACAGTTCAGTCACAATGAACTAAAATCTATATTCCGTTGTTGTTGAAGCCCTAAATCTTAATCCTAGATTCCTAGTTGATCTCAATCACCACATTCTTATTCTTGCTGCCTTTGGGACGCCCTCGCTTCCTTTCCCCAACCTTTACGTGAGTAGAATTTGCTGGCAATGGCGCCACCGGCACTGCCGCGGTCAATGTGGCACTGACGGCAGTCCCACTGTCAACACCACCAGCCACGCTACCTTCCATGACGCCAGCTTGAGCTGGCAATGGCAAGTATGGCCCCATCGGATAAAATCCGAGAGAAGCCGGCGGCTGCTGCATCGGGGAATTTTCCGGTCCAGCAAACGCTGGGCCTCCGGGGAACCCCATGGGAAAGAACCCCCAGGAGCAGTAGTACATGTCGGTGCCCGGCACGATAGGCGGCGGTGTGGGCATTTCCGCGGCCAAGAACGGCCGCCGGCAGCTGGGGCAAAGCACAGTGCGCGCCTCGTAGGAGCGGTCGTACTGATGAATGTGGCAGCAGGACGGGCAGGCCGTCCAGAACGGTGGCGCATGCGGCGCCTCCGCCTCCTGCTGCCGCTCCGGAGGCGGCTGTTGCAGTTTGGCGGCGCGCGGCGGACGGCCGCGCTTTGGTGGCGGCGACGCCGTAGTCGTCTGCCGTGGCTGGCGACCAGGCGATGACGAGGCTGGCTGTCGAGATGTTGGTGGCTGCGGCTGCTGCTTCTCTGGAGAGGGAGAGGGTGCGAGAGCTGCTGCGGCCTTGGCGGCTACAGCCGCGTTAGCTGCGGCGTCGAGGTCGGAGTCGAGGGAGGCTTTGCGGAGAGGGTCCGAGAGAAAGGCCCAGGCTTCCGCGACGAGGCGGGCGGCGTCAGCGAAGGCGAGAGAGCAGTGGCGGTCGGGATGGGATCGATTCAGCAGGAATGAGAGGCGGCGGTAGTGGGTGCCGACGATGTCTGGGTCGCGGGAGGCGGGAAGCGAGGAGTCGAGACCAAGGACGGCGTAGGGGTCGGGGATCCCGGAGGGCAGGCGCCGGCGCTGAGCGGCGAGGAGGGCGTCGGCAGCGGCAATCAAGTCGTCAGCGCCGGGGGCGCGTGGGTCGTCGTCGAGGGCCTGGGAAACGAACTGCTTGCAGCCCTCGACGTCGCGCGCCATCAGCAGCTTCTCGGCCACGCCCATCCACCGCTCGGCGGAGCGCCGCGCGGCGTCGGACGGATCCATGGGCTCGCCGTATGGTATGGGACACGGGAGCGAGCAGGGGATTTGACTGGGACAGGGGAAGATGGAACGAGACATTGTAGGGTTAGCGGTATGGGTGCTTCTAGCAATTTTTGTTGGCACCTTGGTTGTGTGCCTTTGGCTAATTTTTTTAATAATACTTTTTTTTAAAGAAATTCGACAAATATTATGCGTTTTGCAAAAATTTCAAAAATATTGCGGCCTCGGCCCAGCCTAGGCCGATAGGGGCCTGTCGGCCCAGCCTAAGCCGATAGGGGTGTAACATCCCAAAAATATAACAATTATTATTAGTCCAAAAATGTGGGCCAACAAAAACTTTTGTTATTTTATGTGTGTTGATTGTATATTGTTGCTTGTGATGTTGTTTGCTCTAATTAAAAACTTGAAGAAAAGAAAAGAAATAAAACAAAAGTTAAAACTAGAAAATCATGTGACAAGTGTCACACCATTTCTCCAAGTGAGAAATTCATGTTTTCTTCAAACCAAAATTCAGTAGGGTGATAATATAGTCACTCTCAATTTATTCTACAACTTTCCCTTCTCCAATTAATAATTTCCAAAAATCCAAATTTAAATTCCAACATCTTTCTTTATCTTCTTAAATCACAAAATGTGCTATTATGCACTTGCACAATAAATTCCATCACAGCACCACAAATCTTTATAAATATGTAAGAAGCAAATTATGAAAACAAATTGCAAAAATATAAATTTTTATTTTGGTGAGGACATGGTCGAACACCTGGTGGCAGTGCCATGTTCTTCCCCAAATCCCTCTCCAATCCGATCGAATTCGAGGTTAATCCGTCGATTTTCCACACCTATTAGCTCCCTCTCACCTCACTCATCTCACTGCGCTCACGGGAGCCGAAGAAATCGAGCAGGGAGCAGCCGCCGTGGTCGCCGCCAGGGGACAGGCGACGTGCGCGCCACTGTGGAGGAAGGAGGTGGCGATGCCGTGGAGACCCAGCACCGTGCCCCCCTCTCTCCCTTGCTCTTCTGCTCCAGAAGACACGCCAACATCGGCACCACAGCTCCCACACTTGCCCCTTTGCACGCGCCCGTGCTCGCCGCTCGCCATGGCCGACCCGGGGACACCGCTGTCGACCTCGCCGCTCCACTACACCCCTCGCCGCGTGGCCGCGCTCAGACGCTCCCCAGCTCACCTGCGGCCCCCCAGACAACCAACGGCGATCTTCCCACCCCTGGACCGCGCGTGAACGTCGACCACCATGGACCGAGCTCCGCGCTTAAATAGAGCACCCAGCCGCACTTCCTCTCCACCCCGCACCACTCCCTCTCCCTTGCTCCACCTTCACTCGTGCACCGCCAGGAGGGCGGAGCCGTAGCTGCAAAGTTGCTGCACCCCGTGACCGTCTCCGAGCTCGGCCATACCCGAGGTAGAAGACGACCACGGCCGTGCCGTGCTGCTGCTCTTTCTCTCCCTCTGACCCCTCTACGTTGTTGCTCGAGTTCACCGCACTCACACACACCTTTTTCCCCTCTGTATCGTGCCCAGAATCGCCGCCAGGACCTCGCCGGAGTTGGTGCCGTGGCCACGGAAGCGGAGCTGCTCGCCGCCGTCGATTGGAGCCGTCCCAGGAAGTGGGACTTCTCCAGCAAGCTTCCCCAGGCCGCCGCGTTCGATCTGCCTCACCTGCACGTCCTCCCGAGCCCCTAGGTGAGCGAATCGCCGACCTCGCCGTCGCCGGACCCACGCGCCGCCCGTTTTAGGTCGTCGCCGATGTGCTTGATCCTCAGCCGTTGGATCTTCTATCCACGGGTCGTAACGCTTCGTTTAGTAGTGACGCTGACAGGCGGACCCCACTGTCAGCGTTTTAAATTTTCTGCACGCGCGAGATATTTCTGCTGAGTCACTGACGAGTGGACCCCACCCGTCAGGATCCTCAACATTATCCAGAACAGAGTAGTTTTCTAATTTAGTTTTCTCTGGAATTTCAGTACTGGACTGAACTTTGAAATTCAATATCTCGATATTTATAAATCCAAATAAATCAAATCAAAATGTTCTGGAAAGCTTATGAAATTGTTTAACCAACCCAAGTGGTTTCATTTCATTTAGATAAATAATAAATAGTATTATTAAAAATGCCACAGAAGGTTTAAAACCTAAACTTGTTTGTTTCTGATACTCTATTAACCCAAATAAATCCAAACCAATTTTGTTAGCTTGGTACTGTGATCTATTAGCTTCCTAATTTTGGTAGAATTAATTATGCAATGATAATTGTTTAGTATAAAGTTAAATTTAGAAAACCCTTCTGCACTAAAACAATTATAGATGTTTAATGTTTAACCCAAATGAATTAGGACCAATTTTTTAGGTCACATTTAGTCATTGTTAGTTACCCCTAAAAGGATTTAATTTTAGGATCAACAGAACTTAATTTGTAGCTAAAACTTGATTATTAAGTTTCTGGATTAAAACAATTGTGTAGGGAGTTTGGTAACTCCAATTAATCCAAATCCAATTGTGTTGTCTTCTACACATCAGTAGCTTTCTGTAGAAATTTAGTTTGTATTTTTGTGACCAACAGAACTTGAGTTATGCAATAAAACATGTTCAATTAGCTTCTGCCATAATTAAGACATAAATAAATAATGGTTAATTCAATTAAATTGAAACCAAATTGTGTTGCTTGATGTGTGCAGTGGCTATTTATAGCATTTAAGATTGTAATGTTGTGATGTTGATTGAGTAGTTTAGTGATTGTTTGTATTTGTTTGTTTATTAATTAGACGAGAGCGTTGTTGGATTTATCGAGGAGGGAGAATTTGTTGAACCCGAAGATCAAGACCAAGGTCACTTTGTCGAGCAAGGCAAGCTACTCTCTGAGCTTGCACCCCAAATATATACATCTATTTTGATAACATGATTTACTCTCAAGGCAATGATTTTTGAAACCTTTTCAAAAAGCATATGAAAAACTATTTTGCCACCGATGTAGAAGTATAAGATAGTTTATATAAAACTATAGGATGGGAAGAAAAAGATTGTTTATTCAAAACTCCTTTGAAAATACTTGTGTGGTTATGGAATGCCGAGATGTCGGTGTTGAAGTGGAGGAATGGAGAATGGTGATGTTTATGAAAAATGCACATTTGTATCCTTGTACTTACGTCAACCAGCCGATACCCTGTGCGACCACACTTACCCACATATGGGCAAGGGCGTAGTCATATAATTTGCTCATATTAGTATGGGATACCTCATCGACGGAGATGACTCCGTTATGCATGAGGGGATGGTTTGGTGACCTACCCCTGACCTGGGTCCTCGCTCAAACTCTATGAGAAAGATAAGGAGGAGGATAGAATACGCCACCTTTGGGTCGCCGGGCAAAACTATGAGTCCTCACACTTAGATTCCGACGGGCTGGGTTAAGTGTGGATGGAAAGTGTCATATGGGCAGGGTCCTATACTAGCATCAGCAAAGGACAGACTATGGTCGGTGACTCAACTTCGCATACACCTTGTATGGCGAGACGTGGCTGACACGATGAGTTACCGGATGGGTGTGGGAAAAGCGTGCTACCTCTGCAGAGGGTTAAAACTATTCGAATAGCCGAGTCCTCGGATATGGACAGTTGGGAGGCCCTACTCAGACCATGTGCAAGTTTTTGAAAAGAATTGAGTTTTAAAAGAAAAAGAAGTGGAGCATGTTCCATACACCTATACCAACGGATCGGTATGAGGTTGTTGGAGGCAAGTGGACCATGACGGGCTATGGTCGGAAAAAGGAGGAGTTTTGGAGAAACAGATAAAATGGTGATTTTATTTAAAGATAGTTATAAAATTCTTCTTACCTTTTTCAATAATGAAAAAGATATAGAGATGTTTTAAATAAATAAAAGTCTGAAATTAAAATAAAACTAGTGCCTACTCATGTTGGGGTAGTTTGCGAGTACAATCAAATGTACTCATATTGGTTTCGTCCCTGACTATTGTCTTAGCCAGACTTCGAGGAGCACTACGCCGAGGAGGAGTATGGCGACTTCTACGTGAACTAGGGATCTCCATAAGTCAGCTGCCTGTCGGGTCGTTGTTAGGATATGATGTTTACGACGCCGTAGCTTCCGCTGAATATTTTGGTTTGGCCCATGAAGGCACCTATGTAAGACTTGGTATAAATGACCATTTATATAAGACTTTAATTAGGTATTGTAATGGATGTAAACTTCGGTATTCAGTTCGGATTATGTGCAACAACAGACTGATCACGAGATCGTTGTGTTAAGCATAATCGGGTATTTCGGACGGCTAGTCCGGGGTCCCCACAAGGGGCCTGTCGGCCTAGCCGAGGCCGATAGGTCCCTGTGGGCCTACGTGCCAGGCACCGACAGCCCAGTCGGCCCAGCCTAGGC